>JAWZYU010000017.1:0-1200000 GCA_038380435.1 Ryuthela nishihirai
ATCTGTTTATTATTTAAAGTGTTATGGAATCTGTAACATTTATACAGTGGGTTGATGTCAGTCATAAAAATTTTATCTCCACACTGCTAAAAAAATTATTATACCCAGTTCTTTAGTAAATGTGGCACATTTTTAAATTCTATAATGATTCAGTTAACGTCAATTTCACGAAGAATTTTTAACGTGTATTTTGATTGTTTAAAATTCCAGGTCACATAAACACTAAATGAATATTATTTAAATCAACATTTAGGGATATTTGAGTCTTTAACTTGAAAGGCGTTTTTATACAAAAAGTCTGTTTGCAAAAGAGGAAAAAATCTCCCTAATTATTTTGAGAAATTTGAAAGGTTTTCATTTTGGAATAATATCCTATTACTTAAATGCTCAAATATCATTATAGTAATGCCACCGAATATTATTTCTCAAGTTAACCAACTGACAGTAAAATAGTTACTATTTTGTTATACGGAATTCAATAAAAAAAATATAAAACAAGTGTCTGTTGTTAATATATTTGAAAATACAAATGAGTTTACATTTTTTACAGCTCTAACAGGGAGGGCCAAAACATGCCTCATGAACTGCATCAGTTCTGCAGGAAAGTTCTCTTGCAACTCTCGAAAGATAATTATATACAGTCGCTCAAAAAAATATCCGAACACTATGGTTGATTACAGAATTGAGAAAAAATATCTGGCAATGATTTTTTTAGAAATTAGGGATCTGGCAACCTTGACACGAACGTTGCCAGATCACTAATTTCTAAAAAATATCGTTGCCAGATATTTTTTCTGAATTCTGTAATCAACCATAGTATTCGGATAATTTTTTGAGCGACTGTACCTTTTAAGGAGCTGGTAATTTTTCTAAATAAAAAAGAGATCTATACAATGGTCTGATAAAAACTTTTGTCAGTATAATGAACTCTACGGGAGGCGAAATCTGAGCGAAATCTGAGCAGAATCAGTATAATGAAATCTACGGGAGGCGAAATCTGTCAGTATAATGAACTCTACAGGAGGCGAAATCTGAGCAGCAGTTACATCATATTCTTCGTCTGGGATTTAAACTCGGCCCCATTTTTTCATCAGCCAAATGTGTCAATCGGTTGGCCACGATTAATTGTACAGTCGCTCAAAAAAATGTCCGAACACTATGGTTAATTACAGAATTAAAAAAAAATCTGGCAACGTTTTTTTTTAAAAATTTTAAGAAATTAGTGATCTCGCAACCTTCGTGTCACGTGACACAAAGGTTGCCAGATCACTAATTTTTAAAAAAAATTGTTGCCAGATATTTTTTTCTGAATTCTGTAATCAACCATAGTGTTCGGATATTTTTTGAGCGACAGTATTTAAAAGTGTGCATTAAAAAGCTGGAAATGAAAATGAAACAAAGACATTCGTCATTAGAGAGAACCAAGTTGACCAATTACAATTGATATCGCCAAGTTCCTTAAAATTATTGCATTTTTATTTATATTGATATTTATGAAATGCTTTTGAAATGGCTTTTAATAATAACTTGTTTGAATGTTATGTGTATTGTCTTGCTGTAAAAAATGAGCTGCATTGTGCAGAACTAAAAAATCTTTGTCATGTGATAAATGAACACTTAAAATGACTAATTTTGAACGTCTCTAAACTAAGAAACATATTCACGTTCAATCGGATATTAAGGTTTGTTATTCGCATAGCACCCACTTGTATATAACTTAGGCTGGTCTGGATCTACAACAATAATAAGTGAGAACGGTGGAGTGTCTATAGTGAGCCGAAAACCGTTCCTGCATATAATTGTTTTTTCACAATTTTATTGAAAAGTAAAATAACACGTGGCCAAAAATGTAACCAAAAAACACATGGCGTACAAAAACTTTCAAATTCTCTCTCTCCCCTCTTTTTTCTTTTTTTTTTTTGAAGGAGGGGGGGGGGGATTTGCTTAGAAAATATATTTTTTTCGCTTCAGTGAGGGGGGTGGGGTGTTACATTTACCCCCTTGGACACGCAATAGTGTAATGTATACGATCAAGATATTTTTCCGCTTCCATTCTGGTTATTAATATTCTGGGAGGTAGAGAAGGAAGTCGTGGCTCCATCCCTAGATCCGGGGCTGAGCTTAATCATGTTTCTCTAAATAAGAAAGGTGAGTATTGACAAATGCATCATCAGAACGGTGATTCTCTATGCTTCACCCATATGGGCGAATACTTCACCCACCAATATTCGTAAGATTCAGGTCTTACAGAACAAGATTTTGAGAACTGCGGTCGATGCCCCCTGGTTTGTAACTAACAGACAACTCCATAAAGACCTGGGCATCGACCATATATATATATACACATATAAAACGCACCTCAAAAAGATTTTTTAAGGCTGTAAGCAATAATCCCAGTGAGATTATTTCTTCTCTGATTCTTTACGATCATACTGTTTTGAACAAGTACAAGAGGCCTAAAACGGTAGCGTTCTCTGAGGAGACCTACCCGTTTTAGGTTTCTTATATAATTTTATTGCTATTTTTAGCTTTTCTTATGTTTGCCCTTAGGGGCCCACCTAAGGGTGGTTTCTTTATATATTTTTTTCTTACTCATGCCAAATAGGCATATCTTTATGATGAAGATGGTTAGGGGTAAAATTATTACCCGCTACATCGAATATGATTATACGATCTACGATGACAAATGCCAAATTCTGAAAACTCACAAGATGATTCAAATTACGCCCAAATTTGTTTCGATTGCTGCTCCATTGTATTTTAAAATTGTAAATTTGAGATAAGGCGAATGAAAATTAAGCGCTTGATTTCTAAAACGTCTATGGGAGAAAAACTCCATTTTCAGTCGCGTTTCTTCTCAAAAACTTTTCAAAGCAGGATGATTGGAATGACTTTTTTGAAATTCCTCTCTTTCTGGTGTCTGCTTTTTACCTCAGTTGTATTGAACACGTTAACATTTTAAACTCATTTGAAAGATTTTTATAAATAACATGTTTACACTGTCAAAATTATGTTTTTTTTATTTTGTTTTAAAATATTGTTTTACGAAATCAATATTACTTAATATCATATGTGCCTATATATATATACAGTATATTATAGTGCACCTGTGTTATATATATATATACTGTATATATCATATAATGGCAATATAATAAATGTAGCGAGTTTTTACAACGAAAAGGATTTTGCATTATACTGATGCACTGCCAGACTGGTCACCGCTGCATTTGCTTCACTCTGCTGTTGCTGCAGCATCATCCGCCCTCCCTTGCCACATCCATCGAAATATTCCACTTCCATTTTCCACTGCTTGGCTGACGTTCAAAAATGCCATTTATCTTCCTAACTTAATCGAAGAGCGGCTTCTTTCCTCAAAGACTTTACCTTCAAGGGCAAACAGCTGCATATTTTCAAAGAGGCGTTACTCTGTGTACCATGGGGCGGGGGTGGCTCAGTCGGTAGCGCGCCAGGTTCGTAATCTGTAGTTCCACGTAATCTGTAGTTCGAGTCCCATCTGGGTCAGCGTTGAGATTTATCTCCGCAATAATTCCCCGCCCTGCCCACGGTCAGTAGGGGACACCAATGGGCTTGGAAAGGCCGCCGTCCGTCGGATGGGACGTTAAGCTGTGGCCCCGTGTGCGGGAGAGCCACACCCTGTGCACGTTAAAGAATACGCTGGATGGCCTTGACGGGAGGCTACCATCTGTCTCCCAACAGCTGTTCCAGTGGGTCCCCTCCCCCAACCTTCTCTGAGCCTTCGGGGTCCATGTGACCTGGCCATTTAGCCCATGGTGTGCAAAAAAGTGCCGCTCAGAGGTAAAACAACCCAACCCAACCTCATTCGACAATAAAATTTTGAACAATCATTTGACACGTATCTTCCGGTTGCGGTTATGTAGACTCTTCAACACACAACCTCTCGCCATTTGCGCAATATTCTCTCTGGGTGTGTCTGTGTAATAAAAAGACAATAATTATGACCTAGAATTCATTTTTATTCTATTCTTTTAAGATTATACAAACTGTAAAAATTATTAAGTCACCGCACAGGTCATCTGATCATTGAGAAAGCATAAAGTGCATTGAGTCAATTTGATTACCATTAGACCCCATGCGCTTCAAAATTTGACCGAAGCAGTCAAAAATTTATTCGGAAAAATAAAATATTAAACTTTATTTTTAATTAATTTTTCTCAAAATAATTCTGTTATTAAGGAAAACTTTTGTTTATAGAATTCTTTTCACCACTGAATCCACTTCTGCTTCTTTGGAAATAAATAAATACCCCCTCAAGCAGCTGCTTGCCACAGTGGTCTGCCAGGAGCCTGTCAGTTTATATGCCACAGTAGAAACTGCTTTACAAATTAAAACGATACGATTCGAATTTCAAACAATAAATCAAATTTAGTATTCTCAGTCAGATCATTTGAATTTGTTATTTCTTAACATCAGTCAGCAAATGGAGGGAAAAGAACTTACGACAAGCGAGGTACTAAGAGTCAACATCTTCGAAAAGGCTGCTCTGTCACATTTTCTAACACAATTACCTAACATTGGGATATTTTTCTACAACTCTTAGGATTTCAGACATTTGAAATATCTGTCATGTTCCATGGGGCGGGGGGTGGCTCAGTCGGTAGCGCGCCAGGCTCGTAATCTGTAGTTCCCAGGTTCGAGTCCAAGCTGCGCCAGCGTTGAGATTTATCTCCGCAAAATTTCCCCGCCCTGCCCACGGTCAGTAGGGGACACCGATGGGCTTGGAAAGTCCGTCGGATGGGACGTTAAGCTGTGGCCCGTGTGCGGGAGAGCCATACCCTGTGCACGTTAAAGAACACGCTGGATGGCCTTGACGGGAGGCTACCATCTGTCTCCCAACAGCTGTTCCAGTAGGTCCCCTCCCCCCAACCTTCTCTGAGCCTTCGGGGTCCATGTGACCTGGGGGGCAGGGCGGGGAATTTAGCGGAGATAAATTTCAACGCTGACCCAGCTGGGAATCGAACCTGGGAACTACAGATTACGAGCTTGGCGCGCTACTGACTGAGCCGTGTGACAAAGGGAACACAATTGGAAAGGGTCCGTCCGTCGGAAGGAATGCTAAGCTGGGACTCCATGTACAGGATAGCCCCACCCTGTGAACGTTAAAGAACACGCTAGATAACCTTGACGGGAAACTTCCATTTTTCTACCATCTGTCCATTGGATCCCCGCCCCAGCCTTCTCTGAGCCTTTGGGGTCGTTGTGACCTGGCCATTTACCCCTCTGTGTACAGAAAGGTGCTGCTCAGAAGTAAAACGACCCGACTTCACACCTAGAATTTTCTCACTGTGATTTTTTTAAATTAAAAATATTTTGAAATTAAAAATCAAAAATTACGGAAGTAGAAAAACCTTTAAAACGAGCATTTTAAAGTAGAATATTAATTTTTAATTTGTAAAATATTCAATTCTCCTCCAGCCCCCCCACCTTCAACTAGTGGTTTATTTAAGGGAGGATTTTTTTAAGGGAGTTTTAAGGGGTGGTAAGTTCAGTCCTCCTCGAAATACATACGTTTCAAAAGTTTTTTTTTTTTTTTTTTGCATTTTTATGCTTTTGAAACATTTAGCAACCATTAAGCATTGATGCAAAATTTATTATTAGTTTTTATCAATTTATTAGTTGCCTTTGAAAAAAATCTCCCCTCCTCCCAAATATATTTTTAAAATATGCTGCCTTCAACCGACGAAATTTGCTACGGCCTGAATGTCTTCATGATTTCTCTTCAATATTAATTTCCTTATTCTCTCTCATAAATATCCTTGACATTTTTACGATCTCTTGCTTTCTTATTCTTTCTGGTCGACAGAACGCCACAGCGGCAAACAGCTGAAGTTAGAAAATGTTCATATTCCTCTTTATCGTTGATCTGTTATCCTAAACCTGAAAATCTTAAAATTTAGACAAAGGAAATAACTGTTGGGAAAAAGAGAGAAAAAGAAATTCCATTGCTGCATCCAAAAACAATTGAATTATAAACAATTGAAGACTAAGTGTGCATATCTGTGTGGAATATTTATTCTATAGATAATAATTTATTCTATAGATAATAATTTATTCTATAGATTCATGAAGGAAAAAAATACTCATAATGAGGCCACTTGGTGGTGCAATTGAAGAAGTTGGAACGATATCTAAGCCCTTTAGATTAGGAAAATAAAAATGCGATTGACAACTGCGCCCTCTAGCGTTGTAGTATGTGTGTCATCTTTTGCCACCAATAATCTGAACTTTGTAATACTTGTTTCCCATTTTTGATTGCATAATTAAGGTTTGCAAAATATATATGTAAAGCATGTTTTAAAGGTGAGCTGATTGTTGTTTTCAAAATGCTCTACATCACTGAAGCTGAATATCCTGCAGGAAAATATTTCGGCCGCAATCAGTCTGCAACAGATTGCTGCACAAATGCAATCATCAAGTCCTGAGCGTTTGCAGTAATTCATAAGCTGGCGTTGTGATTATACATTTAAATTTAGTTACCTAAACTTTATTACAATGAAAGTAGTGGCCTAGTTGTTCAGTGGCAGCCCAATTAATGTAAAGGTTTTCAATTATTTAGTTTCTAATTTTTAGTTCTTTTAGACTCAGAAATAACTCTACCACGACATTCCAGTAAACAGAGGTAAGTGCAATATAATCTAATTTCCTTCACACTAACTTCCTGGCGTGTTTGACAAACCCTATGTTCTGTGACATGTTTCTTGTGGGTGGTCCCAGTCACTACCCAAATTCATCTCCTTTTAGTTTTAATTTGTACCTCATTTTCTAGGGTGGTATGTACGTGTTCCAAGTGTTTGACTATTACTCGGCCAGTGGCATGACTCTGCTGTGGTTCTGTGTCTTTGAATGTGGAGCTATTGCCTGGGTATATGGTACGTAACAGTGGTTGTCTGTTCCTACACAACCTATCTCTCTCTATGTCAGACTTAAATTTTCCATCCAGTTAAACCTCACAGAACCTAGCAGTCTCACCGCACTGGGAATACCTTTTTTTATTCACTGCCTATCATTATTTCCTGGCAAATATACTTTTAACATTATTGTATTTCTAACAAATCCTTAATATATTATTCATTTACCTTTTTTATACATAATCAAATAGTATTTATCATTGTATCTTGAACTGTAATTAATAGTGTAAGTTTATATATGTATACACCATTTCGTTTAATTTGATGCTTATTATTTGAAAATATGATCTTTTTGCCGAAAAGCAAAGAAGCAAACAAAAATTGACGTTTTTTGACAAGTTGTTTGGATTGGGGGCAGTGGCGTACTCAGAAATTCTCGATTTGGGGGGAAGAAGTTTGACATGTTTGAGTCTAAAGGGGGTTGGATATCTTGTTTGTCTGATTTTTGGTACTTCGTTACAAAATATATGTTATGGAAGTTATTGAATTTATAACCACAACCGAATGATGCAGTATATAAATAAAATGTCAATGAATTTGGATTTCAACATAAATATGTATAGCTCAAACGACTATTTTTTTCAGAAGAAAATTTACCTTTAATTCACATCCGTGGCAGATTTGTAACTTCAGATGAGCATTCAGTAAAAATTATCACAGGAAAAGTCCTGTAGACAAGGAACACTTGAAAAAATGGGTTGTCATGACTGGGATTCGAACCTAGGTCTCCCAGAAGCATGCCCGAGCATCTTAGCTGTTAGACCACCGAGAAGCTGACCAACTCTTCAACTAAGTTACATTTAAGCCTTCCTCTTTGATTCTTTATCTCTCAGAAGTTCAGATTTTCCTCCAATTTCCACTCCCTGCACTTGTTGGGGAAGAAGATAAAGATGATGTTCCAAATGACACCCACTTGATGAATCATTTGCGAATCGCGCCACCAGGGCAGGCGTGAACTTTTGCGGGGCCGGGTTCCAAAAAAAAAACGCATTTATAGTACTTCTAAATTTTATAATAATAAATTATTTATTATAAGTACAAAGTGCGGTACATATCTACATACAATTTATAGGAACATCGAGTATATTATAAATATTATATAATTTTTCTCGACTTTTCGCTACAAAATCTTTAAATACATCATCAAAATTGACCGATTTCGCTATTTCGGTCAGTTTTGACCGAAATTTTCTTTTCTTACGATGAACTTTTCTTGGATCGCGGGGCCGGGTTCCAGGGAACGCGCTGAACTCGCCTCGCTCCGGCCCTGCGTGCCACGATCCTTTCTGCAATATTACATCCGATGCACTTTGAACGCCAGCTTGTATGGCTTTGATGTCAGACTCCTATTCGATTCCAACCGCTATTTAGCGGATTTCCACTTCTGTTCAGAGCCTTGGGGTCTTTGTGACTCTTCCATATACTTGGTGAGTTGGATAATAGTACGACTGAAAGATAATCTACAATTTAGAAAAAGGTGAACAAAATATAACTTCCGTAAGCTTCAAGAACAGGTTTGGTTAAAAACAATTCTGAGTCATTTATGATCTTTTGTGGTGTAATTATAGATTTACACTATTAAATAATTCCCCCCATATTTTTGAAAATTTGAATCAGAATGGACAGTTGGATTTGTCTACATCAAAGTTGGAAATAACTACTGGTTCACAATAGCAAAAAAATTTAAGAATATCCTAACAACACCGTAATGTTTCATTTACTCCATTTAAAAGATATTGCGCAGCATAATATCAATATATAAATACATTTAGAATGCCATTCATTATAACAGACCAGTTTATTTTATAATTTTGTGAACAGCTTATACACAATCACCTTTTAAAATCCACACATAAATATTGGAATTTATTTTTCAAGTTACAGCCAGTATCGTATTCATGATTTAGTAATCACAGTTGTAAAGAACAAAATCACACTCCTCTCAGTAGTCCTTTCTGTTGTTTCCAGTTATGAAATTATTTATCATTATTAAAAAATTTTATTGTGTAAAATTTTAATGCCTGTGCTTACCTACCACTTTTACACTGCTAATAAAAACATCCACAGATTTCTACTACCGACATTTCCGGAATTTATTCTAGCATTGACCATCCGTATGCACTTTTGCAAGTCATACGGATGCAGCGCCATTCGCGCCCAACGGTAATATTAAAGTATCACTTCCCATGAAAGACGGGGCGGGGGTGGCTCAGTCGGTAGCGCGCCAGGCTCGTAATCTGTAGTTCCCAGGTTCGAGTCCCAGCTGGGTCAGCGTTGAGATTTATCTCCGCAAAATTCCCCGCCCTGCCCACGGTCAGTAGGGGACACCGATGGGCTTGGTAAAGGCCGCCGTCCGTCGGATGGGACGTTAAGCCGTGGCCCCGTGTGCGGGAGAGCCATACCCTGTGCACGTTAAAGAACACGCTGGATGGCCTTGACGGGAAGCTACCATCTGTCTCCCAACAGCTGTTCCAGTGGGTCCCCTCCCCCAACCTTCTCTGAGCCTTCGGGGTCCATGTGACCTGGCCATTTAGCCCATGGTGTGCAAAAAAGTGCCGCTCAGAGGTAAAACAACACAACAACCCATGAACGACTTCCTCTCAGAACTTTACCAAATTGTCCTTTTCTTTAGTTCATAAATAGGAGTTTGAAGTTAAGATCCAAAAAAGCTGAGATTGCAGAACGACAGTAAATAAGAACGGGTTGTTTTACCTCTGAGCGGCACTTTTTTGCACACCATGGGCTAAATGGCCAGGTCACATGGACCTCGAAGGCTCAGAGAAGGTTGGGGGAGGGGACCCACTGGAACAGCTGTTGGGAGACAGATGGTAGCCTCCTGTCAAGGCCATCCAGCGTGTTCTTTAAAGTGCAGAGGGTATGGCTCTCCCACACACGGAGCCACGGCTTAACGTCCCATCCGACGGACGGCGGCCTTTCCAAGCCCATCGGTGTCTCCTACTGACCGTGGTCAGGGCGGGGAATTTTGCGGAGATAATCTCAACGCTGACCCAGCTGGGACTCGAACCTGGGAACTACAGATTACGAGCCTGGCGCGCTACCGACTGAGCCACCCCCACCTCATTAAACAAGAACCAATCTGCATTATGACCAATTCAGTTTCCAATTTTGCAATATCTTGTAAATCAGTTTTAAAGAAAAAAAGACTGCCCATTAGGTTCCCTATACTCCTGTGCTGAAACACAATTGCACCTCTGAGGATATCCCATTGAATTCAAAATTATCTTTATGGACCGTAAAATTCGTGCCAGAAGAAAACAGTTGCTTTACCAGATGCATGTCAATTAAGATGAGTTTCACTCCATTTTAACATATTTTTATGTCCGTATTGCTTGAAATGGTTGCAAAATAGATAAAAATTACTGCATGAAGAGATGATCTGTCTTCGACACATTGAAATTGTACGAGCATGTTAACCCCAACCAACCTTGGGTTCAAAAGTCAAATTTGTCCGTGTAAATCCCTTGACCATTACACTTATCTAGTTTAAGTTAATCGTTTGCAATATCGAAATAAAATGTGGGTTTTCCACATTAAGCGTCATCTGACAATGACAATTATAACACTTGGAGGGGGCGGGGGTGGCTCTGTCGGTAGCGCGCCAGGCTCGTAATCTGTAGTTCCCAGATTCGAGTCCCAGCTGGGTCAGCATTGAGATTTATCTCCGCAAAAATTCCCCGCTCTGCCCACGGTCAGTAGGGGACACCGATGGGCTTGGAAAGGCCGCCGTCCGTCGGATGGGACGTTAAGTCCGTGGACCCGTATGCGGGAGAGCCATACCCTGTGCACGTTAAAGAACACGCTGGATGGCCTTGACGGGAGGCTACCATCTGTCTCCCAACAGCTGTTCCAGTGGGTCCCCTCCCCCAACCTTCTCTGAGCCTACGGGGTCCATGTGACCTGGCCATTTAGCCCATGGTGTGCAAAAAATTGCCGCTCACAGGTAAAACAACCCAACACTTGGAGGATTTCAAAAATATAAATCATAATGTTTCATTAATACATATTCAACTCAAAAAGGATTTTTCCATTTATCTCTTAAAACAAAATGTCGCGATTTTTTGTTTTCATGAAAAAATTACAATCTCTTGCTTAAAAAGCGTTTGCAATATTTGTCTAAAGTTTTATCGATTTCCAATTTTTTCACCGTTAGAGGGCGTTACAAAAACTTTTGGGAGGTTCGAAAAATTCAAATCCCAATATTTCATCGATAACAATCTAATCGAAAAGAATTTTCAATTTATTTTTAAAAGCAAAAAATTTGAATGTCTATAGACGGACATTTGTTTGGGTTGGGTTGTTTTACCTCTGAGCGGCACTTTTTTGCACACCATGGGCTAAATGGCCAGGTCACATGGACCCGTAGGCTCAGAGAAGGTTGGGGGAGGGGACCCACTGGAACAGCTGTTGGGAGACAGATGGTAGCCTCCCGTCAAGGCCATCCAGCGTGTTCTTTAACGTGCAGAGGGTATGGCTCTCCCGCACACGGGGCCACGGCTTAACGTCCCATCCGACGGACGGTGGCCTTTCCAAGCCCATCGGTGTCCCCTACTGACCGTGGGCAGGGCGGGGAATTTTTGCAGAGATAAATCTCAACGCTGACCCAGCTGGGACTCGAACCTGGGAACTACAGATTACGAGCCTGGCGCGCTACCCCTATAGACGGACATACAACAAATGAAAACGATAGATTGTTTTCAAGAAAACGAGCTAAAATAATCTATGAACCTGAAGTTTAATTTGCTGCTCTTCATGCTCCGCATCCAACCACGAGTCCTTTTGTAAAAAATAAAAAAAAAATCCCCAGAGGTTTTACAGGAGCCTGTCAGTTTATATGTCATAGGATGGGCAAGCCATTGAAAACTCTCTTATTGACACTCTGGCTGTATAGCAACTTTGAATAACAAGTGAGCAATAATACAGTGAACGCGTATCTTGGTATTCTTTAACTTTTGTTCCCAAGGGCCAATAGGAAAAATCGGCGCCTAGATTTTGAGCTTGAAATGTTTGTAATGATGGTTTTTAACACACTTGGGTAAACCAGAAATTTTTTGAAACATTATAACAAGAACTTATTAATAATATCAGGAATTTCGGTTGAAATATATGTGTTGAAGTTTCAGTTCTCATAATCGCGTAAATTTTGTAAAACTACAAGTTCACAAAATGGCTATAATATGTAATTCTAACATAATACGAAATGTTATTTTAGTATATATATTCTTTAAAAACAATTCGTGAAGTGAAGGCAAATCCTTACTCGAAACGTTATTTAGAAACAAAATCCATTTGAATGCTTACTTTCAGAGCCTGCACCAAACGGTTCATTTGGTTCTCCAATCTCGTCTGTCCTGGGCTACCGCTGCTGCCAAGATTTGGCCAATGTTGGCAGATTCTAACAAGGTTGTATTTGATGCTCACTGCGCTAAGTTGCTCACTGCTTTATAAGAGGAGATGGCTTAGTCGCTAGAGCACCAGGCTTATTATCTGCTGTTCCCAAGTTCGAGTCCTACTTTAGGCCAACGTTGAGATTAATCTCTGCGAAACCCCTTCCCTGCCCTCGGTGAAAAAGGGGAGCCGATGGGCTTGGAAAGGCCACCGACGTTGGATGGGACATTAAGCCGTGTGAAGACATTAAGCATGTTCTCTAACGTGCACATGGTATGAAGAGGGTCATACCATGTGCACGTTAGAGAACATGCTGGATGGCCTTGACAGGAGACTTTTTCATCTGTCTCCTAACAGCTGTCCAGTGGGTTCGTTTCCCCAACCTTCTCCGAGCCCTCGAAATTTGCTATTCAGCCCATTGTGTCCATAAGACTGTTACTCAAAGGTAAAATCATCCAAAGCCCAAAACATCCTATGTCTCCCCCTTTTTCTGAGGCCTTTAGATACACTATATATAACCCTATTCGCTAATCTGTAGTTATGCATAGATGAAACATGCCAAATTATAAAGTCAAACCATCTAATGACCGAGATACTGCGTAAACATGTGGATTCAAGGCATCAGCTTGATGAGCTGCAAATCAATAATCATTACCTTTTCATTGGAAATGTAGCTGTCAGCATTTGTAATACATCTCCAATCAGTTGGGTTGTTTTACCTCTGAGCAGCACTTTTTTTGCACACAATGGGCTAAATGGCCAGGTCACAAGGCCCCGAAGGCTCAGAGAAGGTTGGGGGAAGGGACCCACTGGAACAGCTGTTGGGAGACAGATGGTAGCCTCCCGTGAAGGCCATCCAGTGTATTCTTTAACGTGCACAAGGTATGGCTCTCCCGCACACTGGGCCATGGCTTAACGTCCCATTCGACGGATGACGGTCTTTCCAAGCCCATCAGTGTCCCCTACTGACCGTGGGCAGGGCGGGGAATTTTGCGGAGATAAATCTCAACGCTGACCCAGCTGGGACTCGAACCTGAGAACTACAGATTACGAGCCTGGCGCGCTACCGACTGAGCCAACCCCGCCCCATAAACGTCCATGCCTTAGCCCGGGGCTCGAACCCAGGTCCCTTAGATCAGTAGCCGAGCGTGCTAACCACTCTGCCACGGGACGGCCTCTCCAATCAGTAATATAGATACGTTGAACATTAAAATGCCCACTATGTAGTAAAAAAAAAAATATTTTTACTTCAGCTACCGATTTCTCGAATAAGCTCAATAGCAGCGTTGAATTTATTGTTACAACTATTGATGTTACCTACGTTATTTCCAGCTTTGAAAATGTGAAAAAAAAAAATCTTTAAATATCTGCATTATAATAAATTTTGAGACTGCAAGTTAATTAGTAAAAAATGTGTAAAAGAATCAGAAACAAATTACATTGACATAGAACACAATAACATGGCAGGCGTATGGCAACAATTTCTGATTTGTGTTCACGTTGCATTTGAATTTTCTGTTGCAGGCGTAGGTCGATTTTATGACAACATTGAAGAGATGCTGGGGTTCCGAATCAACCCGTGGTTGATGATCTGCTGGAGTTTCTTGTCACCATTGGTTACAGGAGTGAGTATTCTAGAATAATATCAGTGAAAAATCCTTATTCAGCAGCTGACCAAAATATCGGTATTCTTGTCAGTTTGTCAGTGTTATTTCATTATCTGAAATGTAAGAAATCTCTATTCCATTTAAGTATAGTAATTTTATAAATAGTTCGTACAAAATTTTCTGCTTGTATGTTGTTTTATAAAATATTGAGGATGTGACCTTAAGGTTTTAAAATTGATCTCGGTCATGTTGTTTTTTTTTCTCCTATTTTTAAAGTGAGAAAACTGCAGCTTCTTTTTAATTGACTTTATAAAAATGTTTATTTTTTTTTTCAGAAGATAATATTTGCACACTAGCTGAAGAAACAGAGTTTTTTAAATCATGAACACCTCCAAAGTTCAGCTACAAGCAACAGTATGAAAGTGTAAAGTTGTAAAATGTGGTTGGGAAAACCACGTGCAGCAAGCCTCAGCTTATCCAACACCTCCTATAACAGAAGGTCAATGTACCAAATTTTTGACGTCACTAAGAAGTCCTATTATATAGATTAGGGGTTCTCAAAGTTGGGTGAGCGGTAAAAGTTTTGCGGGTACGCCGTGAGAGCTCAAAAGTCGCTAGATTTAGTAACAACGTCAGTGTTTTATTTTATTCCCATTGTTATACTATAACTATAGTTTTATCTATCTATACAAGGGGTACGCCAGTTACATACACATTTCCAGGGGGTACGTGAAGCATAAAAGGTTGAGAACCACTGATATATATGTTTTATTTTATTCCCATTGTTATACTATGACTATAGTTTTATCTATCTATACAAGGGATACGCCAGTTACATACACATTTCCAGGGGATACGTGAAGCATAAAAGGTTGAGAACCACTGATATATATGTTTTATTTTATTCCCATTGTTTTACTATAACTATAGTTTAATTTATCTATACAAGGGGTACGCCAGTTACATACACATTTCCAGGGGGTACGTGAAGCATAAAAGGTTGAGAACCACTGATATATATCTTTTATTTTATTCCCATTGTTATACTATAACTATAGTTTTATCTATCTATACAAGGGATACGCCAGTTACATACACATTTCCAGGGGATACGTGAAGCATAAAAGGTTGAGAACCACTGATATATATGTTTTATTTCATTCCCATTGTTATACTATAACTATAGTTTTATCTATCTATACAAGGGGTACGCCAGTTACATACACATTTAAAGGGGGTACGTGAAGCATAAAAGGTTGAGAACCACTGATATATATGTTTTATTTCATTCCCATTGTTATAATATAACTATAGTTTTATCTATCTATACAAGGGGTACGCCAGTTACATACACATTTCCAGGGGGTACGTGAAGCATAAAAGGTTGAGAACCACTGATATATATATCTTTTATTTTATTCCCATTGTTATACTATAACTATAGTTTTATCTATCTATACAAGGGGTACGCCAGTTACATACACATTTCCAGGGAGTACGTGAAGCATAAAAGGTTGAGAACCACTGATATATATGTTTTATTTCATTCCCATTGTTATACTATAACTATAGTTTTATCTATCTATACAATGGGTACGCCAGTTACATAACATTTCCAGGGGGTACGTGAAGCATAAAAGGTTGAGAACCACTGATATATATCTTTTATTTTATTCCCATTGTTATACTATAACTATAGTTTTATCTATCTATACAAGGGGTACGCCAGTTACATACACATTTCCAGGGGGTACGTGAAGCATAAAAGGTTGAGAACCACTGATATATATGTTTTATTTTATTCCCATTGTTATACTATAACTATAGTTTTATCTATCTATACAAGGGGTACGCCAGTTACATACACATTTCCAGGGGGTACGTGAAGCATAAAAGGTTGAGAACCACTGATATATATCTTTTATTTTATTCCCATTGTTATACTATAACTATAGTTTTATCTATCTATACAAGGGGTACGCCAGTTACATACACATTTCCAGGGGATACGTGAAGCATAAAATGTTGAGAACCACTGATATATATGTTTTATTTCATTCACATTGCTATACTATAACTATAGTTTTATCTATCTATACAAGGGGTACGCCAGTTACATACACATTTCCAGGGGGTACGTGAAGCATAAAATGTTGAGAACCACTGATATATATGTTTTATTTTATTCCCATTGTTATACTATAACTATAGTTTTATCTATCTATACAAGGGGTACGCCAGTTACATACACATTTCCAGGGGTACGTGAAGCATAAAAGGTTGAGAACCACTGATATATATGTTATATTTTATTCCCATTGTTATACTATAACTATAGTTTTATCTATCTATACAAGGGGTACGCCAGTTACATACACATTTCCAGGGGGTACGTGAAGCATAAAAGGTTGAGAACCACTGATATATATGTTTTATTTTATTCCCATTGTTATACTATAACTATAGTTTTATCTATCTATACAAGGGGTACGCCAGTTACATACACATTTCCAGGGGGTACGTGAAGCATAAAAGGTTGAGAACCACTGATATATATGTTTTATTTCATTCCCATTGTTATACTATAACTATAATTTTATCTATCTATACAAGGGGTACGCCAGTTACATACACATTTCCAGGGGGTACGTGAAGCATAAAAGGTTGAGAACCACTGATATATATCTTTTATTTTATTCCCATTGTTATACTATAACTATAGTTTTATCTATCTATACAAGGGGTACGCCAGTTACATACACATTTCCAGGGGATACGTGACGCATAAAATGTTGAGAACCACTGATATATATGTTTTATTTCATTCACATTGTTATACTATAACTATAGTTTTATCTATCTATACAAGGGGTACGCCAGTTACATACACATTTCCAGGGGGTACGTGAAGCATAAAATGTTGAGAACCACTGATATATATGTTTTATTTTATTCCCATTGTTATACTATAATTATAGTTTTGTCTATCTATACAAGGGGTACGCCAGTTACATACACATTTCCAGGGGGTACGTGAAGCATAAAATGTTGAGAACCACTGATATATATGTTTTATTTTATTCCCATTGTTATACTATAACTATAGTTTTATCTATCTATACAAGGGGTACGCCAGTTACATACACATTTCCAGGGGGTACGTGAAGCATAAAAGGTTGAGAACCACTGATATATATGTTTTATTTTATTCCCATTGTTATACTATAACTATAGTTTTATCTATCTATACAAGGGGTACGCCAGTTACATACACATTTCCAGGGGGTACGTGAAGCATAAAAGGTTGAGAACCACTGATATATATCTTTTATTTTATTCCCATTGTTATACTATAACTATAGTTTTATCTATCTATACAAGGGGTACGCCAGTTACATACACATTTCCAGGGGATACGTGAAGCATAAAATGTTGAGAACCACTGATATATATGTTTTATTTTATTCCCATTGTTATACTATAACTATAGTTTTATCTATCTATACAAGGGGTACGCCAGTTACATACACATTTCCAGGGGGTACGTGAAGCATAAAAGGTTGAGAACCACTGATATATATGTTTTATTTTATTCCCATTGTTATACTATAACTATAGTTTTATCTATCTATACAAGGGGTACGCCAGTTACATACACATTTCCAGGGGGTACGTGAAGCATAAAAGGTTGAGAACCACTGATATATATCTTTTATTTTATTCCCATTGTTATACTATAACTATAGTTTTATCTATCTGTACAAGGGGTACGCCAGTTACATACACATTTCCAGGGGATACGTGAAGCATAAAAGGTTGAGAACCACTGATATATATGTTTTATTTCATTCCCATTGTTATACTATAACTATAGTTTTATCTATCTGTACAAGGGGTATGCCAGTTACATACACATTTCCAGGGGGTACGTGAAGCATAAAAGGTTGAGAACCACTGATATATATCTTTTATTTTATTCCCATTGTTATACTATAACTATAGTTTTATCTATCTGTACAAGGGGTACGCCAGTTACATACACATTTCCAGGGGATACGTGAAGCATAAAAGGTTGAGAACCACTGATATATATGTTTTATTTCATTCCCATTGTTATACTATAACTATAGTTTTATCTATCTGTACAAGGGGTATGCCAGTTACATACACATTTCCAGGGGGTACGTGAAGCATAAAAGGTTGAGAACCACTGATATATATGTTTTATTTCATTCCCATTGTTATAATATAACTATAGTTTTATCTATCTATACAAGGTGTACGCCAGTTACATACACATTTCCAGGGGTACGTGAAGCATAAAAGGTTGAGAACCACTGATATATATGTTTTATTTTATTCCCATTGTTATACTATAACTATAGTTTTATCTATCTATACAAGGGGTACGCCAGTTACATACACATTTCCAGGGGGTACGTGAAGCATAAAAGGTTGAGAACCACTGATATATATGTTTTATTTTATTCCCTTTGTTATACTATAACTATAGTTTTATCTATCTATACAAGGGGTACGCCAGTTACATACACATTTCCAGGGGGTACGTGAAGCATAAAAGGTTGAGAACCACTGATATATATGTTTTATTTCATTCCCATTGTTATACTATAACTATAGTTTTATCTATCTATACAAGGGGTACGCCAGTTACATACACATTTCCAGGGGGTACGTGTAGCATAAAAGGTTGAGAACCACTGATATAGACAATTTTATAATTTTTATTCTAATAATATTACTGGTGGATTTTTGTGCTAATTATCTAATTATTATAGATAAACATTAGTTTAAATAAGATTTATACTAATGTTTATAAACATTAGTATAAATAAGATTTATACTAATGTTTATCTATAAATATATTTTATTTAAAAAGAAAATTATTCGTATTTATTATCAGATATAATAATGCTAATTAAAACAAATAAATTTTCTCCTAAGTAAAATATATTTATAGATAAACATTGGTATAAAGATTAACACAGAATCCATCAGTAATAATATTAGAATCAAAAATATAAGAAGTGTCTATATGGTAGGACTACTTAAGCTGACGTCATAAATTTGGTTCTCTGGCTTTCTGTTATAGGAAGTGTTGGCTTATCTCAGAGTAGATGTCATGGTTGCCACCTTAAAGATATATTTCATGCATTTTTGAAGAAAGTTTTTAAAGATCTCTAAAACGGATGGAGTAATCAATGCAGTAGAAATCCAGTCTTTTGTCCCTCCCCGGGTGTGGCTCAGTCGGTAGCACGCCAGGCTCGTAATCTGTAGTTCCCAGGTTCGAGTCCCAGCTGGGTCAGCGTTGATTTATCTCCGCAAAATTCCCCGCCCTGCCCACGGTCAGTAGGGGACACCGATGGGCTTGGAAAGGCTGCCGTCCGTCGGATGGGACGTTAAGCCGTGGCCCCGTGTGCGGGAGAGCCATACCCTGTGCACGTTAAAGAACACGCTGGATGGCCTTGACGGGAGACTATCACCTGTCTCCCAACAGCTGTTCCAGTGGGTTCCCTCCCCCAACCTTCTCTGAGCCTCCGGGGTCCATGTGACCTGGCCATTTAGCCCATGGTGTGCAAAAAAGTGCCGCTCAGAGGTAAAACAAGCCAAGCCAATTGTCCCTCCCCGTACCTTTATTTATTTATTTTTTCTAGATCCGTAATTGCTGTTCAGCAACTAACACGAAATAGTGGGACGTTTTGTTGTTGACACATTTCGTGTTGACTTAAGAATTGAAGGGGTAATCTGTTCACAGAGGAAATTGTAAGATTCTTAATTCACATATTTCTTACGTAGATTTTTTTTTAATTGTTTCATAGAGTCCATCGTTTAACATCTGAAGAGTGAATATTATTGACCAATTTTACATTTCTGTCCCTAAATGTAGAAGTTTTGAATTCCGAATGATGTTAATTTTTCAACAAAAGATATATTTTCGCACTTGACGTCAGAATACAGAACTTTTGGCAAGAATGGAGAATGTTTAATAGCGAATCAAATGCAACACGTCAACTATCAATCAAAAAACACGTCAACTACTTGCTGATCTTTTGATTAAAAGAGGCAAAAATACATCAAATTCGGGGGCATTTTGTGTCCCAATGTCTGATATAGATGCGAGACGAAAGAATGGAACGTGGGGACAGCTGGCAACCCTGGTAGATGCATTGATATAGCAGATGGAGATTCTTCGCCCTTATTCTAGCAAAAGAGACTTCTCAGATCCAAAACCATTCTCAAAAGATAATTGCAACAGAGGATAATAAAGAAAAAAGTTTCAGTTTCAAATTGCGTATGCTAGAAAGAAATAGTTTGGATAAAATGCTAGTTAGCACATCATCCAAAGTATTTTTTTTCATGCTGTTCTGAAGCTTCATCCTACTTCTTTCAGTTTATACTCTTTTATTCGTAAAGAAGAAGATCACTGAAAGAGTAAAGTACTCCGACTAATGTACCTAAACTGTTTATTAAAGTGTACATTGCGATTTATGTACTGTGTTTAAATAGATTTGTACAGTTTATACGGAAACTTTCATTTTTCGATTCTACAGCCTCTCGAAACTGAGGTAAGTAAACCGACTTTTTATTATATTTCTGGGTTAATCGAGGTTCCACTATAAGACAGAAAAACTGAAATGTGGCGAGATAAAAATTGTCTTTTGCTACGTCAATGGGAAAAAAATAATCAATCATGTTTCTCTCTCAACATCAGTTTACAGTATGGCAATTCGAATGATTTCCCACGATTTCTCTAAATCTGATCTTTCGATTAAGCTATTCCGTCTTAAATTTTGGGGGGCGGGGGGGGCTCAGTCGTAGCGTGCCAGGCTCGTAATCTGTAGTTCCCAGGTTCGAGTCCCAGCTGGGTCAGCGTTGAGATTTATCTCCGCAAAATTCCCCGCCCTGCCCACGGTCAGTAGGGGACACCGATGGGCTTGGAAAGGCCGCCGTCCGTCGGATGGGACGTTAAGCCGTGGCCCCGTGTGCGGGAGAGCCATACCCTGTGCACGTTAAAGAACACGCTGGATGGCCTTGACGGGAGGCTACCATCTGTCTCCCAACAGCTGTTCCAGTGGATCCCCTCCCCCAACCTTCTCTGAGCCTTCGGGGTCCATGTGACCTGGCCATTTAGCCCATGGTGTGCAAAAAAGTGCCGCTCAGAGGTAAAACAACTCAACCCAACTTAAATTTTGGAAGTGTGGAAGACTCCAACACTTCCAAAAGGGACAGATTATGATATTCCGAGTTCGTAAGTAAACTTGAAGAGTCTTCACACTATAAAAAGATCCCTCGTACTTAGAGACCCTAAACTGCAGCTACGTTAGCTTATTCCGTAATCCTGCAATGCTTCCATCCAAATTGAAAATGGCCGACACATTTTAAGTGTTTATCAGCCAGTCACATTTTGGTTTATTATATAATATTATACATCCTATAACTGACTTCTTATCTATTAGAAATAATGTTTTTGTTTTACAGTAGTAGGATGCCAGATTAACTAAAGTGCTAATTTACAAAAAAAAAGCTTTTTTCTAAGGTTAAGCGCGACCACCTCGAGATCTCAGACCTTAAGTATTCGATTCTGCCAGAAGAACAATATTTTTTTTGCTTAAAATTCCGAGCACTTGCATGTCTTTAAATTTAATCTTAGAAGATTGTTTTATTTCTAACAGAATCGCAGCTTCGTCTCCACATGTTTAATTTGAAAGCTCGATATCTTAAGTACTGAAAGTCATATACTTTTGTCACGAGTTTGCCGATGAATCGAACAGACTCTCATTGATTATTCTTTGATGAGATTCGTCTGGAATTGGAAACTGAAAGGTGAAATAAATAAACCAGAGTTTTATTTGTTGAACTCTGATCCACAAATGTAGCCAACAACTGATTGAACTAGCTCTTGATTATATGAATGATTCAGGAGCTTCATTAGCTTACTGGGACCAGTACTGTCGCTCAAAAAAGTATCCGAACACTACGGTTGATTACAAAATCCAGAAAAAATATCTGGCAGCGATTTTTTTAGAAATTAGTGAGCTGGCAATCTTCGTGTCACGTGATTACAGAATTCAGGTAAAATATCTGGCGCGTGTACAGCAACTGTACACGCTCCAGTTACCGTTCACAGCAAACTGGAGTGTTTTCAGTTACTGCACACGCTCCAGTTTGCTGTGAACGGTAACTGCACACGCTCAATATTTCCGTGAGTGAGCCCACACGATCTAGTATCAAAATAATATGACCACCTACAGTCGCTCAAAAAAGTATCCGAACACTATGGTTGATTACAGAATTCAGAAAAAATATCTGGAGCGTATATAGCAACTGTACACGCTCCAGTTACCGTTCACAGCAAACTGGAGCGTGTGCAGTTACTGAACACGCTCCAGTTTGCTGTGAACGGTAACTGCACACGCTCAATATTTCCGTGAGTGAGCCCACGCGATCTGGTATCAAAATAATATGACCACCTACAGTCGCTCAAAAAAGTATCCGAACACTATGGTTGATTACAGAATTCAGAAAAAATATCTGGCAACGATTTTTTTAGAAATTAGTGATCTGGCAACCTTCGTGTCACGTGACACGAAAGTTGCCAGATCACTAATTTCTAAAAAAATCGCTGCCAGATATTTTTTCTGGATTTTGTAATCAACCGTAGTGTTCGGATACTTTTTTGAGCGACAGTACCACTCGGATACGAAAATTTCCTTTGAGTTTTATAAATTAAAAACTGAATTTTAGCGGAATGTCAAATGCTTTATTTTGAATGTTGCGTCGTTTAATTTCCTACATAATTATCAAATTATGCTTATAAAACATTGGGAAAACGTATTTGCCCTCATCAGTACCATTAAGACATGTCAAACAATTATTATTTGCGAGTGCATAAAGAAATAGTTTTTCCTAATATATTAATATCATGGTTATCACCATTTCATCCGGGGGCGGGGGTGGCTCAGTCGGTAGCGCGCCAGGCTCGTAATCTGTAGTTCCCAGGTTCGAGTCCCAGCTGGGTCAGCGTTGATTTATCTCCGCAAAATTCCCCGCCCTGCCCACGGTCAGTAGGGGACACCGATGGGCTTGGAAAGGCCTCCGTCCGTCGGATGGGACGTTAAGCCGTGGCCCCGTGTACGGGAGAGCCATACCTTGTGCACGTTAAAGAATACGCTGGATGGCCTTGACGGGAGGCTACCATCTGTCTCTCAACAGCTGTTCCAGTGGGTCCCCTCCCCCAACCTTCTCTGAGCCTTCGGGGTCCATGTGACCTGGCCATTTAGCCCATGGTGTGCAAAAAAGTGCCGCTCAGAGGTAAAACAACCCAACCCATTTCATCCGAATATAATACGCACCCAGTTCTGAAAGGTTGAATTTAAACAAAACTGCATAAATTATCAATATATTAAATATTTTGGAAAACTTTTAGTGTTTTTTTTAGAGTTTTTTACATTTCAGTGAGGTTTAGGTTTTACCTCTAAGCGACCCCTTTTTTTGCACACAATGTGCTAAATTGCTATGTCACAAGGACCCCGAGGGCTCCGAGGAGGTTGGGGGAAGGGGACCCATTGGACGGCTGTTAGGAGACAAATGGTAACTTCCCGTCAAGGCCATCCAGCGTATTCTTTAGCGTGCACAGGGTATGGCTCTCCCACATAAGGGTTGGGTTGGGTTGTTTTACCTCTGAGCGGCACTTTTTTGCACACCATGGGCTAAATGGCCAGGTCACATGGACCCCGAAGGCTCAGAGAAAGTTGGGGGAGGGGACCCACTGGAACAGCTGTTGGGAGACAGATGGTAGCCTCCCGTCAAGGCCATCCAGCGTGTTCTTTAACGTGCACAGGGTATGGCTCTCCCGCACACGGGGCCACGGCTAAACGTCCCATCCGACGGACGGCGGCCTTTCCAAGCCCATCGGTGTCCCCTACTGACCGTGGGCAGGACGGGGAATTTTGCGGAGATAAATCTCAACGCTGACTCCCACATAAGGACTCACGGCTTTATGGTCCAACCGAAAGACGGCAACCTTTCCAAGCCTATTGGTGTCCCCTTCTGACTGAGGGTTGGGTTGTTTTACCTCTGAGCGGCACTTTTTTGCACACCATGGGCTAAATGGCCAGGTCACAAGGACCGCGAAGGCTCAGAGAAGGTTGGAGGAGGTGACCCACTGGAACAGCTATTGGGAGACAGATGGTAGCCTCCCGTCAAGGCCATCCAGCGTGTTCTTTAACGTGCACAGGGTATGGCTCTCCCCCACACGGGGCCACGGCTTAACGTCCCATCCGACGGACGGCGGCCTTTCCAAGCCCATCGGTGTCCCCTACTGACCGTGGGCAGGGCGGGAAATTTTGCGGAGATAAATCTCAACGCTGACCCAGCTGGGACTCGAACCTGGAAACTACAGATTACGAGCCTGGCGCGATACCGACTGAGCCACCCCCGCCCCACTGACTGAGGGTAGGGCGGGGAGTTGTGCGGAGATAAATCTCAACGCTGGCCCAAGTGGAGCTCAAACCGAAGAATTGCAGATTATAAGCCTGGTGCGCTACAGATTTAGCCACCACTGCCCCAAATTTCGTGAGGAAGGAGTGTGCTTAATCGGTAGCCCTCATGGCTTATAATGTTCCCCGATTCGAGTCCCAATTGTGCCTGAGTTGAAATTTATAGTCTCGAATCCTCACCCTATCCTCAGTGAGAATGGGGATGCCGATTAGCTTTTCAAAAGTTCCATCCCTTCGGATGGAACTTTAAGCCATGGCACCACCGCGTGCAGGAGCACACCTCTGGTGCACGTTAAGGAACATATGTTGAGTGTCTTAGATCAGAGGTTCCAAAACTAATTTGTCCTACCGCCACTTTTTCAGAAAAAAAAATTACTCAGCGCCCCCCTGGAAATCTACCTTCTTTAAGCGAACAAACAGAAAGATGCAGTGACAAATTTGCGTTCTTTTATATATCTATATTTCTACCTACGTCCTACAACAGAGTAAAGAAAGATGTTGTTGGAAATAAGACACCTTGAAATTATAAAATTATTTATTAAAATCAACCATAGTAACATTCGCATTACACACAGAAAATTAAGATAACGAAGGATAATTTTATGCGTTTATTTGGAAAATAATCACTACGACTTTAACTCTATGTTACACAACAGATGAAACATGTACGAACGGTTTTTCGAAATTTTCTTATCTTCCCTTCTTTCTTTATGCTTCCACCGCCCCCCAATTGCACCCGAGGATACTACCGACCCCCTGGATCGTTCCAACGCCCCCCAGGGGGCGGTATCGCCCACTTGGGGAAACATTGGCTTAGATGGAAGGTTTCCTTCTGTCTCCTAACAGCTGTCAGGTGGGTCCCTTTCTCCTCATCGTTTCTTCTTTGAGTTTCTTCTCGCCTAGCCATTTAACCCATTGTGGCCAGAATAGTACAGCTCAGAGATGAAACAACCCAAAGTTTCGGTTCTGCAAACATTTAAACTGTTGAGTCACTTTGGCAGAATGTGTTTTTGCTTGTTACATTCAGTGACTGGCTGATTAGTGGAAAATTAGCAAGTGTATATGAGGTCTTTTTTCGGCCCTTGGAACTTTCTCGAAGCAATATTTCGTTGCAATATTTCCAGAGGAATTCAAAAAATTTCAAAAGTATTTTGGATTATTTCGATGGTAGCATTTCCCGTAAAATCGAATTCAAATGGCAGCATTTTGAAGAGCATTGCTCTGGAAATTGTTCCGTCCGCCGGATGGGATGTGAAATTGTAAACCTCTGTGCAGGCAAGCTGTTCCCTGTGCACGTTGAAGAACTGTCTGCTAATAGCTGTCCGGTGGGTCCTTGTGACCTGGTCATTTTCTCCATTGTGTGCATAGAGGTGCCACTCATAGGTAAAACAAATCAACTAACTCCACCGGTATCCATCAATGTCACCGAAATGAGAGTTAAGACCGAGTAATTTCTGTCCATCTATCTTAACAATCCCTTTGCTCTAACTGCTTTGTATTTTCAGGGAATTTTCCT
The DNA here is from genome assembly GCA_038380435.1 of Ryuthela nishihirai. Lineage (NCBI taxonomy): Eukaryota > Metazoa > Arthropoda > Arachnida > Araneae > Heptathelidae > Ryuthela > Ryuthela nishihirai. Next base: position 26,000 of record JAWZYU010000017.1, read on the forward strand.
CTTCAGCTTGATAACCTACAAGCCAGTGACGTATAACAAGGAATATGAGTATCCGGGATGGGCCATTTTCATTGGCTGGTGTATGGCTCTAGCTTCGATGCTTTGTGTTCCTGTGTATTTCTTCTATCGACTCTTCACTACGCCAGGAACATTACAACAAGTAAGAAAGCGAAAATTCTTTGTCCTTTTTCGTTATAATAATATCCTATTTTATAAAGTTACTCTCTTGCAAATAGGCCACATTGCCTTTTCATTTTCAGGTGTGGGTCACTAAAAATCCGACAGCGTTTCCACTTAATAAATCTCAAGATACGATTAAATTTTAATGAAAATTTCACATTTTTTGGGCAGCTTTATAAAATGGAAAGCTATGTCATATACACCGAATTAAATTAATTTGGGTAATTTATATTTCCATATAACTTTTTTTGTACGACATATAAAGTCGCTCAAAAAAATATCCGAACACTATGGTTGATTACGGAATTCAGAAAAAATATCTGGCAACGATTTTTTTAGAAATTAGTGATCTGGCAACCTTCGTGTCACGTGATTACAGGATTCAGGAAAAAATATCTGGAGCGTGTACAGCAACTGTACACGCTCCAGTTACCGTTCACAGCAAACTGGAGCGTGTGCAGTTACTGCACACGCTCCAGTTTGCTGTGAACGGTAACTGCACACGCTCAATATTTCCGTGAGTGAGCCCACACGATCGAATATCAAAATAATATGACCACCTACAGTCGCTCAAAAAAGTATCCGAACACTATGGTGGATTACACAATTCAGAAAAATATCTGGCAACGATATTTTTAGAAATTAGTGATCTGGCAACCTTCGTGTCACATGTCACGAAGGTTGCCAGATCACTAATTTCTAATGTCGTCTGCTGTTAAATGGTCCCGCTTCAATGACTTTTTAAATATTGATCGAAGATTGTTGAAAAATGACACTGTCACATTGCCTCCAAATTGATGAAATCTTAAAAAATCGTCATATAAACTTCAGATATCTAATTTAAGATAGTGAACAAATTGTTACAAGAGTTGTGTTTTATCTATTGAAGTATTTTCTTCACAAGTGTCAAAAGTTGAAGATAAATGCTTCAGTTTCCATTCATTCTTTAAATATTAAACGAATATTGCGGAATATACATTTAGAGATTTGAGTGACATCTACAATACATCGCCAATAACAGTTTTTGTGTAAAAGGTTTATTTTCAGTGTTAGGGAAGGGAGTTGTGGAAGTGGCTTTCCATTCTCATAACATGGAAGTGTCCGGACACTTTTTTCAACATAGTGTAGCCAGGCTCGTAATCTGTAGTTCCCAGGTTCGAGTCCCAGCTGGGTCAGCGTTGAGATTTATCTCCGCAAAATTTCCCGCCCTGCCCACGGTCAGTAGGGGACAGCGTTGGGCTTGGTAAGGCCGCCGTCCGTCGGATGGGACGTTAAGCCGTGGCCCCGTGTGCGGGAGAGCCATACCCTGTGCACGTTAAAGAACACACTGGATGGCCTTGACGAGAGGCTACCATTTGTCTCCCAACAGCTGTTCCAGTGGGTCTCCTCCCCCAACTTTCTCTGAGCCTTCGGGGTCCATGTGACCTGGCCATTTAGCCCATGGTATGCAAAAAGTGCCGCTCAGAGGTAAAACAACCCAACCCAACATAGTGTAGTTGTGGAAGCTGGAATATTTAACAATAATCTTCCATGTTATGCCAGTGAGAACCTAACTGGAAAGCTCTAGAATTTCTAAAATATGCATTTAATGGAAAAATGTGACTGAAGATAGATTAAAGATCATAATCAAATCTATTTAAATAACCATTTTCAACATTAGCAACTTTTGGTTAAACTCTGACAGTGGTTCTCAACCTTTTATGCTTCACGTAACCCCTGGAAATGTGTATGTAACTGGCGTACCCCTTGTAGATAGATAAAACTATAGTTATAGTATAATAATGGTTATTTTTATTTTGTTACTAGATCTAGCGACTTTTGAGCTCTCACGGTGTACCCCCAAAAATTTTACCCCACGCTGAGTACCCCTAAACTATGATACAACTTTTAAATATTTTGCGGGGAGGGGTTAACATATTCTATATCAGGCACTATACGTTTTTTCATTTGGTGTATTTGCTACAAACTTTGTAAAACAAATTTAAAAGTTCAAAATGTAAATTAAAGTTACTAATTAAAGTTCAAAATGAAATCCTTGGAATATGTCAAATATCATCCTATCATTTATATAAGCTATATAAAACTAATTTAAAAAGATAAGGTGTCATTTGACATATTCCAAGAATTTGAATTTTGAACTTTTCCCTGGCTAGAATTCCTTTTCCCAAAGTTCCGCTGAATCAGGACCGGATCTAGAAAAGAATCGAGGTAAAGTGGGTGGGGAAATAAAAATAAAACTCAATCGACCTGAAATTCCAATGAAATATAACATTTTCCCCTTCGTTTTACAGGTCTTTAAAAAATGAAGCATGTTTATTATTCAATAGCACGAAATATCAATAGGTTTAATAATTTTTTATCCCTATTTCCCTTGCCGTCCCGTGGCCGAGTGGTTAGCGCGCTTGGCTGTTGATCTAAGGGACCTGGATTCGAGCCCCGGATTAACGCTGGATATTCGTGTTGTTTTTCTGCTGAGGTCCTGCCATCCTCTCAGACCTTCTACTATGGCATATAAAATGTCAGGCTCCTGTCAGACCTCTGTATCAAGCAGCTGCTTGAGGGGGTATTTAATTTTATTTAAACTGATTTCCCTTACTAATATTCTGAAAGGGGGGTGGGGACTCCCCAGATCAGGCCCTTCAATCCCTATTTTACGAAAAAGATGCTGCTTAGCTTTCATTTGATATATATAATTCGTTGATTAACCTGAAGTGGGGTTAAAAAACTGTGTTTAAAAACAAAAGTGAAGCAAATCCGAGGCGAAAAAGGTAGTTTTTTTTTTGAAAAAAAAAATCGATTTTAATTAGCAATAATTGTCGAAATAGTCTGCTAATTTAATCAAAGGGTTTCAATCACTATTACTACAAAATGGATATATAAAAACCTTTAAATGCTGAATTAGAATCTTTTTCGTACATGAAACAATTGCGATTTTGAGCAGTATTAGCATAAAACATTCGGATATATATACAATTGACGTGCAGCGCGCGGCTTTCTGAGTAGGAACAACATGACTACCGCAGTTCTTCGGCGGCTACACTAGAGACCTCTGCTGAGATAATGAGGGCGCCTCCCCCTCTTCCTACCACTATGGCTGTTGTAGGCCGGTGGAGGTGGTGTAATGTTCTGCTGTGTAATGTCCGCCGCGTCAACTTCTATTCTCAATATCCTTGTTTGTGGCGACCCAGGACCTATTGAGACTACCATCACCACACAAGGTTGTTGTACTGTGAAAACACAATTGTAATTGTTTGTTTTTGCACACACAAGGCTTCTGTATGTTGACGTACTTGCCAACCACCTACACCCGTGGGGCAGGGGTGGCTGAGTCGGTAGCGCGCCAGGCTCGTAATCTGTAGTTCCCAGGTTCGAGTCCCAGCTGGGTCAGCGTTGAGATTTATCTCCGCAAAATTCCCCCGCCCCGCTCACGGTCAGTAGGGGACACCGATGGGCTTGGAAAGACCACCGTCCGTCGGATGGGACGTTAAGCCGTGGCCCCGTGTGCGGGAGAGCCATACCCTGTGCACGTTAAAGAACACGCTGGATGGCCTTGACGGGAGGCTACCATCTGTCTCCCAACAGTTGTTCCAGTGGGTCCCCTCCCCCAACCTTCTCTGAGCCTTCGGGGTCCATGTGACCTGGCCATTTAGCCCATGGTGTGCAAAAAAGTGCCGCTCAGAGGTTAAACAACCCAACCTACACACCCTTGAATGGCCCTTCACATTCTCTGGATTTGAACTTTAACGTGCACAGGGCATTTGTGGGACGAGTGTAGCAATGCATTTGAGTCAGAAACCCACCATGGACAACACTTGGCATTTCACGGATGGCTGTCCAGGAATCACGGACCCCAATACCACCCGAACGCTTCCAATACCTGATAGAGCACATGCCACAAAGTGTTGCTGCTGTTATTTGTGGATTGGAGTGTTTTACCGTCTGAGCGGCACTTTTTTGCACACCATGGGCTAAATGGCCAAGTCACAAGGACCCCGAAGCCTCAGAGAAGGTTGGGGAAGGGGACCCACTGGAACAGCTGTTGGGAGACAGATGGTAGCCTCCCGTCAAGGCCATCCAGTGTGTTCTTTAACGTGCACAGGGTTATGGCTCTCCCGCACACGGGGCCACGGCTTAACGTCCCATCCGACGGATGGCGGTCTTTCCAAGCCCATCGGTGTCCCCTACTGACCGTGGGCAGAGCGGGGGAATTTTGCGGAGATAAATCTCAACGCTGACCCAGCAGGGACTCGAACCTGGGAACTACAGATTACGAGCCTGGCGTACTTAATATGTGGTTTCAACTAGACAATGAATGCGAAATTATAAATATCAACTCATTGAAAATGTAGTAAGTGGTTGCGAGATCGCATGCGCTTATTAGAGCAAGCGCTAGGACAAGGCCACATACGGTCACTTCGCGCCACGCGTAGATAGGATAGCATTCCCTGCAATAATTAAAGATGCTCTGTTATTCGTAAACACTTCTACTTAACAAACATCGACAATCTAAGGTCACCGTACACTTGTTCTGAATTCTTGCATTTTTAAAATCAACTGTGTTATGTTCTGATCGTGATGTAATCCACATGGTCAGCGTTGAGATTCATGTGCTGATCTCGCAGTAAAACAGTTACGCTTCTTTGTTGCACGTGCACATTCGCTTCAATATTTTCAGCTTGGCCAAACTTTTCGAATTTATTCACCATCTTTTTTTTTTCAACCCTTTTCGTGTTGTGTAGTTCTGATGCTCTGCTGAAAAATGTAGGGGCGGGGGTGGTTCAGTCGGTAGAGCACCAGGCTCGTAATCTGTAGTTCCCAAGTTCGAGTCCCAGCTGGGTCAGCGTTGAGATTCATCTCCGCAAAAATTCCCCGCCCTGCCCACGGTTAGTAGGGGATACCGATGGGCTTGGAAAAGCCGCCGTTCGTCTGATGGGACGTTAAGCCGTGGCCCCGTGTGTGTTAAAGAACACACTGGATGGCCTTGACGGGAGGCTACCATCTGTCTCCCACCAACTGTTCCAGTGGGTTCCCTCCCCCAACCTTCTCTGAGCCTTCGGGGTCCATGTGACCTGGCCATTTAGCCCATGATGTGCAAAAAAGTGCCGCTCAGAGGTAAAACAACCCAACCCTGCTGAAAAATGAATAGATTCAGAATTTTAAAGATGCTGTGAAGCTGTTCTTTCTGTTCACTTCCATTTCCCCAAGGTGGCTCAGTCGGTAGCGCGCCAGGCTCGTAATCTGTAGTTCCCAGGTTCGAGTCCCAGCTGAGTCAGGGTTGAGATTTATCTCCGCAAAATTCCCCGCCCTGCCCACGGTCAGTAGGGGACACCGATGGGCTTGGAAAGGTCGCCGTCCGTCGGATGGGACGTTAAGCCGTGGCCCCGTGTGCGGGAGAGCCATACCCTGTGCACGCTAAAGAACACGCTGGATGGCCTTGACGGGAAGCTACCATCTGTCTCCCAACAGCTGTTCCAGTGGGTCCCCTCCCCCAACCTTCTCTGAGCCTTCGGGGTCGTTGTGACCTGGCCATTTAGCCCATTGTGTGCAAAAAAGTGCCGCTCAGAGGTAAAACAACCCAACCCTGCTGAAAAATGGATAGATTCAGAATTTTAAAGATGCTGTGAAGCTGTTCTTTCTGTTCACTTCCATTTCCCCAAAGTCTGGAATTGACGTTAGGCTGCCAACAAATTGATCAGCTCCGTATCAAGCATCATCCTGTGTCAGAGCATGCGCTTTGAAACGAGCTCCAACAATAGGGCGGCGCTTGCAAAAGAAGGATATTGCTTGTTTTAAATTATACTTCTCAATTCAAGCCAGGAAACGTCAGTTAATTGGATTTTATAGCGCTGTGGAGCATTTTATAGGGCGTGCCTAATGGCTTACACGATAAAGTGAGGAAATGGAGATCCATCCATGTATTATGTTGCTTTGGCGAACCGTCCAAGTAGTGAGGATGAACAAACTACTCCATCGACCTCGATATTCACTCCAAGGTGATAGGGCAGTGGTTCCCAACCCATGGGTCACGACCCCAAATGTTGTCGCGAAGGGTTTCCTGTGGGGTCCCCGGGCAGTGGTGAGCTATGAAAATTTCAAAAAGGAAAACAAAAAATCACGTCATCGCGTCCTGCACAGATTTGTTTGCGTAAACGTGTAACGATCTTTCGTTGGTCGGGTTAGCTTATTGTGAGGTCAAGGTTCATGCGTAGTTCGGTGATTGGTTCTACGGAATACGGGTTGGGTTGTTTTACCTCTGAGCGGCACTTTTTTGCACACCATGGGCTAAATGGCCAGGTCACATGGACCCCGAAGGCTCAGAGAAGGTTGGGGGAGGGGACCCACTGGAACAGCTGTTGGGAGACAGATGGTAGCCTCCCGTCAATGCCATCCAGCGTGTTCTTTAACGTGCACAGGGTATGGCTCTCCCACACAAGGGGCCACGGCTTAACGTCCCATCCGACGGACGGCGGCCTTTCCAAGCCCATCGGTGTCCCCTACTGATCGTGGGCAGGGCGGGGAATTTTGCGGAGATAAACCTCAACGCTGACCCAGCTGGGACTCGAACCTGGGAACTACAGATTACGAGCCTGGCGCGCTACCGACTGAGCCACCCCCGCCCCACGGAATACGGGAATAAAGAATAAACAGAATAAATGTAGAGAATGACATAAGGTTGGCATTAATGAAAACTCAACCGCGAATTTTTAAGCTTGTTAATGAGTTACAATTTCAATCATTGCATTAAATATGTCGTAAGTTAACATTATTTTGAATTATATTATACTGAAAAATCTATTTTCGATGTGTTTTCATTTACCGTATTAAAAAGCCTATTTTTAATGTATCGGGGTCGGGGGTCACTTTGCCTCTATAAAATGGGGTCGCGACTCGAAAAAGGTTGGGTTGGGTTGTTTTACCTCTGAGCGGCACTTTTTTGCACACCCATGGGCTAAATGGCCAGGTCACAAGGACCCCGAAGGCTCAGAGAAGGTTGGGGCAGGGGACCCACTGGAACAGCTGTTGGGAGACAGATGGTAGCCTCCCGTCAAGGCCAATCCAGCGTGTTCTTTAACGTGCACAGGGTATGGCTTTCCCGCACACGGGGCCACGGCTTAACGTCCCATCCGACGGACGGCGGTCTTTCCAAGGCCATCGGTGTCCCCTACTGACCGTGGGCAGGGCGGGGAATTTTGCGGAGATAGATCCCAACGCTGACCAAGCTGGGACTCGAACCTGGGAACTACAGATTACGAGCCTGGCGCGCTACCGACTGAGCCACCCCCGCCCCCACAGGAGATGTCCTGTACACATGGAACTCATGAAATAGTAAGCTAAAAAAATGGTTTTGCTGTGTAGTGGTTAGCATACTTGACACGTTACTAGGAGACGTAGGTTCGGATCCCACTCATGGTAAAACCAATTTTTTTCCAGGTTACTGCAGAGTGATTCAAAATTCGTGCAACCCGAAATGTAAATGCTTATTATTTTAGTCAGCTCATCAGTCAGCCGTCAGCCAATCACAATCGTCTATATATACAGGGTGTTTCAAAATTCTGTGCAAATTTCAATGGGAGATAGGGAACACCAAGACAAACCTTTTTCGTCTATGAATGTATGTTCGCTGACGTAACCCTTCGGTGCTAGAGTGAACTGACAAAAATATCGGTGGAGATGGTACATAAATGAATGGAAACAAGTATGAACAACATATTTATTTAAAGAAGATGCTCAAAGTTTCGAGCGGCAACGGTATTGCATGCATGACAGCATTGAAGCATTGATTGCCGTACATTTGAACGATTCCCGGAATTTCGCAAACAGTTGCAGCGGCTACACCGATTCTTGCAACGAGATCTTCATCTGAATCAATGGGAGTGTCGTACACGAGGTTCTTTTTGTGTCCCCAGAGGAAGAAATCGATACATGTTAAATCGGGCGATCTTGGTGGCCAGGCGACGGGCCCACCCCTGCAACGTTTCTTCAAGAATTACCCGATAAATCTGCCCTTTGAGTCGGGGAGGTAACAGGTATGGTGCAATCAAAATGTCATGGACAATACCCACCCAAACATTAATGGCGAACCGTTATTGATGACCATGCGCCATTGTGGCATGTGGATTTTCGTGCGCCCAAACGTGAGAATTTTGCACATTAAACACACCCTCACGTGTGAAAGAGGCCTCATCTGAGAAGAGAACACGAGCCAGAAAAACAGGCTGCACCGTGGTCTGCTCCAGAAACCAGCGCAAAATTCCACACAAAGAGGGTTGAGTTGTTTTACCTCTGAGCGGCACTTTTTTGCACACCATGGGCTAAATGGCCAGGTCACATGGACCCCGAAAGCTCAGAGAAGGTTGGGGGAGGGGACCCACTGGAACAGCTGTTGGGAGGCAGATGGTAGCCTCCCGTCAAGGCCATCCAGCGTGTTCTTTAACGTGCACAGGGTATGGCTCTCCCGCACACAGGACCACAGCTTAACGTCCCATCCGACGGACGGCAGCCTTTCTAAGCCCATCGGTGTCCCCAACTGACCGTGGGCGGGGCAGGGAATTTTGCGGAGATTAATCTCAACGCTGACCCAGCTGGGACTCGAACCTGGGAACTACAGATTACGAGCCTGGCGTGCTACCGACTGAGTCACCCCCGCCCCCACACAGAGGGTAATCCTGAGGTTGCAATGCCTGGACTCTCTGACGATGAAACGGATGTAACTGCTGCTCATGCAACACTCTCCACACAAGAGCGTTGTTCACACCGCGACTACGTGCGATTGCTTGTTCCTGGATTGCCCTCAATCCGCTGTAGGATCTCTTCTCCCATGTCAGGAGTGCGTATGGTTCTCTCCCAACATGTATCATGCATGTTTGCATGGAACGTTCCAGTTTCTCGCAGTTGCCGATGCAAACACACAAATATTTGACGGTTTGTCACACGTCTGTTTGGGAAGTGCTGTCGGTACAACTTTACAGCAGCTCTTCCATTTCCATTGGCAGCCACATATGTCAGATGCATGTCAGCTATCTCAGCAGTCGTGAAACACTCCATGTTACACGTAATGTGTCTGATTTACGAATGCCGACTGCAAACACAGTCCGTTCTCCATTGCCACTTCGCCCCTCTAGCCAATTGCAGCGCCCTCTAGCACTGAAGGGTTATGTCAGCGGACATATATTCATAGATGAAAAAAGTTTGTCTTGGTGTTCCCTATCTCCCATTGAAATTTGTACAGAGAGTTTTGAAACATCCTGTATATGATGTATGATCTTTCCAACTGTAATGCAATTGCATATCATTGCCACCGATGGTAAAAAAAAGGTTAACTTGCCAACTTACCTTTTTTCGTGCTAGATCTAGCTTTTTTTTAGCAGCTATTTAGCTTGTATGTCAACTTGAACAGTACTCCAAAACCATTATTTTTAAGACCTTTCTAAGACCTATTGACTTCTACTTCTTACTGGTCCTTGTAATGTTTAATTACAAACTATAAATGGGGGCATTCTCTATTAATTTTTAAAATATTTTCTATCCATTTCTTTCCGCAAAATTCCCCGCCCTGCCCACAGTCAGTAGGGGACACCGATGGGCTTCGAAAGGCCGCCGTCCGTCGGATGGGACGTTAAGCCGTGGCCCCGTCTGCGGGAGAGCCATACCCTGTGCACGTTAAAGAACACGCTGGATGGCCTTGACGGAAGGCTACCATCTGTCTCCCAACAGCTGTTCCAGTGGATCCCCTCCCCCAACATTCTCTGAGCCTTCGGGGTCCTTATGACCTGGCCATTTAGCCCATGGTGTGCAAAAAAGTGCCGCTCAGAGGTAAAACAATCCAACTTATGCACGTTAAAGAACACGCTGGATGGTCTTGACGGGAGGCTACCATCTGTGCTGTTGGGAGACAGATGGCTTGGGAGGAGATCCCCTCCCCCAACCTTCTCTGAGCCTTCGGGGTCCATGTGACCTGGCCATTTAGCCCATGGTGTGCAAAAAAGTGCCGCTCAGAGGTAAAACAACCCAACCCAACCCTATCCATTTCTTGGTCTAACTTCATCTTCTCTGTTCTCACATTACTATGGAGAGGAAACTTTCTTCAGACATTCGTTACACGTGACCAAATCACTGCAATTGTTCAATCACATTTAAGAAACATTACTGTATAATATGAATATTTTATGAAATGTCTGATATCAGAATTTGTGTTTATTCCAGAGGTGGAAAGTGCTCACAACTCCTGCGCTACCTTTAGCCTTACCAAGGCATGCGGTAGACCAAAGAGACGAACAGAAGATCAATCTTCAGAGTAATGCCGTGACGAGCATTGCCATTGCCAACTACGATCAGTCCAAGCTGTAATAAGTCACAGCGAGTAGTAACAGCTTGGCAGTTCTGCACAGAAGCACGTTACACTTGCCTTCCAATTGCTGTCACCAGATGGCGCGAACTTCAGAGCTCAGCGATGTTTATTGTGTCACACTTGTGCAGCAATAATCCCCAGCTAACAGGGGGCATCACTGTAGAAGTCAACGACAGATTCATACAAACGGTGATATGCATAGGGTACTTGAAATGCCACCAAAGTAGATTATCTGTATAGAAGTGTATTAAATTGTACAAAATGGAAGAAGAAAGCCAGTAGGATCCTGTTAACCAGTGCCATACTTTTGTCATAGAAACAAAGCTGTATGAAAAAACAAACAAAAATATATGTTTTAACTTTTAGTTCAACGTTTTATATTTAAAGATATGTACATTTACTAAAAACACCAAGACACTTTGTAACATATAAATTAACATTTACCAATCTTTGTTGTGAAAAAAAAAAGGTCATATGTTGCATATGTAAAAACTCATTTAGAATGACAATAAATATTTAGATATAAGTTTTCTTCCTATAACAATTTTGTCCAGACATTTTTTTACGCTATTAATAATAAGTCTTCGAAAAAATCTGTATAAAATTAACTTAAAAACTAAGCAATATACAGAATCCTTCGCTACCTGTTAATTAGTAAGTTCTGGTCATTGCAATAGACTATTTCGATAGTTAGGTTATTAGTAATGCGAATATAATCAATTAGAAAGGGAAAACACACATAAATGTCATTCAAAAATGTTTAATATTTAAATGTTATATAATATACTACACATTATGTACTGTATTCAAGTTTTACTTAGGTGTCAATTTAAGCGATGAATTTATTCATGTGATGGCCCTTAGCTGTCAAGTTATCTTTGTCTGAATTATCAACGCCATGTTTTCTATTTATGACCTAACTACTAGCAAATTAATTATGTTCGGGAAAAAGTGCAAGAACATTACACAAGAAGCCGATTTTATGAAACTAGGAAACTTCAATTCTATTTGTTGTTAATTTATTGATATGTCGCAATAGAGTTACACTGAATGGACAAATTATTATATACACCCCCGATAACAATATGCAAAGCAGAAGTATCGCGTCCAGCATGTGGGATGCTGAAACTGGCAATGCCTATAAATACACCTCTCTTGTGTTGCGATCTTAAGCAACCACGGCAATTCCCGATTCCGCCTATACGACACTATCAGTTATGAAATGCCGTGCTATCTAGAGCTGGGGGCAAGGAATACGCCCTATAGGCGCACCTCAACCCCGGCCTCACATGGCAGCAGTCCTATAGAAGGAAAGCTGACCACCGGAAAAATCTAACTTTAATCTGTTCCCCTGTTAGCCATGAACAAGGATATATAGATCCAAGTTCGATCGGCACCCGGGGTGGAGACTCTTAGTAAGGCCCAGACTTTTGTGAGGGCTCGTGCCTACTAGGCGGGCTCAAACCGTTCGGCAGAGCCCTCGAACTGCTCACCCAGAGCACCTGAGGTTGAGGCTTCGGACACCGTCACCATCCAACCGGTCTTCTGACCGGTCAGTGGCATCGTCGGCTTCGGTTGACCTTGGCTATGTCCAACCGGGGCACCAATCCAGTCGGCACAGCCTTCGACCGGGTTGCTGGGTCCTAGGCCCCCCACCACAACAAGGTGGTCCCCTATTGGGGGGCCCTATAAATACAGCATATCTCTACGCATTGGACACCAGTCACGGAAAAGTAATCATGGGTAAAAGCAACCACATGAGTGAGTTTGTGTTTGACTGTGGCCAGATAGTAGATGCGAGAAAGGTCGGTTGTTCAATCCCTGCAACCACTGAACTATTGGGATTTCTATGTCAGACCATCACACATGTATACCAAGACTACATGAAATATGACAAACCTTCCAACAAGAGGGAGAAAATGTGAAAGTAAACGAGCAATTGACTCTTGAGGTGAGCGCAGACTGTCTTGCATCATTATAAGAAATTGAAGTTCAGCATTGAATGAGGTCACGTGTACTAGCTTATGCACAAAGACTATCCATCGTATCATGGAAAAAATATGCTATGGAAGTCGACGTCCACATTATGTTTCCTTGTTGACTGCAAACCACCAAAACCTATCGCAACTGGAGTACGGACTGGAAACACGTCATCTAGTCTGACGAATCACGCCAATGGAAGGGTACGTGTGTGGTGTAAACCACATGATGCGATGGACCCATCTTGCCAAGTTGGGGCCATACATATGTAAAATAGGTGGAGGTGGTGTAAGTTTAGTGTGCGTTTACATGGGCTTCCTTGGGACACCTCGGACACATCGAGAACTCCGTCACAACACAAGGTATATGAACATCCTCGTTGACCATCTATACCCATTCGTAATGATTTTCTTTCTTCACAATGACGCCATCTTTCGATAGGACAACGTCATACCGAATATTTCCCGAGTGGTGACCAATTGGCTCCAGGAGCATTCATGTGAGTTTACTACATTCGAATGGCTCCCTGATCGCCGGACTTCAATCCCATTGAGAATCTGTGAGACAAATTGGAAAGATCTGTTCGCACCCGCCAATCCCCACCAGCAACTGTGGATGCTCTATGACAGGCAATCCTCGCTTCGTGGGGGGCGGGGGTGGCTCAGTCGGTAGCGTGCCAGGCTCGTAATCTATAGTTCCCAGCTGGGTCAGCGTTGAGATTTATCTCCGCAAAATTCCCCGCCCTGCCCACGGTCAGTAGGGGACACCGATGGGCTAGAAAAGGCCGCCGCCCGTCGGATGGGACGTTAAGCCGTGGCCCCGTGTGCGGGAGAGCCATACCCTGTGCACGTTAAAGAACACGCTGGATGACCTTGACGGGAGGCTACCATCTGTCTCCCAATAGCTGTTCCAGTGGGTCCCCTCCCCCAACCTTCTCTGAGCCTTCGGGGTCATTGTGACCTGGCCATTTAGCCCATGGTGTGCAAAAAAGTACCGCTCAGAGGTAAAACAACCCAACCCAACCTCGCTTCGTGTGCGGCAATACCACCTCTGTGTTTTCAACACCTCACTGAGGGCAGTAGTATAGTTCACGGTCCTCAGCCGCCATTTTGTTTTCCGGCGACCTAATTATAAAAAAGCCCCAAAACTAAATAATGTCCTCCAAGACAACACAAACCAAAAAACATGAAAATCGGAAACAGTGCACCGCCGACCGAATTATAAAAAACGCCCCAAAACTAAATAATGTCCTCCAAGGCAACACACACCACTTGAGCAATGCCATCTATCGGCTGAGGACCGTAAACACTACACGGGCCTTCAAAAATTAGGAAAGAAAACGCCAAAAAAGTTCCAGGAAAGGCTGTGAACTATGATTGTTCTATGACCTTGACATGAAGACTATGAAACTGATAGTTATCCTGGAACCAATGAATTAAAATACACTGTGATAAAAAAAAAAACGAAGCACCCTTAAGCAAGTGTCCGATCGTGCAGTAACTGAACGTGCAATGAAGATGTAAAGAGAAAGATTTTCACTGGATAACAGTTTTTCTAATTTCAAAATAAATTCTACAAACAAAATCAAGGACTAGCTATGGGATCACCATTAGCTCGGAATCTAGCAAATTTTTACCTCTATCACTGGAAAAAAAAAATTCATTTCTCGGCCAGAAATAAAAATCTACCAAAGATACATGGATGATATCCTCTGTATCTTCAGCACAACCGACAGAAACCTCCGAGAAGATATTTTAAACAAAATTATCACATTGGAAAAAGACTTAAAATTTACAATAGAAAAAGAAAACATAATCAACTTCTTAGATATCACGCTAAAAATAACAGATGAAAAATCTCAATCACTAAGTAAAAAAAAAACCAACTAATACAGGAAAAATACTAGACTTTCACTCTAACCATCCAACATATGTAAAGAAAAATTTAATCGACCAAGCAATAAAGAAAGTTCAATTACAAAACACAGAGGAAGTATAAACAACAGCGCAAATTAAAAAAACTTGCAGAAAATCATTATCCAGCCAATTTCATCCTAAAGAAAATGGGGCGGGGGTGGCTCAGTCGGTAGTGCGCCAGGCTCGTAATCTGTAGTTCTCAGGTTCGAGTCCCAGCTGGGTCAGCGTTGAGATTTATCTCCGCATAACTCCCCGCCTTGACCACGGTCAGTAGGGGACACCGATGGGCTTGGAAAGGCCGCCGTCCGTCGGATGGGACGTTAAGCCGTGGCTCGTGTGCGGGAGAGCCATACCCTGTGCACGTTAATAGAACACGCTGGATGGCCTTGACGGGAGGCTACCATCTGTCTCCCAACAGCTGTTCCAGTGGGTCCCCTACCCCAACCTTCTATGAGCCTACGGGGTACATGTGACCTGGCCATTTAGCCCATGGTGTGCAAAAAAGTGCCGCTCAGAGGTAAAACAACCCAACCTAAAGATAAAAAAACAAAAAAGTAGATAAATGAAACAAAAGAAAAACCGTACTTCACTAAAAAAAATGCCTTATCATAAAAGGTCTTTTTGAAAAAATTCAAAGAGTGAGCAATAAATTCAACAGAAGAATAGCACCAGACTTGGACAAGAAAATAAAAAAATATACCCAAACATCAATCAACAAGAAAAAAATATATACAGAGAAAGTGGAATAATTTTCAAAATATCATATGAATGTAAAAAACCATATATTGGAGAAACAGGAAGAACACTAGAAACGTGAATAAAAAATAAACAAAATAAAACAGGACTGGACAGATACATAGAAAAAATAATCATAAAATGGACTAGAACACAACAACAATAATTAAAAAAGAAAAAAATGCATTCATAAGAAAAGCAGAAGGATTATTAATACAATCAACAGATGGAGCCATGAACGATATGCTTGGTTATTGGTTACTTATAATCTGGCAAATCACTACTACAAAAGAAGGGGAGGGGTGGCTCAGTCGGTAGCGCGCCAGGCTGGTAATCTGTAGTTCCCAGGTTCGAGTCCCAGCTAGGTTAGCGTTGAGATTTATCTCCGCAAAATTCCCCGCCCTGCCCACGGTCAGTAGGGGACACCGATGGGCTTGGAAAGGCCGCCGTCCGTCGGATGGGACGTTAAGCCGTGGCTCGTGTGCGGGAGAGCCATACCCTGTGCACGTTAAAGAACACGCTGGATGGCCTTGACGGGAGGCTACCATCTGTCTCCCAACAGCTGTTCCAGTGGGTCCCCTCCCCCAACCTTCTCTGAGCCTTCGGGGTCCATGTGACCTGGCCATTTAGCCCATGGTGTGCAAAAAAGTGCCGCTCAGAGGTAAAACAACCCAACCCAACTACAAAAGAAAGTTCCAAGATAGCTGAAACCTCCTCGGAAGACGACCCCAATCTGGGGTCGAAATATTAGGAAAGTTTCTCACAAGTAAGTGAACCCTGGTCTCAAGTTTCTAAATTATAATACACTAACTGGCCATGAATACAATTATTAATGAAAGAAATGATTAAAATTTTACAGCAAGAGGGCTCTGCATTTCAGAACAATGGCTCCATAAGAGTAACAGGTTAGTACCTGGTACAGCCACCTGTTGTGGCGATGCATGCCAATATCCGGCGTGGCATTGAGTCAAACAAGTTGGATCCTGTCCTGTGGCAGATTCTTTTGCACGTGCTTTAATTGCTTGGCTAGTTCGTCGACATTCTAGGAGTTAGTTTTAATGCCATCTGTTTGATGGTATTTCCGTCTAGAGGTATACTTTTTGCGAGTTATCTTCTATCCACATTACTAGTGCCTTTTCCATCTTCACTTTTACAATATCTCTCGTGTACAATGACCACTTAGCGCTCTATTTTGTTCCAGAAAGCACAGATTTTCTAATAGCATCTTCATTTTTCTTGATGGTTCTTACGGTAGCTTCGTTCAAACCAAAATACACTGCTCACAAAAATTAGGGGATATTTCAAAATGAATATGAAGCGATGAACTATCCTCTGATTTTTGTGAGCAGTATATTTACCTACGGATGTTGAACCATCTCCAGTTGCAAGACGATCTAAAATTTGGATATTAGTATTCAAAGAGATAGCTTTCCTTTTCTGCTTTTGTATAGGGGGTATTTATTTATTTTTTATAGTTGAATTATCCGATATTGTGGTAAGGCTTACACAAAATATTTGAATTGTAGTTAATAAATCAGATGATGAAAAGTTGCAAATTACCTATCAGCAAAATTTAATAAATTCATATTACGCACACAACCGTCCCGTGGCCGAGTGGTTAGCGCGCTTGGCTACTGATCTAACGGACATGGGTTCGAGCTCCTGGATTAAGGCATGGACGTTTGTGTTGTTTCTCTGCTGAGGTCCTGCCATCCTCACAGACCTTCTACTATGCATATAAACTGACAGGCTCCTGTCAGACCTCTGTGGCAATCAGCTGCTTGAGGGGGAATTTATTTATTTTATTACGCACACAAAACTTCAAAAAACAAATTTTTTTTTTCGATTTCTTCTATTAAATATCTAAAGACTTCTCTAACTTTAAACACGAAATGAGAGACGAAGACTAACGTATGTAAATAAAACTAAATACCCCCTGAATCAGCTGCTTGCCACGGAGGTCTGACAGGAGCCTGTCAGTTTATGTGCCAGAGTAGGTCTGAGAGGATGGCAGGACCTCAACAGACATCCATGCCTTACCCGGGGCTCGAACCCAGGTCCCTTAGATCAGTAGCCAAGGGCGCTAACCACTCGGCCATGGGACGATTAACGTATGTATTGAAGATAAAATTGAGGGGAATTCCCGGAACTCAATGTTGCCATTTTATTCCGAATGAAGTAGGCTTTGTACAATTTTTTCATAAAATAGAGAATGAAATAGAGAAAACTTGTGTAGTTATGTTAGTGTAGCTTTTATTTTGGGGATTTTAGTGCACAAAATGTGTATCTAGAATACATTTTCAAAGTTAAAACTACTTTGAAAAATGTGACCATAAAACTGGCATCTTTGTTATAAATGCAAATTTTAGGAAATATTTGTTGAATAGGAATATTTTTTCAGAATTAAATTCAAATGGAGATTTTTAAAAAGGCGCCGTTTGAACCGTGTTAGATCAAAATAAATCGTGTAAAAAGAGAATTGGAGTTTTTTTCAAATCGTGTTAAAAAAATCCGTGTAAAAACAGAATTGGGTGTACTTATTTTCTCAGTCGACAAAATCTGATTCGAGTTAAAAATTTCCCATCCCTCCCCTCAACCATAATCCTTTTGGGACACCCATGCCTGCCATGTCGTTACACATAGAGGTCCTAGTCTCACAAAGCTACGATATTTTTGTCAAATTGACAATGTGTCTGTCACGTTAAAAAAAAATGTGTGCCAATTTTTCATTTATTAGTGGAAACAGCGAGATAGCATGTTGGTTTGAAAGGGTATGAAATGTACAGGTAGTCATCGATTTACGGAAGGATTACGTTCCAAAAACGTTTGCAGTAAAACAAATTTCGGCGTAACAAACCCTATTTCCCTCCCCCACTGAATCCCATTATGCAAAATAGATGCTTTCGCACAGAATTTATTTTGATATAAGCATATTTTTTGATCTTTTAAACACATTTGAATAAAATGAAAAGCACCAATGTTCTAACTCATTCGGTTTTCAATTGTTTGTACGATACCTCATGTCACAAGTATGGAAGGGGTTGGGACTTGATCGCTCCCGCTATTTTACTGCTTCTGTCGCTCCTCTCCTACTTTATCCTTCTGCCTTTACTTCCCTGAACTCGTGTCAATGAAAAAGCCCCCGGACTGCAGTTCTCGAACCTTCTGTGCAAGTTGCAGAGCCTCTCCGAAAGAAAACAAGTGAATTGTACCAGGCTGTCAGTTGTCCAGCCATCGAAACGACCCAGGGCTAGAAAATGGGAGATCACACACACCAACTCTTTCAAGCGGTCCAACAAAGACCTCCCACATTTTATGTGTATGCTGTGCCTTCTTCAGACGACACTGTACTGTCTCCCTCGCTAGTGCAGAGTCTGGCATGGATTGTGACAAAAGCCATACGACCCGAGACCTAAAGATCACATCTGGAGATGAGCACGCCTCATATTTTACTCGTCACGCCAGCAACATGGAAGAGGAGGCAAGCCTAACAGAAAGAACTAAGTTGCACCCGGAGAAGGACGGCACAAGTCGAGTCATATTAGGATTCTACATTACCCTTGTGGCGAGAGGTGAAAGTATTTTTACCTGTTTTGGTCCCTTTTTCCCCATGAGTAACTTGAACGTTTATTGCGAAATATGGCCTAAGCCACTCTGCGTGAAACCCTTTGTTCCTTACCACTGAGGTCCATGTCAATGCCCGCTCTACCAGTGTTTGAGAAAATTCTATTTCAAGCCATTTTTCCTTCCTGTTTTACTGTTTGCCATTGACGTCTAAACACTCCAATCAACCGGAGTTGGGCACAATACCACCACAATGAGTTGCATCTGCAGAAAGAGCTTCAACTGCTAATTTCAGACAATATAAATATGAAAGCATTGGTAAAAAAAATGTCAACAGTTATCGTTTCTGCGAAATGAATCGTCATCATCATCCTCAAGCAGCCATGGGCTAAAGAGGTCCAACCAGACCTTGCAATTTAGCTCTCCAAGCATATCTCTCCACTGCACACCAATTCTAATAAGATCCTATTTGACACTGTCCACCGCAGCATCCTAGCACTCCCCCTCTTTCCTTAGTTTGTTATGAACAGTGCCTTTAGGCACTGTTCATAACCCTATTCACTAATCTATAATAATCCATACGGGCAACATGGCTCCAGTGAATACGATAACCTGCCTCTTCCCCCCCCCCCCCGACAGTGAGTGGAATACAAACTGTAGATCGTCTCACATAGTCCTTGTTCATGAAGCCCTCTGTATATTTCCTCAAAAATGTTTGTCCAGAAGATGCAGACAGCTGTACAATGAGCTCTAACTCACACGGGTTTGTTACGTCTTGCTCTTAATGCCACATAGTGGTCATCCTGAACCGTTTGTCATGGTCAATCCGCATGTGGACGACTAACTTTCCTTGCACACTTATTTCCCTGGAAACATCACTGTGTTCGGCCTGATTCCAACATATAAGGACATCCATATGCAGTCTCTCTGACATCATTATTGCAAGAAATGAGGTTTTCCAGATCTATCCCGTTATTCATATACCATTCCAAGCTTGCAGTTCTCGTCTCTTATACAAATTACATGTGATCACATGCTATTACATCGCTACTCCACTGCATTTGTACACCAGTATAACAAAAAAAAAGTTCCAGAGGGTTAAATCCCTCCTGTGGACGCCCATGCTTCGATTAATGATGCCTCATCTTAAGAAAGGGCTGTGATGAAAACTTTTCCTAGCGACTTATGGTTCTTATCCAAACATCGGAAACCTGTAATATCTGATAATGAGTAAGCCAACAGCAAAATAAAAGAGGAAAATATGGTACTTGTGATCATGCAATTTTCAAGCCCATTAATGCCCCCTTTCTGATCAAGGGAAGGGTGGGAGTTTAGTGAGAGAAATCTAAACGCTGATACTGAACCTGGGAAATGCAGATTACTAGCCTGACATTACCGATTGAAAGCAAGATTTCTTGTTGCTACATAAATGTAAAAAAAAAAATTGGCCATTTCAGCAATGGATTTCTCCATAACAATGTGTAAAACTCATGGGTGGTGCCAAGAACTGAACCCCCCCCCCCCCCTGTTAATAAATTTTCATCATACTTTGATATACTTTTTTCATTGCATCCCACATATATTTTTGTGGAATAACAGTCAAAGATTGTTTTCGTAATTTATGAATGCAAAAACTATATTAAGTATTGGAAATGTATATGAAATTAGAAATATGATTGTAATTTCTTTTTTTTTACACTTCCATCATCGAAATATGAAGCACATAACAATCTACATACCATCTAAAAAAAAGGTTCAGGATTACAAAAAAAAATTCCAAAGAAATTCAGGTCAATAAACAGATAATCAATCATGCTCTCCGCATTATATAAATAATTCAATAGTAAATTATCACTGGAGATATCCTATACACATTGGATTCATGAATAAGCTGAAAAAATTAAATTGTGCTGCGAGTGAGACTTGGTCATGTAACTGGCAGGCCCAATTTTTTTGAGTCCCACTCAGAGCAAAACTCAGTTTTTTCAGCTAACTATTCACGAGTCCTGTGTTTACATAATACCTACTACACTGATGAGCTTGGAAAGACTGCCATCTGTTGAATGGCATGTTAAGCATTGCCCTGTGTGCAGGAGAGCCATACCCTGTGCACGTTAAATAACACGATGGATGGCTTTGATGGGAGGCTACCATCTGTCTCCCAACATATCCAGTGGGTCCCCTCCCCTGGGATGTCCCCTTCCCCAGGAGAGTCATACCCTCTTGCACACAGAACCATGGCTTAACATGCCATTCGACAGATGGCAGTCTTTCCAAGCTCATCGGTGTAGTAGGTATGTAAACATGGGACTCATAAATAGCTCCAAACTTCTCTAAGTCCTCGGGGTTCTTGTGACCTGGTCATTAAGCTCATTGTGTGCAAAACAGTAAGTCATAAGTAAAACAACCCAACCAGGATACCTCCTGTAATAATCTACTATTAATTCAGATCATGCTTTTTCAAAGAGCTCTAGTGTTGAGTCAGTAACAGGCAAAGACTAATGTGTGCAGTAATATATCCAAAATGGCTAAGCCTAATCCAGGGTTAAAAATTAAGCTAATAGTCTATGTATTTGTAACGTATCAGTATATTATTTTTATTTACTGTAATTAATAATTACACTTTTTAAATGATAAATATGTAACTGATTTTTTGCATTTTTCAGAAATATGCACATAATTTATATATTACTATAGATAATTAAAATTTCTTTCATTTGGGTATATTAAACCCTTGAACTTTTTTTTCTACAAAAACTTTTGAACATTACCTTGAAATAACCAATGAACTAAAATAGGCCATATTACAAACTGAGGGGGAGTCAGTAACACTCCAGGTTCATAACTTGAACTAGTTGTCAGGTGCCCGCAGTCAGTAGGGGATACCAATGGGCTTGGAAAGGCCACCATCTGTCAGAGAGGACATTAAGCCATGGCCCTGTGAATTAGAGAGCCTGTGCAAGTTAAACAACTTGGTGGATGGTCTTGACAGGAGACTATCATCTGTAACCTAACAGCTGTACAAGTGGGTCCCATACCCCAACCTTCTCTGAGCCTTTTTGACCTGGTTATTTAGCCCATTGTGTACAAAAAGGTGTCACCCAGAGGTAAAACAACAACCACATTACAAACTAGATGAGTTTGGGCTAAAAAAAACTAAGTTTCAGGCATTACAGGGGTTTTTTTTAGAAATGCAAAAACAACCCGTATGGTATTTCAACAGTTGTTAACAATGTTAGACACCTTTGAAAACAACTGCTCCTAGCTTTCAAGACCTTAATAAATAAATAAATAAATACCCTCTAAAGCAGCTGCTTGCCACAGAGGTCTGATAGGAGCCTGTCAGTTTATATGCCACAGTAGAAGGTCTGTGAGGATGGCAGGACCTCAGCAGAAAAACAACACAAGCGTCCATGCCTTGTCTGAGGTTTGAACCCAGGTCCCTTAGATCAGTAGCCAAGTGCACTAACCACTCGCCCACAAGACTTTAACCACTATAATTAAGTATACATTATCTGTTACATTTGTAACATTTTTAATGACAGCACTTCATAGTAACAAAATTGTCAAGCTGGGGTGATCTGAACCATGACCTCCTGATGACTGTTAGGTTCTCTGACTGCTGATGATCAATATCCTTTATTGTGGATGTTAAATCCCATCATTGTAGAATCAGTCGTTGGTGGCTGTCTTATAACTATAAGGGATTTTTTTGGGGACAATGATTGGATTTTTTAAATATACTGTATATATGAGATATCCTTAATTGTTATGTGCAGTTCTTAGGTATATCTGCTACCTACATTTAGTATGCATTATCTGTTAAATTTATAACATTTTAAATCATAGCACTTCATAGTAACTTTTGAATACTATTATGCTGTATGTCAAAGTGGGCAAAAGGAAAATTGTCTTGAGCGGGGAAGAAGGGGGTGGGAAGGATCTGAACGCACGATCACCTGATATATGTCATTGAGCCACGAGCTGCCAATCAATTATCATCTATTATGGATGTTAAACCCCATCATAGAATCAGCTGCTGGTGGCTGTCTTATAATTGCAAGTGAAGGATATTTTATTGCAGATCTCCCAGGCTCACGCCTGACAAGCCACACTCCATGGGACAACTGACAGGATTTTTTTTTATATGAGTTATTATCAATTGCTGTGCACAGTCAAGACAATCTTCCTCATGTCCACTTTGACATACAGCATAAGTGTTCAAAAGTTATTATGAAGTGTTGAGATTTAAAGTTACAAATCTAACAAATGCATACTAGATGTAAAAGTACTAGAGATACCTAAGAGCTGTGCATAACAATTAAGGATAACTCATATATACGTATTTTTTAAATGCCAGTCAATTGTCCCTTGGAGTGTAACTTGTCATAGGTTTGAGCCTAGGTGATCTGCAACAAAAAATTAATCACTTACAGTTATAAGACAGCCACCAGCAGTTGATTCTATGATGGATTTAACATCCACAATAGAGGATAATTGATCAGCAGCCAGTAGCTCATCGATCAGAGTACCTGACATGTCATCAGGAGGTCATGGATTCAGACCCCCCCCCCTCAAGACAGTTGTTGGGTTGTTTTACATCTGAGCGGCACTTTTTTGCACACCATGGGCTAAATGGCCACGCCACATGAACCCCAAAGGCTCAGAGAAGGTTGGGGGAGGGGACCCACTGGAACAGCTGTTGGGAGACAGGTGGTAGCCTCCCGTCAAGGCCATCCAGCGTGTTCTTTAACGTGCATAGGGTATGACTCTCCCACACAAGGGGCCACGGTTAACGTCCCATACGATGGACGGCGGCTTTTCCAAGCTATCGGTGTCCCCTACTGATCGTGGGCAGGGCAGGGAGTTTTGCAGAGATAAGTTTCAACGTTGACCCAGCTGGGACTCGAACCTGGGAACTGCAGATTACAAGCCTGGAGCGCTACCAACTGAGCACCCTAACCCCTGCCTCAAGACAATTTTCCTCTATGTCCACATTGATATACAGTATAATAATGTTCCAAAGTTGTTAGAATATAATTAAGACCTGAATACTCTTTCATTCGAGCTGTTGACGAGTCTGGTATATGGCTGCCTTGAGAGGTCCATAGTATATGGCTCCTTGAGGAGGTGGAGTAGGAGGAGGAGGAGGATGATGAGGTTAGGCAAAGAAGTCGGTTTGGTTATAAACAGAGAGAAAACTAAAGTGATGAAAATTGGTCAGGCAGGCTGCGATTCAGTTAATCTGAATGGTTGCAGTCTTGAGCAGGTGTCACAGTTTAATTATCTTGGGAGCTATGTAACAGATACTGGTGATGTGCGGCATGAGATTAACAGACGAATAGGAATTGCAGCCGGGGACTTTTAAGAATCTATGGAGAGTGTGAAGAAATAGGTGTTATACCTAAAGACTAAAATTAAACTGTATAATAGTTTAGTTCTTTCTATGGTTAGTTATGGTAGTGAAACTTGGATGCTTTGTAAACAACAGGAAATTTGATGCTTTTGATTCTAGATGCTTACGCAGTATCTTGGGCATTAGGTGGTTCAACTTTGTAAATAATGATGAGGTTAGGCAAAGAAGTCGGCAACCTCCTTTAAGCAGCATATTGTGCAGAGAGAGACTCCATTGGTTTGGCCATGTTGCCCGTATGGATAATTATAGATTGGCGAATAGGGTTATGAATAGTGTGCCTAAAGGCTTCAGAAAGAGGGCGAGACCTAGGATGCGGTGGGCAGACAATGTCAAACAGGACCTTGTTAGAATTGGTGTGCAGTGGCCAGATGCAGCAGATGTAGCTCAGGACAGATATGTTTGGAGAACTAAATTGCAAGGTCTAGTTGGACCTCCATAGTATGTGGCTACTTGAGGAGGAGGAGGAGGAGGATGACAGTATTATAGTTTTTTGAAGGTGCCACATTTTAATTTTCGGTTTAAGTGTCTTAAAACAGTGTTGTTCTGTTGTGTCAGTGCACGACATTTTCGAAAATCCATAAATTTAACTTTTTCGAAGTATAATTTGCTTGGCCAAAAACTGAAAGTATGTAATTTTGGTGGTATATGCATTTTTATATAAGGTTACAGCTTCATCACAAGTAGATATTTGAAATTAGTATATTGCCAATGTAATTCTTTTTTTCTTTTGATAAATGATTTGAAGCTAGTCTAATTTCTTTACCAAATTAGTAGCACCTATTGACAGGTAGATAACAGAAATAGAGATGAATTACACTATTAAATATTTGAAAGATGTTCAATGTGTAAAGGCACCTAAAATAGCTATTAGTGGAAATATTTTCTTCCAATTATTTGCATAACAATTTTCCTCCTTTAGTGTTAGCAATTTGGCAAAAATAACTGCACTATCTGCAATCCTCTGAAAGAAAACTCAAGGCATAATATAAGAGTTCACTAATTTTGCATGGGATTGGTTATTGATTATGGCCAATCTTGTTACTACCTATTATTACTGAAATATAGTCAAACATTATAATACATACTACAAATTAATTTAAATCTCGAGTATTATTTGCAGATATAGATTTAATACAGTGACAGTAACTTGTTACATATTTAAATTTATAGTCAACAAGTGACCTGATGACTCTCTATGGATTGTCCTGAATATGAGCACTGCTCATACACTTAAAGAATGATATATTATAAAAGTAAGTTCAGGCATTAATTACTATACCTGCTGTTCTGAATTTGCACATTTTATCTAAAACTGCAAAATAAAGTATATCACAAAGAAAAACTCTGGAGCAATCCATACTTGTCCTTTTCAGAGATGTCTCAGTTGTTCACGTGGAATACTGTGAAATGCTGTCCTAAATACTTTAAGGTCTTCTGTAGTCATATAATTCTTTTGTTCCAGAAAATACAATGCTCTTTCTAATGATTTAACTTTTTTTGTAAGTCTTACACATTTTTGTTGAGATATTTGAAGTTTTCTGTTGATGAGAGTGATTTTTTTCATAGCTAGTTGCAATTGCTTTTGCAATTTCAAAGGATTTTCTGTAACAGCATATGAATGTTCAGACACTGTTGGTAATGAACAGAAAGATGATGATGATTCTATATTGCCAACAGGAAAGGTGGAAGATTTAATATTTGGCTCTGTGAATGAGTTCACATAAATAACAACAGGTTTTAGTTTTGAAACTGTAGTCACTGAAGTTATCTCTTTAGGATGCCTCTGTTTATATTCCTACATGAAGAGATTAAAAATATTGCTATAAAAACATATTTTACAACTAAATTTTTTTACATAAACAGGTAATATTTTTTTAAATTCAAAAAGTGAGTTTTATTGTGTAATCAAGTATACCATGAGCATATTATAAATATTATTTCTCTGTTCAGTTATTTACTTCCAACCTTCTGGCATAGTCTCATTTTCAGAACTAGTGTAAAAAGAGTATCATCTGCCCTGCATGGGTCTTTAGACTACAGACACTTGCATGTGACAATCTAATTAGGATAGTTTTGAAAATAAAACTGTGCTGAAAGATTGGACATACAGTATAAAACAGTGAAATATTTGCAATATTGATATACTGTGATTGTATATAGTAGTTAATACAAACAGCTCATTGGCAGAGAGACGAAAAAATATATTCTTGGATTATCTAAAAAGAACTCTAGCAACATTGAGCTTATTTATCAGGCAAAAAGAACAGCAAGGAAATCTGAAATATGATACAACAAACAGGCTAACTAAACCAATCACAGCCATACAGTATATAACACAGTTCAGTCCACAATGAATATAGCCTGCATTGAACATCATGAACACCTAGGAAGATGACTACATTAGTTGAAAATGCAGTTGGTGATATTAATAACAGTTTAACATTATGTGTAATGTAAGAGTCTACAGAATAGTGAGTGTGTCTCATTGCCCTATATGAAGAGAAATCTTGGAAAGACAAACAAAACCTAGACTGTCTGGGAACATACTAACAGCAGAATAAAAGTTAACCATTAGAAAAAACATAAAAGATTTCACTTATCTTTCAATTTAGGGTGGCTGAATGGTTAGCATGCTTGGCTACTGATCAATGGGACCTAGGTTCAAGCCCCAGGTAAGGTAGGGATATTTGTGTTGTCTTTCTGCTGAGGTCCCGTCATCCTCATGGACCTTCTACTAAGCATATTAAACTGGCAGCCTCCAGTCAGACCTCTATGGCAAACAGCTATTTGAGGGAATATTTATTCTTTATTTAATTTAGATTTTTTTAATTACTTTATTGTGCATGATTAAAAGCTTATATTTTGGTATATGACATATCTCTATTTGTCAGTTGTTTCACAAAAATATTCCAATTAGCTTTTTACTTGAAAACAATTTAAAATGTATTTCTATCAACCACTTTTGTGAGGAATGCACAGAGTTAGGAATTAGACTAGGTGAATGCAATGTATTGCAAAAGAAAAAAGCAGTTTAAATGTTAATGTACCAATATTTTATGTAACTTCAATATATTTATTATGCTTTTCCAATAACTTTTCATTGCCTCTTTGGCTATATTACATCAGTAGACATTATCTATAGTTTAACCCTTCCCAGCACCAGTTTTTTTTTTTCACTCTGATCAGGCAAAAAAATTAACTTTAGAACTTTTTTGCCAAATAAATAATGAAAGGAATTATGGCATGTTATATGCCAATTCTGGATTTTCTAAAAATAAAATATTTAACAAAAGAAACAATAAATTTCATTTTAATGATACTTTTTTAGAGGCATGTAGTAAAAAAATCCATCTGGCAACACAAATAAAAATTTATTTAAAAGACACTAATAGAAGAAATGATTATAATGCACATGATAGAAAGGCTATTTCTGAATAACAAGAAAAAAATAATTTTCTTGTTTAAAGTAAACATTTCTTCCATTTTGTAATTTTTTTCTGCATACCATACTTTGAGAAAAGTCCAGGCTTATTGCAGAGTCCAATAAAACAACTTTAGAATATTTTTTTTAAACTTTAGAATATTTTTAATAAATAACTAATCAACAGAAATAGATTATAGTATATACCAAATTAAAGAGAATTCCAAATTTTATTGAAGTAAAAAATTTTAACATTGTTGTAACATATTAATTTTACTAACACTTTTTACAGTAGTATACCGAAAAAATAGGTACATATTTCATAATTAATTCCAAAATCTTCTGTTTTTTGTTAATTTTTAGATTTTTGAAAATTTAAGGAAAAATATGTTGATAATAGTTCAAATCAAACTTGTGAGCTTAAATCAGGTGATTGCTTCAATACAGAGTAACGTTAACAAACAAATCAGCAATACCACATAGCACTTCTAAAATATGGCAATCAGATGGCTTTATCGAATTATTTATATTGCAGTTTAATAAAATATGCATCAAATGAAAAAAGAAAATATTACTTTTCAAATTTCAATTGCATATTTTTATATACAGGGTGTCTCAAAAATATAGGTACAAACTTTTAGGGGAAGTAGATAACATCTAAAGAAATGAGAATTGCATAGGAACCCATAACCAGTAGCTTCACCGTAAGTCAATAGGCGGCGCTGTTCATCAGTGTGCTAGAGGGGAAATTTCAGATTTCCTCATTCGGGGGGTTAGTCTGCTGACGAAGAGCATGCAAATGTATTCGAACAGGGAGCTGGCAGACATGCACTTAGTGTATGGAATAGTTGAGGGCAACGGAAGAGCCACTCAATGAATGTATCAAGAACGCTTCACACAGACATCCGTCGGTGTCACACATGCATCGCGTCTCATGGTGGAAACTTCGAGCATCTGCTCTAACATTATGAAATGTATCATCTAGGACGCCATTGTAATAATTACGTCCAATAAATGTTTTCTCATTAATCACTGTCTTGTGTCCTTTCAGATCTTGTACCTCTGCTACCACTTTCCCATGACGTTTCCAGTTATGGGTTCCTATGCAATTCTCATTCCTTTAGATGTTATCTACCTCCCCTAAAAGTTTGTACCTATATTTTTGAGACACCCTTTATATGTAAGAAAATTTGCAAATGGCAAAAAAATTTTTTAATCGAAGTTTCATATGTTGTACAAAAAGCGTCAATAGACTTCCTTGATCCAGGAAGGGTTAAGAATAATAAACTGTATATATGAGTTTAGTATAATGATCATTTGTAATGACACCAACATAGATTTTGAGTTCTTTATGATTTTCAGATATATATATATTAATGAATTGACTTTCTTCTATAATTAATACCTCAGTTTCAGTTGTTCCTTTGAAATTCTGTTGAACCATTCGTTTCCTTCCATTGAAGACAAGTTTCCTGTTGCCCTAAAAGAAAATGGCACTATTAGTGCTATCCAATGGCATTCCATCAGTGGATCAGACATTATTTTTTACTGTTATCAAGCATATTCAAACGTTTAAAGCACATTCAAACGTTTCTTTATTAAACAGATATTAAATACTTTCAATTTCATTACCTTATACATTGATGTTTGAAAATAATTTTATGTTTAGATTTGAATGGAAAAGAGACTACCGACAAGTCAAAAAACCAGGAAACTAATATACAGATATATAAAACAAAATTTTTAATATAACACTTTTTTATCTTAAGTCTTTGATTACTATTATCTTAATTTTTTTATATAATAAAAAGATTTTCAACCAAACCATAGGATATACAAATTTTATTTCCCATTTATTCTGAATCTATCGAATGAAAAATGTAATTAGATAATGTTTATTATATTAATGTTTATTAAATTAATTAAATAATGTTAATAAATGTAATGTAGGGAGTGTCATAGGCTATAAAAAATTTATCCCCATGCTTTCTTCCCCCCTGAAAAAAGGGGAAATATCAAAACTATTGTTCCCCTATATCTCCAGAATGTGAGTGCCGAAAGTAACAAGCTACACATCAAGTGAAAGCTTGTGACCGGGGAGTGTATATAAACCTATAAAAAATTGACCCCCCATGCTTTCCTCCCCCCTAAAAAGGGGAAATGTTAAAATAATTGTTCCACTATATCTCCAGAATGTGACTACCGAAAGTAACAAGCTACATGTCAAATAAAAGCTTCTGAGGTTGGGAGGGAGTGTCATAAGCTATAAAATATTGACCCTCCATGATTTCTTCCCCCTTGAAAAGGGGAAATGCAAAAACGATTATTCCAATAATCTCTAGAATTTAAATACAACAAGTTGTATATCAAATGAAAGCTTGTGAATGGAATGCTGTGGGTAACAAAAACATACCCCTTGGTTTCTTCCCCCCCTAAAAAACAGGAAATGTGAAAGTCGTTCTACTATATCTTTCGAACTAGTTGAGGGCAACGGAACTCAACTTTGTTATATATCAAAATATGTTATATATCTTTCGAACGGAAAGGCCTACAGTTATGAGTTAGGTGTCAAATGAAAGCTCATATAATGACTGTTGTAAACTATTTTGACCCCACCATTCCCTTTTTTTTTTTCATGGTGATTGCCCTTTGTAATTTATATCTCAAATTAAAGTTTGTGACTTCTCCAATGTCATGGGCTACCTCAAACACGACTCCAAAAGGGAGGAAAAATGCTTGATATTTGTTAGTCCATACATCAAATAAAAGTTTCTGAAGATAGGAGTATTTAGTGACAAGGAAAAAATATAAATAAATTTAAAAAAATGCCTATCTTCCTAAATGCACCCTAAAAGTAGAAAATTACTCTAAAGCATATTGATGGTGCAATCAGTAACTGAATAAATATTCAGCAGAAAAAATTTTCGCCGACATACAGGATTTGAACCCGCATCTCTC
This sequence comes from Ryuthela nishihirai, assembly GCA_038380435.1. NCBI lineage: Eukaryota > Metazoa > Arthropoda > Arachnida > Araneae > Heptathelidae > Ryuthela > Ryuthela nishihirai. The sequence goes on from JAWZYU010000017.1 coordinate 56,518, forward strand.
CAGAAACATGCCAGAGTATTCTTCCAGTTGAACTAATGCCAGCTCGTCTTTTTTCCGCTAATTTTAAGACTTAACTCTATCACGGAGTTCTTCGGGCCAACCATTGGCGCCATCTATGATCTCAGGTGGCAATTATTACCCTAATATTGCACAGAGCGAGATGGAAATAAATAAGTCTCATCACGCTATTTAGCGTTATTAATGATTTAAACATAGATGATAATCACAGCGTTACCTGTTGCTCATTTGGTGTTGATAAATCAATAAATATTCAGCAGAAAAATTTTTCGCCGACATACGGGATTTGAACCCGCATCTCTCCAGAAACATGCCAGAGTATTCTTATTACCACCGGAGATCATACATGGTGCCAATGGTTGGCTTGAAAAACTCCATGATAGAGTTAAGTCTTTAGCGGAAAAAAAATGAGCTGGTTTTAGTTCAACTGGAAGAATACTCTGGCATGTTTCTGGAGAAATGTAGGTTCAAATCCCGTATGTCGGCGAAAAATTTTTCTGCTGAATATTTATTGATTTATCAATGCCAAATGAGCAACAGGTAATGCTGTGATTAACATCTATATTTAAATCAGTAACTGAGTTCTTATTCACTTCAAAGGAAGATAGAACGCTGATTTACATACTCTCAACAAGATTGCCAGTGCCTTATCTTCCTTTGAAGTGAATATGAACTCAGTTGCTGATTGCATCATTGATATGCTTTAGGGTTATTTTCTACTTTTTAGCACTCATATAGGAAGATATATTTGAAATTTTTTAACTTAAGTTTTAAGGTGTGTTATTTTATACATCAAGGTGTCAAACTATGCTTCATGGCTGGCAAAAGTTATTTATTGTGAAGAGAAAATTACATTTTTGAAAAATAATAATAGTTTCTAAATCATAATAGGTCTGAGATTCACAACTTTCACAAACTGTGTTTTATGTTTATTTTATTTACAGTAACCAAATTTGAAATATATTAATTTTAATACTTATATTTATGTTAATGCAAAGATAAAGGTATAATTTGATTCTGATTCTAAAATAATTAATGAACAAAACCATATCTTGTTATATATTAAAAGATAGAATATTTAGTTCTGAATAAAAATATTACACAGAGTATCCTGAAAGCAGGGCAGTCATATTTCCATAGCCTTTTATTTTTCTTATATGGTAATTCTCCAAACTAGATCTGTGAATTAATAAGGTCTTATAAAGTTTTTGTGCTGAAATTTGGACTTTGAACATGAAGCTTGGTACTTTGACATTTGATGCTTATGATGCATTTTGGGAACTGGGTGATTTGTTTGGTAAATAATAATGAGTTTCAATGAAGTTGGCTATCTTTCATCAGGCATCAAAGCAGTGTTCTGTTCCAATGATTTGTACAAGAACAGCATTCCAGTTTGACTTAGAAACACAAGTAGCAGAATGGTGTTTCAATGCAATTTGAGCAATGCTTCCTTTATTCAAAAAGTCACACTTTGCCACTGGTCTTAGTTAACATACTTATATTGCATAAATGTTCAGCATTGCAAAGCCAAGATGAAGAATATAGAAATAATATCTTATACTATATATATACACACACACAACACACAAAATTTTATTCATATAAAACAAACTAATAGTAAAAGCAGTGGAGAAACCAAAATAAAAAATAATTTTTATTACCTTTCGTAGATAACGAAAATGTGGTTTAAAGTTAAATACACTCGGAATAACACCTTCTTTTAAAATTGCATTATTTCCATTGGCATAGAAATCAGTGGGTAAAAAATGCTGAGAACACAGAAATGAATTGTGGTTTGGCATCCATTTGTCACGCCGAACAGCTGCAATCCACTTTTCACGCAAAAGTTGATCACGTGGAAACCTGTTTAAAAGGAAAATAAGGCAAAACCAATATTAGGCAAATTTACTAAAGTGCACATTAACATTCAGTTTCTAAATATCAAATTTAATATTTATGTGATTTTACTTTTAAAAATATAATAAATACTTCAGTTAATTTTATAACAAGCTCAGAATATGGTTAAATATAATTAGTGCTTAACCCTTCTAGGGTCCTAGATGAATATAGATGTTGACAGAATCTGAAAAGAGATACCCAAGGATCTATGTTCGTTTTTAATACAACTAAAAAATTTTGATTTTTTAAAAATAGAAATTGCTATTTGAAAATTTTCTTACATATATCTTAAAAAATAATATTTTCTTTTCTTATTTGATGTATATTATATTAAACTACAATATAAATAATCTGATAAAGTCATCTGATTGTCATGTTTTAGAAGGACTATAGGGTATTGTTGATTTGTTTGTTAACATTGCTCTATATTGAAGCAACTATCTGATTTAAGCTCAAGTTTGATTTGAATTATTATCAACAAATTTTTCCCTAAAGTTCTGAAAATCTCCTAAAATTAACAAAACACTGCTATTTTTTAAAATGAAAGGTTTTGGAAGTAATTAGGAAGTACAGGCCATTGTTGTTGTTGTTTTCCCTCGTTTTACAGTCTTTTCTGCTCTAAATCTGTATCACTATTACCAGAATTATTTTTATCATTTATCCCAGCATTCTATGTGACTTTCCCCACTATATTGAAACTATAAAACTGAAAAGCTTTTCTATTCATGTGCAAATAAGTAGCTTTTCCTTTTTTTTAAAATAAATTTTTAATTGCATTGCCCATGCATTTTTTTTTTTTTTGCAGATGCATTACCCAAAAGACCAGAGCTTATTATTGTTAGAGCCTATTGTGAAAATGCCAGCAGCTTTCACCAGAGATCTAGGTACATTGACTAGTTAATTGTTTGCATGTGTGGCAGTCAAGTGGCTACAAAGTGGATTGTTTACAACAGTTTTTATACTTTGGATAAATTCACTATATATCTAGTTAGCATTTTTATTTTTATATTTAAACCTTCATTTTCATTTCTGTATAGGCCCAGCCCAAACAAATGCGGGCCCATACATTTAAAAACAAACAACAATTAAACAAAAACAAACTGCTAAAATATTTACAGTGCACACAATGTTGCTAATTCTGAAATCTATAGTTCTCACAAAACAGGACAACTATTTCCAGTAAAATGAAAATTTCCTTGCTCGTGGAGGTTAGAACCTTAGTGTGGGACCTGATTCGGCCCAATTGGCTTAAAGCCAGCCCTGTTTCTGCACATTTCTATAAATTACCGATCTATCAGTCGATTGATTATAATTTTTTTTGCAGTTATGCAACATCATATGACCAGCTTACAACTTGTTAATGAAGATATTTGATTTAACATCACATTAGGTTGTGTTAATTTCTTTTTATTATTTCTTTGTTTCCCAGTAAAAAAACTCTGATCTTGTATCATTTCCTGAAAATAAACAAGGACTTGAAAACAAAAGCAAAGAAGACTTCCTTGGCCCGAAAATCAGTCCTTCTATTGAAGAGAGCAGGTTCAGCAAGGGTCCCCTCCTCCTTCCCTCCCCCCATCCCCACCTCCAATATACTGGCTATGCCACTCTGCTGATATACTATTTGTTTTTTACCCTTGGTGCACAAACCTTTCTGCACTTACCCATATCACCAAACTTCAACACCCAAAAGAAAAACTCATGTTTAGTAAAAAAGGCTGCCAAGAAAGTATTTATCCGTTTCATGAACCAGACAGAATATCCCATTAATGTGAGTAATCTAAATAACCTTGTATAATGCTGGCCAATGTTTCAAAATATATCACACTGAAAAGAATCATTAATAATAATAAAAAACTTCAAGCAGCTGCTTGCCACATAAATCTGACAGGAGCCTGTCAGTTCATGTACCACAGTAGGTCTGTGAAGATGGTGGGACCTCAGCAAAAAAACAGCACAAACATCCATGCCTTACCTGGGGCTCGGACCCAGGTCCCTTAGATCAGTAGCCAAGTGCACTAACCACTCAGCCATTAAAAGAAATAAAAATCATATTTCAGGTAAATATTATTTATTTGGCAAGAAATTTCACCATCATCCTCAAGCAGCCATGATCTATAGAGGACCAACCATATTGTGCAATTTAGTTCTCCAAACACATCTGTCCTGAGCTACATCTGCTGCATCTGGCCACTGTACACCAATTCTAACGAGGTCCTGTTTGGCATTGTCTGCTCACTGCATCCTAGGTTTACCCCTCTTTCTGAGGCCTTTAGGCACACTGTTCCTAATCTGTGATCAGCCAGCTATCACCAGCTGATCAGATGACTATCTACCAGCTGATAAAACATATCCTGTGAATCTATTCACTTGGGGCTTGTCAACCCACAAACAAAAAGAAAACACAACAGAAGATTTCCCTCAACAGAAGCCCACCAATTCAGTAAAATCGGATCCATAATCCGGCAAGAACATCGATTATTAAATTTGTTCCCGAAAGCATCCCTCTACAGCATGGTATGTAAATCCCTCCTTAACAATTGTTGATACTTGATAGCATAGTCCATGTGTTGAAGTGCTTAAAAACATTTAACAGTGTCATAGAAAATTAAATCATCACCATCATCATCCTCAAGCAGCCATGGGCTACGGAGGTCCAACCAGACCGTGCAATTTATTTCTCCAAGCAAGTCTATCCTGAGCTACATCTACTGCATCTGGCCACTGCACACCAATTCTAACAAGGTCCTGTTTGACATTGTCTGCCCACCACATCCTAGGTCTCCCCTTCTTTCTGAGGCCTTTAGGCACACTGTTCATAACCCTATTCGCCAATCTATAATTATTCTTACGGGCAACATGGCCAAACCAACGGAGTCTCTCTCTGAACAATATGCTGCTTAAAGGAGGTTGCAAACTCCTTTGCCTAACCTCATCATTAGTTACAAAGTTGAACCACCTAATGCCCAAGATACTGCGTAAGCATCTGGAATCAAAAGCATCTAGTTTCCTATTATCTTGTTTACAAAGTGTCCAAGTTTCACTACCAAACTAACCCTAGAAAGAACCAAACTATTATACAGTCTAATTTTAGTCTTTAGGTGTATACGCCTATTTCTCCACAATCTCCATAGATTCTTAAAAGTCCCGGCAGCAATCCCTATTCGTCTGTTAATCTCATGCCGCACATCACTAGTATCAGTTACATAGCTCCCAAGATAATTAAACTGTGACACCTGCTCAAGACTGCAACCATTCAGATTAACTGAATCACAGCCTGCCTGACCAATTTTCATCACTTTAGTTTTCTCTCTGTTTATAACCAAACCTACTCTATTACCAGTCTCATCAACAGCTCGAATGAAAGAGTTCATCTCATCAACATCATTTGCCAAAAGGGCTAAATCATCAGCATAATCTAAATCAGAAATTTTCGTATCTCCAGCCCATTTAAGGCCAAAATCTTTCCCTTGAAGTGAATTTCGCATAACATAATCAATAACCAAGCTAAAGAGGAAAGGAGACAAAATGCACCCTTGTCGAACACCAGAAGTAATGCTAAACCAATTGCTACAAGCCTTACGAACTCTCACACACGACTCGGTGTTATTATAGAGAGCTTTCATAATGTTAACTAACTTGTCTGGTATACCATATGATCTCACAATCAACCACAAATTATGACGATCAACAGAGTAGAAAGCCTTTTTGAAATCAACAAAGCTAGCAACCAAAGGTTTCTGAAACTCTAAACATTTCTCAAGAATCTGCCTAAGTGAAAATATCTGATCCACACATCCCCTACCACTTCTGAATCCACATTGCTCATCACGCAATTGACTGTCAACCAGATTCTTAATTCTATTAAGCACAATCATGGAAAGAACTTTACCTGGAACAGAGAGTAGGCTGATACCCCTATAGTTATCACAAGAACTGCGATCACCTTTTTTGAAAATAGGGATAACAATAGCTCTGGTAAAATCCTTAGGAACCATGCCTTTATCATAAAAGATATTCAGAATTTCAGTCATCCAAGTGGTAACTGAAACATTCCCAGCTCTAAGTATTTCCGTAGTAATTTCATCTACCCCTGGGGATTTATGAAGTTTAAGTTTAGAAACAGCCAAAATAACTTCAGATTGTGTTATAGGGCCAACATTAAAGCCACCAATGCATCTATCATCATTGCAAACAATGGGAGTAGAACTAACTACATTGTTTAGAACATCACTGAAATGCTCAGCCCACCTAGCCATGACAGAATCCTCCCCTTCTATAACCTTACCTTGTTTATCCTTCAATCCTTGTATGCCTGTCTGTTTTCTACCACACAAAACATTAACTATCTGGTACAGCTCTCTGCTGTTGTGCTGTCTAACTGCTTCCTCAGCTTTGTCAGCCAAACCATCAAGCCAAAGATTCTTATCAGCAGCTAACTGATCCTTTACAAGTTTATTGTCTCTGTAATGCTTTCTATTAGTACTAGTAGGGTATTGATTAAGGGCATTCCTGCAGTTCTTTCTTTCCGAAATAAGCTCAAGTGCCTTATCACTCAGATAATTCTGCCTCTTCTGCTCCTTTTTTCCTAAGAGAGTACTGTTAGTGCCCAAAAAAGCCTGTTTAAAATTATCCCATTCTTCCTCAACTTCAGTAGTAAGCAGACCATGACTGTCATAATGACTAAGTAACCTATCATGGTACGCTTTGGCTATAACTGGATCTTTCAGAGCTTCAGTATTAAAAGTAAATTTTTTAACCCTAGCACAACACTTTTTAAGTTTAAGTTGCAACACACTTTTAACAAGGTAATGGTCAGATCCAATTTCAGCTCCCCTATATGCCCTGGTATTCCAAACAGAACTAGCCCATTTGCTGTTAATTAATATGTAATCAATCATATTCTTATGCAGCCCATCAGGTGAAACCCATGTGTACTTATGTATGTTGCGGTGTTTGTAATAAGTGTTAGTTATTCTGAATCCATTGAGTTTACTTACCTGTAGGAGACGTTGCCCATTGCCATTGCAGCTACCAATACCAAAAGGGCCTATTACTCCTCCCCAAAGGTTAAATAGCTTTAATTTTAATTACTGCACTGTGTACCTCTACTCTAATTTTTGGAATTAAAATACAGAATATACAGAAAAACCTTGTAATTTTTTAATTACTTATAAAATTTTGCCTATTTTTTTATTTTCATCATTTTCTTAAATTCAATTTAATGTTCTTTCTTTTTGTATATAACATGTCTCTTTTTATTGATTGAATAGAGTTAACAAACTCCTGACATTTCTAAAAGTATAGTATGAAGAAAAAAAATTACAAAAAGGTGTAATTTTCTTGATTAGAGTGAATATTCATTTTTCTGTTAATCAGAAATAGCCATTTCATTCATTTCTTTAAATTAGTTTTTTTTTAAATAAATTTTTATTTTCATTGCCAGATGAATCTTTTTTACTACAAACCTCTTTAAAAGCTGCATTTAAGTAAATTAGTATTTTTTTTTTGTTAAATAGTTTATTTTCATAAAATGCAGAAGAAATACTAATTAATTTGACATATAACATGCCATAATTCCTTTCATTAGTTTTTCACAAAAAAAAAGTTCTAATATTCATTTTCTTTGACTGAACACAGTTGAAAAAAAAAAACTGACAACAGGTGTAATTCAGTTTTTCAGGCTTGGTATGGTGAGGGTAAGGAATAAAAAAAATACTCCTTATGTTGTAAAACCACAGCAGTAACAGCAAAATACCACTATTTGCATTTTCCTAATCATCCATTATTTCATATAAAAATTGAGTGAAAAGTTGGTAAATGAAAAAATTCCTTTTTTTTTTTGTGTTGAAAAATCTTATACACTTCAGAGCAATATGACTTCTAGTTTATTAGTCTATTTATTACAAACATAATATTCAAGTAGCTATGGGCTACTGAAAGACAAATTTAGTTCTCCAAACATGCTTGTCTCAAGCTACAGCCATTGTAGGCCAATTCTAACAAGATAATGTTTTATATTGTTTGTCTACTGCATTTAGGTCTCCCACTTTTTTTCCCGAGGTCTTTAGACACTTTTTTTTTCACAACTCAATTCATTATTCAGTAGTTATGCATATGAGCAACATGTTTATAACTGGTACCTAAGCATATACTTTAAGGTGGTAATGCATAAAACCAGCTAGGCCTAGCAGAAGTCCAACCCTGCTAACTCCTGGCATAGGTTGTTAGTATCTTTTAAAAGAGGGGAGGGCCTGCAGTTTACAGCACTCAAGCACCACTGTTTTTAATGCAATGATACATTGTGTTTTAAATGAAAGCTTGACTTCCAGACAACTAGCACCAAATGATGGAAATGAAACAATGTTAATATCCTGGGCAAGGTATGAATATTTCCACTAATTTTTTTCTGAGGTCCTGCCAGCCTCACAAACCTTTAACTATGGCATATAAACTGAAAGGCTTCTGTCAGACCTCTATGGCCAGCAGCTGCTTGAGGGGGAAATTTATTTTATTTTTCAAATTACTTCCATAGAAAAGGGTAAAAATCAATAAGCTCATTGCAGACTACTAAAATGAGTTGAAAAAATTGGTTGTCCTGACTGGGTAGGGTTGTTTTACTTCTGAGCAGCACTTTTTTGCACACCATGGGCTAAATGGCCAGGTCACATGGACCCTGAAGGCCCAGAGAAGGTTGGGGGAGGGGATCCACTGAAACAGCTGTTGGGAGACAGATGGTAGCCACCTGTCAAGGCCATCCAGCGTGTTCTTTAATGTGCACAGGGTATGGCTCTCCCGCACAAGGGGTCACGGCTTAATGTCCCATCCGACGGACGGCAGCCTTTCCAAGCCCATCGGTGTCCTCTACTGACCGTGGGCAGGGCGGTGTCTTGACTGGGACAACCAATTTTTTTCAACTCATTTTTTCCAGTGTTCCTTGTCTACAGGACTTTTCCTGTGATGATTTATTACTGCAGACTGCTATTTTAACAAACATATACCGCCAAATGGCAAACTGTCATTCCAAAATTTAAGAAAATCCTAGAACAAAATTATGTCACTAGAGACAACCATTTTAATCTGAACATATTGCTAAACAATGAACCACCATTCTGTGGTTTACCCCCTTCCCCCCAGAACAAAACAATCTTGTTGGAGAAGATCAACCTAAAAAACAAAACTATAAACAATTCACCCTAGTCTGTAATATTAAAAAGCCCCAGGAACTAAATAATTCCATCAGAGGTAATAAGCCTAAAAAACACAAATTGCTGTAAACAATTTGCTACCTATCTATTTTATAAAAATTCCCAAACTATTCATTCCTCAATTTACATGGTAGATAGGTTACAAGAAATCACTGTTTAAATTGAAACCGTGCAAAATATAAAACCAATAACTTATGGAAAGGGGATAGGTCCTGAAAAAAATAAATCCTTGTTATGAATAAAACATATATTGAAAGTTTTGTTTATACATATTTATCTCAATTTCAGCAGTGATAAAATAATAATAAATAAATACCCCCTCAAGCAGCTGCTTTCCACAGAGGTCTGACAGGAGCCTGTCAGTTTATATGCCATAGTAGAAGGTCTGTGAGGATGGCAGAACCTCAGCAAAAAAACAACACAAATGTCCATGCCTTTGATGGGGTTCGAACCCAGGTCCCTTAGATCAGTAGCCAAGTGCGCTAACCACTCAGCCACGGGACGGCTACAGCAGTGATAACACGCTCTAATGTAACATTTTTTGTATTTTATTTGCACTAATTTTGATCAGCTTAGATTAATTTCTCACAATTTTTTTTTTACAGTCTAACAATCCCCCTTGATGCAATACCACTGCTACATCATAATAAATATTATACCTGCATACATAAAAAAATTCAATTCATATTGTGTAAAAATAAAAAAAAAAAACCTTAAGCAGCTGCTTGCCAAGGGGTCTGACAGGAGCCTGTCAGTTTATATGAACCTAAGCAGAAAAACAACACAATTATCCATGCCTTATCCAGGGCTCACAACCAGGGACCTCTGATCAGTAGCCAAGCATGCTAACCACTAAGCCACAGTATGGAAAAACTGAATCTTGAATTGTGTGAAAAGAAATGGGTTATATTTTCCTGACCATGTAAAACCGTCTATCACGGGTAAATCAAAACTGTTTGCATTTGTTGCAAACTGGTTGCATTTTTGACCATGTAAAATCAAAACTGTGTAAACTGAGAATTACATAAATTGAGGGATAAGTGTAATCTCATCAGAGACAAGCCAAAAACCATAATTTATAGTAAACAATTCACCATTGATCCACAGCATGAAAATGCCACTAGAACTAAATTCCATTAGAAATAGCAAGACTAAAACACACAAATTATTGTAAACAATGCATCACTCATCTACCATATTAAAAGCAGAACGAACAAGTTCATCAGAGACCCATTTTAAACAGAGCACATCACTAAACAAGAAACAGTCAAATCGCCCTACATTTCTGGTTTAAAATTAGAGAACATGCATTAACTAAACATCACAAATCATCTGCAACCTATAAAGCAAATTTTATACCTTTAGACTATATATATATATGGGAATAAAAATCCAAATTGCATGAAAAAAAATACAATACCCACCCCCTCCCCCCAACAAAAAAAAAATCATAATTTTTACTCATCTTAGAACGGAAAAAAAAAAATCAAGTGCAGTTTACTGCAGATGTACCATATATATTCTCTTCAAGATGGGGATGGCTGCCAGATCAACAATATCTGCTAATATGGTTTTTTACGATTTTTTAGTTACTTCTACACTTCTGAGAATTCAACTTTAACGTGTCTTGGTGCCGACCATTTATATCCAACACTTTTTTTTTTCCACATTACTAAAATTTTGTGGTGGGAAGGTAATTACTGGATTCCGAATAGTTTAGATTTTTATTATATGTTTTAAATTTATTTAACTAGTAATCAATATATCAAAAGGGCTTAGAGAGTACGACGTTTGCACTGCACTAACTGCAACACCCATTTTCTTTTGGATATTCGTGAGCTATTTCTGTACACTGGCAGACAGTTGATTTGGCACAGCTGTCTATTATCATATATATTTCCTAAGTTCAAGGTGTTGTAAGTTTATGGAGAAATTAGCCTCCAATGAGGGGCTAATTTCACCATGATCTTACGCCTTGCCGTCTGCTAGCTATTTCACTAGTTACGGACGTGTTTTGAAGTAGCAAAAACGCTCGAATATACTGCTGAAAGAAAAGTTATTTCTTACTTGTGTAGAGTTATTCCAGACCCCTTTTGGAATCGATAAGTACAATTAAATGCAGAACAACTTTTAGGCATACTTATTAGCTACCATAACAAAATTAAATTCAAGGAACCATTATAAATAACACACAGTGAAACATGAAAGTTGTTTACTTCCTTCTTTCAAGCAGCATATTAATCGAAGTTATCACCTTTTCGTTTCGGATATTTAAAAAACATTAATTTTACGACAAATTTTAAGCAGATTTGTGGCCGAGTGGTTAGCGCGCTTGGCTACTGATCTAAGGGACATGGGTTCGAGCTCCTGGATTAAGGCAAAAATGTTCGTATTGTTTTTCAGCTGAAGTCCTGCCATCCTCATACACCTTCTATTATGGCATATAAAATGACAGACACCTGTCAGACCTCTGTGGCAAACAGCTGCTTGAGGGGGTATTTATTTATTTATAAATATATTATTTAGAAGTAGAAGCTGAGTTCGGTTATTTCAAAGATTTTACTTTGGGGCGACATTTAATTCCTCTCATTGTGTTAAAAGTCAGGGGCACAAGAATCACAACACCTTATATATGGATAGAAGAATCCACCTCACAACCAAGGCCAGGCCGAGACGTTTTGATACCTGAGGCTAGAAAAAGAAAATTATTTTGTCCCAAAACCCAAATCTTAGGGTAACACAGGGTCATTTTAATAGCGTACCCATATTTTAAAATGTTATATTTTATTAGCTAATTGAGTAACGAAACTAATTTTGGGCGCCAAATGTCAAGAAACTCTCAACATTTCCTTATTATGATGGCGTGTAGTTTGTATTACATGGTAACATTAGTCACATGTAATGTGTCAAGTGCAAAATTTCCAACTGGATGTTTAGGGATGTACCGATATTGCAGGTCCCGAGAAGTCCTAATTCGACACCATTGCATTCTTTTTCACAAGATACATTAAAAATATCGCCTAGTCCCAAAATTTTGAAATTTACAGCGTTGAAAGGAAAGAATCATTGTGGCTGCTGCAAGTGTTACAACACACATGCTGAGCAGAGTACTGACGGAATCTGAATATCACATCAGAAATGCCGTCCACACTGGCGAATGTTGAACACAAAACATGAAATTTTTTGGACATTTTGTACACTTATTATTTAACAAATGTATTATTCTAAATATGTGCATTCTCTTATAAACGACCATGTAAAAAGAATTTTAACATTTTTAAAACCTAATTTTCATAAATCATCACTCAATAATGGTGTTTCAATAAGGAAAAATCAATAAGGAATAGAAAAATATGTTATTTGTACTGAAATGTTTGGTTTCATTTCCAATATTCAAAAATACAACACAGAAAAATTAGGACTCATATCGCTTTTGGCGCATATGAGAATCTCGTTTTCAAACAGAAAGAAGTTTTCATTTACGTATTGTTCCATTCCTTAAAAGTTATTTGAGTTATAAGTAATTTTGAGTAAAAAGTAATTTGAGCTAGCGGATGATGGGGAAAATGCAAATAGTATTTCATTAGCAATTATGCAACATAAAAGTATTCGTCTTTTAATTCGTAAATCTAAAAAGTTGCCTTTCCTATACCTCACAGAAGAGTGGATGACTATTGCTCTCAGTGGAATATCTCTTAAAAAGTACCATTAATTTCTCAAATTTCTATTCTATACATATTATGTGTAAAACTCGATAACAGTACTGCTGTTTCATCATTTCAGTGATCTGTAAAGATATATATTTTGAAACTACTAAGTATTTGAAAAATGTGAATTATATTTCATTAATACCAATCAAACTAAGAGAGTTGTTATAAACTAAGAGACTAGTTATCACTTTCGTTGTTTCCAATCGAAACTTCATGACGTTCACATTCCACAACCAAAATTTCATATTTCCATCATTAATACATCGCTGCAATATTCGTTTGAAATTTTTGAATTTTCATTGTTTTTTACCATTAGAGGGATCAATTATAGTGTTCGAATCATAATATTTTATCAATTCCCATCTAACCCTAAAAAGAATTTTTCATTATTTCTAAATACACACAATTATCTGCTAAAACTAAAAAGGTGCGTTTCCCACCTTTTCTGGGTCTAAGAGTTCAACTCAATGTGGGCAATGGGGCTTCTCATCATAAATATCGCCTTGCAATGGAAAACCTCTCATTTGCATTGTAGTCTATACCCGTGGCCTTAACAGTATTATAGGCCCCTACCCACCCACGGGAATTAAGCCTCTAGACTTACTGGTACTTTTAACAAAATCAATGTTTAAACATAAATAACATGCTGTAAAACGAGGATTAATCAGCACAAACTTTTGCGAAATTTAGAATCGTGGGGCCCAGTGTGCCCATGCCTTAAGACGACCCTGGTCTAAACATGTGATCAACAACATAGGCAGAAAACGCTCTGGAAAGAGGACAGGTTTTGACATTTAGTAAAACTATCTGATTATTGGTGCCCCAGCTGCATTTTGTTGATTGTCGGATTTTGTAAAGGTATACAATGAACAAGATACTTCGAAAAACGCTCCCCTAGGCCGCCCTAATTGTAGGAAAACATTCGCAAGTGACCCCAACTGTAGAGGTCAAAGAGACCCCCCCCCCCCATACCGGACACATCGGGAGTGACCCAAAAAAAAAACGGAAATCCCCAAAAAACGCCCCAAAAGTGACCCCCCCCCCCGAAAACAAACCGGAAGTAACGCAAAAAGCCCCAAAAAATACATAGATTGCTCACATGGCTGCCCGAGAAAGACAATTTGAAAAGCTCGGCACAGAATTTTTTTGCATTTTTATCAGGGTCAAATATTTTTCTGTTACTACATGCATCCGTTTTTGGCATAGCTCTTCATTTTGTAACAGAAATCTTGAAAAAAAAAGTAAATTGATGAATAAAAGCATTATTTTAAAATAGTCAACTATTGATTCTCGTGTATTTGCAAGCATATTTTAATTGCCTTTTACTTACTCATAAAACGTAGTTCCATTTTTTTTTTATATCTATTGGAACATTAAGTGCACAGAACCAATTAAACATTGTCTGAAAGTTTCAAGTAACCAAACTAAAATGAGATATTGAAATGAAAGCAACGCACATTATCCTATGGACCTACAGTGACCAGATATAGCTCAGGACAGATATGCTTGTAGAACTAAATTGCACAGCCTGGTTGGACCTCGGTAGCCCATGGCTGCGCGAGGATGAGGATCATGTCTTCTATACAGTCGGACTGAAGCAATGCCTGTGTCCACTCCACAATACGTACAAGAATTACAACTGGAAGAAATCTATCACTCCATCAGACATATCAACTTGGCAAGTGAGAGGACCAAAGCGAGATACGACAGTGAAACAAATGGAACTGTTCAATCAAGATCTTGTTTGGCTATACAATCCACAGAGAAAAGTTTCTCCAAAACTTCAGAATCCTTGGGAATGTCCATATACTGTAGTTAACAGGATTAACGACGTGGTGTATCGCATTTATCGATGTCCATCTGGGAAGTGCAAAATGGTTGATGAGGATCGTTTAGCTGTTTCATCAAAAAACTGAAGCTTCGAAATCCAGAATTGTTTGGGACGAACAAGGCCTGAGGGGGTAATGTTACGACAGACGAACGAGCAACAATGAAACCGTGATGTGCTGTATGATTTTGATGCTCACGTGTACTTCAGCATGAGAATTACATCACCAGAGGATTAGAAAAGTTGAACTGGAAATTTAACGTTAATTCGGAAGAATCTGTGTAAAGCAGAAAGTTGGCTTTGTTCATGATAGTCTGAAGATGAAATTATTTTTTAGTGTGCGTGGGAGTGTTGAAGTATATATCAAGTTGTTTTTCAATCGTTTTATTGGATTTGAAAGGAAGAATTTTTCGTCTGATGCGTGATGTCTGAAAAGAATTGGTTCTGAGAGACCAATATACTTAGCTGCAGTTTTGGAGTACTTGATAACTAAAATTCTAAAAGGAAGTCATTTAATGTAAGGCTATATTTAGTTTGTTTTAGAAATTGGCAAGATTATTCTGGTAATTTACAGGTTTATTCGCAAATATGATTTAGTATTGTAAAAAAAATTTTATCCTTTGAGTAGGAACTATAAGAATTTCTAGAGAAATGATTTATAGTAAAGGTGATATATTCTTCTGGTGGTTTAGTTTTATATTGGTGAAGATAAAGCTTTGAGTTAGTTGAATTTATTTTATTTTTATTCAAACTTTTGTAATAAATTACCTAATTTTAGAATAATAGTTGCTAATTATTCTTTTTGAACTCACGCTGTTTCCATCTGTTAAATTCATAATTTTATGATACCGAACGAAGCGAAATTTCATCCTCCCTTTCTAAACTTTTTTGAAAAAAAAATTGGTTATCTATTATAATTGCAATTATTGTCTTTTGTATTATAAAACTTTCTTTACAGATCTCGGATTTACACTTCATCTGTCTTATCACTTTTTTTTGTGTAGAACTCTTAATATAAAGCTGGCGACGATTGTTGGCTTTCCCCCCCCCCCAAAAAAAAAATAAATACAAAGCTATGAAGTTTCGATCCTAGTGTGTAAAATTTCTTCAGTTACATCGAATATCACCTATTGGTCCAATAGGCGATGTCGTGAGGCAACCTCAGGGTGCCATTTTTGAGACAAGTCGAAATTCTCGGGTTAAGACATTAAAATTTCAATTGCATTACTTTTACTATTATCAAAACAATGCAGTAGCTGAGCAAATATTCATTGATTTACTTTGCTTGCTTATCATTAAATGCAACATTGAATTTTTTTTTTGTTTTACCTTGAGGAGTCATTTCACAAGAAAAAAAAAGTCTTTAGACAATTAGTGGTTGAAAAAGATGTATATACTTCAGAAATACTACATCTTTCATATCCATTGATAACCAAAATTGTTGGAGATAAGCATGTTATTGCTACTTACCACTATAATGGATACAAACCATTGCTGTTATCTCCTATGTTAGTTTTCAAGTGATGTAAATAAAAGAAAGGACTTATTTACATTTAGGAAAATGAATGTTTAATTTGTGGTATACATATTTACAAAAGCTATATATTCAGACTTCCATTCTTGGGTTAATAATCTTGGAATAATGATACCATATTACGGCATATTTTAACTACGTTTATTTTCACAGCCTTCCTGTAAAATCATTCCAAATTATCTTGGGAAATTCACTGTTTTCATTGTCAAACAAACTGCACATTTTTCTTATCACTATTTTCAAAATATTGTTTTTAGGTAGAAGTTGTAAAGTGATGCAAACTTTTGTTTAATCTACATTTGCATGATATAGATATTTGACCAGTTGTTTTGTTTTACCTCTTAGCGGAACTTTTTTTGCACACCATGTAGCCCATGGCTAAATGGCCAGGTCACAAGGACCCCCCCAAGGCTCAGAGAAGGTTGGGGGAGGGGACCCACTGGAACAGCTGTTGGGAGACAGATGGTAGCCTCCCGTCAAGGCCATCCAGCGTGTTCTTTAACGTGCACAGGGTACGGCTCTCCTGCACACGGAGCCAAGGCTTAAAGTCCCATCCGACGGACGGCGGCCTTTCCAAGCCCATCAGTGTCCCCTACTGACCGTGGGCAGGGCGGGGAATTTTGCGGAGATAAATCTCAACGCTGACCCAGCTGGGACTCGAACCTGGGAACTACAGATTACGAGCCTGGCGCGCTACCGAGCCACCCCAGCCCCGACATTTCACCAGACTTTGATAGACTCCAGTTACCGTTCACAGCAAACTGGAGCGTGTGCAGTTACTGCATTGATTTTGAGAATGTTCCATCTCTGGAATATTTTTCTTTCTTCAGAACTGTCTTAATAATTCATGTGGAGTGCCTTGAAATGTTGTCCGTAAAACTTTATTTTCTATAATCATACAATTCTTTTGTTCTAAGCAATGCATAGCTATTGCTAGTCATTTGACTTTTTGTACATCTTTGACATTTTCACCGAGGTATATTACATTATTTTTATGAAAGCATTTTTTTTCCAGAATTATCCGCAACTGTTTTCGGAATTCAAATGGATTCTTTGCGACAGCATATGAATGTTCTGGTACTGCTGGCATCATAGAGTCAGTTGATGGTGAAGTTGTATCAATACTGGGAGAAGTGGAAGGTTTATCATCTGACTCACTGCAAGCCTTCACATAAATAACAACAGGTTTTAATGTTGAAACTGTCATTGCTGGAATTTTTTCTTCAGAATTCGTCAGTTTATTCTCCTACACAAAAATAAATAATTCTCTTATCATAATATTTGATATTACAGTATTATTAATGAAGTGAAAACAAAACAACTTTGAATTAAACAATGCTTATTGCAGTGTAGACAGTTATGAAGTGTTATTTTGAATGTTAATACAGAAAAACCTCCTAACAGATACTTAAAAGAAAGCAATTTTTGCACAAAACTGTAGATACCCATTAAAGTGAAAGGTTGCACTGCAATTAAGTCTGGTTTTAATAATATGGAAGATAATAACATTGCAAACTACACAATATATTTAAACAACAGTCAAGTATTTAAAATAAATAATCATAATTCCTTTCATTCAGTTATTTAGCAGAAAATTTCTAAAGTTCACTTGTTCTTACTGAGCCCAGTTGAAAAAAGCTTGGCCAACTGGTATACTTTAGTTTTTCAGGCTAGCAGCATGGTAAGTAGTCATATCACAATACATTTCCATATGGCATTTAATTGCATTTACTGAAAACCACTATGAGTTATGTATACTTATTAAATAAAATTAAAGGCTATACCAGGTCATATCCTTTAACTTTAAACACCAGTGTATAATTCATTTTGATCTGAAGCTTAAAAATTAGGATATTGTAGCAAAATTTTCTGACTGATTGCTACTAAACTAAAATACCTGTTGGGAGCTCAGTGTGTTTGGAAATTGACATTTCTGTTGAAAACTAACAGCATAAACAGAGAGGTAGAGTTGTTTACTTAAAAAGGCTGATATAACATTAAATATGGCATACATTTTGATTTAATATTTACTTGGTGGTGCTTATTGACAAAGGTAATTCTAAGTGTCCTCTTGGGAGGTTCTAAGTTCAGTCATATTAGAGCAATTAATAATTTTTCAAAAGAATGAGAAAATTTCACAGCATTTTATATATAGTCTGCTAGAATGGCTACTGCTAATTCATTTTGCTAACTTGGTTAAGGTTACCATGGTGTAATTTAGAAACCATACTCTTCAAAATACATCACGGTTCAAAGAGTTGTAGGTTGGGTTGTTTTACCTCTGAGCGGCACTTTTTTGCACACCATGGGCTAAATGGCCAGGTCACATGGACCCCGAAGGCTCAGAGAAGGTTGGGGGAGGGGACCCACTGGAACAGCTGTTGGGAGACAGATGGTAGCCTCCCGTCAAGGCCATCCAGCGTGTTCTTTAGCGTGCACAGGGTATGTCTCTCCTGCACACGGGGCCACGGCTTAACGTCCCATCCGACGGACGGCGGCCTTTCCAAGCCCATCGGTGTCCCCTACTGACCGTGGGCAGGGCGGGGAATTTTGCGGAGATAAATCTCAACGCTGACCCAGCTGGGACTCGAACCTGGGAACTACAGATTATGAGCCTGGCGCGCTACCGACTGAGCCACCCCCGCCCCCAAAGAGTTGTAAGATCATGGTGATCTTACAACTCCTTGAACTTTGACGTGCTTATAATCTTATACTAGGTGAATTCAATCCTTTCCACAAGTGGGTGAGATTAATATAATTATCATGAACAAAAACACTTATATGTACAGCATAAATTCTTTATTAAAAGCAACTACTTAACACAATATTTGCTGAAATTTAAAATGGAATCATCCAAAGAGTGCTATTGTTTTGTTTTTACTATTCTTTACTTAGTGTTGTGTGTTAAATTGAATGTGTGCTCCCAACATTCAAAATATTTATTATCTCTCTCATGTTCACTTGGCAGTTTGAATTTGTCTACAGGCTATAAAA
Organism: Ryuthela nishihirai; assembly: GCA_038380435.1. Taxonomy (NCBI): domain Eukaryota; kingdom Metazoa; phylum Arthropoda; class Arachnida; order Araneae; family Heptathelidae; genus Ryuthela; species Ryuthela nishihirai. Next base: position 75,706 of record JAWZYU010000017.1, read on the forward strand.
TTTAGCCTGTTTATCCTTCTCTTTTAGCATTCAACACCAAAATATTTAATTCTTCAGTGTTTGCTGCTTTTTTTGTTATACCAGAAAGTACATGTCTACTTAGGCACTAGGCTTTCAATGTTTCTTGTGACTACATAAATATTAGATAAATGTCATTAATATTTATTGATTTTGAATGTGGTGTAGCTTCAAAATATTACTAACATATTACAGTATTATGAGAAAAGCAATGCTTACAAATGGAAGTAAAATGCAATCAAATTACTGCGACAAAAATACTACATATTTTGAAAGATTATGGAGCACAAACTACAAAATACAATTTTGGTCTAAAACAGTCACTTGAAGGATGAAAATAAGTTACTAAACACTATTTAAAAATATACGCCATTCATCTTGTAGGGTGTATTATACATCCAAGACAAACTTAAGCACTACTAACTTGTCACAACTTCAATCGGAATGACAAAACCCTAGTAGCAGGTAGCTAAACTAATTATAAGATACTGGATTGAAAGGTGCTTTGTGCATTTGATGAGAAACAGGAGCAGAGCTGTAGATGGCAGGGGACTGTAAATTATGCCTCACACAATCAAAGGGCTAAAACGTGGAACAAATTCTACTTCGCAAAAAATTTGGAATCTACACGAACATATTCTTAGGCACTAAAGTAGTGTTGTACAACCCAAAGATATAGAAATATAGTGTCAATGACCTATATTATTAAAAACTGCCATGACAATTGTGTCATAACTTAATGGATTAAAATGACATTTTGTACAAACATTTGTCAGTATAGTTAGTAGAATAGACCTACTCTTCTCTGAACTAGGTGAAACAGTAACATCTGTAGTTTTGTCTTATAGCATAAAGATATAATTACTGGCTTATTTATTTTGAACTTCTTGGAATCCATAAATTTTTTGCCTGTTGATCATGCCTGCAACTACTAATGTAGAGCTATTAGCTAGATATGTGTTCTGAAAAAATTATAAGTAGTATTCCAAAGATAAGCAGCAAATAAAATATATAAAGCAAATTGAATTACTTAATATTTATTCAAAAAACAATAATAAAAAAAAGGTTTTTGTAACTTTTTACAAAATATTTAGCAACATTCTATTTTGCACAACTTGCTTCTCATAAACAGCTAATGATGGGTAACAAAATATTCATTTAATGTTCTCTAATGACTACTGACATAGAATTTAAATTTTGTCTTTCTGATTTTAACAACTATATACAACATAAATCAAACAGGCAGGGCTGAGGAAATTCATTTACCATGGGCAAGTGAATTTTCTGATCTGCCTGTTACTTTGAAAGCAAGAAAAAATATTACAGTAAAATATTTCCATGGTAAAAGAATATGGTAATAAAAAAAAAGAATCGACTTTCATCTTTGAATGGTTCCATGGTAAAAGAGAATCAACTTTCACATTTGAATGCAATATCATTAATTTCATTTCATGCTCTTACACAAACTGGTATAATCCCCCCTTTGAAATCAAACTTATACAATTTACAATCAACTAATCTAATTTTAATTTAAAAAATTAATTCTATTTTTTATGCACATAAAAGCAGGAAGTTTTTTTACTTCCTCCCACTATTATGTTATATATATATATACCTATATTTGTGGTAATCAGTGTTGACTGATCACAATTTTATTAACTTCTTGACCCCTTAGAATAACTAATAATATCAAACATTTAAATTCCAAAGTTTAATATATTATATATAATGTCTTTGCTTACCTTCAAAATGCTACTTGTAGAGTTTTCGTTATGTGAGTTCTTCAGTTGACACATCACCTGGAGTGAGGAAACACAATTTAGTAAACGTATTTTCTTCTTAGTCAGCATTCTGATTTTGTTCTTCTGTAGTTTTGACTGTTCCTTAGCAATGGAAAATACTTTCAGTGCTTTGGAAGGGCTAAGCATATCCTCTTCACAGAAATCACCGACATAGGAACGGCGTTTATCAATTTTAGCGTGTCCTTTATTAGCCATACAATTGGGATTTTTACAAGTAGCTCTACTACGACTTGCAAAACCTGTAAATAGCAAATTCAGGATATAAATATAACACACAATATAGAATATTTAACCACTAAGCATATTAACTATTATTTAACCATTAGTCTATTACTGTGTACATGTTCATTTTAGCAGGTTAAAATTATGTTTTTAGGAGATTTCTCCTTCCCCTATATAAAATAAATACCCCCTCAAGCAGCTGCTTGCCACAGAGGTCTGACAGGAGCCTGTCAGTTTATATGCCATAGTAGAAGGTCTGAGAGGATGGCAGGACCTCAGCAGAAAAACAACACGAATGTCCATGCCTTACCTGGGGCTCGAACCCAGGTCGCCTAGATCAAGTAGCCAAGCGTGCTAACCACTAACTTGTTTAAAAAAAAATCAAGCTAATGTTTCACTTTGTTATCTGTCCTCTGTAGACATTCAACTTTTTGGTTTACAGAGATAATTTAAAAATTCCTTTTGTATTGGACAGGTACTGATGAAACGTTACAATTAACATTTTCTTAAATTCTAAATATCTTGAATAGTGCCAATTACCTATTTATGGTAGAAATTTTAGTAGTGGAGAATGAGGAGAAAGAGGTTTACATTGCCAGCAATAATTTACCCTTTACCACCAGGGAAAATAATTTTTAAAGAGATAAATGAAAAGTTCTTTTTGTGTTGTATAGGTACTAATAAAATTTTGCTCTCTGTATTTTTTCCAATCGTGCATTAGTAAAATTTTCACTATTGGAGAGCATTAAAAAAAGGGCAAAATAAAAAGCTTCATTCTATTTGAAAATGAATACCCCATATTGGGTAGGCTGATGTTATTTTTCTAGTTTAATTTTCAATTTCATAGGAAAGCATATGCTATTTGAATCCTTTTTTAGTTTTGAGGAAGGGAGAGGGGGATGATTGATTTAATAGATGTGTTTTAATATTATTTATTGCAGTCTTATTCACTATGTTATCAAATTTCCATTACACAATGCTGAGAATAAATCTTGCTGCATTGTAAATTGGTGTTGATGCGAATATATGCAGTTATTAGTGTACAGCTGACTTATATATGGAAAATGTTTCTTAAAAAAAAACTGCATGTCACAAATTTGCATAAAATAGGGAACTTATGAAATAATATGGGATGCATCCCTTAATACAAAATACTTAGACATATCAACATTAATCCACCTATTTTTCATACATATAAGATACAGGAGCAATATATAATTATACAGAAAACAGAAAACAAATAATAAAAACATTAAAACAATACTGTAAATTGGCTGGATCTTGCTTAAGGTGACTGATGGAAAAGTTACTGGGCAGCTGTCAGATGAAGCAGGCAAAAGTAAAGGTGGAATATGAGATTCTTCTGATCTGGCAGGCTCTCCAGATGAAGTTGAAGTTTGCTTTTTCCAGAACTTATTGATGGAAACTAGAGTTACAAGCCCGAACATTTCATTGCAGATCTCCTTGCAGTATTTTGTCATCTTCAATCTCCTTTCAATCTTGACACTTCTCGTAAGGTCTGTGTCATATTCATTGAAGAGGGTCATGGCACTATCAATCAAAAATCTGAGACATGATATTGAAACAAAACCACAAATATGTGAAAATACTGATAATGAAAAGTGTATAATGAGGACCAAACTGATTCTTAAAATCAACAGAAAGTTACACATCACTATTTCTTTTAGTACAAGAGGAATGGATAGTTTTTGCAAAATGATAAACTCTTTTTATTGTATTTATTACAAATTACATCATATTATAATGAATACAGTATAGGAGAGGCTTCACAAAACATATACTGAGTCCTTCGATTTTTTAAAAATTAATTAGTTCTATACTTTGTTGAAAATGATCTCAACACATTTTTCAAGTAACTTATGAATGGAACGTTTTTAGATAAATTTAATTTAAATTTGCTGATTCAGGTTTTACCAAACATGGAGGGTAAAAGTTTTTCTGTCTGTGAGTTAGAAATTGCAGTTATATCAGCAGCAGTATATAATTCCATTTCTAAATGCTTATCAAAAACTTTTACTGGAATTATATTCATTATCTTGGCTTACTTTACTCACTGAAAACAGAAATTAAATTGAATCTTCCTTAGTATGATATTTATTATCATCATTGACTGCAATTTAATTTGCCATTAAGTCTCTCTTATTAGATTTTAACTAGCAGATGAGAGAAATATGGCTAATCTTTTAAACCTGAATTGGCAATCTTATATTTAGATTTATTGGCATTATTTCATTAGCTCCAAAGTCATGTACTGCATTAATGTTTGACAGATGAACTTTAATATTAACTACATCATAGTCAGCAAATTCCATGACATTTCACAAGTGGTTTTAAATTTAAACCTTTTTGTGGCTTTAAAATAAAGATTATGATGAAACAAATTCTAATATGTTCCTGAAAAATGAACCAAAATTGCACTCAAAACAAGTCATTTTAACTCAAAAAGATGCAGCAGAATATTTTCATTATATTTCTGATCTCATTAAATTACTCAATACAGTGAAAAAATATTGATTTGATGTGATCTTGCAAAATCTGAATTAACTTATATGTGCAATCTTTTGAAGCAGGGATTGCAACAGATTTCATAACAACTTGTAGGTTTTTCATACTTAAAACTGAAATCAGCACCTTTTAAGCTTCAATGTCATTTGCCTCAAAACTTTCCATATATATATATAGTGAAAGCCATCAAATATTGACACTAAGTGCAACTTTGCTAAGACAAACACTAGATGTGCTCTGTTTACACTATTTTACCTTTGAGCAGTACTTTTGTGCACACAATGGACTAAATAGCCAAGCCACAAAGACCCCAAGCACTTGGAGAAGGTTGGAGATCTACTTCACAGCTGTTAGGAGACAGACAGATGTTTAATATGCAGAGAGTATGGCTCTCCTGTACACAGGACAATGGTTTCATATCCCATCTGATGGATGACAGCCTTTCTATGCCCAGTCCTTTCTAACTGAGAGTTAGCAAAAGTATACTGACAATGTACTATAACAAAAGTTACTCTAATTTTATTCTAATTATCACTTTTAATAATGGTGGGAAACTATATATAACAAATTTATTTACAGAGTTGTGCCAAAGCATGGACAAGCAGAAATTCTCTTTAGAAACCATTAAAATTACAATGGAATTTCAAATTATTACAAAATAAATCCTCATTAAGTATAAACACTAAAAATGAATGAGTGCAAAATTGCTTGCCCTAGGTGCAATAATGTCTATGTATGGCCTTATTCATTAAGTACACATTACAAAGATTAAAACATTAGAAAGATGGCTTTGAGCATAACATATAACTCTTATTACCAAATTACATATTTCAAAATTTAGTGTTAAATTAAAAACTAGTTCAAAAACATAATAAGAAATGACAATTTATATATATATGTGTGACCATACATACATAATCCTGAAGCAGCCATGGGATTTGGAGACCCAACCAGATGGTAAAATTTAACTCCCCATACATATCTATCTATCCTGAGTTATAGCTGTTGCACCTGGCCATTTGAGGCTAATTCTGACAAGGTGCTGTTTGACATTGTCTACACATTGCATTCTAGGTCCCCTTATTTTTCTGTACTTCAGCATGTGGGCAACATGGTCAAACCAAGGAAGTCACTCCCTACATAGGATGCTACTCAGAGGTGGTCAAGTCCTCCTTTGTCTAACCTCATCATTACTTACATAATGAAACCACCTAATACCCAAGACCACTGTGCAAGCATATAATATCAAAGGCATCAAGTTTTCTGTTTTTCCAACTTTTACTACTATAACAAACTTTATAAAGGAGTAAACTATTATACAGCCTAATTTTAGTATCCACATGTATATGCTTTTTTCTATAATTTTCACAGATCCTTAAAGGTTCCAGCAGTAATGCCTTATTCTCCTGTTTATGTCATGTTGTACATTATCAGCATTTGTCACACAACTCCTAAAATAATTAAACTGAAAAACTTGCTAAAGAGAAGAGATATTAAAATGAGGCACTAACCAATTTTCACTACTTTAGTTTTCTCTATTTATTACCAAACCTATCCTATTATGTTTCACGCTTGGCTACTGATGTACGGGACCTGGGTTCGAGCCCCGGGTAAGGCATGGATGTGTGTGTCGTTTTTCTGCTGAGGTCCTGCCATCCTCTCAGATCTTCTACTGTGGCATATAAACTGACAGGCTCCTGTCAGACCTCTGTGGCAAGCAGCTGCTTGAGGGGGTATTTTTTATTTTTTTTTTATTTAACAGCTTTAAGTGTTCATCTTGTCAACATCATTTGCCAAAATGGCCAATAGTCAGCATAATCTAAGCCCGATATTTTCATATCCCTACATGAACTAAGGCTCTAGTCTTTCTCATCCCAGAAATTCCTCATAATAATCAATAACCAAACTGAATACAAAAGGTGACAAAATGCAACATTCTCTAACTCCAGTAGTAATGCTAAACCAAGCACTACAAGCCTTACCCACTCTCATATATGACTCAGTGTTATTATAGAGAACCACTACAGTGAAACGTCGGTATTATGAAATTGAGTGACCAAAATATATTTGTTATTCTGAAATGAAAAAAAAATAAAGGTGCTACAATAGTTACATACTACAAAATTAGCATTATAAAAGAAATTTACCATGTATTAGAGTTTACTTCTTAAAAAAAGATTGGCAGTTTTTTTTAACTGTCTGTTACAACAAACATCTCTCTGTGAATTCTTAAATGATTTTGCAACTCTCCAACACATTGCCCAGAATATTTTTCCACATCATTAAAAAATGGTGAGGTGTAATATTGGTTCCTAAAATGAAATTAAACAATTTTTTTTTGCTTTCTTCATTTCCTACTGATATTCTCTTTTTTAAAAAATCAAATATCCCACTTGAGTTAATACTCATTGTGGGATATTAACACTAATATTTTAATAGTTAAAGTGAATATGTTTAAAAAATGAAAATTTTACATTGCAAGGAGAGTCATCCCTCAAGATAATTTGGCTACATGTTATAAAAAATAAATAAATACCCCCTCAAACAGCTGCTTGCCACAAAGGTCTGACAGGAGCCTGTCAGTTTATATGTCATAGTAGAAGATCTGTGAGTATGGCAGACCTCAGCAGAAAAACAAAATGAACATCCATGCTTTAAATGGGGCTTGAACCCAGGTCCCTTAAATCAGTAGTCAAGCATGCTAATCACTCAGTCACAATAGTCTGTAAACTAAGAAAACATAATGCTTACCAAAAATATTATTTAGTAACCAATTTAACAAATAAAATGAACCCTGCTTTTTTACTTTTAAAAGATGGCAACCCTACTTTCACTGCAATACAGTGACATTTTGAAAAATCCCCTTTTACACAGTATGTGGCAATGCCACTTTAAAACATTATTCTGGTATGGCACATGGTGTATCTATGTGAGAGCATCAATGTGCTGCAGTGAGATTGGCAAAAATGAATGCAAGCAATGTACAATAGCATGTGATTCACAGTGCTGCGATTGCTTAGATATTTCACAGTGTTTAAATCATTGCAGCATTGCTAGATGCTAAAATGTACACTGTACATATCATTTAAGGATTTTCCTTTTATGAATTTCATTATATTGATCATTTTTTCTCGTATCGGGATAAATTTTTATTTTGTTAAACTAATATTTTTGTCATACTGGCATTAATTAAAATTAAGCATTTTACCTAAAAGATATATATATATGTGTAGTAAATTGGCTGGGTCAGAAAAAAAATTTATTATACTGAATATTTCACTATCATGGCATTTGTTACATTACCAATTTACTGTGTTATGTTAACTAACTTACCAAAAAAGCCATATGACCTCAAGTTAAAACAGCTAACAGAATCAAATGCCTTTTTGAAAACTACAAAGCAAGTAACAATACGTTTTAGAAATCTTAAACATTTCTCATGAATCTGTCTGAGAATAAAATTTGGTACATGTAGCCCCTACCACCTCTGAACCCACAGTTTGTTCAGCTTGAGGTTGTCATCAACCAAATTTTTAATTCTGTTAACAATGGATAGAATTTTACCTGGAACAGAGAGAAGACTGATGGCCCTAAAATTATCACAAGAACTATGATCCCTTTTCTTGAAAATAGCATTATAATTCCTCTAGTAAAATCCTTAGGAATCCTTTTATCAGAGAAAATATTCAACACTACTGTCAGCCATCTGACAACAGAATCATTACCAGCTCTAAGCATTTCAGTGGTGATTTCATATATCCCTGGATGGTTATGTATTTTTAATTTAGAGACAGCCAAAGTAACTTAAGTAATTAAAGCCAGTAATAGAGATATCATCATTGCAAACAATGGGAGTAGAACTAATCACATTATTCAGGACATTTCCAAAATTCTCAGCTCATCTTGCCATGAGAGAAACCTCACTTTCAATAACCTTTCCATCCTTACCAATTCATCTCTGTATGCCATTCTGTTTTGTCCTACACAAAATATTAAATAATTCTGCATGGTTAAAAAATATTAATTTGAAACAACTCTCTGTTGTTGCATTCTCTAACAGCTCTCTCTGCTCTACCAGCCAGGCTATCAAGACAAAGATTCTTATCAGCCTTCAACTGATCATTTACATAATTAATTATTAAGTTCTCTATAATACCATCTGTTAAAATCAGCAGGGTGTTGATTCAACTCAGATCTGCAATCCCTTCTTTCAGAAATAAGCTGCATAGCCTTACTCAAATAACTGTCTCCTGTGCTCCATTTTACCCAAAGTAGTACTACTGGTTTTAAGAACAGCCTGTTTAAAATGATCCCATTCATCCTCATCCTCAATAGCATAAATATGATGACTGTCATAATGACTGAGAAACCTATCATGATAAACTTGGGCTGTCTAAGAGTATTTCAAACCTTCAGTGTTAAAAGCAATTCTCTTAACTTTAGTACATTTTTAAGTTTCAATTGCAACACTTATAAAAAAAAAACAGTCAAACCCAATTTCAGCTTGCCTGTATGATCTAATGTTCCCAAATTACTGTTAATTAATGTATAATCAATCACATTCCTTTGTGACCATCAGGTGAAAATCCTGTATTTTTATAAATATCCTGTGTTTGAAGTATGTTATTCTCAAACTCCAGTTTACTTACCTGTAGGAGACATTTCCCATTGCTATAGCAATTACCAATGACAAAAGGACCCATCACACCTGCCCAAAGTTCAGTCAGTACCAACTGTGCATTGAAATCACCCAACACAAGAGAGATATCTCCTTTCTGACAGAATTCAGAATATATTGCATCTGTTCATAAAACCAATCTTTCTCTTTCTCATTCAAGTCCTCAGTGTGCACAGTATCAGATATCATTTAAGTGTTTAATCCCTGTTTTATAGCTGTAAGAAATTTTTCATTAATTCATTCATATCTCAAAAGAGCATCACAAGTATTCTTGCCAAGACCCACAGATATATATACCTTGCAAGAGTTTACTATTTTCATGTCCTGACATTCAGAGAATAATCTCTTTCAAAAGTCTTCGCATTTCAAGTTGCTGTGGATAGAAAATGGTTAGTAAATTTTTTTTAAAGAGAAACTAGGTTTATTGAGAGAGAGATGGCCAATATCAAACAGCTTCCTAATAGAAGGCACGGCACAGAGACCGATTCCCTGTTTACTAGGAGCTAAAGCCACTATGCTGATAGGAACACAGACAAGTAATGAAATGCTTTACAATCAGAATCCATTCACCTTTTTGAGTATCAGCAATCCAGTGTCAGACACATTACTCTAGTTTATGTTTGGTAGTGCAAGAACTAGTTTCAAGGGTACAAGTACCAATAATGGCTTCTGATCAGGATTATCTTCCAGATAATGTAAAGTATGCTATGTATCTGTTGAGCCACAAAAAAACTGGAAACACACCAATAGATTATCCTTCAGCAAAAGCCCACCAGTGCATAAAATCCAAAATCATAGTCAGTAGCCATTCAGGTTGATTTGAGTATTTCAAAAGATGAAAGAAGAAAAAAAAAAGAAATTTGACTATTCAATATGTGTTATTTTTTCACAAATTTTACTTTGAAGTAAATAATAATGCTTACTTTATAAGAGGATAACTTCTTATTATTTATACAGCAATAATATAATTAGAAGAATAACATCTCTGGCAAATATGGGATGCTTGTTTTTAAAAAGAATACCCTCCACCCCTTTAGAACTCTCTAACAGTGGAAATTTGAATTTAATAGATGATGGAGAAAAATGCAAATGTAATGTTTTTTATTAGTACCCGTACAACACAAAGAGAATTTGTCATTAATCTCTTTAAACAAAATGTTGCTTCCTCCCTGCCCCAATGGTAAGTGGGCAAAACACTGCTGCAAATGTAAACCTCTTGCCATCATAATCTGCAAACAATTTTATAGCATAGATTGTTTGCAATATTCATTCAAAGTTTTGGCATTTTCCAATATTTTATTTACCACTAAATGTTACAGGAAAATTTGAAAAATGTGAATCATAATATTTCATCAATACCTATTCAATACAAAATGAAGTTGAATGTCTACAGATGATAAAGTGAAAAACATTAGCTTTTAAAAATGAGCTAAAAGCAGAAACAACTCAGAAAAAAAAAACATCAAGGTGTTCTACAATCATGGTGAAATTAACTTACAATGAGGGGCATCAATATCAAATAAGCACCTTTTTTTTGCAATGAAAACAACACACATTAACTATTGGAGTATTCTTCAGAAAACAGTGTTATCGCTACAATGAACATATTAAAATATTCAGAAAACAGTGTTATAGCTACATTGTATATACTAAAATATTTACAGTGGATAAAAAGGGTTGAATTAGGGCTTGGGAAAATATTGGCCTTTTAAAATGTCATGTTTTAAATCCATAAAAAAAATTTAAAAATTCATTTTTAAACATTTAGCTTCATTTTGAGAACAAAGAGCAAATGCTTCCTATTTTGTGCCCACCATGACACTTTGCACCAATTGTGGAGATCACAAATTCAACTGCACAAAACTACTGGTACCATAATCAAAATTTTGAAAAGTTTAAAATTGTCAGATGCACACATAATGAATATTAAACATATATATATGTTCTCAGCTTACATGTTTTGATTTATCTTATTTCTGTATCTGTGTGAATCATAATATTTCATCAATACCTATTCAACACAAAACTGGATATGCATAATGAAAAGGCTGGAATCAAGGCACCTGCTTATCTTGCTATGCTACTAGTAAAATAGTTACAGTAAGTTAGTTGTACAATAAACATATACAGCACATAAAATATTCTCCTACCAGGTTTATTTTGAGAACTAGGTTGTAAATGGTGATTATCTTCTAATATTCTGTCTTTTGATGACTTGCATGTGCATTTTTTTGACCCCAATTGATTTGGAAAATCAAATATTGTAGGCACTGCATCAGGTTTTAGCCACGAGACACCACTTTTCGGCCTATCAAAACAATCTTCAGTGAAATGTTTCGAACAAACCTTTGAGTATCTGGTAGGTTTAAAATGTTCTCTCCGAATCTGCAACTGCCATAACTTTTTCTTTTCTTCATCTTTTGGAAAACTAGAAAAAACAAGAATGTGTAAGTCAGAGAAAAGCAATAATTTCACAATCTATGCAACCAAGGTCAGTAAATTTTTTGAAACTTCATTCATAGAAAACTGTTAAGTTCAACATTCAAAGAAAAGATCGATATAAATGCAAGTATAATTATTCAGTTTCTAAATGTACAAATTCATTTATCAAAAAATTAACCCAATACCAAATATTTGGAAGTTCAATGAATTAAGTTCAATTATAAATGTTTGACCAACCACACTTAAAAATCATTTGGAATAGATGCTTGTAAGCCTGTCACTTATACAAGGACATGCCCACTGACTTCTAAGCCCGTGTGTGTCTGGTTGATTGAGGTTTAATGGTACATTGGCAACTTAGGCTATAATGCACCACAGTGTGTCTGTATATATTATTAGAAATCTAATAATCCACAGCTCATCAGTGATTTCTCAAGTATTTAATCATTATTAATTTGTTTTAATAACAAGACGAAGATGGGAGTAGAGGAAAAATTGTCTTGAGCTGGTTGGGTTCTGAACCCAAGACCTCCTGATGAGATGCCTGATGTGTCATCAGGAGTCATACAACTTAGGGAAGTTAACCAGGTTGGTCACTCAACTCCTATTTGACTGGAATGTTACACTGGATCGGAAAATTCCCCTTATTTCTGAGTAGAACTGCCCAAAATGGTCTGTAAATTGGTAGCTAGGCATAAACTGGAAGGAGAGCTGTGTACCAATCCCCAGTGATGATGCACAGAACCAGCCAGGTCTAGCACCTAATGTCCAACCCAGCCTTCTTGTGGTGCAAGCCATAAGTACCTTTCAAAAGAGATATTCTCTTTTGGAAGGGAATGGAAGGGGTGGGCTGCCAGTTCAGTATGGCCTACTGATCTAGTCATCTATGGCCACTTTTTTTTTTTCAACCCTGCTGAGGAGTGGTCAACTTCACAGGGTCCTGGTGCTGACCATTTATACCTACTAGACTTTTGGACCTCCGTAGCCCATGGCTGCTTGAGAATGATAATGATGATGACTGCCCAAAATAGCCCTCTTCACCAATTTTTAGCTCTCCAGCACCAAGGCCACTCATAATACCGGTATATTGAATTTGACCTTAAAGGACCCATTGTATCTAAACTTCGGAATAATTTCTGAGATCCAGAACTCAAAATACCCCCAGGCATCAATTTTTAACCCTCTAACACTGGTAGATGATATTTGACCTTTGACCTCAAAGGTCCCAACGCATCCAAAATTTTACATTTCTGAGATCTACAACTCAAAATACCCACAGGAATTAATTTTTAGCTCTCTAGCTCCAATAGATCAAAATTTGATCTTTGACCTAAAAGGACTACTCCGATATGAAATTTCATAATGTTTTTGTGATCTACAATCCGAAACACCCCCAGACACAATTTTCACGTTTCTAGCACTCATAGACTACAGACTGATCTCTATGTGACCTCCAATTGATCTCAAAGGACAAATCGCAGGTCAAATTTGTGATTTTTCCCAAGATCTAAGAACCAGACTACCCCTAGGTGCAAATTTTCAAAACTCCACCATTTCTGCATCATAGTTAGTGTGATCCCCTGTCAGTTAGCCATCAGTCACTCACAATCGTCTATATACACCGAAGAGCCAAAACATTATGACCACCTGCCTAATATGATGTTGGTCCTCCACGTACCATCAAACCGCTCTTACCCAGTGAAGCATGAATGCTAGAAGATTTCTAAATGTATCTTGTGGTATCTAGTACCAATATGCTACCAGCAGATCCTTTAACTCTTGTAAGTTACATGGTTAAGCCACCACAGATCAGATATGCTGTTCCAACACAAACTCTAGATGCTCGATTGATGTCTGGGGAATTTGGAGGACAGGGCAATACCTGGTTCTTTTGTGCCAGGTATGGTGCTCTTCCTCATGTTCTGCAAACCGTTCACAAACAATCTGACAATGTGGCATGGCATATTATCCTGCTGAAAGAAGGCACTACTAGAGGGGAATACCATTGCCATGAAAGGATGTACAAATCTGCAATGATGTTTAGGTAGGCGAGACATCATAGTTTCCTGCACATGAATGACTGGACCCAGGGGTTCCCAGCAGAACACTGCCCAAAGCATTACACTTCCTCCACCGGCTTGTTTTGTCTGATGGTGCATCCTGGTGCCAACATTTCTCCAGGTAAATGATGCGCATGTACTTGGGCATCCACATGGTGCAACAGCAAACAAGATTCATCGGGCCTGACGACCTTCTAATCATTCAAGGTCCAGTTTTGATGCTTGTATGTCCATTGTAGGCACTCTCAGTGGTGAACTGAGGTTAGCATGGGTACTTGAGTGACCTGCGGCTACGCAGCCCCATTTTTAGCAGGATTCGATGTAGTGTGTTGAGACACATTACTCCAGTCACCAGCATTCAAAAGACAAGATGCGCCATAGTATCCCTTTTGTTGGCTCATCACTACTATCAGGATAGTTTTCGCTCACCTCTAGCATTGATGAGCCATGATTGGCTCACACCTTTAAAGCAGTTCATGGTTTTTCCCTCCTTGGACCACTTTTTGAAGATACTAACCATGGCTGACCATGAGCACCCCACAAGCCTTGCCATCTCAGAAATGCTCTGACCCAGTCGTCTGGCCATTATAATTTGGCCTTTGTCAAACTCACTTAAATCCGCTGCCTTTCCCAACTGAAGAACAAGAATAACACTGATTAACAGAGCTCAGTATCAGGTATTATTTATACTGTATCATGACCTTCACAGATGCCATTGTTACCTGCAGTTGCTTCAATTTGCATAAAGATGCGTTCGTCATAATTTTTGGTTCTTCGGTGTATATATGATAACTCTTGTCCACATAGAGTTTCTTTCATCATCATCCTCATCCTCAAGCAGCCATGGGCTACGGAGGTCCAACCAGACCATGCAGTTTAATTCTCCAAGCGCATCTGTCCTGAGCTACATCTACTACATCTGGCCACTGCATACCAATTTTAACAAGGTCCTGTTTTACATTGTCTGCCCACCGCATCCTAGGTCTTCCTTTCTTTCTGAGGCCTTTCTTAGGCACACTGTTCATAACCCTATTCGCCAATCTATAATTATCCATATGGGCAACATGTCCAAACCAGCGGAGTCTCTCTCTGCACAATATGCTGCTTAAATGAGGTTGCAGACTCCTTTGCCTAACATCATCATTAGTTACAAAGTTAAACCACCTAATACCCAAGATACTGCATAAGCATCTAGAATCAAAAGCATTTACTTTCCTGTTATCTTGTTTACACAGCATCCAAGTTTCACTACCATAACTAACCCTAGAAAGAACCAAACTATTATACAGTCTAATTTTGGTCTTTAGGTGTATACGCTATTTCTCCACACTCTCCATAGATTCTTAAAAGTCCCGGGAGCAATCCCTATTCGTCTGTTAATGTCGTGCCGCACATCACCAGTATCTGTTACATAGCAAGTGACACCCCCCAGGGTAATTAAACTGTGACACCAGCTCAAGACTGCAACCATTCAGATTAACTGAATCACAGCCTGCCTGACCAATTTTCATCACTTTAGTGTTAAACCTACTCTACTACCAGTCTCATCAACAGCTCGAATGAAAGAGTTCATTTCATCAACATCATTTGCCAAAAGGGCTAAATCATCAGCACAATCTAAATCAGAAATTTTAGTATCTCCAGTCCATTTAAGGCCAAAATCTTTCCCTTGAAGTGAAATTCGCATAACATAATCAATAACCAAGCTAAAGAGAAAAGGAGACAAAATGCACCCTTGTTGAACACCAGAAGTCATGCTAAACCAATTGCTACAAGCCTTACCAACTCTCACACATGACTCAGTATTATTACAGAGAGCTTTCATTATGTTAACTAACTTGTCTGGTATACCATATGATCTCGCAATCAACCACAAATTATGATGATCAACAGAGTCAAGAGCAAGCAGAATAATGAATTTCTGCCAGATAATTCAGAATAATTCTGAAATTTCAATATATTAATTCATATAATCATGAATTCTTATTTCATATGGTTCTACTGGCTACATTATAGAGTTCACAAAAAATATAGTCACAGAGGGAGAGAATCGGTAATATCTATATCAAAAAATATAGTCACAGAGGGTTCATTATCTCATTACAGCATGCTTTAAAAAATTGAAGGAACTTGAGCCCAAAATGACAAGTTATTCAGAAGTTGCTCTTCAGTGAATCCCCAGTTACTTGGGAATTTTTAGGAATGAAATGGTTGACACATATGCCAAAAAAACTATCATTTTTTTTTTAAAAAAACTGTTTTCAGTCCCTCTTTTTTCCACAAATTTAAAAATTGGATCAAAAAAGAAAACACCGAACTTCAGAATTTATTTCAACGGAAAATACAATTTCCTTTAACCACAGACTTTTGGCTTGTTCAAAAATCTTTAAATTTACAACCTTTTGATTTCAATAGAAGCGATAGTCATCATTACAAGACAGAACTGGACACTCAAAACTTTGATATAAAGGCATCATTCTTAAACTGCATAATTCTAAATTATGCCTGAATTGTAATGTGGAAGAAAACATCTCTTGTTCTTCTTAACTGTTCCCTTTACGATCATCAAAGTATTCTAGGGTCTGTCAGACTTTAAAATCTATGAATTTACTTAAAATTCAATAATAAAATCAACAAAACTTGTAATATAGAAAACTATGTTATCATGTTATCATAAAATACTTTAAAAATACTGCATTATATTCAATAATTTTAACCTAGTAGAAAATCTTTCTCATATTTTACTGAAATTTCTAAAGAACTAATTTGCCCTTATATGATTTACTTGGTGCTTGCTGCATCTCAAATAAACTTTACTAATAGAACTAATGAAAACTTGATCTGCAATTGATTCTCCTGACAAACGAATTTAGATTACTCCTGCTTGAAAGTTTCTCTTTTTTTCTCGATTAAATTGGAAATCGCATTTTTGGGTTTGTAAATATTCATCTTTTGATACAATATGATATGTAACAAAAAAAGATGTTTATAATTTGACACTAGAGACTTCTGTAGCCTATGGGTATTTAAAGATTTTTTTCTAATATTTCAGATTAAAAAAAGGTAGTTGATACCTTTTTTAAATTTAATTTTTTTGCTTGCTCTTCTAATTTGATTACTATCTCAATAAAAGTTATACGATGGCCATAAAATATTGCTTACAAAATAAGACTCAAATATTTACCTATGGAATGTGATATGCCCTCTTCTAATAAATCTTTCACGGCAACTTAACACACAACACAACACCATCTTCGAAGCTTCGAGCTTGGAAGAAGTACTATATTAGAGGCCTATATAGTTATATATATTATAAGTAGAGGTCTATATAGTTAGAGCACCAACTGTCGATTCAGCCTCAATTTGAGAAAACACTGGTTCCCGCTAGTTCGTGCGTTCGCCGCCAGATGGCAGTGGCCGCCTATATACACCATGGAGGTAGGAAGATAAGGGGAGGAGCCCTAAACACTTGAAAATGATGCTTCGGCGACTGCGCGGCAGCCGTGTTGTTCTGTTCAAAACATTGATCAGAAGTATAGGTGAGTAACGAAGTGTTGCGCTATAAAAATTTAATTTTTTTCGACATTTGTATTACGGCAGCCTGTTCAGCTTACGGCTGCACGAATCGCCCTTCAAAAAAGATACCAGGAATTATACCATCGGTAAGTTTGTCATTTTTATAAAAGTTTAAATAATTATATAATGATACAAGCAACTTCGTGTTGAAGTTACGTCGCTATGAAATCGGTTTTATTCCGAGCTACAAACCTCGATTCTTCACCAGAATTTTTTTTATTTTCTTCGGATTGTACTCAGTAATAAATGTGAAGATGTACTTCATATATTGATTGATTGATTGCTTTTACGTTACACTTATTTGAGAATTCCTTCTGCAGGCTTTCTCAGTTAAAAAATTTTGTTGGCTGTAATTGAATATTAGTGTGTATTCTATTTAATGGATGATGAATTTACATACTTTTAAATAGAGGTGATTAAAATATCAAGGAGTTTCTTTTTTTGTTTTTTATTTTATTTTAGATGGAAGTATTGGATATTATTTTGTTCAAATGTTTCAGTGTTTAAATTCCTCTCTCTTCATGATTTAATAAGTTCAGTGTAAGAAGGGTTGGGTTGTTTTACCTCTGAGCGGCACTTTTTTGCACACCATGGGCTAAATGGCCAGGTCACATGGACCCCGAAGGCTCAGAGAAGGTTGGGGGAGGGGACCCATTGGAACAGCTGTTGGGAGGCAGATGGTAGCCTTCCGTCAAGGCCATCCAGCGTGTTCTTTAACGTGCACAGGGTATGGCTCTCCCGCACACGGGGCCATGGCTTAACGTCCCATCCGACGGACGGCGGCCTTTCCAAGCCCATCGGTGTCCCCTACTGACCGTGGGCAGGGCAGAGAATTTTGCAGAGATAAATCTCAACGCTGACCCAGCTGGGACTCGAACCTGGGAACTACAGATTACGAGCGTGGCGCGCTACCGACTGAGCCTCCCCCGCCCCCAGTGTAAGAAGGGAAAAGTAAATTACAATAAAGTATTTTCATAAGGTGAGAAATATAATCTTTTTTTTTTTAATTGGGATAGCATTTAAGGGTTTTGTTTAAATGCCCCCTTTTTTTCTTGGATTGGAGTCTTATATTTTTTAATTTCTTTTTAGATTAATTTAATATATCTGGTGTAAATTGCCATAGGTGAGTGACAGCGATTATTAGTTAGGGTGAAAATTTTCTAAATTGTTTAAATAATTTTAGTTAAAAGAAGAGAGGAGATCTTTTCTCCTTTTCGTTAATTCTTCTGATAGGGTTCTAATTGTCCATTTTAAGGTGAATACTGAATTTATTTAATTTTGTATGGATTTCAAATAGAGCGAGTTTATTGCTTGTAGTTATTTTATTTTTACTTTGGTTGAGGTGTAGGTTAGGCGTACATGAAGATAGGTATGAGAGACTGAAGGGTCAGGCACTGAGATGTCGGGTTCAAGACACTGTCTGGAACGTTGCCTTTTTTTTTAAAATGGATATTATATTCCCTTCACCCTATGGATATATATATTTTTCTTTTTTTATATTTTTTTAATTTTTTATTATTTTTGCTTAGTATAACTTTTAGTTGCTCTTTTTTTCATATAGTTTTTTCAGATATTATTTTGAAATTTTCCTTTGTGGCTGATGAAGGATGTATTTCAATCCTTATGAGATTATTTTTTTGAGAGATTGTAATAATTGTGCATTTTGTATTGATTGTTAACTCTGGTTGAGGGAGGAGAATGAGCATGAGATGGGGGAGAGATGTGAAGCTGAGGGTACAAACATAGAGCTGGTGGGTTCGAGCCACCATCTGGGGGTTTTATTTTTGTATAAATATATATATTTTTTTTAGTTCTTTTTTTTTTTACTTCTTATACTATTGGCTTTATTTAGTTTTGTTAAGCAATTTTTTTTATTTTTGTGGAATGAGAATTTTTTTAACGTAAAACAGCTATTTTCTGAATCTTACAAATGTGATTTTTTTTGCAGTTTAAATGCTGCTATTGCATATAATATTTAGTGTTTTATCCATAAAATGTTTTCTGCTATTATCAGTGCAGTATAAATAAACTTTCAAAATCTGGTAATTGTTTGTTATTGTCGTATTCAATGAAATGCATAAATAGTTCTGCTACATATCAACGAAATACATAAATAGTTCTGCTATATCATCATCATATAATTCTGTATGGAAACATTCATTGCATTAAAAAAAGCAATATAAATTCCAAATAGCTTAAATGGGCTTTCTCTTAGTCGTAAAAAAATAATCTTCCCGTATATAACGCACAGTAAAACTGAGTATAGCACGTGAAAAGTAGATTGCAGCGGCAGACGGTTTGTTTTGAATGCAACAACATGGCTACCGCCCTGCTGCGTCAGCATCATTTTCCTTGGACAGGGAGAGCGCGTTAGGGGGTCTTCTCTCATTCAATACCTCCGTGATATCAATATCTTTTCACTGCGCATGTACGAAGTTATGATGCGACTCTAGACCCCTGTCGGTAGGGGGTCATTTTTTGGACAACTTTTTAATGGCTAAACTATTGCGAAAGCCACGCTTTATACTTATAGGCACTATAGTTACGACCATTTGACCCAAATACTCAATAAATACTTCATAAAAGAAGGAAAAATATAACGCGAAGTCGCCGGCAAGAGTTAAAAAAATAGTGTGGTGATATGTAGCAGATGTGCATTATTGTTATTTAAGTGGGATTGCAGAGATACAGACTTTCAAAATTTCAGTAGAGTATTTTTTTCCGTACTTGTATGACATTTTAGTGTTAAGATGTTCCGTAGTTATATGATATTTACAAGATTTCCCTCCCCTCCCTACATTTTATCATTCCTGTATATATATATACAGGAATGCAACGTTCCTGAAAGTTGCATTATATTTCCTCTTAAGAGGTACTTTTATGCACACAGTTCGCCAAATAACTAGGTCACAAGGGCCCAGAGAAGCTTGTGAAAAGTGTCTAGACACCATAATGTTTAAAGCTGTTAGGAGATAAATGGAAGCCTGTCCAGGTTGGCTATCCAGCGTTGTCTTTGACATGCACGCGTGGCCACTGTTTAACGTCCCATCCGAAGGACGTGATCTTGAATGATGTTACGTTATTCAAAATAGTTTCTGTAATTTATAGGCAGATGTATTCACATTAATAGATTACATAAAGTAAAATTGTCTTGGAGTGACATTTTTCAATGACATTATTTCTTGAATACTGCTATATTTCTCCTAATGCATGTCGCTGCCATCCATCAGATGGGATGTTAAGCTTTGGCCTCATTTGCAGGAGAGCCATTCCCTGTGCATATTAAAGAACATGCTGGATGGCCTTGATGAGAGGCTACCATCTATCTCCCAACAGCTATCCAGTGGGTCCCCTCCCCCAAACCTCTGAGCCTTCTTGGTCTTTGTGTTGGCTATTGAGCCCATTGTCTGCTGCTATGTCCAATAGTAAATGGCCCCGTGTGCGGTAGAGCCATACCCTGTGCACGTTAAAGAACACGCTTGATGGGAGGCTACCATCTGTCTCCCAACAGCTGTTCCAATGGGTCCCCTCCTCCAACCTTCTCTGAGCCTTTGGGGTCCATATGACCTGGCCATTTAGCCCATGGTGTGCAAAAAAAAAAGTGCTGCTCAGAGGTAAAACAACCCAACCCAATAGTAAATGCACAAATTACCTATTCACATAAACGTTGAGAAATAGTTTTGCTGAATAAATAGAGTTTGCTGTGAGATAGATATGAATCCACATTTCGAAGTTACATGCCACTAAATTATATGCATCACAATTAGTTGAAAGAGAAGAGACGTTCGAATCCTACACATTGGCAAAACTTTTTCTCCACAACTGGAAGACGTAGGTTAAAATCCCACATATGGGGAAATTAATTTTTTTTTCGATGACATTATTTCTTAAATACTGCTATATTTCTCCTAATGCATATGTCCCACCCTGCCCTCAGGTTAGAAAGGCTGCCATCCATCAGATGGGATGTTAAGCTTTGGTCTTTGTGACTGGCTATTGAGCTCATTGTTTGCAAAAAAGTGCTGCTCAGAGGTAAAACAACCCACCCTATCACATATGTTTGTATAATTTGATAGCAGGGCACAGAAAGATTGAAAAAGTTATTTGCAGGGATCATACAACATATTTGTAATATATTATTATTGTTTTTTTTTTCAGTAATTTTTGTGATTTAAGAAGTTTGTTCTATTTGGAATACTTTCTAAATGAACATTGCACAGAACCTTTTAATATCCATGGAACCCTTCTTAAAAACTACTGTAAATGTATCCATATTAAATACACAGATAATCTGTAGATACAGAATCCAATAAATATTCATGTGAAAAAAAAGTTATTGTCGATGCTGCGGGAATCGGACTCTCAACTCTCCAGATACATGCCAAAATGCTCTATCTGTAACCACAGATTACCTTTAGATATAGATATGGATGAATTTTTCTCGTAAATGCTTAAGCGTGAGGTGACTTCCTCATTAACATCTGAATCATTAGCAACAATTGGAAAATAAGTTGCCTCACCTGAAGTATTGATGGTGCAACTGCCATATTTAAGTGAAAGATTTATAGGTCATGGTGGAAATAAATTATCATCTGATATGTGGTTTAACGATAGAGTGCTCTGGCATGTATGTGGAGAGTTTTGAGTTTGATTCACGTTGCATTGGCAATAATTTTTTTCATGTGAATATTTATTGAATATTGTAAATGTATATTTAAAATAAAATAATATGTAGATTATAATCAAATGACTTGATAATTTTTCTGCTTATATTGATTCAGCCATGCAGTATAAATAGTAATTTTAAAAAGTGGTCCCCAGAACAAATTGCATTATATCTAGTTTGCACACATGCATTAAACCAAGGTATTTCTATGCACTTATATTACCAAGCAACTGATAACCCAAGAGTAATCACACATTTTTTTTTTATCTTATACAGGGTATCTCAAAAATATAGGTGCAAACTTTTAGGGGAGGTAGATAACATCTAAAGGAATGAGAATTGCATAGGAATCCATAACCAGAAACGTCATGGGAAAGTGGTAGCAGAGGTACAAGATCTGAAAGGACACAAGACAGTGATTAATGGGAAAACATTTATTGGACATAATTATTAAAAATGGCATACTAGATGATACATTTCATAATGTTATAGCAGATGCTCGAAGTTTCCACCATGAGACACGATGCATGCGTGATGCCGATGGAGCATTGATTACTGGACATGATCGAACACACCTGGAGTTTCTTTGATAGTAACAGCAGCGCAGACGAGCCTTGCCACGAGATCCAAGTCGGACTCCACAGGCGATTCCTACACGGTAGCTTTGAGGGGCCCCCACAGAAAGAAATCAATGCTTGTTAAATCAGGTGAGCGTGGGGGCCAGGCAACTGGTCCAACATGCCCAATCCATCGTTGACCAAAGACATGTTCAAATGCACACGAACACACCTTCCATAATGGGGAGACGCCCCATCATGTTGAAACCACATTTGCTTGTTGAAACCACAGTTGCATCTCACATTTGCTGGAACATGGGCAAGTAAGCCTGGTAGAACCTGTTCCAGAAAGATCAGATACTTTGCGGAGGTCATGCGCGATGGTAAAAGGTATGGCCCAACTAAGCAATCGCTGACCAAACCTGCCCACACATTTACTGTGAAACGATGTTGTGCCGCATGGGTGCGCACACCGTGGGGATTCTCATGAGCCCACAAATGCGCATTGTGCTGATTGAATACGCCATCCCGAGTGAAACTGGTGATGTAACAAAACATGCTGGGAAATTCACATCTTGGGTACTTTCTTGGAGATACCACTGCACAAAACGCACACGTGCAGAATGATCTGCGGGGAGAAGTAACTGAACCCTTTGGAGATGAAAGGAGTGTAAAGGACTCGCCGTGCAAAACACGCTGTACACTGCAATGAGACACTCCAAAGGCAACGGCATGTGTGCTGGTACTAGGATTAGTCTCCACGGCATCCAACACACTTTCTTCCGTGGTGAGAGTATGCATCGATCGTGGCCTGCCCTCACTTCTGCTACCTCTTAATGACCCATAATTGCACAAATTTTGATGTGCACGCGCAAACAAACGGTGGCCTGGTACATGTCTGTGTGGGAAGCATTCTTGATACATTCATTGAGCGGCTTGTCTGTTGCCCTCAGCTGTTCCATACACTAAGTACATGTCTGCCAGCTCCCTGTTCGAATACCTTTGCATGCTCTTCGTCAGCCGACTACCGCTCAAATGAGGAAATCCGAAATTTCCCCTCTAGTGCACTGATGAACAGCGCCGCCTATTGACTTATGGTGACGTTTCCGGTTATGGGTTCCTATGCAATTCTCATTCCTTTAGATGTTATCTACCTCCCCTAAAAGTTTGTACCTATATTTTTGAGACACCCTGTATACATTTTGATTTGCCATAAATAATTTTTTTTATGTATGGGCATGACTGCTTGTCTAGCTGACCTTGAATATTTTTACTCCTTAGATAAAAAAGATTTCACTGTGGTGTTGTGAAAAAATCATGGGAGGCCCAAAGAACCATAGTGCACTGATAAAATTTTTTTAATCATGAATGCAAAGGACATTAAGATTTCAAACAGTGATGGAAGAGATGATTGCTCTCCTCAAAGGCTGAGAGGAAATAAAAGAAACATAATTGTTTAAGTTTCTGAGAATTCTTGAAGGATCCCCCCCCCATCTCCACAAAGAAACTTTTTTTCTGGGACTGCCACAGATTTGAAATTCTTATAAAGTTTAAAAGAAGAATAAAATTAAAATATATTTTTCAAGAAACCAAGTAGAATTATAAAAAGAAAGTTCAAAAATGAATGCTTAGAGCAAATGTTTTAATGCAGTTTTCAGTCATTGATAAGGGTGTTCAGATTTTTATTGATAAGAAACCAGGAATATTTTAATAAGGTCCTGATTTCTGAATGATGAATGAGATCATCCTCAAGCAGCCATAGGCTACAGAGGTCCAACCAGACCATGCAATTTAGTTCTCCAAGCATATCTGTCCTGAGCTATATCTGCTGCATCTCTCCATTGCACACCAGTTCTAACAAGGTCCTGTTTGACATTGTCTGCCCACTGCATCCTAGGTCACCCCCTCTTTCTGAGGCATTTAGGCACACTGTTCATAACCCTATTTGCAATCTATATCCATACGGGCAACATGGCCAAACCAATGAAGTCCTTCTCTGCACAGTATACTGCTCAGAGGAGGTTGCCAACTCCTTTGCATAACCTCATCATTACTTACAAAGTGAATCACCTAATGTCCAAGATACTGCTTAAGCATCTAGTTTCCTGTTATCTTGTTTAAAAAGTGCCCAAGTTTCACTACCATAACTAACCCTAGAAAGAACCAAACTATTATACAGTTTAATTTTAGTCTTTAGATGTATATGCCTATTTCTCCACACTCTCCATAGATTCCTAAAAGTCCCAGAGACAATCCCTATTCAGCTGTTTCTCATGCCACACATCACCAGTATCTGTTACATAACTTCCAAGATAATTAAACTAAGACACTTGTTCAAGGGCAGAACCATTCAGAGTGACTGAAGCACCAACTGCCTTACCAATTTTCATCACTTTAGTTTTATCTATGTTTATCACCAAACCAACTCTATTACTAGTCTCATCAACAGCTCTAATGAAAGAATTCATCTCATCGTCATCATTAGCCAACAAGGCCAATAAATCTAAATTTAGATTTAGATTATGCAGATGTATAGAGTATATATATATATACCTAATTAAACAGTTGTGGAAGAATATCTGACTGTAAGTTCTTTAATTAAATACTGATGGACTTGCAAATGCTCAGTTGTAAGAAAGCTGGTCAGAATATTGAAGAGAGGATTGTGGGCAATAAGTGTACAATGAAATTGTCTCTGAAAATATTTTCCAGAACTAGACTAAGTTCCTTAAAATTATTTTGGTAACAACTCCCACCACCACCACTAATTTTGCAATTTAAACTAATGAAAAATGCATTTTAATATCACATTAGAAAGAATATTCAATTTCTTGGAAACAACATACATTGTCTACATACAATAACCTAAACAATCCTATTACTAGCAGTGAAGAGGTCATACAGTGGGAATATGCTGAGTAAAGATATGATGATGACTTATTCCTAAGCATAAAATTTTGTTTCTGCAAATAAAGGAAACCACCAGAAGTAACAGTATCTAAGGCATATTTTTCTAACTGCTGAACAATGAATTGTTCTGCAATTTAAGATAACCTCAGAATTAAATTATTTGAGATAACCATTGTAACCTGAATATACTACTAGACAACATTCCCCCTCCCCCAGAATTTATCAGAGAGGAGAGCAATCTTAAAGCACAGAATTGTAAACAATTCACCACTGATGCACAGCATAAAAAAAAAAAGCCCCCAGAAATAAATAATCCCATTAGAGATAACAAGCCTAAAAAAAAAACACGAATTATCATGTACAATGCACTGCTGGATCCATAATATAAAAAGCCCTCCTCTTCTCCCAGGAATAAATAATTCCATCAGAGACAAGTTTAAAAAACATGAATTATCATAAATAACTCCGTGCCAATCCTCATTGTAAAAGTAAAAAGATCCTGGAACTAAATAATATCATTAGAGATTAACAAGCCTTAAAAACATGAATTATCTATTGTAAACAGTGCACTGCATTATTGAAAAAAAGCGAAAAACAGAATAAGATAATCTCATCATAGACAACCATTTTAAACAGAGCATATAGCTAAAGAAGAAATCGTCCCATTTTTCACTTAACACAATAATAGAGAATGCACATTAATTAAATATCATAAATTTTCTGCAACATCCAGTACTTACCTAAGGCAAAATTTTATACCTATATGCTACATATACGCAAATTCCAAATTGCATTAAAAAAATACATTATATGAATAGCCTGCACCTTTTCTAAAAATAAACCCATAACTTTTATTCACCTTAGACAGTTAGACCTGAAAAAAAAATGAGAACATCCCAACAGACAATCCAGTAAATCGTTCAATGTAATGAAAATGCATTACGTTACTTTACATACCTTACATATGTTGAAGTTCTACTTGTGCCATCCAGTAAGCTGAGTGCCATAAACTGTAGGTGTACCTTGCTAGAATGAAAAAAATTCTTCCCTTAAAAGAGACAATATTTCATATAATGAATTAGAATAATCTAAGTAGTAAAGTGTCATTAGATTTAAAAATGTCGAATGTACTTAGAAAGATATGGGGGAATGATTTTTTATTCTTTTGATGTACAGTAGCCAATCCACTCCTATTGGAAATCTGCCCTTTCACTGTGAAAAGAGTGAAGACAAGCAATGAAAATCTCAACAGACCTCAAGCTGTTACTTGAGTTATGAGCCTGATGCACTGCTGAATATATTTCCTTACATCCTATTTTAACAAATTGAGCCTACATTTTTTATTCAACTTTTTTTATTACATCACATGAAAGTTCGTTAATTTTCAAAGAAGTTTTTTGTCCTCATTCCCGTGGCCGAGTGGTTAGCGCGCTTGGCTACTGATCTACGGGACCTGGGTTCGAGCCCTGGGTAAGACATGGATGTTGGTGTTGTTTTCTGCTGAGGTCCTGCCATCCTCTCAGATCTTCTACTATGGCATATAAACTGACAGGCTCCTGTCAGACCTCTGTGGCAAGCAGCTGCTTGAGGGGGTATTTATTATTTATTTATTTTATAATGAAATTCAGGTTTAAAACCTGGATTTTCAAAATATTTAATGCTACAGTTATTATTATATAAATATGTAATCAGGTCCAAAATTTATGTATATACTTAGGTACCAGCTGTGAAATCCTACTCGGTAGTCTTTCAAATGAGTGCTGTGTATAATGGTAACAAACATTTTAGTATCATCATTAAATTTATGAATGCTGTTTTGTTATATGACAATAGTATTTTTGGACTCCTGTATGTCATAAAGAGGTACCATACTTTGCCAAAAGGAAAATACTCCATTTTATGATTAGTGCTGTGTAGTTATATCAAATTTAGAGAAAGTATTGTCTTAAGCCTGTGGTATTCTAATGTCAGGTGCTCTAATCTGATAATTTAAAAATTAGTTTCATAAATTTGATGATGTCTTTATGTGTGA
The DNA here is from genome assembly GCA_038380435.1 of Ryuthela nishihirai. Taxonomy (NCBI): domain Eukaryota; kingdom Metazoa; phylum Arthropoda; class Arachnida; order Araneae; family Heptathelidae; genus Ryuthela; species Ryuthela nishihirai. The sequence goes on from JAWZYU010000017.1 coordinate 103,195, forward strand.
GATCTGTATAATATATTTATTTAAAGAAAAAAGTTGATTTTTGAGTATGCTCGAGACATACTTTACTCTCTATTTTCATGCTCTTTGAAAACAGAGAAAACATTACCTTTCAAGTGGTTGCAGATATTTGAATTGTTGACTGCAAGTAGGAAAGTTCATATTATTAAATAGAAGATATCTTAATCAGTGTTTACAACACTTGACATCATCAGGGGTCATGGGTTTTTGTATCCCATCTGGCTCAAGGTGGTTTTTCTTCTAAATTTGATATTTATGTATAATAGTGATTTCATAATTTGTCAGTTTAATAGAAATTTAAACTTGGTGAAATATCATAGTAAGTGACAAAGTGAAATCATGGCTACTGATCAAAGGGACTTGAGTTCAAGCTCTGATTAATTTGTATTTCTGTCAAGGTCTTGTTTTCCTCACAGATCTTCCCTACGATGAATTATACTGAGAGGTTCCTATCAAATTTCTCTGGCAAGTAGCTGCATGAGGGTAATTTATTTCCATTTAGATGCTACATTCTAAACTAGAGCCATTAGAGATTCAGTTAATGTATATAAGGAATTCTTAGCTGATTCTGAACAATGTCTTCCTAGTTGTTTTAAACAAAATATTTGTAAGTGTAAGCAATGCGTAGAAACTGCTGCACAGTATTTTTCTTAGTTTAGGATCCTATTTCAAAAGGGCATTACAGTACAATAAGAGGGCAAACTATAATTTTATAAATATGTAGTTTGGTTTACCAGTTATGGGTTTGAGATTCTACTGATTTTGATTATCAGAGACAATGTGGGTAGATACATATAAAGATTTGTAATATTGCTGCATCAGCTTGAGATGTTTGTTGGCATTGGGACATTTCTTGGCTTCAGGAGGTCATAGATTAGCAGAGGTCATAGATTAGTAGGGAGTGGTCAGTCAGTAGTGCACCGGGCTCATAATCTGTAGTTCCTAGGTTTGAGCTCTGCTTGGTCCAGCATTGAGATTTATTTCTGCAAAACTCCTCACCTGCCCTCGGTCAGTAGGGGACACTGATGGGCTTGGAAAGGCTGCCATCTGTCAGATGAGACATTAAGCCATGGCCCCATGTATGAGAGAGACTTACCCTGTGCATGTTAAAGAACGTGCTAGATGGCCTTGATGGGAGGCTACCATCTGTCTTCCAGTGGCTGTCCAGTGGGTCCCCTCACCCCCAAACTTCTCTGAGCCCTTGGGGTCCTTGTGACCTGTCCATTTAGCCCATTGTGTGCAAAAAAAGTGCTGCTCAGAGGTAAAACAATCCAATCCAGAGATCATCAGCAGAAGCTCTTGAACTGAAGTTAGCAACATAGTAAGTACATAGCCCACAGATTATTTGATTGAGCAATACAGAGATAATAGTGGTTTCTAAAAGCATTTGCTTACAATTGACTTGTGTTCAAAGTACTGTTCATGATTTTTGACACACCGAAGTACACTCCATTTGCCAATTTTAGAACTTTATGTAGGAAAATAGAAAATTAGAATTAATAGTACATTTGAAATTACAAATCTCTGAATTATGCTTCCATTCCACTCTCAAATATTGCCACTGTTTCTATGTACCCACTGTGTCTATATAAAAAAAAACAAGGAGAAACTAAAATTTCACAAGGAAAAGTAGAAAATTTGAATTCAAGTTATGAATAATTGGGGTTGGGTTGTTTTACCTTTGAGCAGCACTTTTTTTGCACATAATGGGCTAAATGGTGAAGTCACAAGGAACCCAAGGACTCGGAGAAGGTTAAGGAATGGGATCCTCTGGACAGCTGTTATGAGACAAATGGTAGCCTCTTGTTGTCAAGGCCATCCAGTATGTTTTCTAATTGCACAGAGTATTAGTCTTCTGAACATGATTTATAATTTAAAGTTGTGACAGGGCAGAGAAAATATTAAACATTTTTATTATTCTTTGCAGTAATAAAACTGTTTTTTTATTTCACACAGTTTAACAGTTTTTTATTGGAGATAAAAATTTTTAATTGATTTGTATGCATCTTTAAAAATATTCTTTGTTCATTTCTATAAATAAATGTCTTATTTGCAGATTTTAATAATATATATATAATGAAGACTAAATCAATATATCCAAGGGAAGCAGGTGTTGCCTCTGAAAGAAAAAATAAGCAGAGGAGTGCAGGTAAACTATGGACAAAGGTGTTAGGAAAACAACAGGTGAGGAAAAAGAAACTGCAAATGAAAAAGAAAGCTCGGCTTATATTGAACTCTTCATATGATTCTGAATATGTGATGAATAAAAAGCTTCCAGAATACCACAGTTACCATACTCATGCAGTAGCTTCACTAAGCCCTGATTCTAATATTCCAGATAATTCGAATTTTTCCACTGCTAAGGGAAACAAAATGTACAGTCTAAAAAAAACTTCTGTTGAAAGTCCTTTATCCAAGAAGCAAAATATTTTTTTATTTTGTAATGATGATTCTGAACAATCTGATTTTGAATCATCAACCACTGGAAGTACTTTTCTCCACCATGAGTCTAGTGATGAACTTTCTTCAGAAGACAGTAATTCACAAAAAATGACACATGATACAAGTTCTGAACCTCAGTTTGCTAAGAAAAAGGTAATAAACCATCATTATGTATTAATATATTTTTTTTAATTAGTGGATAATCTAATTGAATTAATGAAAGTATTCCTCTCCTTATATATATATACAGCTCACAAAAATTAGGGGATATTTCATCGCTTCATGTTCATTTTGAAATATGCTCTAATTTTTGTGAGCAGTATATATATATTGCAGTAATAGATAATCAAATGGGATTAATGAAAGTACTCATATCCTTATATATGTATTGCAGTAATAGATAAATCAAATAATTGAATTAATGAAAATACTTACTTCATTTTTATTAATTTGAAAGGCAGCCATCCCTTCTCATGCTCAAAAAAAAATTGCATTCATGTAAACCCCAAATATATTTAGCTAAACAGAACATAAATTTTACAATTTTATCCTGAAGTTAAACAGAAATATGTTACATACTAAAGTAAAAAAAAAATTCTGTGCAACAAAACTGATAAAAATTCTAAAGCTGGAGTCTTAATGGCTTGCATTATCATTAGAAATAAGGTTATTATGTGGGGCCCACACATAATATGTTTTATCCTAATTGTGGCAGTGAACTGTGGCTTACTGATTTGGTGATTGCAATGATCCCATGCAAGTGTGGAGAATGTGGTCATGTTCAGGCAAAGCCACGATAAATTTAGGTTTATGTTTTGGTATTAAAAGTACATATTATTTATAATTATATTTTGCCTATTATTTATTGTTATATTTTATATTATTTAATTAATTTTTTATATTATATTTTGCCTGTTATTGCTTAAAATGCTTTTAATAAAACCATTGTGTAAAATAAAATGCAGCTTGCCATACATTAAGAAGTAACTGATATGGACCATATTTGAGATAAGTGGTTAAATTAAATAGCATAAAAATTCAAATCATAATCTAAAACCTATATACATATTTTTCTACTATATATGTATAGGCAATGTGGAAGATTAGATTCACCATCAAAGATGTTATTGGTATGTTTATGCTGTATTCACACTCTCAAAGTTTGTATACATTAAGAATGGAAATTCCTTTACCATAGGAAGACCCACTACTACCACTGACAGTTCTACTAGATTTTAAGCTTCAATAACATATAATGTTAATGTATAAGAAAAACCTGAATAAAGTAAGCATACTTTGCATTTTATATGACGTAATTTAGATATAACAAGAGTTTTAAATATATCATATCTGACAGACTTTAAAAGTGCTTTTAACCCTTGTCTCACAAGAAGGAAGAGGGGTTTTAGACACATAGTATCAGTGATAATTTTATTTACCCTTGCATAGATTTGCCACCTTTTCAAATCAAGCAACCCAGAGTTATTTCAATAAGTTAGATATGCCAATGGGAGCATCCAATCTGGAAAAGGTGTTATTAATGGAAATTTTTTTTTTTTTCTTTAATTTAAAACTAGCATCTTTGCATATTTCAGTGGCCAGGTGGTTGGCTTGCTTGGCTACTGAGCAGAGGGAACTGGGTGTGAACTCCAGGTAAGATATGAATGCTTTTCTGTATCATCTTTCTGCTGAAGCCTTATCTTCCTCATGGACATCTGTGGCATATTCAACTGAGAGGTTCCTATCAAACCTCTATGACAAGCAGCTGCTTGAGGGAAAACTTATTAATTTCTTATGCTTCTTTCTATTTGTAACTATACAAATTATTCAATTGCTGTACAAGTTGGCTAACAATGAAACAATTATAATAATTAAACATCAATTTTGACACTTCAGTATTGAAATCAACTAACACAATAATATCTCCTTTCTCGACAGAATTCAAAATATCCTGAAGGTGTATGTAAAACACATCTTTCTCATCAGTGTCCTCTGTGGGTACATAAAAATGGATAACATTCAAGTTTTTAAGATGATTTAGCAACATAAAATATCCAATGCACTCTGTGCTGTGAAAAACAGTGAATTGGTAGTTTGATAATAAGTACCCCTTCAAACATGAGACCAGTTTCAGCTGCTCCACTCATACAACCTTCATTCTGGCCCAATATGCATTATTCCATAACTGGAGCATAGAATTCGTAACTCGACCAGGAACCTGGAGATGACTTTCCAAAACTCGGACACTTTGGATAAATCTGGAGAGGTGGTAACTCTACCCATGTGGGAAATTTAATGAATAGTAAGTTGTCACCAGAAAGTACTTTAGGGCTAGTTTTATCAAATCAGTATCAAATTGACAGTTAAAACAATTTCTATATTTTAAGACAGTGAATTAAATTGCATGTTTACCTGGGGAATTCATGACAAACCTTGGAGCATGGAGAGGGCATACTCAAACCAAGAGACTTTGGATCAAACCTGAACAGATGGTACCTCTACCCTTGTGTGGGTGAGGTTAAATAAAGTAACCCTTTAGTCTGTCCAATGTAATATGCATTAGTGTGTACCATTACGTGCTGCCATCTGATGTTGGGTTGGGTTGTTTTACCTCTGAGCGGCACTTTTTTGCACACCATAGGCTAAATGGCCAGGCCACAAGGACCCCGAAGGCTCAGAGAAGGTTGGGGGAGGGGACCCACTGGAACAGCTGTTGGGAGACAGATGGTAGCCTCCCGTCAAGGCCATCCAGCGTGTTCTTTAACGTGCACAGGGTATGGCTCTCCCGCACACGGGGCCACGACTTAACGTCCCATCCGACAGACAGCGACCTTTTCAAGCCCATCGGTGTCCCCTACTGACCGTGGGCAGGGCGGGGAAATTTTGTGGGGATAAATCTCAAAGCTGACCCAGCTGGGACTCAAACCTGGGAACTACAGATTACGAGCCTGGCGCGCTACCGACTGAGCCACCCCTGCCCCGCCATCTGATGTGCTATGTAAGACAGGTGCTCTTATAGCTTTATGTATTTCTGAGCCAATAAGGCACAGATTAAAAATATTCAAATATCATTTAAAAACATTCAATAGAAGAGGAAATGCTGAACTGTAATTTTATCATATTGTTTTGCTTTTATGTGAATATCATGGGTTTTGTTTAGTGATGTTTTCTAGAAAACTGCCAGAGAATTGAGACATTATTTATTGGACATATAGCAGTAGTTGCCAATGGATGTGTTCTTAAATTTTTGAGCCCAGCATTCCCTTTATCCATTTTAATGCCCCCTTCATGGAATTGAAAATTTTTCTTCCTGTATAAAAATAGTTGTTATAATATTTTACTATGTACACAAATTCATCAATATTTTGATACTGTATCCATGAATTTCTGAAGAGTTTTTTATCAACACAAAACATTCAGAACTTTGTTAATCTAAGAACTATTTTAACCTATTTCTACCAAAAAATTTAAGAACACACCCTTGGCAACCACTGCTCTATGTCCAATAAGTAGTGTCTCAATTCTCGGTAGTTTTCCAGAAAACTTCACTAGTTGTATGTATAATATGGGTAAAGGGGATACTGGGCTCAAAAAGGTTGGGAACCACTGCCATAGAGTGACACCACTTATGGACTATTTTTCAAATGATGTCATCAATTTCTTAATACTGTAGCCATTTCTTCAAGTAGTCATCTGAGTCTATGTCAGCATCTCCAAGACAATGTTGAATATCAGACTTTATTGTTATCAGGGGTCACTTTGTATAACTCCCTGAATATGATGGTTTTGTTTTCAGAGTAAAGGAGCTGATGTCTCACTGAATCATTTCCTTTTGTTTTGATATATAGATTTCTTGTTCCTTTGCTTATATTATCTAACTTGCACATGGTCCAGTTAAGTCTTTCACTATCTTCATGTTTGCACCCTCAGTTATGAGAGTGGAGTCCTGTTATCAACTAGTAAGAAGTAGCTGGTTACAGTGAGGGAGGAAGAGGTGAGAGCATAGCTACTCTAGAAGTAATTTGGATTCAGAAGTAATTGATTGTATATTGATGACTGAGCTGAAATTGACACTTTGATAACAGTGATCAGGAGAAACTGCTCTATACTTGGATCGAAGGAATATGATAAAATTTTCTGGTAGGAGAGAAAATTTATGGCTGATTTTGGATCTCAGAATTCTATAAAAGGTATAATGGATATGGTGACCATTTTCGATCTGATTTCTATTGAACTTGTTACTGTAAGGAAGCAAAGCACTTCCTGTCTTTATATCCAGGAGGATAAATTTCCATTCTACATTATATGAGCAAAGTTAATGATGTCACAGAATGCTTCCCCACTATATAAATTATTTCTTATGGGGGATAAATGTCTGATATGTCTTTTTTAATGTTGCATTTTTATGATCCTATTCCCAGTGTGTATCAGAACATGCCTTAGTTGTATATAATGGTTTTATTAGATTTTAATTAACTCATAAGATGAATTTTTAGGTTTGATGCCGTTACTTAATGATCAAGCTTTCTAATTTGCAAATACTAAACAAATATTGTTGAAAATTAAGTTTAGGAAAATTGGCAACTTGTTGATTGAGATTTTCAACTTATTTCCAGTGACCTTTTGTAGAAACCTAATATTTATAGGTTTCAGAGCTTTGAATGTGGCTTTTAAGCGATGTAATATATACATTTTGGCAAAACCAATTTTTTCAGCTTATTATTTCATGAGTTCCATGTCTACAGGATGCACAACACAGTTGTCTGCTTCCCAGACAGGTGATGCCACTGTGTGAATAAAAAAAAAATCCAGAAAGTTTATATGTCACATTAGCTGAAGAAAAAACGTTAGCCATTGGTGGTGTAGTGGTTAGCATAACTGGCATGTTTCCAGGAGACATGGGTTTGTATTCCACTCATGGCAAACCAATTTTTTTTTCAGCTTATTATTTCACAATATATGCATTTTATCCCCCAATTGTTTTGAAAAGGTATTAGCATTTGTCATTTGGTGTATTTTCTCCTTTCAGTACTCTCGACTTTTATGTCATTATATTTTATTTAAGCATGTTTTTTTTTTTTAATTCTGTTTTCAGAGAAAGAAAGTCAAGTTCAGTGAGAATGAGGAAATTAGTGAAGATGATGACAAAAATTTACTGTATGTTTTTCTTATTTATTAAAATTCTGCCACTTTCTAATTCAAATTATTAAATTCAACAAATATATATTCCACTTATACATTCAGTGCCTACTTTAGTAGGTAAAATTTCATGTTATGACAATAGTAACTGAGATTCAGAGCTCAGTAATTTCTCAACCTTTTTATGGAAAAATGTGACTGAAGATAATTTAAATCGCTCATTCAAATCTAGCTAAATATCAATTTTCAGCAATATTTGTTCAGTATTTAAAGAGTCATGGAAGCTGAAATGTTTAACAATTTAGCTTATTCTGCAAAAAAAAGTTCAAAATCGATGAAAAATAAAATTATGTGAACTGCTAAAAATACTCATATATGTTAGTTAAGCATAATAGTTATTGCTTTTGTTTTAACATGTTTAAATTAACTTTCCAAATCAGTTATTTAAACCAGCATTGTTGTCTCTAAATATTCCATCTTCTCAACTCTACTGGACCAATGTTGTTGAATATCGAAATTTAGATAGATTTGAATGAGATCTTTAAATTATTTTAAGTCACATTTTTCCATAAATTTTTCCTTAATAAAAAGTGGCCACTGAGTGTAAATATATATGTAATAAAGAATTTACACAAGAGTTGTACAAAGAAAGTATATAGATTCTTAATGTATAGTGAATAAAAGTGAGACAATAAAAATTAATAAATACTGCAGCATATGAAAACTGTTCTGGTGGTCAAGTGGCAAGCATGGTCTCACTCTGGTGGTAAAGTTAATTTTGATGTGTTTTCAGAAAATAAAATGCACAATTTTAGAACCTCATCTTGAAGTAAATAATAATAAGGTAATAAATAAGTAAATAAGGGTAATACTCGTGTTATATACCAAAAGAAAGAACATTTATTTGTGATTAATAAAATGTCAAAAATTCTAAAAAAAAATAGTAGTTAAGTTTTTAAACATTTTTTAAAATATTGCAAAATTTTACTTATTTTTTTTCAATTTTTACTTCAGTAAAATTAAAAAAAATTTGCATTTTTTTCCCAAATTATTTTATTATTCTAATATAAATAAGTTCGTAATATTTCATTAATGCTTAAGTCTCATTTATTTAGTTTTTTCCCATTTTTTTAGTAATTTATGCAAATAATGTATGTGCTTAGATTTTTGGCAATGGCAAACTCTGAGCCTAATGAAAGTGGTGTTATAAAAATTCATTTTGGTTTAAAAATAAGATAAATAAAAACAAAAATATATTTTAAAAAAGATTTTAAAAAATATGAAAATTTTGTAATGAAAATATTTTAAAGTTTTACTTGAAGCACTGAAATTGAGAATGAGTCATTTTAGTATGAAGCTGCATAACTGGTATGGAAAAGTTTATTTTTAAAATTTTGGTTAAAAGACACAATATTTTAATGCTAATTAGTGTATTTGGTTAAAATTATCACTAAAATAAATTCTACCTTTTAAAAATTATTCTTTTAGGTTAACTGCATAATTTAAACAATAATTGATAATCTCAGCATTACCTGTTGTTTAACCCATTTCTTCCCAGTGTTGTGTGTACGCAACACTGGGAAGAAATGGGTTAAATGTCTATAAATCAAATGTTTTTGTGGAAAAAATTTTGCTGACATATGGGATTTGAACCCACATCTCTCCAGAAAATGCCCGAGTATTCTAACCTGTTGAACTAATGCTGGCTCAGTCTTTTTCCCACTAATAATGACTTATCGCTCTTCCTGTGAGTTTTGGGTACCTCTTTTTGGCGCCGTCTATGATCTCGGGTAGCAGCTTTTTCTTTTTAGTTCTCTGAATAAGATGGAAATAAATAATGAAGTTGCATTGTTTCCATCTTAATCAGAGACATACAATCCTGTATGTCAGTGGAATTTTTTCCACAAAAATATTTATTAATTGCATAATCCTATGATATTTCTGATATCAGCTATTAGAAATCACTAGTGGCTTCATTTTTGATCATTTCAAATTATTCTTTATAATCGCAGTATACATTTGAAACTTGGTAAAAAAAATAATTACAGAAACACCAGAGTAAAAGAAAAAGGTCTTTGAAATCGAGTCTGCTAGAATATTGACAAAAGTGTTTGGCAAAGTTATGGGATGATGCAACTTTTGGTAGTAACAAACTCAATACCTTATGTTAAAAGTTTAGAAAGCATTACAGCGCTGCTACAGCTATAGATAGATCAACATACCAGAAACAAAAAACAATCAATAATCTACTATGGTAAGGCAGAATAAAGTCATAACCTAAATCGTTGCTACTTGATTCCATTTATGTTAATTCAATATATGCGTATAATCACTACAGGCTCAAATAATTTTTTTTAAACTTTATCACAGTTTTTTAATGCAGAATCAAAAATTGAATCAAGAAAAAATGTGTATCATAGACTGAAATGTTATTTTCAAGATTTGATTAGAAACAGTTAAAAAAAATGGCGATTTCTGGTCGAAAACAAATTTAATTTACGATCTGGTGTTATGGAACACACTTGGCACCCCCAGAATTAGAAAAGTGGAAATGGTATACCCAGCTGCAGCATGTTAAGGGTTAATGGGAGCTGTGTCAGAGCCCCATATAAGTCATGGCTGTTTATGTTGTCTTTCTGCTGAGGTCTTGGCTTCCTCACAGACCTTCTCTGTTGCATATTAAACTCCAAGGCTGCTATCAGACTGTTGTAGTAGCAGCTGCTGCTTGTGCAGGGTATTTCACTGACATACAGGATTGTATGTCTCTGATTAAGATGGAAACAATGCAATTTCATTATTTATTTCCATCTTATTTAGAGCACTAAAAAGAAAAAGCTGCTACCCGAGATCATAGACGGCGCCAAAAAGAGGTACCCAAAACTCACAGGAAGAGCGATAAGTCATTATTGGGGTAATTTATTTTTGTAATATTGAAAGTGTGTGCATTGACAAAAATAGAAAGTTTTCTGTTTACCATTGGTTATTAACACTGGTGAATTGGGAAATGAAATTAATATATATATTGTTATTTCTCTCTATATACATTGGTTTCCATAAATTAAGGAAAATTTTATCTATTTTAAATCAATGGGAAGCTAATGTCAAAGCACTGTAACTTCTAAAATAAGTGTTTTTTTTTTTGTTTTCAAAAATGTGATTGCAGATAAAGATCTCAATCACATAAATCAGTATCTTGATTTTCAACAATATTCGTTCAGTATTTAATGAGTTATGGAAATTTGAATATTTAACAACAGCAACGCCAGTCTTAAGAAACTTATACAAAACTGAAGAATAATGAAAGAATTCTTTACACAAAGTTCTAAAATACAAACTTATTAAGCATTTTGATATAATACTTATTTCTAAGTTTTAATTAACTTCTGAAGTCAATTTTTGTGGCTCATAATTATCGCTAAATATTCGAACTTCCATAACTCATTAAATACTGAACGAATATTGTTGAAAATCATGATATTGATTTATACAATTGAGATCTTTATCTGCAATCACATTTTTCAAAACAAAAAAAAACTTATTTTAGGAGTTAGAGCTTTGATGTTACCTTCCCATTGACTTAACATAGGAATTTTCCTTAATTTGTGGAAACCAATGTGTATATATATAAATACACTTGAGTCTCTTTTTATGCGGTAGATACGTTCCACAGAAAACTGCATATAAAAAAGTCGCACGAAAAAAGACATCTTACGTTGCAAAATTAAGGATATGTTTTCATCAGAATTATCGTCGCTATCTGACAATACTCGGCAGCATTTTTGAACCGGTACGAAATCACTTTCATCATTAGAAGAGATAGTCAGCGCATCAGATCTGCATGGTCAAGACAATGGTTCTTCACGAATAGAATTAGCGTCAACTTCACGCTCATTCTGTGTTGATTTTTATCCTCTGACAATGTAATCAGTGATTAAACTTTGCGTTGATGATTGTACTAATTTCTTATGCAGTTCGCGATATCTAGATATGCAATTCTTAGCTCACGTTGGAATTTGAAGGCTAGTTCAGAATTTGTGTCATTAACAAGAAAATGATTTTCCAATTTATTACAAAGTTGAAGACCTCGAATTATATTTGCGGTGAGGGGGACAGGTTCTTTCACTTCACTGTCGTTTTCTGGTTCTTCGACAATATCTAAAGTCATATCAATAATATCATCGTCACTTAAGGCATTATCCACAAGCAATTCATCGATATCATTCTTGCTAAAGGTATCAAAACCTTCTCCATCAATTTCATGTGCCAAAGTAATGATTTCAGTTGATAATGTTGATGTTTGATTGGTTTCATTGTTTGCAACACATCCAAGCCAAGCTGCTTTCCAACGGGCATTTAAAGTTGGTGGTCTTATTTCAGCGATAGCAGATGCAACATGATTTAAACAGTCCAAAATAGAATTTTTTTTTCCAAATGCCAGTTACTGTTAATGACTCATTTTCTAGTTTATCCAGTATAAATTGATAAGTGCGCTTAACTTAATATTTTTTAAAAGTAGTAATTATGCCATGATCTAATGGCTGAATAGTGCTTGTGTAATAATGCAAACGAAGAACACCTGAATTTGCATGAAATATATGCACCGCATTAAAAAGATATGCATAAAAATAGACTCTAGTGTATACAAATATAATAAATATAACTGGATAAATGAAACCTTGTCATAAAATTAGTTTTTATTTACTTAATGACACCATAAAGTTGCATTTTTTGTCACTCTGGAATCACTTTTTTTTAATAATATATTTAGAGACTCATTACATTCAGTTATGCATTTATGCAATATCTCTTATTAATATTCTTGTGCCATTAAATTCCAAGCAATCAACCAATTTTCTTAATAGTGTGATAGTTTCTAATAATGTTGTAATATGATCTGTTTATATGGTGTTATAAATGTAGGCAATTTAAAATAGACTAGTATTTTTTGTAATTTGTTTCATTTTGTGTAGGCAAAGAAAATCTTTAGTTTGACATTAGCTTTTGATTAAATAAGAAAAGTTTTTAGTTTGTATTGACTTTTCTGTTAAAAAAAATCCTACACCCCTAATTCAATAGCATATTAATATTACTGAAGATGCTCTTTGTTCAATATGTTTGTCAGTTGTATTCATTTTATTTTTCAGTACATTTCCTGTGCCTGAAAAGAATATTTTGATAGCAGTCCTTGAGCATCCTGCAGAAGTTACACTTGAAGGATCATTGTTAATTCAAGTTATTAGTGGAACAGTCAGCATTCTTGGACATTTAATTCAGTCTGTAGATGAATCATTCCTACCTGTTTTTTCTTCAGTAAAAACATCTTTATTAGAACTCAGAACTGAAAAAAGTGAGAAAATTTGCAAGAGAGCATCACTTTTACAAAATGTTGTAAAGCGACTACAAAATATTGGAGCAGAGAAAGTGGCAACATCTATTATAGATTCCTGTACAAATACATCTGTAATAGTCGTCTTGAAAAAAAACCGAGCTCGTGAAATACAGTATGCTTGCTCAATAATTCCATTGGTTTTGCCATTTAGTGATAAGAAAAGTACGGACAGTTCCATTCCACCAAACTACTTAAAACATTTTGGCTTCACATTGAATGTTGACTCAGAAGAATCAAAAGCTATTTCTGTGACTACATACCATGAGCAACTTGCAGAAACAATTTTATCCAGCATTCGTAAATCAGGTAAATTTTCTTAATTATAAATACGCAATTTATAAAATCCCAGTTATATTTTTCCTCACTTCTGCCTTGCCCAGTTTTTCCATAAAAGAAATAGTTTCTGTACAAAGTTCTGTATCTGAGTTGTATTGACATAAGATGGAATTGTACCTAATAAAGTGTACACGAGAAATGAATTTTTTACCCAAATTGGTTTTCATAAATTAGTCCTTTTATGCCTTTGTTTCAGCAGTTTTTGAAAACATACTTATGCTACCTTTTGTAATTTCCTTCATTAAAAAAAAATTTAAAAACACATTTTTTCTCAGTCTTATTTTTTAAATCTGCAATTTTTTTTCTGAAGAGTTAAGATATTCTCCTTTTTTTCACACTTGGAATTCACCTTGTTCAAATAAATCTATTAGACATGCTAGTTTCAAACAGCAAGTATCATTTCGTAGCAATTCAGAAAATTATTGTTTCTTTTCAAGATCTAAAAAGACAAGCATTTATTTTAATTTGTAAACATGACTCATATAGTCTAGAAAGCAGCTGTTTCAGTATGGAGAATCAAGATCACATATTGAGATCCCATCTCTTTTGAAAGTTTCACAAATAATACTTGAGAACTGGGGTGGGTGGGGAGAGATATAATTCACCATCTTAATTATTTCGGTCATGACATTTTACATCTGACAATATTGTTTTTGAAACTAAATTCTTCACAATATATGAAACAGCAAGTTGACATTATATTTTCTTGTCTAGTGACAATGATCCAATCATTGTGTGTGCACTATCTGTGCATATATCTATGCACAATGATTCATGATATCCAGACTGCGGGTATCATTTGAAATGTTAAAAATATCTTGTCCTGTTGCAGCAGTTTCTTGCAACATGAAAATTGTTTTACAATTTCTTTTTCCATCATCAGTGAATAAAATGAATACCAGTAGTTGAGTATTTCTCCAATATCTGTAACTTGTGTACCTCCAATATCTCACAATGTCATGTCTAGTTAGTGAGCAAATATATTCCTTAATTTTATAGGAAGCATTTGTTCTTTCAATATTATCTGACATTGTGAATCTCTCTTCCTATTATGTCATCTGACAAAGAAATTTTTTTATCTCTTCTATACCAAACATAATTGTAACAATTGTTGCACAAGCTGGACAAATTAGTTCCTCTTGAGTTGTAAGAGACTTCATTTTACTATTATTTCTGCCCCTAAATAATTAGCTTCTTGAGCTTGAATGGTAATTTGAACACTTTCAATGCCTAGCCTGAAAATAATGAATGAAACCACAAACCAAACTATTTTTACCTGTCTTCCTATTGCTTTTGGCTTTGACATTTGTCAGTTTGTCATTTTGTGGATTTGACAAAATATTGTTCCACCATATCTTTTGAACACAATGGAAAAACAATGATTTATATGTTGAATTGGAGCTTGTGATGTGGGGAGTGTCGTAAGCTATAAGAATATTGACCCTCTATGTTTTCTTCCCCCCCCCCCAAAAAAAGGGGAAATATCAAAACCATTCTTCCACAATATCTCCAGAACACGAATGTCGAAAGTAACAAGTGATATGTCAAATGATCTAAAAATGCTTCTGATGCGGGGAATATCGTAGGCTATAAAAAAATTGAACCCCATGCTTTCTTCCCCCCAAAAAGGTTTTTTTTATGAAAATTATTGTTCCCCTGTGGCTCCTGAATGTGAGTGCAGAAAACAAGTTATGTGTCAAATGAAAGCTTGTGACAAAGGGAGTGTCATAGGCTATAAAAAAATTGACCCTCCCAGGCCTTCTTCCCCCTAAAAAAAGGGCGAAATGCAAAATATTTGTTCCACTATATCTCCAGAACCCGAATTCCAAAAGTAACATGCTATATGTTGAATGAAAGCTTCTGACCCCGGGAATGTTGTAGACTGTGAAAAATTCACCCCCATGCTTTCTTACCCTGTAAAAAATGTGAAATGTGAAAGTCATTCTACTGTATCTTCCAAACGTGAGGGCCTACAGTTACAAGTTAGGTGTCAAATGAAAGCTCATATAATGTCTGTCATAAACTATTCAGAATTTTTTCCCCACTATCCCCCTCCTGGTAAAAAAGAGGGTGGTCATGAGGTTTGACTTTAAAAAATCCTATCTCGAAGCTTATGACATCTCCAATGTCATGGGCTACCTCAAACATGACTCCAAGAGGTGGTGGGGTATGTTGTCAATGTTTATGAGTCATATATCAAACAAAAGTTTCTGAAGATGGGTATTTTAAATTTTTTTTATTTATAATCTTTTTTTTGTCACTAAAAACACCTGTCTTCCAATAGGGCCCTAAAAGTAGAAAATAAACCTAAAGTATATCGATGGCACAATCGATTGCTGAGTTTGTATTCACTTCAAAGGAAGATAGGGTGCCAATTTACTTACTGAACAAGAATGCCGGTGCCCTATCTTCCTTTGAAGTGAATATGAACTTGGTGATTGATTGCATCATGCTTTAGGTTTATTTTCCACTTTTTATGGCCCTGTAGAAGATGAGTTTTCTTTTTAATTTTTATTTTATTTTTATATTTTTCACTGTGCTTATCAAAAAATTTATTTTTTTTGCCAAATAACTAATGAAAGTTAATAGGGCATATATATATGTATATATTAAACACCGTTTAATTCTAGATTTATGAAAATAAAATATTTAATTGAGAAATATATTAATTTTAATTAAAAAAATTTTAGAATGATAATAGTAAACTAGGAAAGTAGCCCATAGTAAATTCACAGATTACCTATAGATATAGAATTCAGTAATTATTCATCTGAAAAAAACTATCACTGACGCAGCAGGGTTCAAACCTGCAACTTTCTAGATACATGCCAAAGCACTCTAGCCAGTTAAGCCATGTATCAAAGAGGTTATAGGTCATATCCTGGAATTGTCATCTGATACATGGTTTAACTGGCTAGAGCACTCTGGCATGTATCTAGAGAGTTGCGGGTTCGAGTCCCACCATGCAGGTGATAATTTTTTTCAGATGAATAATAGGAGAATAACCTCTTGCAAATATGAGATGCTTGTTTTCAAAGAAAATGAACTTTTCATTTTCTGAATTTTTTCACTCTTGAACAGTAGTAATTTGCACTAATGGGTGATTGGAAAATGTAAGTAGTAAAATATTATTAGTGCTGTACAACACAAAAAGAATTTATTTATCCCTTGAAATGAAGTTGCTTTTTCTGATCCCCTAGAGTTAAGGGGCAAATTACTGTTGATCCCCTAGAGATAAGGGGAAAATTAGTGTGTGTAATTTATTATTACTATATTAAAATATTCAAAATTAAGTGCTATTTAAAATAGCCGTCCCGTAGCCGAGTGGTTAGCACGCTTGGCTACTGATCTAAGGGACCTGGGTTCGAGCCCCAGTATAGGCATGGATGTGTGTGTCGTTTTTCTGCTGAGGTCCTGCCATCCTCTCAGATCTCCTACTGTGGCATATAAACTGATAGGCTCCTGTCAGACCTCTGTGGCAAGCAGCTGCTTGAGGGGGTATTATTTAAATTAATAATTTAAAATAAAAAGCTACCAGTCGAATTTTAACCAATAGTAATTTAAAACACATGAATATAAAATGCACTTCTGTTATCTGGATATATGTTCTTTTTCAGCAATATTCTACCACCAGAATTTCTAGCGTAAATATATCATTTGCAATATTGCTTCAAGATTTATATTTTCTACATTTAGCATCCTCTAATAATATAAATTAAAGCTTTTTGGAAAATTTCAAAACTGTAAATCATCATATTTTGTTAGTATCTATTCAGCTCAAGAAATTTTCATTAATCTCTTAAAACACACCAGATGACTTTCATGGAAGGCTACCATCTGTGCCCTAACAGCTGTCCAGTGGGTCTTCTTCCCCAACCTTCTCTGAGCCCCTGGGGCTCCTTGTGACTTGACCATTTTGCCCACTATGTGCTTTGGTCACTGTATGCTCATATGTAAAACAACCCATCTCATTAGATAAATCTGGCAAAGAGGTAGCCATAGTTTTAAAAGATATAATAATATATAAATCTGTGGAAGTAAAATCAAAATAAATCTATGGAAATATATTTAAAAAAATCTATGAATATTTAATATACTTATATAGTACTAACCCAGCAAATGCAGATAATAAATGGCATTTGTTGACTGCTGGCACTGCAATGTACAACATCAAGCAGACACGTCAGCATCCAATTTGCTGTGCCTTGTGCTCAGTCCAATTGACTGTGACATGTTCCCAAAAATAAGGAACTTTTAGCAGTTTTAATGTCACTTTCCAGAAATTACACAAAGAATGACGAGATCAAAAAATAATTCTAGAAATATCAAAAGGTTTAAGCCAGAAAAGGGAAAATTGGGGGGAGGGGGAGTAAGTATTCAATAATTACTTCCAAAATCTTTCGATTAAAAAAAAAAAATTATTTGGTTAATTTTTGAAAACTTTTGAAAAATTTGTGGAAAAATGATGAGTGGCAGTAGTTCAGATCAAATGCTTGAGTTTAAATCAGGTAATTTCTCAACATGGGGTAATGTGAACTGGCCTTGATGTGATACCTAGGATTGCTACTAAGGAAAAGCAATCCAATAACTTGAAAAGATTCTTCTTTTTATAGCTTAACAAAATGTGCACCAAATGAAGAAGGTAAATATTATTAAAAACATCTGGAAAAAATTATCGCTGATACAGCAGGAATCGAACCCCCAACTCTCTAGATACATGCCAGAGCGCTGTGGTATGTATCTAGAGTTGGTTGGGGGTTCGATTCCCACCTCAGCGGCAATAAATTTTTTTCAGATGTTTTTAATAATTGTTGAAGTCTATTTCTACAGGTAATCTGTGTATTCACTATGGAAGGCAAATATTATTTTATAAGCCCAATTTTATATATTTTAAAGATGTAAAAAACTTTTGAATGGGAATTTATATTGTGCTAATACTGCTGATCAGCATGTAAGCTTTCAGTTGGAGACATTTGACACAGTGTACAGTGCAGATAGGTTACAATGTATTCAGGAAAATTATCCTGGAAAATTTAAACTTTTTTGTATAAAACTGAAACTTGACAGTCTTTTAAAGTTATCTTGGGTATTTTTCGGAAAGATTACCTGATTTTGTAGAAAAATGTTGTATCAATATGCTAAGAACCATTACTTATTTGTTAATATTTCTCTGCATACAATACATTTAAGATTAAGACAAAAATTCATCTCTGCTTCATGTAAATCCCATTTCTAAAACCATCTTGATATAGACAATTTTATTTTATTGATATTTTTAAAGCATTCCTTACTTTTGATGATTGATTCTGATGTACTGTTGGTTTGTAAGTATAATCATTGCAAGTCATATTTCTTGATCTTGAATTTTCTTTATGACAAATTTGTTTATAGTGGTTATATTAAACACTAAAAAGAATACAAATAATAATGTTTATTATTGCTATCAAAAATGTATTATTTTGCATTTTTTCATTTTTGATCCTGTTTTAAATCTTTTTTTCACATATAGGTAGTCATCAAATGATATATCAAATTTGTTATATATATAAAATTATATGAGTCACAAGCACCAATTAATGTTTTGTTGTTTATAAGCCAATGCTTTATATATTTTTTAATACTTTAAAATATCCTTCAGTTATTTTTATATATCTGCATTTTCACTTTATTTTTTAGTGCAGGACACATAACTATTTGTTTCAATATTGTATTATTTTAAAAGGAAAAAAGAGTAGTTTACACTATTATAACACAGTAATAATATTTTACTCGGATACAGACTTCACCCTTTAAAGTAATATTAAGATGCAGCTAAGTTGTTTATAATTCTTATAGTTATCAGTATGTTTACTTTTTTGGTCAGTTTTTTTCTGCTCAATAAAATCAGTGTACTGGTTATTAATATGAAAAACAATCAATTTTATTATTTAACACAAACAGAACAATTGAAGTTTAGTGAAGTTATCTTGTTTCATGATTCAAATTAAAGATGCATATTTATCGGTGTAAACTATAAAATTATATTGATGCTAAATGATGAAAACAATTCAGAAACTTATCACTATATTAAAAGTACGTTGCATATTTTTTATTGACTTCATTGATCATAGGAAAAATTTTTACTAAGAAGAATGTTTTAATTTTTGTTCCAGAAATCGAAGGCATGCATGCTCCAAGAATTATTGTCTGTGGAGGCAAAGGTCTTGGAAAATCTACCCTTCTGCGCTACTTAATTAACAGGGTGTTAAATAGGTAATGAAAAGTTTATAATACCTAAAAAGTCATTAGTTAGTCTAAATTTTATATTTTTTCATGTTGGTGAGAATAATGGAAGAATTATTTATGAATGTAATATCTATAATATTAATGTAATACACTACAGGAAAAAAAAATTGCAATGTCTGGTAGGATTAATGCCATTTTATTGAAATGCAGGCATCTGTTAGCATACATTGAGATGTGCAATTGATTACATTATCAAAAACAAAATAGAAAATTACCACTTTACCTACCTGGTAAAGTGGTATAATTAATATGATGTTGAACTGCCGCACACAGCAATGCATTCATGAGCACAGTGGGGAAGGCTATCACACAGCTCTACAATGTCCTCCTGAGGGATAGAATGCCAAATAGTGCGAAGTCACTGTTCTATTTCAGTGACAGTGGTTGGCACACCTCTTGGGTGTTGTTGGAGCTGTTGGCCCATCATGCCCCAGATGTGTTCAATGGGTGAAAAGGTTGGGTGAGCGTGCTGGCCATGGTAGTACCTAAACATTTAGCTTGTGTATATACTGCAGATTAAAGCGGGATGTGTAGGGATGGGCATTTTCCACAAACATTTTTTCCACAAAATATTTATTAACTATTTATATATAGGCAACTATTTCTTTTTTTTATATTGCACAGAGAAAGGTGTAAATAAATTATTTACATCTTACTCAGCACAACATAAAAAAGAAATAGTTGCCATCCCCGATCATAGATGGTGCCAAGCCCGGGTGCATAAATCGTGGAAAGAGTGATAAGTTGTATTAGTGAAGAAAAGACAGAGTCAGCATTAGTTTAGTGGTCTTAGAACACTGTGGCATGTTTCTGGAGAGACAGTGGTTTGAATTCTGCATGTCAGCGAAACTTTTTTCCACAAAACCATTTATTGATTTATTGACATTAAAGTTAATAGGTAACTCTGGGGATATTATTTATTGATTAAAACATTGTCTTATTTTATTAGTATGACTTTGCATGGTTGCAATATATTTTTTTCGTATTCAATTTCTATCTAAGCATCTGATTAATTAAGATTTATTGCTTTTTAATTACATAGATATGAACAAGTTTATCATATTGAAGGAGACCCAGGGCAAACAGAATTCACACCACCAGGATGTCTGGCTCTAACTCGTGTCACTAAGCCTCTTCTAGGTAAATATTTATTTTAATATACGTAGTAAATATTTATTTTTATATTCATATCTTGCACAGTCAGTAGTATGGCAAACTTGTAATATGTAGTTTGCATGTTCAATTGGAGCCATACCAGTGACAAGAATTTTTATTGCATATACTGTATCCACTGGCAAATAATGTTAAACCCTGATTATGTGTGTGGCAGAAACATACCTTGCCATATTAAAAAGCATGGATAGCCTTGACAGTAATCTCCCATCTGCTTCTGCATCTGCCTCCACCCTCTTCTTCTCCAACAGCTATCTAGTAAACCTTTCCCATCCTGTACAAGGCCTTGAAATCCACAAACACTAGCAATTTAGTGCACTAAAAAAAGTGATACTTTGTAAAAAGTCCAATCAACTTACAGTACTGTGCAAATTAGTTGGGACAATAGGAAAGTGCAGTAACCAAGACACAACTAAAATATTTATTTGTTTAATAGTGTACATAGTTAATAGTGAATGTGACCCCCCCCCCCCCCCCCCCCTTAGCTTTAATTACTTCTTTCACCCTCTCAACCATTGATGCCACTAGCTTTCCACAAATCTCCTTCACTTCAGGGTCGTGGTACCACACTTTCATGACACTTTATATCATTTTGGTTTTCGGCGTGCATTCCATCTTAGATATGCGCGCTTTAATAATGGCCCACAAATTTTCAATGGGGTTTAGATCGGGTGAATTTCCTGGCCACTCCAATACCTTCAAATGTTGCTGGGTAAAGAAGCTCTTAGCAAGCCTAGAATTGTGGCATGGAGCCAGGTCCTGTTGAAATACCCCATCGCCGTTAGGAAACAACTTCTGCAGTGTTGGGACCATTTTCGCCTCCAGAACGCCTATGTACTTTTTGCTGTCCATCATTCCTTCAATGGGGTGAAGTGTCTGTTGCCCGGAAGCTGTGAAACATCCCCAAAACGTGACCTTGGGTGGGTATTTGGGGGATTGCTGGATGTGTCCGGATCGAAGAGGTTCTCCAGGCTTCGCTTGTCCCAACTAATTCGCACAGTAGTGTAATTTTAACTTGAGATTTACTTCCGAGTGGCACTTTTTTTGCACACAATGTGATAAATGGATGGATCACAAGGATGTGAAGAAGTTTGGAAAAAGTAATCTTTTGGGCAGCTGTTAGCAGGCGGAAGTTTCCCATGAAAGCCATCCAATGTGCTGTGCAACTTGCATAGGGTATGATTTTCTTCATGATTACACAATTACTAAATTTATCAGTTCCACTTATCAAAAAACTTGCCCCATCCAGAATGAGTGTTGTTCATACAATACAAAATGACGTGCTAAAAGGTAGTATAAGTAACAAATAATTAACATTTGCAACCTCTATAGTGAGGTAGATATGTGGATATTAGGGTAACATCAGTACAAGGTGTGACTGCATTTCACAACAATACAAGCACTAATACAGTTAGGAAGTGAGTCAGAAAGTTTGCTAATAATATCCTGGTCTATGGTTCTTTAGTTTCCCACTTGTATCTGAAGATCTGTCACATTATGCACTGGAGTCAGTTCTGTTCTCAGATGTTTCACGATGTCCCAGATGTGCTCAATTGGCAATAGATCTGGTAACGATAGCTTGGGAACGCTTGCAGACACTGTTGAGCAGTGCCTGCAATATGTGGTCTGGCATTATCGTGCTGGAATGTGGCATTTAGCATGCTCTTTGGGAGTGGTAAGACTACAGGTGGAGAATGACATCTACATAATGCTTAGCAGTTAAATTACTCTCGATGACTATGAGAGATGACCAACTGTCATAAGAGATGGCACCCCACACCAAGATCCTTGCAGTGGGCTCTGTATGGCACTCAATGATACACAATGTGGATGTTACTTTGCTGGTATGTCACCACACACAAGTATGGCTATTTTCCTGTCCCAAATCGAGGCGGGCATCATTGCTGAAGACAATATATCACCATTCTTCATGCCACTAAGCTCATTTGTTGCACCACTTCAATTTGGTATATGCCTGTGAGTTTCAGTGAATAGCATGTAGAGGAGTGGGCACCTCCCTCACATACCATCTTCATGCAGGCTTTGATGAATGGTACTGATACAGATACTGACAGTGCTTCATCAGTTGTTCTGTCACTGGATATCTGTTGGGCAGTCACATTTCTGGTACTGACAACCATCCAGTGAATCTGCCAATCATCCTGATCTGCAGTCATTTGAGGATGACCTGATAGACAACATGAAACACCTTCCCTTGTGCATTGTTGCCAGCAGCAACCAACTATTTTCACATCCTAAATTCTATGTAGTTCATTGCATAGACCATCTTTCTTCACATCGACCTATGATGCACCCTCATTCAAACTCACTGAGTTATTAAATATCCATCTACAACATATAAATGGCATTACTCTTCAGTGGTAACCAGATTTAAAGATCAGATTCAGTTTCTTTAATCTATACTGTCCGCTTTTACCAATGACAACCTTCCCTAACCTAACAGAATCTTTTTCATTGACCTTATTTTAAATATAACCAGACCTGCAATTTTTCCCTTCATATGCATATATCACTGTCCCACACTTCCATACTAATGTGAATAAATGTAGTTCTATTCCTGATGGGACACTTTTTTTATAAGTTTATTATTAAATTCATTCAGACATCAAAAATATTTTGCAATTGGACATATTAATCTGAAAATTAATGTTTTATAATAGAAGGAAGTATTTATACAGTTCAACCATGTTTGAATAGAATTCTGAGTTGAACAGAAGGATTTTATTAGAGCAATAAGATCAATAAGAACGAATTATTTCCAATTAAATGCAGTATGTGTTTCTTGACTGGAATACATTGGAATAGGCATTATAATACTACATGATATTAATATACTCTACAATAGAAAATGTTATACATTACCCTTGTTTACACACTAAAGTTAATGATACTGAATTCTCTAGTACACAAATATAGAATTTTCACAGTGCTAACAATATTGATATTTATATACTATATAGCTGTTTAGCATAAAAAAAAGATTTTATCCTTTTTATATCATGTTTTATGACATTAGAATAGAAGGCATATCAAGTTCTAATGTCATAAGACGTGATATAAAAGGGATGAAAAGGAAAATAAATTCTTATTTTTTTTATGCTAAACAGTCATATAGTGTAGTTAAATACCAATATTCTCTTAATACACAATATATTCTCTTAATACAAAAATTAGTTATTACTTCCCAATTTATGTGGATTTGGGTTGTTTTATGTTGGGTAGTATCTTTTGTGAACACAGTTGGTTTAAATGGCCAGGTCACAAGGACCCCAAAACCTTGGAGAAGATTGAGGAAGGGGAGCTACTGAGCAACTGTTAAGAGATGGTACCTTGCATCAAGCTATGCAGCATGTTCTTTAATATAAACAAAATATGGCTCTCCTGCATTTTGAGGCCATTGCTTAACATCCCATCCAATGGATGACAACAAGCCATCAGCTTACAAGCCATCGGTGTCCCCTTTCTCACTGAGGGGTAGGGTGGGAATTAGCAGAGATAAATCTCAACACTAACACAACTGGGACTTGAACCTAGGAACTGCAGATTATGACCCTGGCACACTACCAACTGAACCAACATCCATTCCCATTTATGTAAAATTAGTTGTTGTTTTTTTGTTAAAGTGAATAAAAAACAAAATTTTCATCAGACTTTTTCCAAAATGTTTCGAGGAGGAAAATAAGTTAATATATCATATATTCCAAGCTCACTGAAGTAACCATCCTTTTTGCAGCATTTTTGTCATTTAAATAAAAACTGAACATTACTTATCCTTTCCAATGTGAACAAAGTTGCACTGCACATGCAAGCTTAGCAACAACTGTAGACATATGTTACTTATTGCTTAATGTATTTCACCAAAATTGGTCACTGCAAAATCTATAGCCATGCAATTATATGAAGGATTTCCTACAGAAACCTTTTGCAGATGTTCCATTTTTAAATTATTTTTCTGACCACAAATACTCAAAATGTGTTCTGTTGTTTGCACTATTGAAAATGTGAGTGGTTATAAATAATAGAACAGGAGTTGCATCATACATTACACAAACTTTCTCAAACAAGACTCCTCAAGCAATTACTTACCACATAGGTCTGACAGGAATCTACCAGTAAATTATGCCACGGCTGAAAATAATGTGCACCCCTAAAATATAACAGTACCAATAAGGTAAATTTATATTGGTGAATACATGTACAGTTGAAAATAATGCAGATAAGGGATATATTGGTTAGTGCAAAACTAATGTTTCATCCATTCCTGCCACAATTCTTTTATATGTGTAAATATTCTTTTAATGTGA
Organism: Ryuthela nishihirai; assembly: GCA_038380435.1. Taxonomy (NCBI): domain Eukaryota; kingdom Metazoa; phylum Arthropoda; class Arachnida; order Araneae; family Heptathelidae; genus Ryuthela; species Ryuthela nishihirai. Next base: position 128,302 of record JAWZYU010000017.1, read on the forward strand.
AAGAGATAATACAAAACACACCTTAAAGCAAAAAATTTCTATGGTCTGACAAACAATATTCTATTCAATCTTCTTCAGATAACACAAACAATATAGAGGATCAACAGATGTAATTCCAATCACCATTTGATAAATTTTTAACATCTTTATCTTTCTAATTAGTTATTTAACAGTCTCGACTGGCATAGTGGTTAAGGAACTAGCTACTGTTACAGCAGGCAAACTTTGTGTGTTGTATTATGTCTAAGGCAGTGGTCAGCAGTGACTTTGATCTTAGTGGAGCATGTCCTTGTATGAGAGGGGCGAGGATGGCTCAGTCGGTAGCGCGCCAGGCTCGTAATCTGTAGTTCCCAGGTTCGAGTCCCAGCTGGGTCAGCGTTGAGATTTATCTCTGCAAAATTCCCCGCCCTGCCCACGGCCAGTAGGGGACACCGATGGGCTTGGAAAGGCCGCCGTTCGTCGGATGGGACATTAAGCCGTGGCCCTGTGTGCGGGAGAGCCATACCCTGTGCACGTTAAAGAACACGCTAGATGGCCTTGACGGGGGGGCTACCATCTGTCTCCCAATAGCGGTTCCAGTGAGTCCCCTCCCCCAACCTTCTCTGAGCCTTCGGGGTCCATGTGACCTGGCCATTTAGCCCATGGTGTGCAAAAAAAGTGCCGCTCAGAGGTAAAACAACCCAACCCTTGTGTGAGATGGACTGTACAAACTAGGAGTAATTTCTAGGAGCATTCTCTGTCTTATATGTTGGAGAAAAATAAAACTACTGGAAAGCAGGTTTAGACTTTTGTCTGCTATTTATGCTGATAGTATCCTCTGCTGATTAAGACAATAGTGTCCTGCACTCCATTCAGATTATTGACCTCATTAATCCTTGATCAGGAATAACATTCATAATGAAGGTAGAATTTGCATTTGCTCAGACCGAGATCTTTGATCAATAAAGAAAGGTCTCATTCAATTTTTGTTTTAATCTTCACTCTCAAAATATGTGTAAGCTATTAATAGTGTTAGGCATTAATAATGCAGTATATTTATCAATATAATGTTAATACAAAATTCTGATGATAAAATGCTTTTTCTGGTTGCCGTGACTTTTGCATTAACTGTTTTTCACTGTAGTTATTTTGTTGTGGAACATATACTATGCAGTAGTTTTGTCACTACCTATAAATAGGTAGAATTTTATGAAAATAATTATACGTTTTATAAAATTACTCTATGTCATGTACTCTTAATTGTGTCACTAGGTTGGGGCGGGGGTGGCTCAGTCGGTAGCGCGCCAGGCTCGTAATCTGTAGTTCCCAGGTTCGAGTCCCAGCTGGGTCAGCGTTGAGATTTATCTCCGCAAAATTCCCCGCCCTGCCCACGGTCAGTAGGGGACACCGATGGGCTTGGAAAGGCCGCCGTCCGTCGGATGGGACGTTAAGCCGTGGCCCCGTGTGCGGGAGAGACATACCCTGTGCACGTTAAAGAACACACTGGATGGCCTTGACGGGAGGCTACCATCTGTCTCCCAACAGCTGTTCCAGTGGGTCCCCTCTCCCAACCTTCTCTGAGCCTTCGGGGTCCATGTGACCTGGCCATTTAGCCCATGGTGTGCAAAAAAGTGCCGCTCAGAGGTAAAACAACACAACACAGTGTCACTAGGTTTATATTTGGAGCACCACTAGTTTGGATAAAAATATATGTAAATATGAAATTTCAACTCAATAGCTTAAGTTTTAATAAGCTAGATGCCTGAAGATACTGACAGACAGAATTGGAAAATTTACTTTTTATGTTTCTGGATATATAAAGCATTCTCCTAATTCAGAATCTCAAGATAATTATTTTTGCATGATCATAGTGTTTGTCATACTTTCTATGCGAAAATAAAAAAGGTAAATTGTGAAAGTTCCAGAACAAATTTGCCGTATGAGAATATTCCTCTGAATTAATCATTATTTATTGCTAATTAAATTATTAATCATGTTATTTAATAATTATTATTTTGTGTTCAATACTTTATAGTGTTTTTTTTTTGTGTGTGTGTATGTGTGCATGCTTTTGTATCTGACTATGCACTAAGTGGATTACAGTGAGTCACTCATATGGTTTGCCAACAATTGTATAAATTGATTAAAAATTTAGGTTTTTAACTTTGAGTGAAATGCAAAGTTTTTAACACACAACACTCACAAAAATGGCATAAAATTTTTTCTTGAATGAGTTCTATGGGTCAAATACTGGTTTGCTCATTTCATTCCACTTTTTTGACTAGCAGTTTTAAATTAATAACACTTTCCTAAGTATTCAAGATGTGTATTATTTAACATTGATGAAGCCTGATTTGGCACTATTTCACTATTGGAACATAATGCAATGGTATTCTAGGATTTATTAATTTTTTTTCATAAATTGGCAATGTACTTAAACAGTTAGGTGCAGGCCTTGGTGTTCATGCTCTAAGAAACAAAAATATGTGCAGGAAATATATTTTTGGGAATATATTTCAAATATATGCAGGAAAAGTTTTTGATATATATATATAGAGAGAAAGAGAGAATATTCTGAATTTTTAAAAGAATTTCTTTTTTGATAAATACAATATTAATAGTAAGCATAAAATTATTCATTTCTGCAGTTTTTGGGTATTTTATGAGACAAGACTCCTTTCCCCTTTATATTGTAGTTATGCTTGGACTCTTATACAAACTATTAGGAGTGTCATTGCCTTAGCATATGAAACAATGTAAACAAGTCAGAAAAAACTTCCACTTCTGTGGAATTTATTACCAATGCAAAGACATTTTCCTTAGAAGGACAAAACAGCAGACATCTTCTTTCCATGGGCAATAATAACAGGTAACTAATTGTGGGCCAATACAGGCATTTGAAATTTTTGAGCATCTGGTGTTGATACCTAATTGTGATATGTGATATTAGCTAAGTTTTCTAATGCTGCCCAGAGTTATCCTCAGTATAGAATTTATTGGTTGTAGGAGGTTTTCAGAAACTTTGAGCAATGGAGTCTTATGACATAGCTTTTAGTACCTACACTGCAGTTTCCTTCAGACATGTTATAAGAGCCAATGAAACATGGTATGTAGCAGGATAAAGAAAAATCAGGGGTTGGTAAACTGGGGGGAAATAGTGGACTTCTTGCTGATTTCTGTAACAAATTAACATGAGAAGAATAAGATTTGAGAGACTAAACAATTCCTGCAATATTCTGGTGTTGTATTAATGTTGTTGACTGTAGTATATAATACTTCTTTTTGGACAACATTTGTTGCCCAAAATTCATTTAATGTTTAAAGTTTTATTGATGTTGAAATATTAAAAGCAAACATTGCTGTTAATGCTCAGCATGAACATATTTTTTTAAATAAGGAAAACTAAAATAATAATTAAACAAACTTTTAACATTACAAGTATTTAAGTGAACAATTTGTTATAACAATTATTATTGAATTTTGTTTAACTTTCAAGGCATTTCTTATAAATAGAAATGTTGTTAAATGTTTCATCTTCCTTTACTCTTTAAATATTAAATTGATATTGTTGAAATTTGAGATTTAGATAGATTTGAGCTAGATTAGCTTTTTTTTAAATCTCCAGTGATATTTTCTTGATAAAAGCTTATTTTCGAAGTTAACTTTGAATGTAGCTTTCCATTAGCATAATGTGATATTGCCTAAGCACTGTTTTGCAATGTAGTGTATATATACTGTATAACTAAATTATAAAATTGTAAAAAACAGTTTTGTTTGCTGTATTGATGAGACAAGTTTAGCTGCAGTGTAATTCATTTTCAAAATAACATATCAATGGACATAGATGAAGATTATTGTTTTATGTATAACAGAAGAACAAATCTAGTGCATCTTTACTGGCTTACGGGATACCTCAAGTTCAGCTCTATATATATTACTCACCAGAGGCATAACACTAGTTTTCAAGATCCTTCCACAAAATAATTTGGGGCTTTTCATAAAAGTAAAAACAGAATTCTTGGTAGTTAATGGACTTCCATAATGCATGGGCTAGTTGTTATGTACTTCAGTTTGAAACTAGTGCACTAATTTACTGCAAATGAATGTTCAAAAAAAGTTCCATTAGTCTCCTGTACATTTCACTGGGAGAGATCATCATACACTCATTAGGATTACCATATGCTAATGCCAGGAAATGAATCTCATGTTAATGTTGTTCTTGCTGATTAAGTTTGATCAATATTACAGAAGCTAATACCAATACAGTGATTAACTGAAATGGAAGACATTTTTCAGTGGTATATTCTGGAAAATGAAGCAAAGCATGAAATCGGAACTAAATTTGTGATCAAAGGTTCTGGAATTTTCATAAACATTCCAGTAATTTCTTATACCAAGAACGGAATTGAGTCAATTGAATTTAGATTCAAAGTATTAATTGCTTATAATAGGCCAATCAACTATTTTTAAAACACGTGAAACCTACAAACAAAATAGTTAATATAAAAATAACAGTTTAAATGCAAAATGCAAATGCATGAAATAAAACAAAAAGCAATGGCTGTAAAGAACTCTGCAAAAAACTTGAATCAAAAATTGTATAATATAAAAGATATGGGTGTAAAGAACCCATGTATAAAACAGTGAATAAAAATCAATCAACAATAGAAACAAAGAAGTAAAATCTAATCCTATTCAAATAGCTAGTATCAGGCCTGGGTGTAAATGTATTTGCTGGGAAGAGCCAAGCGATGCAATTGAGACTGAAAAAAGGTGGGGGGCGGGCAGCAAGAGACTAAATTTCCATTGCAGTGTAGCATTTTCCCCTTCGTTTTAGTGGTTTTTAAAAGATTTCGTTAAAAATATGTGAAATGTGCACATTTAATAATTTTCGGCCTCCATTATCTTTATTAGCATTCTCAAGAGGAGTTGCCCCTCCCTCCCCCTAGATCCAGCCCTGGCTAGTATATGGAGCACTACCCACCTCATCAATTTTATCACTTCAGGTTTTCTCTATCACTAATCTATCCTATATAGTACTCGCATCAATGGCTTTTATGAAATAGTTCATCTTGTCAACATCATTCACCAAAAGGACAAAATAGATGTCTGAGTGTAAGGGGCTTGCTCAGATAGTAAATGATGAGTTCTATTAAGACATCCAGAACTTGATTGCTATCTTAAGACAGAAGTGGGTTTGCAGAAAATGGCATTGAATCACATGTATAAATGGCATTGTTCTGAGAATGAAATCATTTAAATTGTCATGCCAATTAAATGAAAATTGGTGAAGACAGAGTTTGCTGTATTTTTAATAGATAGGTAAATATGTTTTTATTTATGCATACCAAATATGAATTTGCTTTATGATATCACATAATTTTTCTGTCTTTGCCTTGTTTACTTTTTTTTTTTATTTCATTTTGGTAGTTTTGATATGTTAATTTTGGATTTATTATTTGCATAATCATATCTTTTTAGGACCACCATTTACTCACCAAAAGAAACCAGAAAGGTAGGAGAATTTGCATATTCTGTTAGCAGAAAAAATAATGTAATTTTATAATAATAGGAAATAATAGAAAATTTTTGGGAACTCCATAATCGTTTTTAGTAATAGCTTGCATTTTTCACGTTGCATATGTATTTAAAAATAATCTGGTTAGTTCACAATCAACTGTATTAGCTACTTAATTCACTGTTAATAGGACACTGTTAATAGCATTAAAAATAATATATTTGTGTTAATAACCGCATTAAAATATAGGAATTTTTTTGTGTAATGATTCAAAGGTAAATGCCTTTTTCCATCATATTATTGATATATTAACCCTCCAAGCATTACACTGCTATCTCTTTGCCTTCTATTTGCCATAAAAAGTCATAAGCAAAGTTGCTGGTAGTGCTGTCACATCAGTAATGCTATTGCAAAATTTTATAAACAGTTTTTATTTTGCACTGTTAAATAACCAGACAAATATAAAAATTGCTGCTTGTACTTCCATCCTTTTATGTGTAATCTTTTCTGAGGTAATATAGCTCACCATTTAAAAAAAAATGTGATTCTGTAAGAATCCTGCAGCCCTATTCCTGCTAACTCCATAAATTATTCATTTTCACCATACAGATGTAATGGAAGCAAGAATCTTGCAGTTTATGAAAACTCTCATAAAAAGTACAATAGAAAGATTTTCTCATTCTCATTTATTCTTATTTAAAAAACCCCCCTCTATTTTACCCTTTTAAATAAAATAATACCCCCTCAAGCAGCTGCTTGCCACAGAGGTCTGACAGGAGCCTGTCAGTTTATATCCCACAGTAGAAGGTCTGAGAGGATGGCAGGACCTCAGCAGAAAAATGACACATACATCCATGCCTTACCCGGGGCTCGAACCCAGGTCCCTTAGATTGGCAGCCAACTTTTACTGTCAATAAAATGCATCGCTCCCTCTCTTTTTTTTAATTGACTCAAATGCAAATAGTGAAATAATTGTTGCTATATTGGCTAGGATAAATGATAGTAATTTTTCTTGTTTAAAGAGAAAGAATAAAATATATCATTATTGGCATTAAAAGAGTTTAAACTTTTCAAGTGCACTTTCTTCATTTTTCTTAATATTGCTTGCCACAGATTACCTGTCTTCCTTCTCTTTAAAGTCATGTTTGTACTGTGTTTCTCTACTGCTCCTAAAGTTCCTGCTACATACATAAACCCCAATTAGTGATTGATTGTGGAGGTCTAACATACAAAACTGCAAAAGTACACTGTTATCCTGTAAATCAATATAAGTGTAGGCAAAAAATTGTCTTGAACTGGTGGGACAGATCAGGTGCTCTGACACTGAGCTATCTGCCTCTGATCAATAATTTTCTGTTGATGTTAATCTCCATCCTCATAGAATCAGCCACAAGTGGTTGTCTTATAACTGCATGTGAAGGATCTTTCATTGCAGCTCTTCCCATGCTTGGGCCCATTATGTCACAATCCATGGGCTATTTGATTGGCATTTTTAAGAGTAATCCTGAATTTCCATGCAATAAAAATGATTTCAAAATTTCATGGGTATCTCTAGTGCCTACACCTAGTTACTATTAATAACATTTTTTTTATCACAGCACTTTTTAGTTACAAAGTTTGGTATGCTATTATGCCATACGTCGATGTGGGTGTAGAGGAAAAATTTTGATTAATATTTCGCTGGCTCAAGACAATTTTTGCTCTATACCCATGTTGACGTATATGGATTGTATAATTGATTAGCAGCCAGTAGCTCAGTGGTCAGAGCACTTGATATATCATCAGGAAGTGATTAGTTTGGATCCCACCTGACTCAAGACAATTTTCTTTTATACCCATGTCAACTTACAGCATAATAGCATACCAAACGCTGTAACTAAAAAGTGCTGTAATATAAAAACGTTACTAATGGTAGTAATAAATGGGCACTTTTTGACGTCGATTTCAATTTTAGAGGAAAAAATTGTCTGAGGCGGGTGGGATACGAACCCGCGATCTCCTGATAACATGTTAGGTGCTCTGGACCACTGAGCTACTGGCCGCCGATCAAGATTTCCTCTAATTAACTCTTGCCATTTCATTTCATGTTGCTTGAAAAGGCCCCGCACGCGTTCAGGGTGAAACTAGTCGCCTTATAAGTCTTGAAAGATGAGTACCGTTACGATTTTAATGTTTAAATAGTTAATCCTTTTATTGGCTGTTATTTTAAACGGGCACACAAAATATGCTGTTCACAAATGTGGCTTAATCACTAAGAATACACTATTGTGAGCTGTGTTGAACGTTATATTGTGAGCGTCTTTGAAAATCTACTGTTCCTAAGTTGTAATGAGCTACTACTCAACAGATATGTGACCTTATATAGTCGATCATTATCGATGAAATATCAAGGGAAATAACATCACTAAACATCATCCGGACTGGTATCTACGGTGCACGGCAATTATATTGCGAAATCTTCTAAGTATTATCATTTCTTCAAGTATCAGCAAGAAGAAAAAAGCTTCAAAGATTAATCAACATGTGCAATGGTAGCTGAAGCCAGCTGGACTTATATAATGGTAAATGTTTTACAACTCTACTTTGGAGTTTTTAACTAGATTAAAAAATCCCTTAAGTTAACTTTTTACCAGGTCTAGTAGTTCATACCTAGACTATAGATTATATAGTCTTGAATAATTGGTTGCAATAGACTAAGAATTGTACTCTGAGGAAAACAGCATAATCGTGTAGTAAATTATTTTTAACTTATTTGCTGTTTTTTAAATTTTAATACTATGAACATTCCCTTTATGTCACATATAGGTGTTATTTTAGGCAATTTTTAGCCCTAGCGGCTTTTTATTTGCCAATAGATGGAAAGCGTGTCGGATACAAACCCACGACCTCCTGATAACATGTCAGGTGCTCTGGTCCACTGAGCTACCGGCCGCCGATCAAGATTTCCTCTAATTAATGCTATGAACATTCCCTTTATGTCACATGTAGGCGTTATTTTAGGCAATTTTTAGCCCTAGCGGCTTTTTATTTGCCAATAGATGGAAAGCATGTCTTACAAGTATGCTAATGATTATAAATATTGAGATAAACTCGGATAAACTTGACAGTTCAACATCCAGTAATAAATAGGCATTTTTTTACATCAATTTCAGTTTTAGAGGAAAAATTGTCTGAGCTGGGTGGGATATAAACCCACGAACTCCTGATAACATGTCAGGTGCTCTGAACCACTGAGCTACCGGCCGCTGATCAAGATTTCCTCTAATTAACACTATGAACATTCCCTTTATGTCACATGTATATAGTATATATTCATTACATAATACATATATACATGTATGTAGTATCCCACCCGGCTCAGACAATTTTTCCTCTAAAATTGAAATCGATGTCAAAAAGTGCCTATTTATTACTGGATGTTGAACTGTCGAGTTTATCTCAATATTTATTATCATTAGCGTACTTGTAAGACATGCTTTCCATCCATTGGCAAATAAAAAGCCGCTAGGGCTAAAAATTGCCTAAAATAACACCTACATATGACATAAAGAGAATGTTCATAGCGTTAATTAGAGGAAACCTTGATGGTGGCCGGTAGCTCAGTGGTCCAGAACACCTGACATGTTATCAGGAGGTCATGGGTTCGTATCCCACCCAGCTCAGACAATTTTTCCTCTAAAATTGAAATCAACGTCAAAAAGTGCCTATTTATTACTGGATGTTGAACTGTCGAGTTTATCCGAGTCTATCTCAATATTTATTACTAATAGTAACTGACAACACACATTAAGACTGTGCAATTTAGTTCTCCACGATGTCTGTCCTGAGCTTTTGTCATGAGAGTTCTGCATATTAGCAATGTGGCCAAACTAATGCAGTTTCTCCCTACACCTGATGCTGCTTAAAGGTAGTTGATGACTCCTTCAAGTAGGCATCATGTTAGCAGGGCTGGATCGGGAAGCTTGGCTTCCCCACCTTTGAGAATACTAGTAACTAGAATGGAGGAAATAAATATATAAATATATATTGTCCATAGTTTTCAAGATTCTTCCTAAAAATCACTAAAATGGAGGGATAAGAATTATACCTGAATGACTTTTTGGTTAATTTTGGCTTGATCCTGTCCCACACCTCTTGTGTTGTTTTTTAGATCCAGGTCTGCTTATGTTAGCAAAAGTCAAACTACCTAATGCCAAAAATGCTGCATAAGCATCTAGAATTGAAGGCATCACACTGTCTGATATCTTGCTTACAAAGGGTCCAAGTTTTTATACCATAGCAAATTATAGAAAGGACTAAACTGTTGCCTAAATTTAATCTCCAGATATATATGCCTATTTTTTCACAACCTTCAGAAATTCTTAAAGGTTCCAGCAGCAATACCTGCTCTCCTATTTCTCTCATAACACACATTACCAGTATCTGGCACACAATTCCCAAGATAAACTGAGAAACTTACTTGAGATCATTAACCATTTAACAGAACTGAAGCACTGCAACTTATTTTAATTTCTAATTTAAAAATAAAATTAAATCCTTTGCCAATTTTCATCACTGTAGTTTTTTTCTCTGTCACTATACCTATCCTATTTGTAAATATCCTTTTTGACATCAGTAGATTCAACCATTCACAATATTTTTAATGAAGAATTGGTGTCATCAGCATCATTTGGCAAATGGACAAAATTGTCAGCATAATCCAAATGCCATATATTTTTCGAATTATATTTATCCTGCCATATATTTTTTAAATTTTTAAACCATTTAAGATAATCATGGGCAACATGTGGCCCACTTGCAGTTTTCAAATAGCCTGCTGCTGTTTGTGTATGCAAATTATTCACTTTTTTTTAGTTAAAAGTTGTGGAAAATCAATATTTTTTCTTTGAAAGTTAGTGGATGCCCTATGCACTGCTGTACGCAACATTGTGATTTGTAGACTGGATTTTTTAAAACTGTCTTTTGTTGTATTACTAATTTAAAATTGTGCAAGGCATGTTTTTTGGCAGTATTTTCCTTTTCTGTCATGTAGCAAATTGTCCATCTGTGGTGGTTGTTTTCCAACTGAAATGGCATAATGAAACATTTAAATGTTGGTGGAGGCCTTAGATCCTTAAAAAATAAAATCTCAAAAATTCTTATGATCTTTGGGTGTACTGTGTAAAATATAGTATTATTATTTTCATGCACATGCCATTCTCAGTTTCTTGCATTTAACTCCCCTTTTTGAAACTTATTAATAAAATTGACTCTTAAATTTTAAGTTTGTGAGCACTCATGTTTGCATTAATGCTATTTGCATTATGTATTTATGGTTGATGGTATTATCTCTTCTGAATTATAATGAGAAATGGAATGCCTAAACTTTAAAGTTTTTAATGTTAAAACTAATGAAACTTGAATTATTCAGTAGCAAGAGTGGCTGGAGATGTATGTTTCCCTCTCATTTGGGTTTTAATATTGTTTTGCGAATTTGATTTCTAGTGTTAATTAATAATGCTGGAATTTGAAAATATGTAAATTTCATATGAAGGGAATAAATTAATATAAGAAATGATATACAGGGTGATTCAAAACTCTTGTGCCAAACTTTAAGGGGTGATAGAACACACCTAAGCAAGCACTTTTCGTCATACAATGCATGTTCGGAACTCAAGTGGTGAAGCGCTAGAGGACGCTTTCCAGTGAACACTTATAAGCGCTGGTTATCATCGTCATTTCTACCGTGGATTGCAGAATGGATGGATTGTTTCACGAATCAGGAGAAGGCGGGCATGCATTTCACGTACGGAGCTGTGGATGGGAATGCGAGGGAAACCCAAAGACTACCAGGAGCGCTTTCTGACCAGACGCGTGCCTGATCGTAAAACCTTTCAGCAATTGCACTGGTATCTGTGCGAAATGGGCTACTTTGTCAGTGGCTTGCAAGATACAGGACATGCAAGGAGTGTGAGGGCACCACTTGTTAAATAAAAAAAATAAATACCCCCTCAAACAGCTGCTTGCCACAGAGGTCTGACAGGAGCCTGTCAGTTTATATGCCACAGTAGGAGTTCTGAGAGGATGGCAGGACCTCAGCAGAAAAACGACACACATTCATGCCTAAATCCGGGGCTCGAACCCAGGTCCCTTAGATCAGTAGCCAAGCGTGCTAACCACTCGGCCATTTAGAGGAAATTATATCTAGGGTTGGAGATTGTCCCAAATGTAGCACGCGAGCAATTTCCCATGCCATAAGTGTGCCCCAATCGAATATGTGGCGAGTTCTACGAAACGAACGATTACACCCCTACCATGCACAGAGGGTGCACACCTTGACACCTGCAGATTGTTGGCCTCGTGTGGATTTTGCACAGTGGTTCCTACAACAGATTGCAATGCAACCAGACTTTGATGCACATGTCTTATTTACTGACGAATGCACCTTTATATGTGAGGGCATTTTTAATACCCACAATTTACATGTGAGGACCACCAGTAATCCACACGCCATACATCCACATTCATACCAGCGGCATTTCTCCATAAAGGTTTATGCTGGAATCCTCCATGACCATTTGATTGGCCCATACCTTCTGCCAAGCCCGACTGAAAGGGAGAACGTACCTCGTATTTTTACAAGAAGCCTTGCCAGAATTACTGAACCCTGTTCCAGCAAACATTCAAACACGTATGTGGTTCCAACACGACGAAGCGCCACCCCATTTCAGCGTGGATGTGCAGAACGCCTTGAATGCAACATTTCCAGGACAATGAATTGGTCAGGGTAGTCCCATCGCTTGGCTGCCACGATTGCCCGATCTCTCATGTCTGGACTTTTTCCTATAGGGCCATATGAAAAGCATCATCTACAATAGCCCCATCGATTCTAATGGGGACCTTGTTGCCAGGATTTCTATTGCCGCTGCATGAGAAATGCCTGGTGTTTTCGTCCATGTACGCCGATCACTACGCCGAAGGTGTGTAGCCTGCATTAATGTTGGTGGTCGCTCTTTTGAGCAGTTTCTGTAATTTGTTCAATAAAATTCTGTACTTTTTGTTCTGTAATTTCTGCAATTGTTTCAAACCTCTTCTGTCATTCTTGTATTTCTTCATTTCCTAACATAGTAACTGCTAACCCCTAGCACTTCACCGCTTGAGTTCTGACCATACATTGTATGACAAAAAGTGCTTGTTTAGGTGTGTTCTATCACCCCTTAAAGTTTGGCCCAAGAATTTTGAATCACCCTGTATATAAGGATTAGCTAAAGAGAACTTCAGTTTCATTTGGAACAAAAAGACATTGCATTTAGTAATTTAGAAGTTAATAATTTTAAAGAATTTGTTGCATAAGTAGCAAAAATTATCACAGATATTCTACATATGCATTTCACATTTTATTTGATAAGATTTGCAGATATTAGTCATTAGTTATTCTGACATTGTTTATAAAATGTTAAAAATGAATAGAAAAGATATGTATGAAATTTCTCTCTTTTTCTCTATGAAATAAAAAAAAAAGAATAAGTGCACAGAACAGAGAATTACTTTGTAATTTTTCATTTTTATTAAAGGACCTGCTTCATTGGTAATGTTAATGTTCAGAATTCTCCTGAGCTATACAGCTCAAGCTTTCATAACCTTTTGACATACTATGCTGAGAATTATGCATCTGATGTTCTTTTTGTTAATACAATGGGCTGGACAACAGGTGATGTATTTTTTATATATAATATTTGGTACTATTTTAAATATATCAGTGTTTCAAAAAAATTTTAAGCTTATTAAATTTCAATAAAATTTTTCACTTTTCATACAATATATTATTAGCAGGAGTGGGAAGATTCTGAAAAATCTGACCAGCTATCAGTTTTTACCACAAGCCAGAGCAAAAGTATATTTCATTGTAGGGTGGAGCATGCTAAAATTTCCTTGCTTTTCTGTCACTAAAAAGAGCATGGAACAAAATAAGTGATATTGCATTCAAAGGGGAAAAAATGTTCTTTTCCCTACAAATATTATACTGTTGTAATTTTCCATAGGTTTAAAAAATTAGGTGTTGAACATTATACACAGCAGAAAATTTACTTGCCATTAGTGAGTGAGTTTCCACATGCCTATTAAGCTTTAAATTTTGACATGCCAGGCCTGAAAACTGGAATATATCTGAAGGCCAGTTTTGTTTTATAAATATTTTCAGCTAAGCAAGCAAACATATAAAGTCTTACTCTGAAAAGACTAAAAGTTATGCTATATACATATATACACATGTTTATCCAAATAAGATATATTCCAGATAAATTTATTCTTGGACCAAAAGAGTCAGGGTTTAGTTCATTCTCTAGTTCACCAGATTCATAAATTTCAGTTACCAAGTTTTAGTCCCAACTGAGCCAGCATTGAGATTTACTTCTGCTCACCCCCACCCTACCCTCAGTGAGAAAGGATACATTGAGATCCTGAAAAGGCCACTTCTGTCAGGTGAGACATAGAACCATGGCTCCATGCACAAGAGAGCCATACCCTGTGTGTATTAAAGAACATGCTGGATGCCCTTGATGGGAAACTTCCATGTCTCTAACAGCTGCCCAGTGGATCCCCTTACCCATTGTTCTCTGAGGCCTTGGGGTCCATCTGACATGACCAATTTAGTCCATTGTGTGCACAAAAGTACTGCTCAGAGGTAAAACCAACCAACCCAGATGTGGACAAAAAAGTAATAAAAAACTTCTTTTTTCTTCAGAATTTCTTCTTTTCCAATAAAGGAAAAATTTTGCTTTATTTTTTTTTTGCTTTAATCCTCCAGGTGGTTGGTATGGGTTCTCCTCACCACAGCTATCTGATCCCATAGTGTTACTGATGTGGTAGCACTGCCACACAGCCATTGCTTATTACTTTGGCATTTAAGAGCCCAACAGAGGGATAGGAGTGTAACACTTGGAGAGTTAACTTCATTAAAAAATAGTTCCTTAAAATTTTCCAGTTTTTATTTCTAATTTATTTCATTATCCCAATGAATATGAAAAATATTTCAGTTATTACTTATATTGTTAATTTATTTAGTTTTCTCCGAATTTTTGTCAAAATATGTAATTATTATATGACTTATAATATTTCCACATTATGTACTCAACCTATATAATCCTAACTGCTTAGTGCTTCAGCAATTTTGTTTAAAAACAAGATAAATATTTTAACAAAATTATTAAAATATATCTTAAAAACTGAAATAATTGAAAAAAATTAAACATATTTATATTTTAGAGTATTTTGCACTTTTTAAAAATCCAATATTTACTTAGGTGCTTAGTTTAATAAATCTAATATTTACTAAAGTGGCAAATTAAACACCATTTACATCAGATTCAAAGTATCACAATGAAAAAATTTACTGAGAAAATTTGTTTTTTAATCTAAACTGATAAATAAGCATAACATTAAAGTGCCAGATTAATTTTAGGGTGTTTTCAACATTAAAACTAAAAGAACTGTAGAACTTTACCCTGAAGTTGGTCTCACCTGAAGATTGGGTCACCCTGAAGAAGATCTTACTTTTGTTCAATCTTGTTTTCACTGGTTCTTTACACTTGTTGTTTTCATTGTGGTTTTTGTGTTATTTTATGTGCTTTTGCTACTAGTTTTTAAATGTGGTTGTGGGTTCTTTGTGTTTTAATTTTTTCTTTTTACCTTGTCTGATGCATTATAACCTCGGTTTCTGATGCATCATATAACCTCACCAACCAACCAATGGATGGGCTTCTCACAAATTTGCAGCTGTGTGTAGAAACAGTAGTATATCAACTTTGCTATATACTAGTATATCAACTTTGATTATTGAATTGATGAAACAATAGTCTGTGGGTATACCAACAGCATGTCAAATAGTTGATTAGTCTGTGTAAAAGGTAGTGTTGATGATGGATAACTCTGCTTTAGAACTCTGATTGTTATAGTATTGCATAAGAAACTTCTCAATCAAAATACTAATTTGCTTAAGAAGTTCTTAAATACTGAAAATTTAGTGATGAAGTAGCCCTTAGAGTAAATCTACATGATGAATTAATATTAAGACTCCAACCAAGACTCCAGTAGTAGAGAGGGGCAGGGTTTGCTCAGTCACTAGGCTCATAATCTGCAATTCCCAGGTTCAAATCCCACCTGGGACAGCGTTGAGGTTTATTTCCATTACATTCCTACCCTGCCCTTGGTCAATAGTTAAAAAAAATTGTATGTTGTGCAATTTGAACAAACCCTGAGATTGTGTTTAAGTAATTATGTGTTAATGTTTCAGACAATAGTTACCAATAAAAGCATGTTCGCTGCTAATTAATATGTTTGAAGAAGAAAATGGTGCTCCAATTGATATATTGCCTGTTGATCAGAATTTGAGTACAGCTATCTAATTAGAATGTCTGCGAGTCCCTAAAAAGAAAAAAAATTAAAACACAAAGAACTCACAACACTTAAAATCATCATCATCAAGTAGCCATGGGCTACAGAGGTCCAACCAGACTGTGCAATTTAGTTCTCCAAGCAAGTCTGTCCTGAGCTACATCTACTGCATCTGGCCACTGCACACCAAATCTAATAAGGTTCTGTTTGACATTGTCTGCCCACCGCATCCTTTTTCCGTGGCTTTTAGGCACGGAAAGAGGATTACTGTTCATAACCCTATTCGCCAATCTATAATCATTCATACGTGGAACATGGCCAAACCAATGGAGTCTCTCTCTACACAATATGCAGCTTAAAGGAGGTTGCATACTCCTTTGCCTAACCTCATCATTAGTTACAAAGTTGAACCACCTAATACCCAAGATACTGCATAAGCATCTGGAATCAAAAGCATCTAGTTTCCTGTTATCTTGTTTACAAAGTGTCCAAGTTTCATTACCATAACTAACCCTAGAAAGAACCAAATTATTATACAGTCTAATTTTAGTCTTTAGGTGTATACGCCTATTTCTCCACACTCTCCATAGATTCTTAAAAGTCCTGGCAGCAATCCCTATTCATCTGTTAATCTCATACCGCACATCACCAGTATCTGTTACATAGCTCCCAAGATAATTAAACTGTGACACCTGCTCAAGATTGCAACCATTCATATTAACTGAATCACAGCCTGCCTGACCAATTTTCATCACTTTAGTTTTCTCTCTGTTTATAACCAAACCTACTCTACTACCAGTTTCATCAACAGCTCGAATGAAAGAGTTCATCTCATCAACATCATTTGCCAAAAGGGCTAAATCATCAGCATAGTCTAGTCAGAAATTTTCATATCTCCAGACCATTTAAGGCCAAAATCTTTCCCTTGAAGTGAATTTCGCATAACATAATCAATAACCAAGCTATAGAGAAAAGGAGACAAAATGCACCCTTGTTGAACACCAAAAGTAATGCTAAACCAATTGCTACAAGCCTTACCAACTCTCGCACACGACTCAGTGTTATTATAGAGAGCTTTCATTATGTTAACTAACTTGACTGTTATACATATGATCTCACAATCAACCACAAATTATGATGATCAACAGAGTCGAAAGCCTTTTTGAAATCAACAAAGCTAGCAACCAAAGATTTCTGAAACTCTAAACATTTCTCAAGAATCTTCCTGAATGAAAATATCTGATCCACACATCCCCTACCACTTCTGAATCCACATTGCTCATCACGCAATTGACTGTCAACCAGATTCTTAATTCTATTAAGCACAATCATGGAAAGAACTTTACCTGGAACAGAGAGTAGGCTGATACCCCTGTAGTTATCACAAGAACTGCGTCACCTTTTTTGAAAATAGGGATAACAATAGCTCTGGTAAAATCCTTAGGAACCATGCCTTTATCATAAAAGATATTCAAAATTTCAGTCATCCAAGCGTTAACCGAAACATGCCCAGCTCTAAGCATTTCTGTAGTAATTTCATCTACCCCTGGAGATTTATGAAGTTTAAGTTTAGAAACAGCCAAACTAACTTCAGATTGTGTTATAGGGCCAACGTTAAAGCCACCAATGCATCTATCATCATTGCAAACAATGGGAGTAGAACTAACCACATTGTTTAGAACATCACTGAAATGCTGAGCCCACCTATCCATGACAGAATCCTCACCTTCTATAACCTTACCTTGTTTATCCTTCAATCCCTGTATGCCTGTTCGTTTTCTACCACAAAAAACATTAACTATCTGGTACAGCTCTCTGCTGTTATGCTGTCTAACTGCTTCCTCGGCTTTGTCAGCCAAGCCATCAAGCCAAAGATTCTTAGCAGCAGCTAACTGATCCTTTACACGTTTATTAAGCTCTCCGTAATGCTTTCTATTAGGACTAGTAGGGTACTGATTAAGGACATTCCTGCAGTTCCTTCTTTCTGAAATAAGTTCAAGTGCCTTATCACTCAAATAATTGTCTCCTCTGCTCCTTTTTTCCTAAAAGAGTACTGTTAGTTTCCAAAAAAGCCTGTTTAAAATGGTTCCATTCTTTCTCAACTTCAGTAGTAAGCAAACCATGACTGTCATAATGACTAAGTAACCTATCATGGTAAGCTTTAGCTATAGCTGGGTCTTTCAGAGCTTCAGAATCAAAGGTAAATTTTTTAACCTTAGCACAACAGTTCTTAATTTAAGTTGCAAGACACTTTTAACAAGATAATGGTCAGATGCAATTTCAGCTCCCCTATATCCCTGGTATTCCTAACAGAACTAGTCCATTTGCTGTTAATTAATATATAATCAATCATATTCTTATGCAGCCCATCTGGTGAAACCCATGTGTACTTATGTATGTCGCGGTGTTTGTAATGAGTGTTAGTTATTCTGAAGCTATTGAGTTTACTTACCTGTAGGAGAAGTTGCCCATTGCAGCTACCAATACCAAAAGGGCCTATTACTCCTCCCCAAAGGTCAGAGTCAGTACCAACTTTGACATTGAAGTCACCTAGAACAAGGGTAATATCTCCTTTCTTGACAGAATTCAAAATATCCTGAAGTTGTCTGTAAAATCTATCCTTCTCATCCTCATCAGCATCCTCAGTGGGGGGCATAGCAGCATATAACATTCAAGTCTTTAACGCTTGTCTGAAATTTTGCTGTAAGAAACCTTTCATTAATGCACTCATATCCTAGAAGAGCATCACTGGCGTGTCTGCTGAGAAGCAGACCCACACTTTGGTGATGTTTATTGTCGTCCCTCCCTGAAAAGAGAAATTAAAGATTATTTTTAAGAATCTGACCTTTATCTGTCCATCTGGTCTCTTGCAAGCCGAGAATATCTAAATTATAATGGTGGAATTCTTGAGTGAGGACATCAAGAGAAAAAGCTCTGTGCAGAGTCCTCACATTCCAACTACCTATGGAGAGAAAATGGTTAATGGGATGTTTAAAGAAACTATGTTTATTGAGAGAGGGAATGCCGACAATAGCAAACAGCCCCCTAATCGCAGACATGGGGCAAAGACCCGTTCCCCCACCACTAAAGGCTGAAGCCATCTACACTGGAAGACTTCTTCCAATGTAGAATTTGACAATGCCAATAGAAGCAAAGAATTCGGGTGCCTGCAATGACCTCTGCTCAGGATTATCCACCAGCTGATAAACATATAATAAAAGGTTTCTTACACAAAATTTCAGACAAGCGTTAAAGACTTGAATGTTATCTGCTGTTATGCCCCCACTGAGGATGCCGATGAGGATGAGAAGGATAGGTTTTATGAACAACTTCAGGATATTTTGAATTCTGTCAAGAAAGGAGATATTACCCTTGTTCTTGGTGACTTCAATGCCAAAGTTGGTACTGACTCTGACCTTTGGGGAGGAGTAATAGGCCCTTTTGGCATTGGTAGCTGCAATGGCAATGGGCAACGTCTCCTACAGGTAAGTAAACTCAATGGATTCAGAATAACTATCACTTATTACAAACACCGCAACATACATAAGTACACATGGGTTTCACCTGATGGGCTGCATAAGAATATGATTGATTACATATTAATTAACAGCAAATGGGCTAGTTCTGTTAGGAATACCAGGACATATAGGGGAGCTGAAATTGGATCTGACCATTACCTTGTTAAAAGTGTGTTGCAACTTAAACTTAAAAAGTGTTGTGCTAGGGTTAAAAAATTTACTTTTAATACTGAAGCTCTGAAAGATCCAGCTATAGCTAAAGCTTACCATGATAGGTTACTTAGTCATTATGACAGTCATGGTTTGCTTACTACTGAAGTTGAGAAAGAATGGAACCATTTTAAACAGGCTTTTTTGGAAACTAACAGTACTCTTTTAGGAAAAAAGGAGCAGAGGAGGCAGAATTATCTGAGTGATAAGGCACTTGAGCTTATTTCGGAAAGAAAGAACTGCAGGAATGTCTTTAATCAATACCCTACTAGTGCTAATAGAAAGCATTACAGAGAACTTAATAAACGTGTAAAAGATCAGTTAGCTGCTGATAAGAATCTTTGGCTTGATAGTTTGGCTGACAAAGCCGAGGAAGCAGTTAGACAGCACAACAGCAGAGAGCTGTACCAGATAGTTAATGTTTTGTGTGGTAGAAAACGGACTGGCATACAAGGATTGAAGGATAAACAAGGTAAGGTTATAGAAGGGGAGGATTCTGTCATGGCTAGGTGGGCTCAGCATTTCAGTGATGTTCCAAACAATGTAGTTAGTTCTACTCCCATTGTTTGCAATGATGATAGATGCATTGGTGGCTTTAATGTTGGCCCTATAACACAATCTGAAGTTATTGTGGCTGTTTCTAAACTTAAACTACATAAATCCCCAGGGGTAGATGAAATTACTACCGAAATGCTTAGAGCTGGGAATGTTTCGGTTACCACTTGGATGACTGAAATTCTGAATATCTCTTATGATAAAGGCATGGTTCCTAAGGATTTTACCAGAGCTATTGTTATCCCTATTTTCAAAAAAGGTGATCGCAGTTCTTGTGATAACTATAGGGGTATTAGCCTACTCTCTGTTCCAGGTAAAGTTCTTTCCATGATTGTGCTTAATAGAATTAAGAATCTGGTTGACAGTCAACAGCGTGATGAGCAATGTGGATTCAGAAGTGGTAGGGGATGTGTGGATCAGATATTTTCACTTAGGCAGATTCTTGGGAAATGTTTAGAGCTTCAGAAATCTTTGGTTGCTAGCTTTGTTGATTTCAAAAAGGCTTTTGACTCTGTTGATCGTCATAATTTGTGGTTGATTGTGAGATCGTGTGGTATACCTGACAAGTTAGTTAACATAATGAAAGCTCTGTATAATAACACTGAGTCGTGTGTGAGAGTTGGTAAGGCTTGTAGCAATTGGTTTAGCATTACTTCTGGTGTTCGACAAGGGTGCATTTTGTCTCCTTTTCTCTTTAGCTTGGTTATTGATTATGTTATGCGAAATTCACTTCAAGGGAAAGATTTTGGCCTTAAATGGGCTGGAGATACGAAAATTTATGATTTAGATTATGCTGATGATTTAGCCCTTTTGGCAAATGATGTTGATGAGATGAACTCTTTCATTCGAGCTGTTGATGAGACTGGTAGTAGAGTAGGTTTGGTTATAAACAGAGAGAAAACTAAAGTGATGAAAATTGGTCAGGCAGGCTGTGATTCAGTTAATCTGAATGGTTGCAGGCTTGAGCAGGTGTCACAGTTTAATTATCTTGGGAGCTATGTAACTAATGATAATGGTGATGTGCGGCATGAGATTAACAGGCGAATAGGGATTGCTGCCGGGACTTTTAAGAATCTATGGAGAGTGTGGAGAAATAGGCGTATACACCTAAAGACTAAAATTAGATTGTATAATAGTTTGGTTCTTTCTAGGGTTAGTTATGGTAGTGAAACTTGGACACTTTGTAAACAAGATAACAGGAAACTAGATGCTTTTGATTCCAGATGCTTACGCAGTATCTTGGGCATTAGGTGGTTCAACTTTGTAACTAATGATGAGGTTAGGCAAAGGAGTTTGCAACCTCCTTTAAGCAGCATATTGTGCAGAGAGAGACTCCGTTGGTTTGGCCATGTTGCCCGTATGAATAATTATAGATTGGCGAATAGGGTTATGAAAAGTGTGCCTAAAGGCCTCAGAAAGAAGGGGAGACCTAGGATGCGGTGGGCAGACAATGTCAAACAGGACCTTGTTAGAATTGGTGTGCAGTGGCCAGATGCAGTAGATGTAGCTCAGGATAGACTTGCTTGGAAAACTAAATTGCACGGTCTGGTTGGACCTCCGTAGCCCATGGCTGCTTGAGGATGATGATGATGATGATAAACATATCCTGTGAATCTATTCACTTGGGCTGTCAACCCACAAACAAATGGAAAACACAGCGGAAGATTTTCCCTCCACAGAAGCCCACCATTGCAGCAAAATCAGGATCCATAATCAAGCTCAGAGCCATATATCTGTCCAGTCCAGTGGGTTTATATGGTAAGCACCAGGACCCTGTGTGGTTGACCACTCCTTAGCTTAAAAACTAGTAGCAAAAGCACGTAAAATAACACAAAAACCATGAAAACATTATTGTTTTCAGATACTTTTCATATTTGATTTTCTTTCTGAAAAATTGATGGTATGGGATTCTTTCCCAAACAATGAATTAGGAATATTTTACTCAACATTTGGACCTTGCTGCCCTCTGAAACTTTTAATAATCATATAGAGAGCATGAATCAGTGCTCTCAGTCCTTTTCAAGGGCACTACATCTGTTACCAAAGACCCATTTTCTATCCTATTCACTTTACCATTTTCAGATACTTTTTATATTTGATTTCCTTTCTCAAAAATTGCATGCTTCTAGAATCACATTTTGGTGTTGTAGGGAGCCCTCATATTTGCATGTTTTTACTAAATGTTTTTACTCAACTGTCATTATTGATCCTGATGGGCATGTTTTGTGTGCTCTGTTCTTCACTTCTGATGATGGATGTATAAGTCAATCCATACAACAAATTTCAGCTAACTTTAAATATTAGATAATTAGTTCATCTGACAGCATTATAGTTTGGTATCTGCTTAACAAATTTATAATTTTGAATGTAATTAGAATTTCTTTTTTTTTTCAGGATTGGGTCTTACTCTTTTGCTTAATTTAATACGTTGTATGCATCCTACTTTTGTAATTCAATTGGAAAATTCAAATTTAAAATTTAATACACCACCTCTGACTCCAAAGTATGTCTACCAAATGGAAAATTGTGAGTGGGATGCAGAAGATACCTTAATGGCTGAATATCCTGAGTATACTCTATACCATGTCCCATCATCACTCCAAAATTCATCAAGGTAGGAAAAAGGAAAAAAAAAAAGTTTCTGATCACATGTTTTAATGCTGAAATAGTTCATATTACATTATTTTTAATAAGGCAAAACAAAATAATAAATCAAAATATATGTTTTGATGTATAAATAACACTGGGCAACACACAAAAAGACTTTCAAATGAAAATACCCAATCTTTATTAATTTCAAGGTGCAACACGAAAATGACCATAAAATTTGTCGATTGGCTCTTGTTTAGGAGAGACAGAGGTGGTTATGTATAAATGACTCAGTCCACATTGAGTACATAGGTAACCATTTTGCAACGCTGTATTTTAAACTCCAGATTGCGTTGTATTGCATCAGCTGTGATGCCCCCTCGTTCACTTTTACTTTACCTTAACCAGTTTTGATTAATTTACGTTATATTTATCATTTTGGGGATTTTTATTTCCTTTTTGGCATAACAGTGCTCGTTTCCAAGAGTTAGGAGTTGCGCATGCGCAACTCCGATCTTCCGACTGTCACCCGCCAAAGCGCGTGCACAAGGACACGCCCCCTCTTGCATCATAGCTTGCGTTGCTCGTCTGTTTATGTAAATGTCTTTGCCGGTGTGCAACGTGACGCATGCTGACTTTGTACCTCTTGTTAAAACCTGATGACATGCTAGTCACAGGAGCACAGACGGAGAGAGAGAGTTGTAGCACAGTACAGCGCACTGTAGTGCAGAGAGTAGTAAGCATGAAGGAGCACAGTTAGTGCAATGTGTAATCAGAATTGATGTATCTTCATTGAAGGTTGGTGAGTGATTTTTGGAAATAAATTTGTTTCTTATTTAAACCTTTTGAATCTTCACTAATTTTTCTCTTGAGCAACATTAATTGTTGATTAGTATTTAACATTTACGTTTTTGACAATCATTTTTGAATTCTTACTCATTAACGCTCGCTGGTATTTTGAACCCTAATTTAACTTGATTTATTTATTTGGCAATTTGTTAATTATTGCCTGGCGCCCGACTGAACTATCCAGAGCATAAACCTAATTGGATCAGAAAAAGGGTCCAAACTTAAAAGTATTTTGCATTTCTTTGGAGCATTACACAGCCCATCATATACACAACCCCCAGAGGTATCGCATCATTGTCTGATGCAATGTAGTTGAGTCATGACATCTCGGCTTTATGATTGCAGAAAAAAGATGATGTAATCGTCAGTTGTAAGCGATGTCTCGTAGGGTGAGCAAGTCTTTTGAGCGACTCCCATTTACCCCTGAGTCATAAGTTATCCTTGCAGTTTTAATCCAGCAATAGTGATGCCAAGTAACTGTGTTAATAATACAGATACATTTTGCTACATTTGTGGGGAAGTGATGTTTGCAAGCCAGAAAAGGGCCATCACTCCAATAGTGAAAGTGGTGTACGATTTTTTTTTTTGATGCAAGATCGGGGACCAGGACAAGGCCTGGGCCCCACACATATGCTGCAGTACATGTGCAAGAAATCTTCCAAAGTGGCGATGCTGTTTGCTGTTCCTATGATTTGGAGAGAGCCAAGCAATCATGCAAATGACTGCTACTTCTGCATGGTTACACCTGTTTCTGGAGGCATCACAAGGAAAAGGAAGTGGACAATAGCGTACCCAAATATACAATCTGCTCTCCAACCAGTTCCGCATGGCAAAGGCCTTTCCATTCCCGAACCTCCAAAAGAATTTTCCATTCGATGAGATGAGGAGGGAGGTGAACCAACGTTGGGTTCTCTGCAGCCTTCAGTGTGTAATGATGATCCATACATCTGCTGCAGTGCGTCATCTACACCACACATTCTCACCAAAGAAGAAATGAATGATCTTGTTCACAATCTGGAACTGTCCAAGGCCAAAGCAGAGATACTTGGATCAAGACTTAAACAATGGAATCTCTCAAGGAAAATGTCCGAGTGACTTCATTTCGAACTTGTCATTAGTAGTTTGCACCGTACTTCAGAAAGGAAGATGACCTTGTGTTCTGCTCTGATGCAGATGGCCTGATGAATGCCATCGGAATCAAACATGACCCTCAAGAATGGCAGCTATTCACGGACTCCTCGAAATTAAATCTGAAGGCAGTGTTGCTGCATAATGGAAATCGACTTCCATTCCAGTTGGACATGCTGTCTACATCAGTGCTGTCCAACTTCTCTAAGACTGCGGACCATTTTTTCTTTTGCCAATATTTCGTGGGCCAAAAAATAGAATAGGATAGGATAGGTAATTAAAAAGTCAGTTCATGTCAACTCAAAAAATTATTTTATTTATAAGAAAAATAATAAGTAATAATAACCTTAAAAAGTTATTTTATTTATACAAAAAATAATAAGTAATAATAACCTCAAAAAACCCCAAAATATTATTTATACCAAAATAATAAGTAATAATAAACCAATATAAATTTTCTAAACCTTATCAAATATTCAATAAATTTAATGGGAGCATTGTGGCCGTAGTTGTTGGGCATTAATTTCTTTTACATCCATATCGATATTTGTTGTTGCAAGCCGAAGTATATGTTCAAGTGTAGAGTGTTTCAAGCAGTTTCTGTATCTTGATTTTATACATTTCATATCAGAAAATGTGCACTCGCAGATATTATGTACTTCCGAACACAGAAATTATTGGAATTCAAAATCTTTCATTTTTGGATATTTTTCTTTAGGCAAAAGTTTGAACAATTCTATTCCAGTTTTCTCTATCAGATGCAATAATTGGGTTGGCCTGAAGGTCACATAATTCCATTTGATATTTAGGATCTACAGTGCTAATATCAATATTTAATGGTTACTGAATAAATTTAAACTTTGCTTAAGATCATCATATTGAGAAAATCTTGAATTAGAATATCTAATTTAGGAACATTTTTTTCAAAATTAACTGTCTTACTAAGTTGCTTCATTTTTTCGTAGAACTCTTTACAAGTTTCAAAATGAATTAAACTGTTTTCTTGCAAATTTGACTTCAAAAATTGTAGTTTGTTTCTAAACCCAGTAACATGATTATAAAGACAGCACATTTTTGATCTTTTCCTTGTAAGGATTTATTCAAGACATTTAAATAATCTGTAATATCTCTTAGGAAAACAAACATAAAAAATTTTCATCAACAAAACTTGCCATTAAATCTTCATCGGTGCCCACTTCTGTGAGAAAAAGATAAATTTCTTTTCAAAGTTTAAAAAACCTCTTGAGGCATTTTACGGCACTTAACCAGCAAATATTGCTATGTAAAAGCAGATCGCCATACTCAGCATGCAGTTTGTCCAAAAAACTTTATTAAATTTTCTGTGTGTAAGAGAACGATTTCCGCCACGAATTAAATTAGTAATTTCAACAACCTTTTCCATTACAACCTTTAGTCTCCGCAAAATGCCAAACAATGTCTCCTGCTGCACAATGCAGTGCAACATTCGGCAATGCATGCCATATGCATGTGCAGTGAGAGCAATTCGTACTGTCATTATATGCTTCTTATTACTGCAGCTTCATAAAAACATTTGTTTGATGACGCCGCACCACTCTTAAAAGGTTTCAGAAGTTTGCCGATCGGCTTAAGAATGTGTTGTAAACTTTATAGAATGAGTAAGTTGAAGATTGCATATCAAGTAAAGTGATATAAGTTGGCAAAAAATTATAAGGTGGAGTACAGATGTTTATTTAAAATTTCAAGTAAAAATTTTATTCTTTCGCAGGCCACAAAAATCCTTTTGCGGGCTGTATTGCGGCCTGCTAGTTGGACAGTACTGGTCTACATGATAGAAACCTACAACAACCTGAAACAGCTGTTGAACTATCTTCAATACAGAAGTATGGCTGGCATAGCTGTTGTGACTTGAGGGTAGTGGCTCTGTTGATGAGTCTGCAGCTGGTATATACGAAGCACTGCTGTTTCTTATGTGAATGGGACAGCCGACCAAAAAATTTGCACTGCATGAAGAGAAACTGGCTTCAGAGGAAAAAGAATTTTCATAGTAGTTGTTTATTCAGCAAGGCTGCACATTGCGAGTTGTCTGACTTTGAATGTGGATTGATCATCAGTGGCAGAAGGATGGAGAGAAGAATGTGGAACTCCCAGCACTGGCAGAAACGCACAAAATCCTGCTACTGTCCCTACACATCAAATTCGGTGTGATGAAAAACTTTGTAAAAGCCATGAACTGGACTGCATCAGCTTTCAAGTACTAGCTGACAAATTCCCTCGATTCAGTGAAGCAAAAATTAAAGAGGGAATTTTTGTGGGTCCTCGGATCTATGAGCTGTTCAGAGACCAGATGTTTGACAACCTGCTTCAGGGTGACAAGAAAAAGGCTTGGAACGCATTTTGTCTGGTGTCAACTAAATTCCTTGGGAATGTCGAGGCAAGGCAGACAACTACAAGAAACTGGTTAAGGACATGTTGTCTCTGTATCACAAACTTGGCTGCAATATGTCCTTAAAGATCTATTTTCTCCATTCCCACTTAGATTTCTTCCCCAACAACTGCGTCATGGTTAGTGATTAGCACGGTGAACATTTTCACCAGGACATTGCAACGATGGAAAAACGATACTAGGGTAACTTGTCCACTTCAATGTTGGCTGACTACTGTTGAACACTTGCCAGAGATGATCCTGAGCAGCTGTACAAGCGACGTCGGAAGTAGAAGCGGAGTTTTACCGATACATGTCATGACATGTGACATGATATTTGTGCAATTGATGAACAGAACTCGCATCAGCTGTCACGAATGGTAACAACCAACAGGTGGGCTACAGTGCATGAAATCACTACCAATTTGAATGTGGACCAAACACAAAATGTTTCTGAAAGGACTGTCCATCACCACCTGCACTCCATCAGATTTGGTAGCTGAAGATCCATTCATGTCCCATTGCTTACACATCATCACTGAGCTCAATGACTGGAATGGGCTCAAAGACATCGAAATTGGACAGTAGAACAGTAGCATCGGGTAGCATGGTCTGATAAATCAAGATTCCAGTTGTTTGATGCTGATGGGCGCTTTAGAATGTGGTGTAGGCCCCAAGAGGCCATGGACCCTTCCTGCAAGGTATTGTTCAGGCTGGAGGCGGTTTTGTGATGGTGTGGGACATGTTCATGTGGTCTACATTGGGCTCTCACATCCGTTTGGAGTAATCGCTGACAGGTATGAGATACATGGACATTCTTGCAGATCACCTGCACCCCTTCATGACTCTCGAGCATCCTGATGGTGAAGGGGTATTCCGACAAGATAATGCAATGTATCACCAGTCTTTGGTTGCTAGGAGGTGGATCGAGGAACACTCTACGGACTTTACCACCATGAATTGGTCCCCCAATATGAACCCCTTAGAGCCCCTGTGGGACACAATGGAAACAAACTTATGATCCATGAATCCAGCACCATCCAATGCAATACACTGCAGGATGTGTGGGCTGCCATCCCTGCAGAACGGTACCGGCAACTCGACTCCATCCTCGACATGTGGCTGCACTGCTGAGGGCTCGAGGAGGACCAACCAATTATTAGGCACGTATCCCATGACTTTTGGCCTCTCAGTGTATATATATATATAGGTGAATCAGAAGTACATTCTGGTGTTTCAATTTTTCTTGTATATTTTTTTCCTCCTATATATGACTTGTTCTATTTTCTGTGTGCTGTCCCATGGCCAAGTGGTTAGCATGCTTGGCTACTGATCTACGGGACCCTGGGTTTGTGCCCTGGACAAGGCATGGATTTTCTGCTGAGGTCCCGCCATCCTCACAGACCTTCTACTATGGCGTATTAAACTGATAGGCCCCTGTCGGACCTCTGTGGCAAGCAGCTGCTTGAGGGGGTATTTATTTTTTTATTATATTTATATTTTCTGTATATAACAAATTGATATTTCCATTATTTACTGTGGCAAGATATCTTGGCTACATCATATCAATCATTTGCTAATTTCATATGTAACCAGTTTACATAAATGTCGTACAAATTTCTACTCTTATTCAATTCACCTCTGTAACAATATTTTTTCTTGCATTGAATGAGTATAAATTTTACAGCATTTTTTTCATAAATAAAACAATGTGCAAACTGAATAAACCATGTGAAGTTCATAGTGTATATTTAAATAATGAATTAATTGAAACTACTGCAATAGCAGTTTTTGTAACTCAGGGAAAAATAGACTCATTTATTGCCAAAATTAAAAAAGGCTAAATTTGATGTAAAGTTTAGTTGATGATCATATTAAAGATATCAAATTTCCCCATAATTCTGACCTTTGCTTCCGCTGGACAATTTACCCCAAATAAAATTGCAAAGTAAATCTCGGCTCTGTGTTAACCAAATTTTTTGAAATAAGACTTAGAATTTTCTCCCCATTAAAAAGGGGCAGGGGTGGCTCAGTCGGTAGCAGGCCAGGCTTGTAATCTGTAGTTCCCAGGTTCGAGTCCCAGCTGGGTCAGCGTTGAGATTTATCTCTGCAAAAATTCCCCGCCCTGCCCACGGTCAGTAGGGGACACCGATGGGCTTGGAAAGGCCACCGTCTGTCAGATGGGATGTTAAGCCGTGGCCCCGTGTGCGGGAGAGCCATACCCTGTGCACGTTAAAGAACATGCTGGATGGCCTTGACGGGAGGCTACCATCTGTCTCCCAACAGCTGTTCCAGTGGGTCCCCTCCCCCAACCTTCTCTGAGCCTTCGGGTCCATGTGACCTGGCCATTTAGCCCATGGTGTGCAAAAAAGTGCCACTCAGAGGTAAAACAACCCAACCCCATTAAAAGTAATGCAATTTTTTGTAGATAATTGTCTTCATTTTTTAATTAAGTAAAATAATTCAGTTTTATGGTCAGTGTGCTTGAGGTCTAGCTGATGTTCAAACACATTTTTTTTAATCAGTTTTACTAGAGGAGCTTTTTTTGGACAACTATTAGGAAACCTTGTGTTTTTGTCCTTGAATTAAAAGCAGGAGACCTTGAAAGATAAAATGATGTTATGATAGCAAGCACTTGGAATAGGCACTAAGATGAGAAAAAAAGTGACACTTTTTGTTATGTTTTATTTTCTAGAGAAGAAGCTGCAAAATCTCTGGATAGCTAAATCAGATTGTTAATAAAAGGAGAAATTATTGCTTTACTACACAAAAGCTGTTTAGCAAAATGATATGCGTGTCAAAATTGCAATCTAAATTCAAAGAATATTTCAAATATGAATTATCCACATAATTTCTATCATTGATAATGTATATTCTATATTGGATGAGTGTTACTTGCTTACTGTGGAGCATCAGCAAAACTCAATTAAATATAAAACTTGAGTTGTCCTCTTTGCTGATTATTAGAGCTACACAACAATAGCCCATTAGATATATTTTCAAATTTATTACTGGTTAGGGTAAAAATTTTAACAAATTAGAGTTTTAAATAACTTTTTATAATTTTTTATATTAATAAAAGATAAGAACTAACTCTGGTCTGAAATTCAGTTTTTTTAATGTAAAGATCAGTTTTAACTGGACTATTATTGAAATTAAGATACATAATAGAGTGATGCTTACTTTGTAAAATAGCTTTGCAAGTATTTTATTAACAAAAATTTGGGAAGTTATGTTTTTATTTTGAAAATGTTTAAGGATATGAGAGTTTTTCTGAGCTTTGCCAAATAATTTTGAAATTGAACTCGTAGGGCTCAAAATATAAGGTCAACTTTAACTGAAAACTGATTTCATCTTTAGCTTTTTGCTTTCAGTTGTAATCATCAGTTTCATTAATGTGGTCATAAACTTTGAAAATGAAATTCTGAGTTGTGTTAAAAAATAAAGCATCATAAACAGTACAAGAGTTTTGATGCTAGATAAAAATTGTTTGTCAGATTTAAGGCTAAAATGAGCTTGGGGGGGATTTAAGTTTGATTCACTATTTTTATCCCCCTCCCCCCTTTTTTTTCTTTTTGATGGATTAAAAAGTTTGTAACTTCCCAGATTTTTCCTCATTATGCTACTTCACAGTATTTTTTTAACCAACCATGAATGTTATGTGAAATGCTTAATCTCTATACTTTTTCATAATTACTTATAATGAAACATGAGCTACAGGGTACAGTCAGTGCTGTCTCCCAAATCACAATCATAGAAATAATGGTCTGAAATTTCTGATGAAAGATTTGGTGAATCACATGTCATTTTCAGACAGTGAAACAGTAAATCTATTTCAATTTCAACGTCTAATAATCAGCTTGGCTGTTGTAATCATCAGTTTCATTAATGTGGTCATAAACTTTAAAAATGAAATTCTTAGTTGCTGGTGTAAAAAAATAAAGCATCATATCATCTGTGTTGTACTATTCCCCCTAAAGATGACATTGAAGGAACAGCTGCCATTTAGGGCACACAGATTACAAAAGGAAAACTGGTAAAAAAAATTGTCACTTAACTGTAAGTTGTATAACTGAACCTCATAAATGAGAAACTAATTGTTTCTGAGGTCAACAGATGGCTTAACACAACATTTTAGAATTTTGTAGTATCACTTAAGGTTAGAGCTACTGGATGGTCCCTTAATCCTAAAAGACCAGGTTGGTTAAAGCAATGAAATATTTTATATTGAACCACATAAACCAAATGTCATTGGTCTCACAAGACTGACCTTTAAGTTAACAGGTTTAAATGTAATGAGTTAAAAGTTATAAGAATTACTTTATTTGCATTGTTTATAGTAATTATGGTATCAGTTAATATGCAATATATTTTGCTTTTTTTAATTTTAGTTGTCAAAAATTAAAAAAAAAAGTTATTAGCTGAATGCATTAAAATGTTTGTTCATTGTTCCATTTAACCACACAGTGTAGAAGTAGCTGCACCTCTCAGAAGATCTTTAGCAATATTAGCTTATCTAGGAAGATGCCATCAGTCATTCCAGAAGTTAACACCTATTACTAACGTCACTCCATATTCGTAAGTTTTATTAATTTTTCTATGATAAATGTTGTTATAATTTCATTATACATATATGTACATAAAGCATGCATTTTTTTTAGCTTATGGAAAAGGTTTACTTTGTTCTAATGAAATTTAATTATTTTCATTTATTTAGCGTAATTGCAAAAGCTAACTATTACTAATATCAGAGCTAGGTAAAGATAACATTATGCCTACAGCTGTGTCAATTTTATTGGGAGACTCCTAATAGTTGGTCTTTTTTCCAAATTTTAGATTTCATAAGGTTCCGTGTTGGGATAAATATCTGAATCTCTTTCCTTGCTTTATTTATTAAAATACAAAATCTCTTTATATTTCATATGTAATGTATTTTTTTTTTTACCTTACATTGCTAGGAAGCATGTTCAATAGAAATCTGTGTAGCAGACACTATGAGAAAAGATTCATTCATTCTTTATTATAGGGCAATTTTCAGTTGTGAACATCATCAACCTATGTAGAAAAAATATGAGGAATCTTGCTGACTGTTTAGTTTGGAACTATAAAACTATGATAAATGTAATGGGAATAGTTCAGTTCATTTATGTTTAGTATGTTTATATCATTCTATGCTGGTGGTTGATATATTTCGAACTGTTGGAGTTGATATCTTTAAAGTGTTGGTGAAGTAAAGCTGGACTAACTGTTGAAAAATGGCATTAAAGCCTAGAATCTTTAAGAGACATGTCGAGAAAATGTTAACAAGGAATCTTTTTCACAAAGATATCCTGAAAAATCTTTTTGCATGAAATGCTGTTGTGATGAAATCTGATTTTGAATTATTCAAGTTTTTCAGTTATATAAGAAGAAATAATTGATATAAAAAATTAGCAGTATTTATATTATTGATTTTTCAACTTGAGCAATTCAAAATATCCAAAAATGTTCAAAAATGAACATTTTTCATTATACTTCATTTGTCACATTCTTGAATTACTTCACATTTCAATTAAACTGAAATGTTCCAAACTTTTTTGCCTTACATCTGGTTGCTTGCCACCTTAGACAGTGGCTCAGTCGATAGCGCGCCTGGCTCATAATCTGCAGATACCAGGTTCTCAAGTCCCAGCTGGGTCAGCGTTGAGATTTATCTCCACAAAACTCCCCGCCCTGCCCATGGTCAGTAGGGGACACCGGTGGGCTTGGAAAGGCCACCATCCGTCGGATGGGATGTTAAGCTGTGGCCCTGTGTGCAGGAGAGCCATACCCTGTGCACGTTAAATAACACGCTGGATGGCCTTGACGTGAGGTTACCGTCTGTCTCCCAACAGCTATTCCAGTGGGTCCCCTCCCCCAAACTTCTCTGAGCCTTCAGGGTCCTTGTGACTTGGCCATTTAGTCCATGGTGTGCAAAAAAGTGCCACTCAGAGGTAAAACAACCCAACCCACTGTACAAAATACCATTCACTAACTCCAAAATTTAAAGTGTATCTCATAATATTTCACCGTATCTGGTGATGATTTTTCACGCTACTTGATTAACTTATCTCAAATAGTTTACCGTAAAACATTAATCTATATCTATTAGCATAGATTTGAGTACTCATTTTACATTACAATATTTGTTAAACATTAAGTGGAGTATTATAATAAAACTGGTGACAAATCTTTTAATATTTTATTTATGAAACTGAATCGTTATGTAAATCAGTATTGTACAGTACTAATTTTTTATGAGCTGAAATTTCTTGGTCATTTTTGTTATTTTATAGTATTCCATGGACAGAAGTAGCACTACACATTAGCAATGAAATTGTTCCTGTAGACCAAATATTGTATTCCATAAATGGCAGTTGGGTGGCTTTATGTTCTGTAGATGAATCACAGGTAATGTTTACATTATCTTCATATTTGTATAATGAGCTATTTTATTATGGTACATAATCCTATTTATTTTGGGACAGGAACTACAAGTAATTTTTTATTTTACTGAGAATATCAAGTGTTGACATCTCTCTGTGTGAAAGGAATATTCAGATCACTAAGATCCAGATTTTATGATTAGTCAAATAGTGATGATAATTGAATTAAAGCCAGAACTCGTGAATTCAGGAACTCGTGAATGTACTTTATAGGGTAATTACAAAGTAGCTTTACAACTTCAAACATTTGTAGCTATCGCATTTGTCACACAAAAGGAACACAAATGATGAA
The DNA here is from genome assembly GCA_038380435.1 of Ryuthela nishihirai. Taxonomy (NCBI): domain Eukaryota; kingdom Metazoa; phylum Arthropoda; class Arachnida; order Araneae; family Heptathelidae; genus Ryuthela; species Ryuthela nishihirai. The sequence goes on from JAWZYU010000017.1 coordinate 162,179, forward strand.
GAAAAGTAAATCAAGTTATGGATGTATAGAATGGGTGTTGAAGAGAGATATATAGAAAAATATCAGAAGAAGAAGATGACAGCAGACATCCTGATGAACTTTCCTTCCACACTCTGTGGAATATACTCTGCCAGTCACTGTCATCTATGAAGACAGTCAAGAAGAGCTGAGTACACAGACTTCTTGACTGTCTTCATAGATGGCTCAAAGTCTGGCACATCAGTGGGATCAGCCATGTCTGCTACCATACATACTGTTCACAAAAATTAGGGGATATTTCATCGCTTCATATTCATTTTTAAAATATCCCCTAATTTTTGTGAGCAGTGTATCATGCAGACCAGATCCTACCACAATATTTTATCTTTGTTACAGAGTCACGCTGTATCATCCTTGCCTTTGACCACATTATGGCTAAGATCATCATCAGTTTGTGCTTTACACCAACTCGCTTAGCCCACTACAGGCTTTGATTTTGGTGAGCCATTGGCCTCATCCTGTTCTCTACAAGATCCACCAGCAGCTCCATCATCTGGCAGCTACAACCTCCATTCTCTTGTGTTGAGTACATGGTCATGTCAGGGGCAATTACTTGGCAGTTACTGCTGCCAAGTCAGCCACACCTTTGTCCAACTTTTCACTGCCAGTTCCATAGCTGGACTTTTGGCAGTGTTTTACCACCGGCTCCAGGCATGGTAGCAGAGATCTTGGTCAGAACAACTTGGGAATAAGCACTTTGAGATCAAGCCTATTATCAAACCATGACAGTCGTGTTTTTGCAAGAATTGCAAACAGGAAGTTGTACTTGCTCAGCTCTGATTAGATCATTCATTTATTACACATTTATTTATTCTATGGGTGGACGATGAACCTAAATGTGAGTTTTGTGACAACATTTTAACTATTAAACATTTTACTCAAATGCATAGCTTTTAATCTTGAACACCATATATATATATTTTACCTATCATAATTTTACATCTGAGCCCTTTACACTTGAACATCTTTTATTTGATCATTCACATTTTCCAGCAGTTTTTGCATTTTTACATTATATGGATTATTTTACTTCTCTTTAATTTTCTATTGTTGTTTTATACTCCCTCTTTAACCTGGATCTTTTACACCTGGGTTGCTTTTATTTTTCTATATATCTCCTGATTTTTAACCCTTCCAGTGTCCACATTGTCTGTACATGTTTGGAGAATCCAAAAAAATATGCCGAGGACGTATACACACGTTTTTAGTACAACAAAAAAAATCTATTTTTTTTTAAATAAAAATTGCCATTGTAATTTTTTATATATATATCTTATAAAAATATATAATTCAGGCTTCAAAAATAATATTTTGTTTTTAATTTGATGCATATTTTACTAAACTACAATTTAAATAATTTTATAATGCCATCTGATTGCCATTTTTTAGAAGCACTAAACGGTATTGCCGATTTGCTTGTTAGCATTCCTATTTGCTGGAGCAACCTTCTGATTTAAGCTCACAGGTTTGATTTGAGCTATTATCAACAAAATTTCCCCTAAATTTTCGAAAAATCTTCTAAAAATTAAGAAAAAAATGCTATTTTTAAAAATGATAGATTTTGGAAGTAATTACAAAATACGTAATGCAATTTTTTTTTTTCCGTTTCACACTTTTTTCTGTCATAAACGTATTTCAGTATTTCCAAGTTATTTTTATCATTTTCCCCAGCATTCTATGCATCTTTCCCCCGCCTTCAAATCGAAACTAAAAGTAAACACGTCCTTCTTAGAAATTCTGGTTCAGCTGCATTTAATTAGTTATGCTTCACTGAGGCAAACAAGCCACAGATGGCTGATGCAATCTCCGTTGTTTGTGCTATGTGTTGTTTAGTTTTGGTCCAGTATATTTGATACTCTTTGTCAAGTTAGTATTTTTTTTTATATTTAAACTTTAGTTAGTTTTCATTTCAGTAGATTTATTTTCGGAATTTAGCGATCTTTTGGCCGATCAATAAGTATCGATTTTTTTTTATAGTTAAGTTATATCGTATGGCTGGCCTATAACTTGTGGTAACATCGCATTAGGTTATATGTGATTTTTTAATTTATTATTTATTACTTTTCCAGTAAAACTTTGAACTAGTATCATTTTCTGAAAATAAATGAAGAAAGTTAAGATTATTTTTAAGTGTCTGACTTTTATCTGTCCATCTCTTGCAAACCAAGAATATCTTAAGTTATTAAGGTGGAATTCTGGTATTGACAGTAAGAGAATAATCTCTATGCAGAGTCCTCACATTCCAACCTGTGGAGAGAGAATGGTTAGTGGGATGTTTAAAGGAACCATGTTTTATGAGAGAGGAAGTGCCAACAATATTAAACAGTCTCCTAATCACAGCCATGGGGCAAAGACCTGTTCTCCCACTACTGAAGGCTGAAGTCATCTACACTGGAAGACTTCCCCCAATGTAGGTGCTCATAGAAGCAAAAGTTGAAGTACCTGTGATGGCTTCTGATCAGGATTATCAATCAACTGATAAAACATATCCTGCGAATCTATTCACTTGGGGGGGGGGGGGGGCTCAGTCGGTAGCACGCCAGGCTCGTAATCTGTAGTTCCCAGGTTCGAGTCCCAGCTGGGTCAGCGTTGAGATTTATCTCCGCAAAATTCCCCGCCCTGCCCACGGTCAGTAGGGGACACCGATGGGCTTGGAAAGGCCGCCGTCCGTCGGATGGGACATTAAGCCGTGGCCCCGTGTGCGGGAGAGCCATACCCTGTGCACGTTAAAGAACACGCTGGATGGCCTTGACAGGAAGCTACCATCTGTCCCAACAGCTGTTCCAGTGGGTCCCCTCCCCCAACCTTCTCTGAGCCTTCGGGGTCCATGTGACCTGGCCATTTAGCCCATGGTGTGCAAAAAAAGTGCCGCTCAGAGGTAAAACAACCCAACCCTATTCACTTGGGGCTGTCAACCCACAAACAAAAAGGAAATGCAGCAGAAGCTTACCAGTGCAGTTATTTCTTGATCCATAATCAAGCTCAGAGTCATTCTATTCAGGTATTCTATTCTTTATGCAGTGTTTAGCCATGCTGTTCATATGCAGAATTATAGAAAAAATAAATAGAACAAGAAGGGTGCCTGAAGTCCTAAGAAAGAAAAGAGACCTAGAATATAGTGGGTGGATAATGTTAGTATGCTATTAGCATTGGCCAGATGCAATAGCAGTGGCTGAGGATGGATGTATTTGTAGGCTAAATTCCATAGTGTGATTGGACCTCTATAGCCCATGGCTACTTGAAGATTATGCATATATCTGTATAAAAAAAACTTTCACCTCCCAAACTCCAATCAGTTAAAACAGTGTATAATAACTGAGTAACTGGTGCATGTCCAGTAGATTCCCAGTTCATGCCATGGTTTTTTTTTTACACTTGCCTGTTACTGATTAATAACAATTGCTTTCAGCAGAGAGCTGGTTTGATTCTGATGTTCTAATTATATATGTCAAGCTTTATGTTTTGATGCAGTTTCTGCAATATTTGTTTTTCTTTTCTCCTAAGATGCTTGAAAGCGATGACCCATCTTTGCCCAAGCTTTTGTGTAATGAGCCCCAAAATGAATGCCATGGATTTGGTAAGAATTTTTTTATATAGGCTAATACAAGCTTTCTAGGCAGATTGTGAATGGTCTGATAAAATTGTTTCCTGATACATATTTTGTTTCAGAACTGGTTTTTTTGTTTCCTACTAAACAACAGAAATGACTAGTCTAGTAAAATATATGCAGTTTGTTTTATTATTTTAATACATCTAAATATAAATTATTTTATAAAATTCACTTAAATATCAATGTTACAACAACCACGTTGATCTTGCATTTTCCAGCATGATTGAACCTGTGTGTTAAGATATTTAGTGATGAAGTTGTTACAAAGCTTTTAAGCAAATAAATAAATCATTTGCCAAGAGATATACACAGTCGTATCAGAATAATATGACCACCTGCCTAATATTGGGAATAACCACCCTTGGCCCGGATGACAGTGGCAAGACGGCGTGGCATGGATGCAATGAGGCCCTAGAAGGTTGCCAGAAGCATACGTGCCCATTCGGACTACAGCAGAGCACGGAGGTTCTGGAGATGATGTCATTGTGGGTCTGCACGCCGAACCTCTCAATCCAAATGGTCCCACAAGTGCTCTATGGGATTGAGGTTGGGCGATTTTGCCGGCCAAGGGAGAACAGAGACATTGCTGTCATGTTCCTGGAATTAGTCATGCACTACCTTAACGACATGGCAGGGTGTATTGTCCTGTTCATAGACACCATCACCACCAGGGTAAATGTCCAACATGAAGGGATGCATGCGGTCAGTGAGGATGGACAGGTAGCCATTGGCATTCAGGGACCCATCCAGTGGTACTAGTGGTCCCAGGTCGTATCAGGAAAACATCCACCAGGCATGCACACTGCCGCCCTGTACTTGATTGACAAGTGTGTCCAGGTGTTGGTTCTTGTGTGTCTGACGCTGTATCTGTCACCACTCATCACATCTGTGGAGTAGAAACCTCGATTCATCAGAGAAGGCAACCTTTTTCCACTCTTCTATTGTCCAAGGATGGTAGTCCAGTGCTAACTGCAGACATTGTTGCCGATGGACCTTGGTTAACATGGGTGCCTTTATGCAGTGTCAACCCATGCATCCACAGTTATGATGTCTGTAGGTACTCAGTGTGCCAGCAGTGTCTTTATGCAGTGTCAACCCATGCATCCACAGTTATGATGTCTGTAGGTACTCAGTGTGCCAGCGGTCCATTCTTGGTACACCCTTACTACAGCACCTCAGGAACAGCCCACAAAGTCTACTGTTTCCGAGATGCTTCCACCCTTGGTGCAGTAGCTGATGATCATTCCTCTTTAAATGTCCGTCAAATCAATACCTCTGCCCATTGTGCTCACGTTACACACTATGGCTCATCTATCCTGACCGGCCGCTTATATCTCCGTGTGGTCGACCTCGTCATGTGCACTCTCTGCCATGCCTGGGTGGGTACACTGTGATTCCGTGGATGGTCATATTATTCTGATACAACTGTGTATATGACTATGAGAACTGTGTGAAATGCCACACCTTCTTTAATTGGAGTTTAGAATATCAAGAATGTGTTTTTTTTTGTTTTGCTCTCAACAGCTCAAAGGAGGGATTATAGTGAGGTTTTATACTCTTATTTTTGACAACTGATGACAATGCCAAAAAATGTTTTGTGTATCCAAGCTAAATTGCAGACATAATGAGCAAGGTATTCAGTTTATATTTGCGTTTGTTTGAACTAAAGAAAAATTGCACTGAGCATACAGGATATAACCAAGCATTTAAGTACATTGTAAGCCAGATTTGTTACATTTGGATTTGACTGAGTTGTTGAAATTTTAGCTTTAAACACAAGAACATTGAACCAAACTGCTAACAATGCCTTTTTCTCTTTTAATAGGTATTGTTAGAGGTATAAATCCAGCACAAAAGCTTTTATATGTCTTAACTCCAGAACCACTAGATGTGTTGAAAAAAGTGAATACTCTTATGAAGGGCAGTGTGAATCTCCCTGAGGAGTTGATTTTAAAACAGGTATTTGTAGTATTTTCTCCATACTCTAGTGTTTATTGAATGTTTGTATATATGTTAAAAGAAATTTTAAGTATTAACTGATAAGGACTCAAGTTACCATACTCTCACCAATATGAATTATTACTCTTCTTTTCCCAAGCCATGTTAGAAATATGAGTGATATAGTCTTTGCATATATTATCCTAGTTATTTCAGTCAAAAGATAAATTGTAATAGTATCTTTTGATTAAAATAATAATTAGGGTAGTATTTACAAAGAAGAATATATCACTCAAGCATAATTCTAATATTGTTGGGACAGAGGTGACTCAGTCAGTAGCAAGTCGGGCTTGTAATCTGCAGTTCCCAGGTTCAAGTCCCAGCTGGGTCAGCATTGAGATTTTTCTCCACAAAACCCCCCGCCCTGTCCACAGTCAGTAGGGGACACCAATGGGCTTGGAAATGCCTCCGTCCATTGGATGGGACATTAAGCTGTGGCCCCATGTGCAGGAGAGCCATACCCTGTGCACATTAAAGAATGCTGGATGGCCTTTATGGGAGGCTACCATCTGTCTCCCAACAGCTGTTCCAGTGGGTCCCCTCCCCCAACCTTCTCTGAGCCTTTGGGGTCCATGTGGGCTGGCCATTTAGTCCATGGTGTGCAGAAAAATGCCACTCAGAGGTAAAACAACCCAATCCACCTCTGATATTGTTTGAAAAAACATGTAATAATTCATATTGGCAAGTGTATGAATAGATTGTAATAGGAATAAATATGTTTAATCAGCATTAACAAAAATAAAACTGAAAAATATTTATTTTTTTCATTATTAAAAATAGTGTAAAACATTCAAAATTTTCAGTTATATACATATATTTAAATATTTAATCCAGAAATCAGCATGAAAATTTCCCATTTTTAATTCTGTATAGGAACATTGAAGGAATTTATCAAATTAAATAGAACTTCTGTCTAATTTTCTATAATTACATAAATCATCTAATACCTGCTTAAGCAGTTGGAATCTAAAGCATTAAGTTCTAACTTGCTTACAAAATCCAAGTTTCACTACCAGAGGACACTTTGAAAAGAATCAAACTATCATATGGTCTGTATTGCCATCCACCTGATAGTCTAAATTAAGCCTTCAGAAGAGAAATCTGCATATTTATCCACATATTTTTGAAAGCTATTGCAGCAATACCTATTTATGTTTACCTTGTGTCACACTGTTAGTATAAGTCACAACTCTCAAACTAGTTTTAAAAACTTGCTCCAATGCACAGTCATCAAATGAAAATCTGAAGCATCACCCATCTGACTCATTTATGTCACTTTTCTATATTTTTCACAAAGCCTACCCCATTACTCATTTTATCAGCATAATCGAAGTAAGATCTTTTCAGATCTTGAGACCATTAAGATCCTGGTCTCCCATGTGAACCTTCCCCATGACATAATTGAACATCAAATTAAAGAGAAAAGGGGACAAAATACTGTTTTTTCTAATTCCAGTGTTAATACTAATCACTGCAAGACGCTTACTCTTACACATGACTCAGTGTTATTACAGACTGTCATCATTATATTGAATAATCTAAAATTAATAAAATTGCTCTGTATCACTCTAATGATCAGAAAAGCTGAGATAATTAGTTGGAATTATTATCCACAAAATTACCTTGATTTTCCAGATTTCATTTCTATTTATGTATATTGCAAGGTTTTTCACAAATTTATTTGGAATTTTGTGGGGGGGGGGGAATAATATTGTTGCACCATTGAATTTTGGTGTCAGTTTTTTTGTCTGAAGGTTTTGCCTGAATATTTATTTTTCTGATGGAGTTCTGGTTCTGCAATATAGATGACATAAATACCATTTGAAGGCATTTGTTGGTCATTTCTAATTAATTTTCAGATTATGTTTCAGACAGTTATAGGCACAATATAATTTAAAAAATTTCATGTTTTCATCAAAGAGTCCATGTGGTGTGGGATAAGAGTGAATGATGTAGTATATTTGTTTCCAAGGGGTTGTGTTGGTGGTACAGGTAAGGAAGCTTTTTGTTGTGACTGTACCTTCTTTAAGATATTATTTAGAAATTTATGATTGTAGTCTGCTATTGCAAGGTATAATCTCATAATCTGCAGTTCCCAGGTTTGAGTTGTACCTGAGCTAACATTAAGATTTATCTCTGCAACTCCCATCCCTGCCCTCGATCAGTAGAGGGGATTGGATTGGATTGTTTTACCTCTGAGCGGCAATTTTTTGCACACCATGGGCTAAATGGCCAGGCCACAAGGACCCCGAAGGCTCAGAGAAGGTTGGGTGAGGGGACCCACTGGAACAGCTGTTGGGAGACAGATGGTAGCCTCCCGTCAAGGCCATCCAGCGTGTTCTTTAACGTGCACAGGGTATGGCTCTCCCGCACACAGGGCCACAGCTTAACGTCCCATCCGACGGACGGCGGCCTTTTCAAGCCCATCGGTGCAGTAGAGGGGTGGGGGTGGCTCAGTCGGTAGCGCGCCAGGCTCATAATCTGTAGTTCCCAGGTTCGAGTCCCAGCTGGGTCAGCATTGAGATTTATCTCTGCAAATCCCCCCCCCCCCCCCCGCCCACGGTCAGTAGGGGACACCGATGTGCTTGGAAAGGCCGTCGTCCGTCGGATGGGACATTAAGCCATGGCCCTGTGTGCGGGAGAGCCGTACCCTGTGCACGTTAAAGAACACGCTGGATGGCCTTGACGGGAGGCTATTATCTGTCTCCCAACAGCTGTTCCAGTGGGTCCCCTCCCCCAACCTTCTCTGAGCCTTCGGGGTCCATGTGACCTGGCCATTTAGTCCATTGTGTGCAAAAAAATGCCGCTCAGAGGTAAAACAACCAACCAACTCGATCAGTAGGGGATGGCAATGGGCTTGGAAAAGCTGCTATCTGTCAGATGAGATGTTGAGTTGTGGCCTGTGTGTGGAAGAGCCATACCCTGTGCACATTAAAGAACACACTGGATGGCTTTGACAGACTACCACCTGTCTCCCACAGCTCTCCAATGGGTCCCCTTCCTCAACCTTCTCTGAGTCAGTGGGGTCCTTGTGACCTGGTCATTTAGACCATTGTGTGCAAAAAAAAAAAGTGCCAATTAAAGGTGAAACGACCCAACACAATGCCATTTATTGCAATTCAGACTGGATTGCCCATTGGCTTTGGCTAAGACTGTTTTCTGACACCCCAACATAAAGCATACAAGCTATGGTGGTGCATCGAGTAATGGCAGTGGCACGGTGAATGGTGCGATAGCAGAATCCTCAACTGGCTACAGGTTGGTGAAAGGAGTGTATTCAGACATGGCTTACAGCACCAGGAAGCAGCAACAGGGAAGGTTCACATGGGATTATGGTGTGGGGTACGATCAGTTCTGAAAGCAAATCCATATTACCATCACCAGTACTTGTTACATCAAGAAAATTTTAAACCAATACCTCTTCCGTACTTACAGACTGTTTCACACACCATATTTCAGCAGGACACAATGCAAGACTTCACCCATGCAGCAGCTGGCACTGTTGGATACCTGAGGCAAAACAATATGCATCCTTCCGTGGCCTGCTAGATCCTCTGATTTGTCACCCATCAAAAATGTATGGGATATGGTCAAATGGAGGTTGCAGCAATAACAGCACATCTCAGCCAATGCAGACAAACTGTGGGCACAGGTGCATTTGACTATAAAGTACTTGGATGGCTATTCCAATATCGAGCATCAAACATTTTTTTGACTCCATGCCTTACAGTGTATTGCAGGCCATACAAGCAAGGGATGGACACAGTCATTATTAAACTCAGTATGTAATGCCCCAATTCCTCCATATTATAATAATTTATTACTACACTAAAGCTACCTTGAAACCCCAAATATGAGCATGTTCTTATTTGTGCTCTTTGGTGTTCTGATTTTCATGAACAGTAATGTATTTAAGCTACTAAACCTGAAAAATACACATATTGCTTTTTTTTTTTTACTGTTTGTTGTCTCAATGTAACCAATGTCTAAAAGATAGAAGAAAAGCTTTTGCAACTCAGTGAAAAAAAAGCCATTATTAATGAGCCAAAGTGGGCAGATTACGTGATGATATAGAATTTTTAAGGGATTGATGGATAATATAGAACTTTGAAAAATCTGAAATATAGTTAAATAGTAAGTATAGCTACCATAATAGCAAGAAGATCATGTATTCAATTCAGGGTGTTAAACTTTTGACAAAAGGTGTAATTTTTCCACTAACCTATTCCTCTTAAAGTATTTACTATATATACTCTGTGAGGTTGTGTGTGTGTGGGGGGGGGGGATTGGTTAATAATTATTAGTGATTTATGTGCAGTTCAGAGTTTGCCAAAAAATATAATTTTAATTCAATATTAACCTATTTTATATGTAATTTAATAATCAACAATCGCATGTATAAAATAGCTTCAGTGATTGTCCTCCATGAGCCAACAGAAAAATTGTGATTATCTCTGTGGCCAAATAAAACTGAAAGAATTGAAGCTGTAATATTTTTTTTGGGGGGGTCCAGAAAATGGGGCATAAAAGTAGAGAATGGTTTTAAATTTACAATAACATTACAAAAATAATTAGCATTGAGAACCTAATTTTTGGTGCTTGCAATGTTATGTTTCTTAAATGAAGCAAATAAAAAATATAACATTGATTTTTTTTTTTCACATAGAAACAAAATTTTCAAAATATGTGTCAATAAAACCTTAACTTTAAAGAAATCAGTTTGTATCCCAAAGTTTAAAATTTATTTTTTCCGTCCCATGGCTGAGTGGTTAGCATGTTTGGCTACTGATCTAAGGGACCTGGGTTCGAGCCCCGGATAAGGCATGGACGTTTGTGTTGTTTCTCTGCTGAGATCCTGCCATCCTCTCAGACCTTCTACTCTGGCATATAAACTGACAGGCTCCTGTCAGACCTCTGTAGCAAGCAGCTGCTTGAGGGGGTATTTATTTTTTCAGTAGTGCACCAGACACATAATGTGATATTACTGATCCAAGTTCTTCATTTGCATTGAGAATTTTCTTTGCTAATCCCTTCTCTATCCTTGTGAGAAAGGTGACAATGGGTTTGGAAAGGCTATCACCCATGAAATGGTACATTAACCCTTTCTCTACCACACCCACCCAAACTGCAGGCTGGAGGTAGCGAAGAGGAAGGAATAGCATTGATGGGAAGAATCTATTTAAAATCTCGGCCGGTATGGGTACCGAAAGGGTTAAACCATGCCTCATATGTGGGAAAGCCATACCCTATGTACATTAAAGAACATGATGGATAGCCTTGACATGAATCCCCATCTTTCCCCTAAGAGCTGTACAGTGGATCTCCTTCATGTATTATTCTATCTTTAAACCCTCTTAAGGAGCATCTTGAAGACAGCAGATTTCATCAGATATTGATGTTTAATAGGTTGTTTGAAAATAAACGTGTTTAACTGATTTCACATTGCGGGAAATGTCTTGATTGCCTAGGTGATTATGTGGAAAAATAGTCAACATATGTAACAATGAATGCAACATTTGATTATAAAGTTATGTTCTTACAGTATATATTCCGATCAACTCTTGTACAAGGCAGGAAACTATATAATTTAAACTTAATTTTATTTTTCTATTTGTTATGCCATCCCGTGGTCGAATGGTTAGCTACTGATCGTGGTCGAATGGTTAGCTACTGATCGTGGTCGAATGGTTAGCTACTGATCGTGGTCGAATGGTTAGCTACTGATCGTGGTCGAATGGTGGCTACTGATCTAAGGGACCAGGGTTCGAGCCCTGGGTAAGGCATGGACGTTTGTGTTGTTTTTCTGCTGAGGTCCTGCCATCCTCACAGATCTACTATGGCATATAAACTGACAGGTTCCTGTCAGACCTCTGTCTGACAGGAACTGTTTGCTTTTCAAGGAAATGAATGGTTTTCCTCTGTGGCAAGCAGCTGCTTGAGGGAGTATTTATTTTTTTATTTATTTCTGAAAGAGTTTGCAGCTAGAGCATATGGTGCTGTAACTTAGGCATATCCAAATATTTACAGCTCTTTTTCAAGAGGGAATACATCTTATGGAGATGAGGCTTTTGAGAATTTAACTGACATCCTTGAACAGTTGGTAAAGATTAAAAAGCAAAGTCTTAACCAAAAGCTTTTTTTTAAAGTTCAAATTGTTAGATTTTTTTTAGAATTGTTCCAGTAACATGCATTCCTTAACACCATAACGGAATTAGTTATTGCATGGGAATTAAACATATTTTTCTGTTATCTGCATTCAGATATGTCATTTTTAGTATGATTAGATAATAATTTAAAGTTTATATGCATATTTTTGCAGTATTCAAATATTTATTGTTTGTGCACTGTTTGCTTTTCAAGGAAATGAATGGTTTTATACCTTACACAAGGCGAGTAATGAAGAAACTTCTCCCTATAGCAGGGACAATAAGGAGGAGAACTCACCGAGATAGAACATCAAAAAACTAGCATCAGGTGTTTTTGCCGTTTTTTTTTTTAAATGATTATATTGATTTTAAACTTTGTCATGTAAAATGCATGTGTCTTAGAGAAAATGAAACTTTGTATTTCTTTTATTTGTACACACCCATTTGTTACTAAAGCAAAACCTGTAGCTTTCAACATTTTGTCAGTAAATAATAAGTTTTAAAAACGAATTAAAATGTATAAAATATCTGATTAGTTAAAAAATTTAAAAAATAATCTAATGTAATTCAATGAATAAATTATTACTGGTGGTGCAGGACTGGGCATTATCCTGTTTTTTTTTTCTTCAGTCTTGTTTTGAACTTGCAATCCGTTGTCTTGCCTTTCTTGCCAGAAAGATGAGTCCCAGGTTCGAGCCCCAGCTGGGTCAGCATTGAGATTTATCTCCGCAAAAATTCCCCTCCCAGCCCACGGTCATTAGGGGACACCGATGGGCTTGGAAAGGCCGCCGTCCGTCGGATGGGACGTTAAGCCGTGGCCCCGTGTGCGGGAGAGCCATACCATGTGCACGTTAAAGAACACATTGGATAGCCTTGACGGGAGGCTACCATCTGTCTCCCAACAGCTGTTCCAGTGGGTCCTCTCTACCAACCTCTGAGCCTTCGGGGTCCTTGTGACCTGGCCATTTAGCCCATGGTGTGCAAAAAAGTACCGCTCAGAGGTAAAACAACCCAACCCAGAAAGATGAGACAACGGATTGCAGGTTCTCTTGAACATATCGCTGTGTTAATGTCGCTGTTACCATGATTAGAGGTGACCGGCTGTCAGGAAATGGCTCCTCACCCTACTAGTGGAGCGGTGTGTCACTCCACAACTGAAACCGAAAACCTCTGAAAACGGGTTTGTAGGACTGAGACGATCTTCTCTTCCAGTTGTCCGCCTTGGCTGACCAGAACCGTTTGGGTAAGTCCATATCACTGCTGCATCACAATGGCTCAGATGGGCAATTCGCCATTGCCAGCCTAATCCTGCAGTCCGACGATGCAACGTCTCTCAAATGCGTTGTTGTTCGTAGGGCTTATGTGGCCTCATCGAGGCATGATTAGCAGTAACTGAAGTGAATGCATCCGATAACGCAGCCAGAATGTTCAGAGCTAATGTCTGACAACCCTTACCTAGGCCACTGGTTGCGCGATTCAAATGCATTCAGGGAATGACCTGAACTTGAATTGGCAGTGAAACTTTAGTGATTTCATTGGGGTGCGTTAATTTTTTTTTATCCAAGAATTTAGGTACTTGGAAAAAAAATTTTAAGCATAAATAATGCTGTTTGGCAAGCATTTTCTCCCCTCACTTTAGGGGAGATCTGATACACTCGGTAAGTACACACTCCGGCCACTGAATTAGAAACCTCTATGAAGAGGTACGTAAACGTCACTTGCATAGCGTATATGCAAGTGACTAAAAAAAAGATGCTGCTCATCAGTAGTGTTGATCACAATGAGAAAAACAAAGGATCTTTTGGGGCTCGAGATTTTTGGGCTTATTGTGGGTGCCCGTCTGGCTGGAGCAACGATTTTAAAAACACCAGAGCCGACTGGTTTCTCAAAAGGTGAGATATCTCGGGTTTCTAATTGGTGGAAAAATAACCCACATTGTTTGTCTAAGAGGCATAAGTGGCACGAGGACGATCTGTCGGGAACGAGATTGCAGTCATCTAAGAAGGTTTGTACCGAGAAACAAGACTTCCTGTGTTGACTGATGCATTCAATGAAGGCTGTCCCCGACCCATATCTTGGAGAACTATGTGCAGGGAATTGAAGAGGATCGGTATTAGCAGTCGCATGCCTATACAGAAACCACTGATTTCTGCGAAGTTTGTCTACAGTGGTGTCGGAACACCGTGACGACACTGGAAGAATGGTACAACGGTGTCAACGAGAGTTTGGCGGGAGACCCTTGAAACAATGCACCCAGCTTGACTTGTAAACACAACTCAAGGTTCTGGAGCCAACTCGGTGCCCTGGTGTGGGGCACATTCTGTTGGTGTGGGTCCCTGATATTGCTGGAAGGTCGGGTGTCCACGGATTATCTGAACATTGTTATCGATCTAGTCCGTTTTGCAATGTTGATTCCAGCAGGTGACTGCTGTTTCATGGACGACAATGCTACTGTCCATTGCACAAGACGTGTTCAGTGAACACGTCTTGTGCAATGGACAGTACCTAATTTCCAAGTACTTAAATTCTTCCATATATATAACTTTAATTTCCAAGTACCTAAATTCGACTTCCACCATCTTTCCTGGCCACCACAAAGCTCGGATCTGAACCCCATTGAGAATGTATGGGACACGTTAGAAAAATTTCCTTGAGCAAAGTCTTCCCTCAAATCTGAGCTAAAGAACTGGTGAACGCCTGGTATGCTGGAGATGTAAAGGCACTCCAACACCCTATGGAATATATGCCAAACCGCATATGTTCTGTAAATTCGGGCTAAAGGAGGTCCAACTTGGTATTGAATAAAGGTTTCTAATTCAGTGGCCGGTGTGTGCATATAGTAACTCAGTAAAATATAGTAGATGACACTGGCCATGCCCATAGCTTTCATTGGCATAATCATTACGATCGTTTCACCTCCGTAAATATATTCTCTTTTAGGGGAGGTGTGAAACTAAAGTATATAGTAGATGGTACTTCGCAAGCTTTCGTTTGGTACAACCATTACAACTGATACATCCCCACCTTGTACAATTTTTCTCTTTAGGGGAAGCTCCGCAAAACTCCCCGCCCTACCCACGGTCAGTAGGGGACACTGATGGGCTTGGAAAGGTTGCTGTTCATCGAATGGGACGTTAAGCCGTGTCCCTCTGTGCAGGAGAGCCATACCTTGTACAAGTTAAAGAACACTCTTGATGACCTTGACAGGAGGCTTCCATTTGTCCCAACAGCTGTTCCAATGGGTCCTCTCCCCCAACCCTCTTGGTGGTCCTTGTGACCTGGCCATTTAGCCCACTGTGTGCAAAAAAGCACTGCTCAGAGATAAAACAACTTTAGGGGAAGCCTCAAGCTCTATAGTGTTATAGTATATGTCGCTTCCCACATGACTTTGAATGAATGTTAAATCTACGAGAAACGCTGGTTTTTAAGCTAGAGCTGTTAAGTCTATGGGGATTTCAAGAAATTAAAACTCGTCCATCCATTGTGGTTGATTCCAGAGGGTTCGCACAAACACATAGGCAAGCAAACGTTATTCATTATATGTATATTAGAATATCGAATACTGTTTAGATTAACATCTCATTGAGGGGGGGGGGGGCGGATTAGAAAAATAATTTTTTGAACTATGTCAGGATCATTATTAAGAGATCTGTCATTGAATAATTCTGCTTATTCAAAGTATCCGCGATAACTTCGAGACCAGGCTCATATGCGAATAAAAAAAAACAGGCTGAAAGCGATTCTGGAAAAATTATGTTAAAACTTCTAAAACAAGCACGAATTAGAACGATTTTTTGAAACGCATTTGGGGAATGGTGTAGTACTAAAAAGTAAAAGTTTGAAAGTGAATAATTTTTTTCGTTGCGGTGATAATTTTTGAAATCGGCAGAAGCCAAGTTTGTAAGGACGAAAAAAATTTGATGCGTTATTTAATTATAACAAAGTACAGTTACATTCAGAATATTGCATATTGTGCTCACCTCGCGGTTGCAACGCTTCTAGTTGTGTGGAGAAGTATAAAAGCTTCAAATGTATGTGTTGTGTTTCCAACATTGCATAATTACGGATCATTCCCTTAATTAGATAGTGAAGGCCATCTCCTTAGGGGAAGATGTTTCATGATGAATTCCAATGACGGACACAACTCAGGTTTATGAAAAAACAGTAATAACATTTAATGAAAAAAAAATCTAAAAATACAGGCAGAAAACAACCGGAACCAATTCATTTATCTTGGAACTTAAGATTAAAATGCAACCAATTGAACTATGGAACCCCTTTTTATATTAAATCTTAACCATAAATTTAAAGATAGAAACTTTAAATCAAAGGAAGGATAAGCGTACAGTATTTATATGTCCTCCTTAGTTCGTCCGACAGCTGCATGATCAGGTTGCAGTCAGCTGACGCTTCAGCTCTGGGTATCTCCTTATAGCACCGTTTTGCCGAAGAAGGGGAAAACCACATCGAACAGGTGTTGATGTGGGGACAGTCCCTCGGCAGCAAGTGGGAGTTCGATGACGTCATCTTATGGGTGGGACAGTCGCTTAACCGCAAGTGCGAGTTTGCTCTTCAAGACGATCAGATGGTGTTGAATCACAAACTCTCACTGTATCGAAGCTCACGAAACCACTCATTGGCAGAAATGCCTTTGCGTTGATGCACTATTGTCGAATTTGATTTCAGCATTAAGCAGTCTCAAATTGGCCTCATTCACTACAGTTCCTTCCGCTTACTAAATCGTTGGCAATATATTTCCTTCACTACACTTCTGTACACTCATTTCCGATGATTCCTATATTTCAATACTTTATCTGCCTCGGGCAGAGACCAGAGTTCTGCTACTATCTGCTCTGTTCAAAATCTCGGATCTAACTGACATCCTCTTCTACCTCGCTAGCTATTTCTCATGTTTCTACTGATAGGTGCTATGTGCAACGATCATCTGTAGCATCTGCAGATCAACTTGAGAGTCATAAATTCTACCCATGTGGTCTGTCTCTGCACTAAAGTTGAAATCGCCGTTTGGGAGAAGGGGAATTTCTCGTTGGTGAGTATAAACAGTGGACAATGTTGTCCAGTTCTATGTCTTCAGTTGGCCATGGGTACGATTTCGTGGCGGTATTTTCTGTGTAGTCTCATTTTAACTGTTTGCATTTATTCGCACCACCAGACAATTCGGTGTCTGACCTTACACTGTAAGGAAATAAATTGGGGTCTGCTTGTCGGTCTGTCCTCGGGGTGCTAGTTTCGAGGAGTCGGAGTGTCGTGTCGTTTATCGGAAGAGATTTCCTAGATGTCAAAAAGGCCACTTGTAATGGGTGTTTGGTCTGCAGCTGTGAACTCTGCCCTTCTCTCCTAAACCGTAAACTAGCGTGATACTCTGTTCGTCTCTTCCCTCTGTGTTGGTAAAATCGCAATTAAGTGAGAAATTAAAAAAAAGAATCGTTATGCCAGATGCAAATCAGAGCATAACACACAATCTTATAATAGTGATCTAAATGTCGAAGAATTGTTAGCAAAAATTTAATAATTTTACAAAATCAAATCTAAAAAGTGCCTCACAGAACTTATTTACGATTTCTTCAATGTTGAAATAAAGATTATTTTGTTTTCCCAATGAGTAACGCCGAAGGAGAACGTTCATTTTTCGTACTAAATATCGTTAAACTTCATTCTTGAATACTCCTAGAAGAAAAAAATACTGTGGTAATTTTATACATATACACCGAAGAGCAAAAACATTATGACCAGTGCATCTTTATGCAAATTGAAGCAACTGCAGGTAAACGATGGCTTATGTGAAGGTCATGAAACGGTATAAATAACACTTGATACTGAGCTTTGTAAATTAGTGTTATTCATGTTCTTCAGATGGGAAAGGCAGCAGACTTAAGCGAGTTTGACAAAGATCAAATTGTAATGGGCCAAACGACTGGGTCAGATCATATCCGAGATAGCAAGGCTTGTGGGTTGCCCACGGTCAGCTGTGGTTAGTAACTTCAAAAAGTGGTCCAAAGAGGGAAAACCGTAAACTGACAGCAAGGCATGCACTGACCACGACTCATCGATGCTAGAGGTGAGCGAAGGGTATTCCGTATGGTAGAAGCCAACAGAAGGGATACTGTGGCGCAACTCGCCCGTATCAAATCGAGCATCAAAACTGGACATTGAAGGATTGGAAGAAGGTCATCTAGTCTGATGAATCTCGTTTTTTGTTGCCCCAAGTGGAAGGCTGGGTACATGTGCGTCATGTACCTGAAATAGTGTTGGAGGCAGGATGTACTGTGGGACGAAAACAAGCCAGTGGAGGAAGTGTAATGCTTTGGCAATTTCTGCTGGGAAACAATGGGTTCAGTCATTCATGTGCAGAAAACTATGACGTCTACCACCTACCTAAACATCGTTGCAGACCAGGTAGTTCCTTTCATGGCAACGGCATTTTCCTTTAGTAGTGCCTTCTTTCAGCAAGATAATGCACCATGCCACACTGTGGATTGTTCAAGAATGGTTCTCGGAACATGAGGAAAAATTCCAAGGTATTATTACCCTGGCCTCGAAATTCCCCAGACATCAATCGAATATCTGTGGTTTGTACTGGAACAGCATATCCGATCTGCGGCGACTCAACAATGTAACTTACAAGAGTTAAAAGGTTTTGTTGATAACGTATTGGTATCAGACACACAAGACACCTTTAGAAATCTTGTAGCGTCCATGCCTCGCCAGGTAAGAGCTGTTTTGGCGGTATGTGGAGCACCAATATCATATTAGGCAGGTAGTCATAATGCTTTGGCTCTTCAGTGTATATTAATATTATCTTAGATATAGAATATATACTCGCACGAAAATTATGAATTAGTTAACTATATTACAGAGTCGAAAATTTGAAAGAAAATGTAACTGCAAAAAAATTTAAAGTTCAATTGAAATATTTTGACATAAAAATATTAAATACTTTCTACAGTTTGGAAATTGTTTCGCAATTATGGATTCTAAATTATATATATATTTAAATTTGCACAGTAATTTAAAGTGTAAGGAGCGCATTTTTTCCTAGGGCTCGAAAATATCTAAACGCA
Organism: Ryuthela nishihirai; assembly: GCA_038380435.1. Taxonomy (NCBI): domain Eukaryota; kingdom Metazoa; phylum Arthropoda; class Arachnida; order Araneae; family Heptathelidae; genus Ryuthela; species Ryuthela nishihirai. The sequence goes on from JAWZYU010000017.1 coordinate 181,054, forward strand.
GCCCTGGTTTTTCTACGTTAATTGAAAATAAAAAACTACATTTGCACAGACCCAGTTAATAAATTTGTATCAGAGCACTGCCTGTACAAATATAGTATACGTATAGTTCGCTTTCAAATATTTTAATGCTTATTTAGATAACTTTAGAATTTCAAATTTTCATGAGTCACTTTCAAAACTTCTCGTGCCTCAATTTCACGTATGTGAATATAGGGTAATATGATTGGGACCAATTTCATGTAATTTTTTTCTTTAAAACCCGAGATTAAGTGAAATAATATTAATCTTATTGAAAGATAGATTTGCTATAATCTTGATGCAAATGAAATGTACGAGTATCAGAAGATACATTTTTCATAGTATACCAAGAGATAATTTGCCTTGACAAAGTATTGTATCAATACTTGTCAAGTAATGAAAAAGTTCTTCGTTCGTAAAATAATTTGTATGTATTCTATTATGTCCATAATAGCAATAACATTATCTCTCGTTATTACGGAAATTATTAGAAGAGTAAAACAGAAGTTTTAAATCACTTCCGCAAATGGCCCCCTCCATGAGACCAGCGTTTTTTTTCAACAACCAATTTCTTTTCCAAGAAGGCAAACCCCTGACGTCTTCAGTACCCATATGAAGGCAAATGTAAGGGCATATTTGTACTCCAGAAATGACGTTTCACTACAAAATACTTTATATGTCCCCCTCCATGATTGACTTATGAATGTCCCTGTATCTGAACGCGAAAGGACATGATTACATTCGCCTGCAGAGCAATATCACCTAAAATATTGTTGCGAATTTTAAGATATGGATAGGCACTGAGCGTGAGTTTCAATAAGTGTATTTTCAAACCAATTACAATACAATGCAAATCGTTTCAAAAATATGGATGAAGTATCTCATAAACAAATTAACTACTATTATACATGTCATTAACACTTTTTCTGCAGAGCATACAAGACCAGTCTGTTCTACTAAACTATTACCTCGATACTGTCTGTCGTATCTCTTGAATACATTCACTTCAGGCGTAAATAATCCTCCGTTTTTGATTAGATCACTAGACGTATCACACTAGCAAAACAAAACGACCGCCCTCGCACACATCACATAAAAGATACTTCTTGTCTTTTACTTATCGCTCACAGACTATCTGAACATCCTTTCAGATGTCACAACTTTTTAACACACTGCACTGCTCTATTTTTCATTCTTCTGAATCGTTCTAAGTTCCAAATTGTTGGCTAATTGAATCTCACGTAGAAATACAAACAAGGACTCAAGTCACTGTAGCGCGTTCATCTGTCGTAACAATATTAATGCATAATTTGGAATGTGAAAGCAGGACATTGGAAAGTAAACGAAAAAGGAGGATTTCGCATATTCCAAAATATAATTCAAATAATTAGACCTACCTTTGATGAACCGTTGATGCCGCTTGTATCCTAAGTGGCACTTTTTATATTTTGTCAACCAATCATAGAGCGCAGTCTGCCTCTAGCGGTTAGTGAGGAAAGTAAAAACTCAAACCTATGAAGTGGCCAGCAAAATAGCATCCATAAGAGAAGCTGGTTCAATATGGAACTTCTGCTGTGAGATAAGGATAACCAATGTAGTAGCAATGACTTTAGGTTTTCGAAACATTCAGCTTCACCAATTTGTGCTTCTGTTTATTATAGAGTGTAACAGGGAAATTAGAATATTAGGTAAATGTAAAATATTTGTTCGAATAGACATTAAATTTATGAAAATACTTTTATGTCAGAACATTTTTATATTCAGCGCTTGGCTACTGATCTAAGGGACCTGGGTTCGAGCCCTGGGTAAGGCATGGATGTGTGCGTTGTTTTTCTGCTGAGGTCCTGCCATCCTCACAGACTTACTATGGCATATAAACTAACAGGCTCCTGTCAGACCTCTGTGGCAAGCAGCTGCTTGAGGGGTTTTTATTTTATTAGAATTTTAAGGGAATCATTGCTTCCTACACTTCCGTGGACTCTGGCACTGCCTTTCCATACGAAACTGTTTTTGCTGAAGACCATTTTGAGTTAGGTATGCTTTTGCCCATTGTCCTTTCATTATGAGAACCACAGTAGCATAATTCAACCGAAGTGGCTAAACTATTTAGAGACAGATGTTAAGGTCTTGGACGCTATCTATCGTAAACGTTTCTCATGCGGCGAAACAACAGCCTCTCTCGTCTCGATGGATAAAAGGACGCTTATTATCAGTTCATGGTGGTTCAGGCAGTCCTACTAAAATATTAGAGAACTGCCATGCAAATGGGAATCTAACTTCGAAGCTCTAAACTTCTAAAATATGCATTTAATGGAAAAATGTAAATAATAAAAAATAAATACCCTCTCAAGCAGCTGCTTGCCAGAGGTCTGACAGGAGCCTGTCAGTTTATATGTCATAGCAGGTCTGAGAATGGCAGGACCTCAGCAGAAAAACAACACAAATATCCATGCCTTACCCAGGGCTCAAACCCAGGTTCCTTAGATCAGTAGCCAAGCACCTAACCACTCCGCCATGGGATTATAACCGTTTATAACTCGGACCCCGAAGGCTCAGAGAAGGTTGGGGGAGGTGACCCACTGGAACAGCTGTTGGGAGACAGATGGTAGCCTCCCGTCAAGGCCATCCAGCATGTTCTTTAACGTGCACAGGGTATGGCTCTCTCACACACGGGGCCACGGCTTAACGTCCCATCCGACGGACGGTGGCCTTTCCAAGCCCATCGGTGTCCCCTACTGACCGTGGGCAGGGCGGGGAATTTTGCGGAGATAAATCTCAACGCTGACCCAGCTGGGACTCGAACCTGGGAACTACAGATTACGAGCCTGGCGTGCTACCGACTGTGCCACCCCCCAAATGGGGATCGAGTTATTTGGGTCCATTGTACGCATCTATATTACAGTGGCATGCTAAAAGTGCTATTAACTATTGAATCTTTATCACGAAACATGGTAAACTCACCGTGACCAAAATTAGCCTTGGCGCCTAATGTCTTTTCTGCCTTCACAAAACACGTTTCACTTTTGTAACAAAAACCGGCGACTCAGCCGAAGAAATGAGCTTGTTTGCGCAACACACAGCACGCACGAGATTACTTTCGGTTCCCGCTCACAGGCGACATCTAGTAGGAACGCGTGATGTGACTGGCAGATGGCATTACTAGGCAGGTGAAAGTAGGTGATCCCCATTTGGGGATCACGGCAGTTAATGGGTTAAAATCGAGATTTAAATAGATTTGATTATGATCTTTATCTTCAGGTCACATTTTCCTATTTAATGCATATGTTAGAGGTTACAGAGCTTAAAAGTTTAGATTCCCATTGACATCGGAATTTCTATAATATTTTGATAGGGCAGTGTATAATGCAAGCCCTATCAAAATATCCCACCGTGGACCAAAATGCCTATCAAAATATCCCACCGTGGCCGAGTGGTTAGCGCGCTTGGCTACTGATCTAAGGGACATGGGTTCGAGCCCGGGTTAAGGCATGGATGTCTGTGTCGTTTTTCTGCTTGAGGTCCTGCCATCCTCTTAGACCTTCTACTATGGCATATAAACTGACAGGCTCCTGTCAGACCTCTGTGGCAAGCAGCTGCTTGAGGGGGTATTTATTTATTTATAATGCAGATAGAAAACAACGATAAGAATTGATACCAAAATAAAAAATCTGAATTTGGAAGATTTCTTATTGGTACTGGAAAAAAAATTATTAAAAATACTTTTTTTTAAACGACCCACAATTCCTTATTTATTGGAGTTACTTATTTGGTGTAGAATGTTTCATACACAGTACAAATTTTCCTTATCAACATTGAGTTTCAAATATTTATTTTCCAACAGAAAATATTGCATTTGGTTTAAAAAAATTACTGAAAACAGCTTAAAAGCTAATACAATAAAATTCAAACAACTTTTTCTTCATTTAAAATTTCTACAACAGACTTCAATGAAACCTAGTTCCATAGGCATGCATTTGGGCTTCACCTGAAAGGATACAACGGATTATCTTGATGCATTTGTTAATAGTTTATGATCTAGTTCTGTGAGGAATATTAGGATCTGCACAGGTGATGCTTTCAGATTATTTCACAAATCAAGATCAAAATGCGTGCAAGGAAAATTATGTTTTCAACACCAAAACTAGATAATTTCGACTACAGCAAAACATGCACGAGTTCTTTGCATTAAGGCTGCCTAATTCTAAAGTTGTGAAATGAAAAATAACTTCAAGTACACTACGTATAAGTAATGGAATTAGTTACAGCTTCAAAAACATTATCAAATATGCAGTGTATTTCTGATAGAATGGTGTGCAGTGGGCAAAAATTATCAGAAGTAGGGGCTCCCCAATACACATAAGGCAAACAAACTAGTTATAAAGTTCTCAATTACCCTTGTAAAAAAATCAGCTTAATACATTTCTTTATAAATAGTTTGTACAATATATTAGACATATATTGTGATACTAAATTTTCTTGAATTTAATTCTGACATCTTTCCCTTATAATTTTGAAAATATTAAATTTCATAGGTATTTTGATTCATAATAAAATTTTGACAATTTCTATAAAAGGTATATTGAGTTAGATTCCCGCATTTAAGGAAATATTTGTCATAGTTAATCATAAAATTAATAAAGCTAAGTTTAATTTTTTGTTTAAAAGTGAGACCATCTTATCACCTTTCACACTAACCCATTGAAGGCTAATAATAAAGATCCTAGAACTAGTTGTAAATCAGTATCTTTATACAGAAAAGCCATTAACATTCAGTCAATATACTTGATAATGAATTAACACTGAATGATATCTTGACGTTAATTTGAAACTACTGAGAAAAAAATACAAAACACTCAGCAAGCACAGAGTTAAAAATCTTGTAAATGCATCAAGGGTTGTTTTATCGCTGAATGGCACTTTTGTACACAATGGGCTAAATTGCCAGGTCACAAGGGCTCAGAGCTATATAACAAGGATATTAGGGGACAGATGGACAAAACAGAGGAGTCAATAGCCCCAACGTTTGCTTTTTCTTAAAAAAGGGACCATTGAAAGCTTTCAATCAAGGCGATCTTGAATTCTTTAATGTGCAGAGGATATGGCTTTCCTACATGTGGGGTGTGGGGAGATGGCTTAACATGCCATTCAACAGTTGGCAGCCTTTCCAAGCCCCTCAAACATCAAGAGTTACACTTTGATTTTAGGTGAGCATTGGATTAACACAGACACTTTTTAAAAAGGATTGGATACTACAATCAATAGCATGTGAATCTGGGAACTTCTACAAAAAGCTCAGAGGTGCCAAAAAATCGCTGTTTTTAGCTAAGAAAGCAATTACAAAGTACAACCATTCACTGTATGCATCGAAACAAAAATGGTATGCAGAGTTTGTGGAAATTTGCAAGCCATCCAGAACTATCAAGTAGTCATATAGGGCATCTTATTTGACAAATTGATACAAAAATATACTCAAATTGAAATATGTGATACAGAATTTGCATTTCTTACAATACTGCTGAATGATAGCATAGATTGCTGAAAGTGATAATGCTGTTACAAGATCAATTTCGTATTTCCATAATGTTCTGAATACCTAATACTAGTAAAACAATAAACAAATATTTTTTTGTTTATTGGTTTACATTTGCAACTTTGAAAGAATAAAGCAGGTACCAATGGCTTTTTTTTTTGTAAAACAGGAATGACATGATATGACAATAACAAAACTTTGGTATCCAGAGATTTAAAATTATAAAGTTAATCCAACAAGTAGTCAAGTCAGTCAAATAACATGGTCGAAGCATAAGATGGGTTTTGGTTATGTTGCTACAATAAGCAGAACAATACTTAAAAAAAAATGCTTCTGCAGGAATCAATGAGAAATTTTATGTAAAAAAGTAAATTGAGAGTTGTAAACAGAATTTTACAATAATCTGTATTAAATAAAGTACAGAGACTTTGTTTATGATATATGGAAAGAGAAAAATTGAGCAATATAATTGGACCTCTATAACCTTTGATTACTTGAAGATTAATTGTTTATTTACGAAGTGATCTTTTTCCGCAAAAAAATATGTAAATTGCCAATTAATAAACCTCAAGGCTCATGGTAGGGTGGGATGAATACATTTATTGGGCATTAAGGGAAGATGGAACCAAGATGGTAATTCAATACGTACTTTTAACATGAGTAGGGTATGATTCACCTGCACACAAAATCATGATTAATGTTCATCCAAAAGCAAGCATATCTGTATCTTTTCTCCCTGAGGGTAGGGAGTAGACAAGGCTGTAAAAGGTTTTCAACGCTGCCAGTATTAGGAATGTAACAAAAAGTGTTGCTCAGATTGTTTGAACACAGATATTAACACTTGGAGTTGTGGGTTGGGTTGTTTTACCTCTGAGTGGCACTGTTTTGCACACCATGGGCTAAATGGCCAGGTCACATGGACCCTGAAGGCTCAGAGAAGGTTGGGGGAGGGGACCCACTGGAACAGCTGTTGGGAGACAGATGGTAGCCTCCTGTCAAGGCCATCCAGCATGTTCTTTAATGTGCACAGGGTATGGCTCTCCCACACACGGGGTTATTATTTACCTGTTTATGAGTAAGTTTTAGATGCTGTTGTGTTTGCAATGAAAATTATTTTAAACTATAATATTGAAAAATATATAGTAAAACATTTTAATATTTGGAGTACATTCTGCAAAATATTAAAATTCAATTACATTTTAAATTTATATAATCAGAGATTTTGGCATTTCTGCTTCAGAAGTTTGCATTTACTGTAAGTAGGTAGAAGATAAATGTTCAAACATTAAATAAATTTTTAATATTAGAAATGATTTACATTAATGCTAAAAATCTGTGTTTAGCCTTTTGGTATTGATATAAATCATTACACCACACTACTTTGTCAACCCTCAACACTAAGGTAAATTTGAAATAAAAAAAAGTAAATTTACAAAAAAAAAAAAAGTGATCATAAGAGAGATTAGAGCAGTTTTAAAACATTTATATGGTTAAGAACTCTATACTGTAACATCTTGAATTCCATCCTCTCCTACATATGCACTTTAGCCCTGATTTTAGTGCCTCTGTAACTGGGCTCCTTCCATACTAAATTCTTACACACAAGAAATGTATCAGGAGACAGAGTGTTCCCAACTGCTACACTCTTACAGATGAACTGGAACTTGGTGGCATGAAGTAGGAAAGGGGGATTAGATGAAGGAGCTTGGGTGCATATTTTCAAGTTCTATACATCTTCAATGCCTTCCCATGGCACAGTGTTAGTGCGCTTGGCTTACTGATCTAAGGGACCTGGATGTTTGTGTTGTTTTCTGCTGAGTAAATTGTGTTGTTTCTGCCATCTTCATAGACCTACTATGGGGTATTAAACTGACAGGCTCCTATCAGACCTCTGTGGCAAGCAGCTGCTCGAGGGGACTTTTTTTTTATGTCTTCACAGATTTTTCAAAGGAGATAATGTCGATTCAATATAACCTCATTTAATTCATGCTTCCTTTAAAAAACTAATTAAAACTCAGTTAAAAAAAAAGAATGGACTATGGTTTTTTTCTTTATTTTTTTTGCACACTTTAATATAACATCTGTTAAATCCATAGTAAATTTAATAAATAAAAAAATTTACCAAGATGTGCCAGTACAGTTTTCTATTACCAAGAATACATACAGAGGATAAAAAGTCATTCAATTTAGAGGTAACATGTAAAGGAAGGTTTAATGCAGTGTTAAAGTTTCGCTACTTTATTTTAACCAATTAAAATTTGTTTACCACATATCTAGTTTGACTTTGTGCTTTCTATGTTCATTCAACATGCACTGTTTATTTTTAAGCAGTTAATTATAATATTAGTATACAGTCGTATCAGAATAATATGACCACCCACAGAATCACAGTGTACCCACCAAGGTGCATCACAGAGTGCACATGACAAGGTCGACCACACAGAGATATACGTGGCCAGCCAGGACAGATGAGCCATAGCAATGCGAGCACAATGGGCAGAGGTATTGATTTGACAGACATTCAAAAAGGAATGATCATCGGCTACCGCACCAAGGGTGGAAGCATCTCGGAAACAGCAGACTTCGTGGGCTGTTCACGAGGTGCTGTAGTAAGGTTGTACCAAGAATGGACTGCTGACACACCGAGTACCTCCAGACATCATAACTGTGGAGCCCCAAAAGCCATCAACCCCAGAAGAGAATGTTGCCTCCGTCAACTGGTAAAGGGCAAATGATGCACAACAGTGCAGCAAGTGACCACTCAAATGAATGCTGAGGCATCCAGGTATATGTCCCCAATAACAGTAGAATGAACCCTGTTACACATGGGTCTCTGGAGTCAATGCCCATGTTAACCAAGGTCCATAAGCAATGATGTCTGCAGTTCGCACGGGACTACTGTCATTGGACAGTGGAAGAGTGGAAAAAGGTTGCCATCGACCCCAGATGGTCTTTGGGGCTCCACAGTTATAACATCTGGAGGTACTCGGTGTGCCAGTGGTCCATTCTTGGTACAACCTTACTATAGCACCTCGTGAAAGCCCATGAAGTCTGCTGTTTCCGAGATGCTTCCACCCTTGGTGCGGTAGCCGATGATCATTCCTTTTTGAATGTCTGTCAAATCAATACCTCTGCCCATTGTGCTCGCGATACTATGGCTCATCTGTCCTGGCCGGCCACTTATATCTCTGTGTGGTCAACCTTGTCATGTGCACTCTGTGACGCACCTGGGTGGGTACACTGTGATTCTGTGTGTGGTCATATTATTATTCTCTGACGAATTGAGGTTTCTACTCCACAGAAGTGACAGGCATTGGTGGATATGGCATCAGACACGAGAACCAACACCCGGTCACACTTGTTGGTCAAGTACAGGCCGGCAGTGTGCATGTCTAGGGGATGTTCTTCTGGTATGACCTGGACTATGTCCTGCCATGTGGCTAAGGTGGTGCGTGACTGTTTCCAGGAACACAACAACGATGTCTCCATTCTCCCTTGGCAGGTGAAATTGTGACCTCAATCCCATAGAGCACTTGTGGGGCCATTTAGATGGACAGGTTCAATGTGCAGAGCCACAATCATGTCATCTCTGGAACCTCCTTGTTCTGCTGGAGTCCGAATGGGCACATGTGCCTCTGGCAACCTTCCAGGGCCCCATTGTGTCCATGCCACGCAGCCTCGCCGCTGTCATCCGGGCCAAGGGAGGTTATTCACATTAGGTAGGTGGTCATATTATTTGGCTACAACTATGTATAACATAAACAATATTATCTATAAAGTAACATATCCCATAATAGTTTGTAATAATTTTATTCAGAACATTAAACAGGTATGTAAAATCCAATTCACATTAATATGTCTAAAAAAAGTGGGAAAAATAACATAAAAGGATTCCAAAATAGTTTAATGTACTATAAACCGAGGGCTGTAAACTTATGTAGTAGGCAGGACACACAGAAACATAAACTTTGCTCTATGAACCATATTAAGGTAAATTAAAGAAATTACACAAAACTATTATATAAAGTGTATACACAATAAGTGTACATTCATAAATATTTTTAAAAATCAATTCTAAATTGAAATTATGAAACTTCTGGACGTAGTATTTTATTTCAAAAACGCTTCAATGATTTTTAGTTTAAAATATTACAAATTTCAAATGCCTTTTCTGTTGCTTTTAATCTATCCATGTATATTCCATAAATGAAGACATTTCTTTTGACATTATAGGAATTCCAGATCACTCAGATAAGCTACCAAATGAAATGAATACAGAGCTATTTTAAAATATGTAGCCTAGATGTCTGACAATGGAAGGCTAGAAATTTGCAACTCCTGCTTTAGTTTAAAATGCACAATCCACATACTGAATTTAAACAATGCAGTTATAACATAATGTACCAATGTCAAGAATATTTATTATTCAAAATATATATAACCTTAAAGTGTAATTACTGCATTTGCCTGAATATAATGCAACCCTAAACACAATGCACATTCATTTAGAAAGGTTGAAATGAAAGGAAAAAAATCTACAGACATGAATTCAATCATTTCTTTCATATTTTTACAAGTATGTTAGGCATGTAAAGTTTCTTGAAGAACCAAACACCAAAATCAAAAATGTAAAGGCTTAGAGGTGTAAATCACAAATTGGTGGTTTTTTAGGAAAAATTTTTATAGCAATTCATTAGCACTCAAGAGTAAGCCTTTTTGCAACAATTTTTTCTTAGAAAACATTTGCTAGTCTGGGTTTCATTTGCTTCCTCTCAAAAAATATCAAATATCTTAATTTTGATGAAATATTTTGCACATATGCATTCAAGCTGATGCTTTTGTTACCTAAGTAGTCCACTGATTGGCTGACAAAAGAAATGTTTGCTAATATATCAGTTTTTGGTCTCTAAAAATTTTCATCATAAAATTTTGCTGCAATTTTCAAAAATTACCATAAAAAAGTTTGTAAGTGTGTGGCTTGCTATAATCTCATGTTACAACTTGTAAATAAAATGACTCTTGAAAACACTAAGGATTCAGAATTTTTTGAGAATTAGTTTTTAGAACTGAAAGTGTGTGAATATAATGTAATTTTTTGGGGCAGTGGATGTGGATGAAAAGAGGGAGGATTGTATTAGAGTGCATGCAGTATTTATATTTTACAATGCGAGTGCAGAAAAATGAATGAAAAAAAAAACCCCACATACAAATGATATTTTTAAAATATAGAAACATTCAAAAGAATACTACGTTTTTACACAGTGCTATTTTTTTATCATCTTTATTTTTAATTTATTTTTAATGACATACTTATGAATAAAAAGGTTACTAGTACAAAATTTTGATTTCAGGAAAACTAAATTCACTTCTTCAAGCAGATAATACAAATTATTAATAGTTAATCATATTGGAATCATGTTTGGCATTTTACAATATGTAAAAGCTACAATAGAATGAAGCTTTAAATACTGTATTATTTTTTAATCAGGTACTCTTTTGGGCATGAAATACTCAATACAAGAAACAATATACATTTCATAGTATCAAATGAATATAATTACTGAATTAATATCATTTTAAAACGTCATCTGTTTTATTTTTTTTTACATTTCATGTATTTGATACCTAATTTTTTAATACACTCATAGTTCATCATGATGTAAATAGCCTTGAACAAATTCATGTAGAGCTTCTAAATCTCTTAAACCATTGTACTCTGTAACGTGCACTCCATCTTTAAACAGAAAAAGAGTAGGATACCCTTGCACCTTGAAAATAAATGTGGAAAATAAATATATATAAAGGTATAATATAAACAAAAAAACAATGGAACTCATATTTATAATAGTCTAAAAAGGCATTATTTACATGATATATATATATATAATTTAAAAAAATTAATACTATATCAAATAAGTTTCCTCATGTAAGAAGCCAAGTTTTAGGTTTTCCCATCATATAAGAACTTTTAATTTTTATGCACGATGAAAAATATTTTACAAGATCACTCACTACTTAAAAAAAAAGAGGAGTGAACTTAATTTTTTCCCAATTTTGGTTTATTTAAAGAATGCTAATGATCAATTTGCATTTCAGCAGTTTTTTTTTAAGAGAACTCTAAAAGTTAGCCCACATTATTCTTACAGGTAAGATGCTTGGCATTAAAAAAATATGGAATTTAATTGAAAATTGGTGCAAAAGGCTAAGTATGTCTAAGATTAATTTTTGTATAATTTTGTACTGCACTTTACCCTTGGGACTGCTCATATCACAACAAAAGTGCCAATATGATTTCTTCTTGAACAAACTCTAATATTAACTAATAATATAAAACAATTGGGTTGTTTTACCTTTGAGCAGCACTTTTTTGCACAATGGGCTAAATGTCCAGGTCACAAGGATCCCGAAGGCTCAAAGAAGGTTGGAGGAAGGGAACCCACAAGACAGCTATTGAGAGACAGGTGGTAATCTCCCGTCAAAGCCATCCAGCATGTTCTTTAACGTGCACAGGGTATGGCTCTCCCTCACATGGGGCCACAGCTTAATGTCCCATCAGACAGATGGTGGCCTTTCCAAGTCCATCGATGTCCCCTACTGGCAGGGAGTTTTGTGGAGATAAATCTCAACACTGACCCAGCTGGAACTTAAATCTGGGAATTGCAGACCTGGTGTGCTACCAACTGAGTCACCCCTGTCCCATTAAACAATTGAAGATGGTGGTCTTTATTAATAGATTGTCTATAGCATGCCACTAAAAACTTCACAGGGTATGTGTAAGTTTCCCATTGAAAAGAACCATTCAAACAAATGTCGTACATTAGGAACTCCACTAATAGATATAGAGGTGGTGGTGAGAGAGAGGGAATGGTCTACAGCGAAAAACACCACCCAAGAACAAAGATGAAAGTTGTGTTGAGAGTTGTTTATTTCTGAGAGGCATCTTTATGCACACAATGGGCTAATCAGTTTAGTCATAAGGTTCTCAGGGCTTAGAGAAGGAGAAAGGGATCTGATCCACTGGACAGCTGTTAGATGGATGCCTCCTGTCAAGGACATCACCGTGTCCTTTAACATACACAGGGTATGGCTTTCCTGCTACACCCTGTGTATGTTAAAGAAGAGAGAGCTGTCCTAACACCAAATCCGATGTACAGCAGCCTTTTCAAGCTTGCCAGTGTCCCCTTTCCCACCTAGGGCATACATACAAGTTGATATGTCTGTATATTTTTCAAACTTTTTTACAGTATTAATTGGAGCTATATGATTTAATGGTAAAACATTTTTATGCTGTAATTTTTTAAATCTAAGTTAATCCTTAATTTTTCATATGCATATGGCAGTCTAAAATGGAATGCATGCTATATGATGAGATCACAAATTATTTCTGAACTAACAAATCAGCACTTTAGCATCGATTTAAATCTTAGAGGAAAGATTGTCTTGAGCCGGGTGGGATACGAACCCACGACCTCCTGATAACATGTCAGGTGCTCTGGACTACTGAGCTGCCGCTGCCGATCATGATCTCCTCTAATTAGCACTATGTACATTCCTTTTATGTTTCATATAGGCGTTAGTCAGGCACTTTTAGCCACAAGCGGCATTTATATTTTTCAATAGATGGGAGCATGTATTACAAGTATGCAGATAATAAATAATGAAATAAGCTCGACATATTCAATCAAGTAACAAATCAAAATTTTAGCGTTGATTTAAATCTTAGAGGAAAAATTGTCTTGAGCCGGGTGGGATACGAATCCACAGGTGGGATACGAACTCTGGACCACTTACCTGCATACTTGTAATACATGCTTCCATCTATTGGCAAATATAAATGCCGCTTGTGGCTAAAAGTGCCTGACTAGCACCTATATGAAACATAAAAGGAATGTTCATAGCGCTAATTAGAGGAGATCTTGATCGGTGGCCGGTAGCTCAGTGGTCCAGAGCACCTGACATGTTATCAGGAGGTCATGGGTTCGTATCCCACCCAGCTCCAGACAATTTTTCCTCTAAGATTTAAATCGACGCTAAAGTGCTGATTTGTTACTTGATTGAATACGTCAATCTTATTTCATTATTTATTATATCTGAACTTCCCCACAAAAATCTAGCTAAATACTTTGAGATTAAATATCATTTAAAACATGAAATATTTGCTTTACAAGTTACCTTGTATTTGTTGCAAAGGCTGTCATCAGCTGTACAGTCCACTTTGGCAACTTTAACGTATGTATTGGTTACAAATTTCCGAGCAAGATCATCCCATGTTGGAGCTAAGCGACGACAATGTCCACACCTAAAACAAATTAAAACAAGTAACCCATATACATGTCAAATAAATTAGATATTTATATTTGTTTGTGTAAACATATATTTGTTCATTTCACAACAGAATACACACATTAAATTCGACAAGTTTATTGGTTCTCATGAGTGTAATTAGCTTTGCTTTCAACCAAACTTTTTAAAACATAAAGTAATATAACATTAAAAATCTTATATTTAATATTTCAGGAGATAAATGCATTCAATGGTGCATATTTACAAAAAGTGCAGCTTTTATAAAAGACCATCTATGTCTAAAGTATGACTTTAATAATATTTATTTTCTTTCATTTCCAATAACTCAAATGTCAGACAATTCCATATTGCTGAAAAAAAAGTTTTAGTTAAACTCTGAAGAATTAACCAGATGATGAATTACCAAGTTATTCTGTAATTTGAACTTAGCTGTGTAGGAGGTAACATATTCTTTAGTTGCTTGAATTTTTTTAGCTCTAATTGATTTAGGGTTAGAGAACATAACGACATACAGCCTATTCTCATGTACAGATTTATAAGTTGTGTGAAAAACCACAAGCTACAAAGCATACACAGGTTAAGCATCTTCATTTCTATGAGAGGGCACAAAGCTTGGGGAAACTGAGAACCTTCCCATGTATAAGCACTTAATTTATTAGGTACAGATTTAATTAGATTTGATTGAGATCTTTAAATTATCTTCAGTAACATTTTTTCATAAAAAGCTTATATAAGAAGTTATTGAGCGAATATATGTTACTATTGACAACATGGAACTGTACCTAATAAAGTGGCTATTATGAATGGGAGTCTAAATTCAAAGAGAGATTTAATAAAAAGCTGTTATAAGTTATATTCATGAGGTCCATACTATTCTCACAAATAGGAAGTAGTAAATTTTCCTATTTTCCTGTTAACATCATTCTTAGTCTGAAAAACTAGTTTAATCACTGTTGTAAAAAACGATCTCTGATAATGAGATCATTTATAATACATTTATATTTTAAACTATGGTCTTTGCATTTATAAGATACCCGAGTGGTTAGCGCGCTTGGCTACTGATCTAAGGGACCTGGGTTTGAGCCCCGGGTAAGGCATGGTTGTTTGTGTTGTTCTTCTGCGGAGGTCCTGCCATCCTCTCAGATCTCCTACTATGGCATATAAACTGATAGGCTCCTGTCAGACCTCTATGACAAGCGGCTGCTTGAGGGGGTATTTTTTTTTTCACAGATGATTTGCAGATTAAAGCAGCTGAATTGTTCAATGCACATAATTAATATTTTGATTTGATTAGAATCTACATTCTAAAAAAGGAAAAAAATCTTTGTATATGCATTACATATTACCATATAAACGCTGTAGCTTCCAAAGGAGGGTAGCACAGTAGTTTAAATGTTTGTTTCTGTTTGATGTTTAGGTCCTTGGTTCAATATCCTAGTCAGAAAGTGTTTTTTCAAAAAGTGTCATACGGATGTTCGTTCTACACACCGGCCACAGAGTAATGCAACCTCTGCTTTTCGTGATGTTTAACATGGTGCAAGTATGCTTCAAATCACATTTCTTTTATATACTTTGTGGATGATGATAATTACATATTGTCTATATCAGTGAAAAACAGATAAATTTCCTCATCTTAGAAGATTTATGAACATATATTAATGCTAATTAGACTTAATATTTAAAAACTAAGATAACTGATGAGGGCTTGAGATCTTCAAAAATGAATTTTTGTTTGTCAAAGTTAAATCTTTACAGGTTCTTGGAATTTGGAAAAATGTTCTATATTCCAAACACATGATTTAAATGGCAGTATTGAAAAATTTAATAATTTTCCACTGAATTTAGTTGAATTTACAATTCTTTTTACCAATAGGAACTTTAAAAACTAGCACAGGATGATCAAGTATATTAAATAGATCAATTTAGCAAAAACGTTTGTGACTTTTAACTTTTTTGAAAAACCTTGAGCATCACAATATAAAATGGGATTTAATTGGTATCATTATTTATAATACAATCAATGTTTATGCAACGAAATATGTTCACATGAATGCATTTTTTTAGTTACTATTTTTCACCTTTTTTTTTATAATATAGCATGATTCAAAAGTCTGAACAATAAATAAAACACAAGCAATGTTTTTTATTTCATATTTCATTTTTTAGATTATAAACACAATACATTTCTACTCTATATGTCACTTTATCTATACATTCCAATTTTTCACACAGTTTGGTGAATTCATTCAGATTTTTGATATGTGCTGTATACTAATAAAGCATTATGAGTAAGTACAGCATGGCTGAAGAATAAACTATAAGAACTTTTCATAATAAGCCATAATTTACACATAGCAAGTTTTAACTTTAAATTAAACATTGAAATTTAGTTATTTACCATGGTGCATAGAACTTTACAAATGTCAAGCCTTGGTTAACAGCATTTTCAAAGTTAGCTTCAGTTAGCTGAACAACTGGTGCAGCCTATAAAAAAAGTTACCAATGAATCAAAATTTTTTTAAAGCAATTTCATTATCAAATATGAGAATAGTAACACACATGACAGTTGAACCATGGAAATAACATGCCTTACAAACATCTTTTTTTTTTCAGTGTCATATGTATATTTATGGACAAAAGATAATTTGAACTTATTTGTTCTTCTACAGAAAAATGTTTCCTTTTTTTGGAAGCACAGCAAGAAAATTCTCCAAAAAAAACCCACTACAAAACTTGTTGAAATTTCATAGGATATTGGATTACTGACAGTAATTGTATTTACTCTATGAAAAAATACTTGAATGTCTATTAGAGCAGAAATTCATATGCTTCATAATTCATAAAATAATTCATATGCTTCATAATAGCAAAATTTTAATGTTACTGGCATACTTGGTTACTGATCAAAGCAACCTGTTTTGAGCCCCAGATAGGGTATGGGCATTTCCTTCTCATGTTGTCTTTCTTCTGAGCTCCTGCCTTCCTTGCAGATCTTTATGGTGTATTAACCTGACAAGCTTCTGTTGGACTTAAGTGGCTGTTTGAGAGGCAAATTTATTTATTTTTTTAATAATAATTCACAAAATAGTGCATAAACTTTATTTTATAAACTAATTAAATATGGTAGTTTATTTCAACAGTAATATTTTTCTAGTTTAGTATGAAATTTATTAATTCAATAATAAAGTATTTTATTAATTAATCAAGCATACATTTAACTTTAGAATCCAATTCATCAGCAAGAGTTAGAGGCATATACTGTGTACGGTACATTGGGCAAGCTAGCCAGCATGATGTCAACAGAACAGTGCAAAAATGGCTGCTTCCTATGAAGCATGCATGAAGGAGGAACCGCATTCTGTCATCCATTTTTCGGCTAGCAAGAGTGTGAAACCCATTTAAATTCATTGCTGCATGAAGTTGCAGTAATGTGTTTATCATTACAGTATATGTACAAATGGAGTAGGAAGTTTAAAAATAGCATGTATAGTGTGGCAGATGCTCCTCATCTGGGCTGACCAACAGGGTCATAACTCTATGGGCAATATTGGAGGTTGAATGTGTCATCAGGTAAAACTGTAATGCAACAGTGTTCCAATGGAGCAAGCTGACGATGAAGCCAGAGAGGGAATTTCCCATGGAAAAACCTTGTTGTTAGTACATTGTGTGATTAATTACAAAGTAATTTTTATCAGTGAGAAATTCAACTTTATCTAGTATCTTTCCCAGTTAAGGTAGGTTTGTTAGTTTTTAAAGGTTTGTGGGCAAGTGTATAGTATATAACACCAAAAAATCATATGAGGCCATCTAACAATGGGTTAAAAATAAGAATCTGCTCAATTTTGGATAGCCTCCTCCTGAAAGAATAATGTATTGTGTAATGGTATAAGAAAGGAACAACTGAAAGTTTTAACTCCCATGCCATTCAGCTGAAAATATAAATATTGAAAGTTTACTTAACTAATAAGTCTGTGCTTTTATTGATTATACATTTTTTTAGTCAAATGCAGTGTCAATAAAATATGAAGTGTTCTTTTTGAAATGCCTTTTTAAATTACTGTTTTTCTATTATAAATGAATTAAAAATATTTCCAGTTATCTTACTGGTTCATCTGACTGGTCTGGTATTTTTCCATCTTCTGTTTCAAGTGTTTCCTTTATTGCTTTTTTCATATCAGTCAGGAAGCGTTTTAGATCAACAAGTGTCCTCTGTCCTTGATATTTTTCTACCTATGATATGTACAAAGAAAAATACAATTTTGTGTCATTGAAAGAAATTAGTACACAAGTATAAAAACATTTAACATTTGCATCAGTCATGCTTTTCAATGCTAACCATATTAAATATAAAGCAACAATGAATTATTAAGAGTGATATTTGCAGACATTTCCAAGAGCAGAAATTAATGTGCAATTTAAATAAAATTTAATATAAAAAATTCATTGTATTAAACAGACATTCTCATATTGTCACTTTCTCTTTAAAGTGATACTTGCATAAAATATTCATTTCAAAAAAAAATTAATGTCACAAAATTCACTGTATTAAATAATTAGACAAGTTCTCAGATTGCACTTTCTCTAAAGTTGCATGCATCTATTCTCAAATATGCTTTTGCATATCACAAAATAGTTGAGCTTATCTGTGCATATTCTGATCTTTTTTTTGGAATTCTAGGGCTGCTAGTTAATATTAGATGTTAACTTTTCAACTAGGAAGTTCTCATCACAGTTTCTCTGTTATGGGTTACTTGCTTGTAATGGCTGGTACACTTGGGAGTTTACAAGCAAGTAACCCATAACAGAGAAACTGTGTGGTGAGAACTTCCTAGTTGAAAAGTTAACATCTAATATTAACTAGCAGCCTTGGAATTCCAACAAAAAAGAGCAGATATGCACAGATGAGCTCAACCATTTTGCAATATGTAAAATGTATATTTGAGAATAGAAGCATGCCATTTTAGAGAAAGTGAAAACTGAGAACATTTCTAATTATTTAATACAGTGAACTTTGTGATATTAAATTTTCTTTAACTTTCCTCGCAGTGTTATTTTTTTTTCTCGGTATCTAATGTGAAATGAATATTTTATGCAAGTATCATTTTTAAGGGAGAGTAAAATTAAGTTAAATTTCATTATTTAAAACTAGAAAATATTTAAGTGCAGTGTAAACTATTATTCTAAATCTCCCATATATGAGATAATTAGATAGGAAGCCAATAAAATAAACTTCAAACCATGTATCTTCACAGCTTTCAAAAAATTTAATGCTGGACATATACTTTTCACTCATCTCAAAGAACAATGCAAGAGAAAGAAGATGCCTTAAAATATCTCTTTTATTAACACTTTGATGATGGATGATGTATAAACCTCTCATTATGTAGCATGCAAGCTTATGGCTGAGATCAAATTTTGCCTTAATGAATGATGGAAAGTTGGTTGCTGAAATTAAAAATTCCAACTTTTGTCAGTTTTTACCCATCATCAAATTGCTAAAAGAATGGTATAGATGATAAATTTGGTTGTTTGTTTTATGGTGGCTGAATGGTTAACGCACTTGGCTACTGATCTAAGGGATCTGGGTTCAAGTCCTGGATAAGGCATGGATGTTTGTGTCGTTTTTCTGCTGAGGTTCTGCCATCCTCATAGACCTTCTACTATGGCATATAAACTGACAGGCTCCTGTCAGACCTCTGTGGCAAGCAGCTGTTTGAGAGGGTATTTATTTTTTTATTAGCAACTAAGGCTATAAATGCACTGAAGAAAATATAAAAAGATGGTAAACAACAAGTAACCCAAACCAAAGTTAAAATAAAAATAGTAAAATGGTAAAGGACACAACAATAAAGAAAAGTGTAAAACAAAAACAACAGGCATAAAAACCTGTACATAAATAGAACCAACAATTGTAAAAGATAAAAATCAACAATGGGTGTAGAGGACCCACTTAAAGAGCAGAAACCAATGTAAACAGAAAATTCAAAGATAAAATATTATAGACATTTAAATATCAAGTAAAATGTAAAGAGTCAAAGATAGGTGGTAAAAAGGAGTGACTGGATAAAAGGTGTCTGAGATGGTTGACTTGGCAGCAACATCTGCCAAGCCAACCATCCTTTCTGTGCACCCAACAAAAAAGGATGGTTGTTGTTGTGGCTACCAGATGATGGAGCTGCTGGGAGTTCTTGGACAGAAAAGGATGAGGCCAAGGATGCACTGAGATCAAAGTCTGTAGTAAACTAAGTGAGTTGGTGTAAAGCACACACTGTTGATCACATTGCATATAGACCATGGCTGTTCCCACTGACATGCTGAATTTTGAATCACCTGTGAAGACAGGGAAGAAGTCTGAGTGAGCAGCACAATGGCTGGCAAAGAGCTACCGGTACATGGAGTTGGATGTACAAACTTTCTCCATCCTGCAAAGGGAAAAATCACAGGAAGGGAAACAGCAAGCCATGGTGGAAGTGGTGCAGTTGTTAACTGGATAATGTTATCAAGACTGATATTAATGTTTCTGAAGGATGCACAAGAATGCAAACTGAAAGGATGATGGCTAATAGATAAAGATGGTTCATTGGTCTCAATATAAAAACTCTAGACCAGTGAAGTGTGGACACCTTGACCACCAAATTCTGGGCAGAATCATATACTTGGGATCTATAGTCCAATTTCAATCAGACAAGTGTGCAGTACAAGAGGAACAAAGAATGTCAGTCAGCTCCCCAAAAGAGAGAGAGGAGAGGACCTCGATGATGTACAATGACTGCATGCACTTGGACCAGAGATTATGAATATGTGGTAAAAAGGTGAATTTCAGCTCGATCCACTAAAGTTGCAGCTTGGAGTCCAGATGAAGATTACGCTTGTGGCAAAAGTGCATACAAGCAGTCTTCTGTGAGGAGAAGTGAAATCCATTGGCCATCACTCAAAACAAGAGATTATTCAGGACCATTTACAGTTGTCTTTGAATGAGCCTCATATCGCAAGAACAGAAAATGCTAAAATCATCAACATAGATGGCATTGCCTACAGTCAGAAGTTCTCTAATCAATGAATTCATCTTGACAGAAAAATTGCAACACTCAGCCTTGTGGAACCCCTGTTCTTGAGGAAAAGGACACAACAGACTTGCTGATATGGTCATTAAAAGAAGATGATGATAAGAAGTTGGAGAAGAAGATTGGGATGTGACTTCTCTAGCCAAAGGAATGGAGGTCACAAAGAATGCCGAATCTTCAAGCTGTGACATATGCTTTTTTGATGTTAAAGAAATTTGACATCAGACGCTCTCTACTTAAAAATGAATTCCTGATAGCCTTTTCGAGGTGGATCAAGTTATCAAATGCTGCCTGCAAAAGCTACAGTAGTTGCAGGAAAGAAGGTTGTTGGTCTCTAAATGCAAGATAAGTCTGGCAATTACCATTCTTTCCAACACCTTGCAAACACAGCTTGTCAATGCAATGGGACAATAATTAGGAAGAATCTTGGGATCTTTTCCTGGCTTTGGGAAGATGAAGATGAGAGCCTTCTGCCAGCAGTCTGGAAACTACTCCTTGATGAATATACAGTTAAAAAGTTGGAGCAGTCAATCCTTACTCGACGATGAGATATTTTGGAGTATGATGTAAGAGACATGGTCTGGACTGATAGCAGATTTCAAGAGTGCAGAGAAAGGCACAACTCTTCTGCCGTAAATGGCCTATTGTAGGACTCCAGGCTATTCAAATGGAAAAACAGTGGAAAGCATTCAGCTTTGCTCTTCTGGGCTGGAAACTCGAGGAATAGGAAGACAATGAAAGGATGGAGGAAACAATTCCCTCAGGTATTAGGAATTGCTTGGGGATCAGCAATTGCCTGTTCATTGCACTACAGGATTGATAATAAGTGGATGTATAGTTCTCACCTATGTTCCAGACTATCCTACATGACCTTAGAGTTGGTTGTGCATGTGATTGAAGATGTGTACTTGATCTAAGATTCCTTCTGCCTCTGGTACCAGATGAAACACGTTATCCCTAGTGATGATGCACAGAACAGGCCAGGTCTAGCACCTAATGTCCAATCCCACCTCTCTTCAAAAGAGATATTCTCTTTTGGAAGGGAACAGAAGGGGAGGGCTGCCAGTTCAGTATGGCCTACTGATCTGGTCATCTATGGCCACTTTTTTCTTTTTTTTCAACCCTGCTCAGGAGTGGTCAACTTCACAGGGTCCTGGTGCTGACCATTTATACCTATTAAACTGGACTTGTTTATGGATTTGAGCTTGATTATGGATCCTGGACTTTGCATGGTGGGCCTCTGTTGAGGGAGAATCTGCCGCTGTGTTTTCTGTTTGCTTTCTGGGTTGCCAGCCCTAAGTGAACAGAGGCATGGGATAACTTATATCAGCTGGTGGATAATCCTAATCAGAGGCCATCGCAGGTATCTGAACTTAGGTTCAGGTACCTAGGTCAGGTTACTTAGGACAGCTAGTTGGGTATTGTCAAGCCTAAACTGGAGTAATGTGTCTCAGGCAGGCCATATGGCTCTTGAAAAAGTCCACTTGAAAAGATGGTACCTGAAGTTCCTACCAGCATCGGTGACTTCAGCCTTTAGCAGAGGAGGAACAGGTCTTTGCCCCATGCCTGCGATCAGGGGGCTGTTTGATATTGTTGGCCCTACCAATCTCAATAAACCTAATTTCTTTAAAAATCCTACTAATCATTTTCTCTCTGCAGGAACGTGGAACGTGAGGACATTACATAGAGATTATTCTCTTGATGTCCTCATGCAGGAATTCCAGCACTATAACCTAGATATTCTAGGCTTGCAAGAGACCAGATGGACAGGTAAAGGTGAGATACTTAAAAATAACTTTAAATTTCTCTTTACAGGAGGGGAGGATGGAAAGCATCACCAAGGCATGGGTCTGCTGCTCAGCAGACATGCTAGTGATGCTCTTCTAGGATATGAGTGCATTAATGAAAGGTTTCTTACAGCAAAATTTCAGACAAGCATTAAAGACTTGAATGTTATCTGCTGTTATGCCCCCACTGAGGATGCCGATGAGGATGAGAAGGATAGGTTTTACGGACAACTTCAGGATATTTTGAATTCTGCCAAGAAAGGAGATATTACCCTTGTTCTAGGTGACTTCAATGCCAAAGTTGGTACTGACTCTGACCTTTGGGGAGTGTAATAGGCCCTTTTGGTATTGGTAGCTGCAATGGCAATGGGCAACATCTCCTACAGGTAAGTAAACTCAATGGATTCAGAATAACTAACACTTATTACAAACACCGTGACATACATAAGTACACATGGGTTTCACCTGATGGGCTGCATAAGAATATGATTGATTACATATTAATTAACAACAAATGGGCTAGTTCTGTTAGGAATACCAAGGCATATAGGGGAGCTGAAATTGGATCTGACCATTACCTTGTTAAAAGTGTGTTGCAACTTAAACTTAAAAAGTGTTGTGCTAGAGTTAAAAAATTTACTTTTAATACTGAAGCTCTGAAAGATCCAGCTATAGCTAAAGCTTACCATGATAGATTACTTAGTCATTATGACAGTCATGGTTTGCTTACTACTGAAGTTGAGAAAGAATGGAACATTTTAAACAGGCTTTTTTGGAAACTAACAGTACTCTTTTAGGAAAAAAGGAGCAGAGGAGGCAGAATTATTTGAATGATAAGGCACTTGAGCTTATTTCAGAAAGAAGGAACTGCAGGAATGTCCTTAATCAGTACCCTACTAGTCCTAATAGAAAGCATTATGGAGAGCTTAATAAATGTGCAAAGGATCAGTTAGCTGCTGATAAAAATCTTTGGCTTGATGGCTTGGCTGACAAAGCCGAGGAAGCAGTTAGACAGCATAACAGCAGAGAGCTGTACCAGGTAGTTAATGTTTTGTGTGATAGAAAACGAACAGGCATACAGGGATTGAAGGATAAACAAGGTAAGGTTATAGAAGGTCATGGCTAGGTGGGCTGAGCATTTCAGTGCTGTTCTAAACAATGTGGTTAATTCTACTCCCATTGTTTGCAATGATGATAGATGCATTGGTGGCTTTAATATTGGCTCTATAACACAATCTGAAGTTATTTTGGCTATTTCTAAACTTAAACTTCATAAATCCCCAGGGGAAATTACTACAGAAATACTTAGAGCTGGGAATGTTTCGGCTACTGCTTGGATGACTGAAATTTTGAATATCTTTTATGATAAAGGCATGGTTCCTAAAGATTTTACCAGAGCTATTATTATCCCTATTTTCAAAGAAGGTGATCGCAGTTCTTGTGATAACTATAGGGGTATCAGCCTACTCTCTGTTCCAGGTAAAGTTCTTTCCATGATTGTGCTTAATAGAATTAAGAATCTGGTTGACAGTCAATTGCGTGATGAGCAATGTGGATTCAGAAGTGGTAGGGGATGTGGATCAGATATTTTCACTTAGGCAGATTCTTGAGAAATGTTTAGAGTTTCAGAAACCTTTGGTTGCTAGCTTTGTTGATTTCAAAAAGGCTTTCGACTCTGTTGATCGTCATAATTTGTGGTTGATTGTGAGATCATATGGTATACCAGACAAGTTAGTTAACATTATGAAAGCTCTCTATAATAACACCGAGTCGTGTGTGAGAGTTGGTAAGGCTTGTAGCAATTGGTTTAGCATTACTTCTGGTGTTCGACAAGGGTGCATTTTGTTTCCTTTTCTCTTTAGCTTGGTTATTGATTATGTTATGCGAAATTCACTTCAAGGGAAAGATTTTGGCCTTAAATGGGCTGGAGATACGAAAATTTCTGATTTAGATTATGCTGATGATTTAGCCCTTTTGGCAAATGATATTGATGAGATGAACTCTTTCATTCGAGCTGTTGATGAGACTGGTACTAGAGTAGGTTTGGTTATAAACAGAGAGAAAACTAAAGTGATGAAAATTGGTCAGGCAGGTTGTGATTCAGTTAATCTGAATGGTTGTAGTCTTGAGCAGGTGTCACAGTTTAATTACCTTGGGAGCTATGTAACAGATTCTGGTGATATGTGGCATGAGATTAACAGATGAATAGGGATTGCTGCCGGGTTTTTTAAGAATCTATGGAGATTGTGAAGAAATAGGCATATACACCTAAAGACTAAAATTAGATTGGATAACGGTTTGGTTCTTTCTAGGGTTAGTTATGGTAGTGAAACTTGGACACTTTGTAAACAAGATAACAGGAAACTAGATGCTTTTGATTCCAGATGCTTACACAGTATCTTGGGCATTAGGTGGTTCAACTTTGTAACTAATGATGAGGTGAGGCAAAGGAGTTTGCAACCTCCTTTAAGCAGCATATTGTGCAGAGAGAGACTCCGTTGCTTTGGCCACGTTGCTCATATAAATGATTATAGATTGGCGAATAGGGTTATGAACAGTGTGCCTAAAACTGTCTTGTCTATCCACCACAACCTCAGAAAGAGGGTGTGGTGGATAGACAATGTCAAACAGGACCTTATTAGAATTGGTGTGCAGTGGTCAGATGCAGTAGATGTAGCTCAGGACAGATATGCTTGGAGAATTAAACTGCATGGTCTGGTTGGACCTCCGTAGCCCATGGCTGCTTGAGGATGATGATGAGGAGGAAACACCTCCTAAGCCTTACAAGCTGCAGTGCAATTGGGATTTCATAGCAGTTTTGGAAATCGAAGAAATCATGTCATAGTTTGAGGAATGGTAGAGACAGCTGCTTGGATGATACAATCCGTCATCTCTGCTACAGTAACATTAATTGGCTCGTGGCTGACTGAGTGTTGGTCTATATTACAAAGGAGTGAAAAACCCACTCCAGTCAGTCCAATTAATCCTCAACTGTGATACACATGAAATGTCACAATAACCTCCACAAGTATTTACGTACCAAGGAGTGAACAACAATGAACTGATTGTTCTTTTCCAATTTCACGTCACTAGTATAGCACCTACAGTGCTCATAGAGCAATTTTACACTTAGATTGAATTTAAAGTAACTGTTAAGACTCAGAAATAACTAACACAGTACTGAACAGTGATGCATTTTTTTCAACCATGTATTAATTTTAGTAAAAATTATATATCATATTCTAGATTGCTAAAGGTTAGTAATATAATTAAGGTTTTGGAAAAATCTTGAGATTGGCTTTCCTTGAGAAGCTAATTGCAACAAAGTTTGCTTGATTACAGATGTTAATGAAATTGGAAAGAGACATTATACTGGATTCATTAGCTACTATTATCCATTACCCTAAATCTTCTAAACATATTTTACAATCTTTTAACATCCAACAACTACACATTTTTCATGCTGTGCCTTGTGGTTTAGTAAATGTTTTTCCATGAACTTTTTCCTAATATTCTTAAGCTTAAGAGTATTAAAAATTCTTAATATAAATCTAAAATTTTAGATGGGAAGCTAAAAAAAATGAATAATTATCAATAAATCTCTGTTATTTTAAAAGAAAATACAAAATAAAAATAATTTCAAAACATAAATTAGCAACTTATACTACAACCCAAACATTTGTTCTCAATACCACTGTAAAAGTTTTCATGGTAAACTTTTACCAATCCCAGTATTTTTATTTATTAGTAAATATAAAAAGGGTATATCATCATAAGGAAAAAAATAGTATTCATTACCTTTCCTTTTTCTAGCAAATATGTATGTTAAAATAAACATAATTGTAAATTACACTTTAATGAAAAAAAACTTGAAAATTTAACAAAATAATACGAAGTTTTGTATTCAAATCTATAAACATTTTAGATGTCCTAGTTTTTCTTTTCTTTGAAACAGATTCACTAGCATCAGTTTTCCTTCTTTGTGGGTATGCCATAATTACGTATTTTCACAATTAAAAATTTAATATAATCAGAATTATTATTACGTATTAATAATAATGGACAGGATAATGCATTGGTATCAACAATTCACGAATTCAAAAAATTATATTCAATCAGTAAAGTTCACTTTTAACAATAAAAATTATTCAAATGTTCAGATATCCTAAAACATGAATGCCTATACTTTATGAGTGCAACCTCTTGATTGAGAGTGTCACGTGCAATATATGACCACAATGTTCTCTTGCATCTCTTTTTTGGGGTGGGGGTGGCTCAGTCAGTAGAACAACAGGCTTGCAATCTGCAGTTTCCAGGTTCAAGTCCCAACTTGGCCAGTGTTGAGATTTATCTCTGCATAACTTCATGCCTTTCCCTTGGTCAGTAGAGACACTGATGGACTTGGAAAAGCTACTGTTCATCAGATGGTATGTTAAGCCACGGCCTGTGTGTGGGAGAGCCATACTCTGTGCATGTTAAAGAACATGCTGGATGGCCTTGATGGGAGACTACCATCTGTCTCCCATCACGACCACTCTCTCCAACCTTCTCTGAGCCCTTGTGTCCTGGCCATTTAGCCAACTGTATGCAAAAAAGTGACACTCAGAGGTAAAATAACCCAAATGTATCTCTTTTTCACTTCAGTGCTATCCACAAGATATATCTTGCTATCTTGCATAAGATGAGACAAAAAACTGAAGATTTATTATTCTCTCTGACTAATTGGAAACAAAAACAAACTGAACTAATACATAATTATGCAAAAAGTGGGTAAAAATTTGGTGGGCTTGAAAAAATACATTGAGTGTACTTTTTGTTTAGTATCTATTCTATAGTATGACATCTTGTGGGTGTGCAGTGCTTTACTCCTAAGTGTATGCTTATTGCTGATAGGCAGTATCACATTTCTCTAATTTGAATAAGAAAAAAAAATTTTTTTGTGTAGCTTTGAAACACAAGAGTTAAGCAGATTTGACCGAGATATTCTTCAATGTGTTCCAAAAGCAAAATCACAGTAATGCAAACATCATGGTAAGCAGACATTCACTACATTAAAAAAAAAAGAGTTGTCAAATTTACTTTTATGCAAACAAATATTAAAGAAAACTTACCTTTTTCCCATTAATTATCCAAAGTAAAGTAGGAAAAGCCTTCACTTCAAATTCATTGCAAGATATTCTGTTTTCTGTACAGTCTATCTGTGAAATAAATAAATAAATATGCTGACAAAACAAAAATACAGACACTATAAAATTTGAAATACCGATTAATGAAATTCTATAAATCAGAACATTGCAGCTTTAAAACTTTAATGTTGTGTAGTTTGTAAATATATATAATTCAAAGGGGAAATAATTTTTTTGCCTCAGTGCTTTTCTTTCAATTATGGGCTTTTACAAATGAATGAAAAAAAAAAGATCTTTTTCACTTCTTATTATCAATACAAATTCTTATCTATTAGAGTGTCAATTGAAATGAACAAGAAATAAATATATTTTCAATTGACTAACCATATGGCAGTTTATTCTCATTTTTAGCTCATCTAAAAAGCAAAATCCAAAAAGAGCAATTGTTTTACTTTGTATACACAAATTTAATGCTTTAATTTAAGAGCAAAATTAAAAATCCTTTTTTGTTGAATAGATTACTAAACAAAAATCACTCTGTGAATTTTTTAAATCTTCTGTTAGTGAATTTTAACTGTTAGGAGGTGCTAAAATTGAGAAATGACAAAAATATAATCAGAATTATTATTACGTATTAATAATAATGGACAGGATAATGCAATGATATCAACAATTCACGAATTCAAAAAATTTTCTCTTTGAAAATCAGAATTTCACTTCCCCAGATGCAACTGAGTTTCTAGTTTTTTTTTACATTCTACCTGGGTTAACATCTAGAAACATTCACTTGGGTTAAACATCTAGGAAAATAAACAAGGTAGTAAAACTAAAGGTGAGTAAAATATCCAGTACATTGTAAAAATTTAAATACAGAGGTAAAACAGCAGTCTTAATGGTAGTATGCATAAAAAAAATTTAAATAGAAAGTTGACTAAAACGTTGACTGAAAGTGACATACATAGTTGTGCAGAATGCAACTTTTACCTGCAATAAAAATCAATATCTTATATCAAAATCTCAGAAAGCATTGCAACTTTATCAGATGTAAAATGGTATCGACAACTTCATCATCAGGCAGTTGACATTGCACCTTTACACTGAGTGCTTCATCAAATCATCTGATAAAGCACTGAGGATGTTATTTCATGGAATGTCAAAATATACCGTATTTCTTCAATTCTAAGATGCACTTCCCCCCCCCCCCCATATAAACGTCTCTTCTAAAAATGGGGTGCATCTTAGAATCACAGCCCCCCCCCCCCCCCCCCCCGAATTTTCCTGCGTTTTGCACGCAGCACCATACGTTTCGTTTTTATGCTGAAATCCCGCCTCCAATTCCACTGCAGAATAAAGTAGTGTGGGTGTTTTCCTTTTCCAAATGTGAAGCCACTATTATTTCATTATGGTGGAGCTCACTCAGCGACAACTAGGAAGTTTTGGTTGTATCTACGAAAGTACGTAAGAAGTTCAGTTACTGTATTCCGTTCATTTTGATCCCTTATTGCACATCAAAATGTTGTCGAAAAGATTGCACTACAAAGCCACATTTAAATGTGGTGTGTTTTAAATGATTGTGTGTGTGTTTTAAATGATTTTTTCCACATTTAAAATGTGGAAAAATGTTTTTTCTCAATGAAGAGAAAAGTTATTGCGTATGCAGAACATGGGGGGAAAAAAGAAAGCACCACCATCAAAATTGGCGAAATGGGTATTACAGTTTGGAAGCTAATCCCAGAAAGAATAGTGCAGCACTCATTTAAAAATTGTTGCATCACCAATGCTCTTGATGGCTCAGAAGACAATATATTATGGGATAATGAAGATAAAGATGGCTCAGAAAAATCAAACTCTGATATTGATTCAGAAGGAAGTGATAAATAACAAACCTACTGATAAATAGGTACTATTGTTGTTAGTAAATTGAATTCTATTATAATAAAAATTTTGTTAGATACATTTCAGCATTTTCTTTTATTTTTTTTTTCTTAATATCACAGCTTTTTTTTCGTTGGTGGTACTGAAATTAAGGCGAGTCTTACAATCGATGGCGTCTTAGAATCGAAGAAATACAGTATATATATTTTTTTTTGGGGGGGGAGCAAAAAACAATGTTTTAAAACAGAAAAAGTTATGTCAAACGATTCATTAATGAGTGTAGTTGCAAAGAAGGAATCCTGCCTACATCATACCATAATAAACTAAGGATGCCTGAAAACAAAACAAAAAAAAAGGGAATTTATTATTGAAAATACATGTAAAAAATTATTTTTTCACAATAATAAATAATAATAATGAAATACTTCTAAAGAAATTAATGTTAATACCCCTAATATTATTTAAAATATATTAATTTTTTATCAGTTTTTCCTAGGAGGGAGGCCAACAGCCCTCTTCTCACCCCTCCCCCTTCTTCCCATGATACCATATATCATCTCCAGCAGAAGCTCTAACTAGAAATTATAACAGTGTTGTAAGTTTGCAAATAGCATAATTCATTAATACATAATTATAAGTAAGGCAACTCTTGGTTTACGATCATTCGCTCTAATGAACATCACAATTCAAACAAAATTTCTTAAAGTTGCCAATAGATAGTTGCTTATAAAACGAAATGCCAAACATATAGTGAACATAATTGTAAGATTTAAATAAATAAACTTTAAAAAATGTATTTATTACAATAATTATCTGAAAATTATTATATAATAATTATATTGAATTGTTCTTGGTTAATAAAATTAATCTAGCTAGTAAAAAAACATTGGTTTACTTGACACACCATGTAGAATGTTTCTTGTGGGAAAGAAATCGGTGATTCCCCCTAGCAGCACTGTGAACACACAACAAAAACTGGGCTCAACCAATCTTTCGCATCACACAACAACAAACATGGTCAGTTGGTTTATAGACACTGTTAAGTGTAATTCTGCTTTGGTGATATAAAAATATATTTTTAAACATTTAAGCGATCATGGTTCCAAAGTGAAATAGTAGTGCTGGTGCTGATAGTGGTAGTAATAAAAGATGCAGTATTAGTTTAGAACCTAAGCTAGACATCATAAAAAGGAGAGAAAGAAGTGAGAAGCAGGTGGACAGAGCTCATCATTATGGTGTGAACCGAACGAGTATCGCAACAATTATTAAAGATAAAGAAAGAATTGTGGAGGCGGTTAAGGAAACAACTCCTGTTTTAATGAGTAGAATAGTAAAAAATAGAAGTTTTTTGTTGAATGAGATAGAAAAAAAAAACCCTTAAATTTGTGGATTGAGAGACATACACATGACCATGTGCCTCTCAGCTCATTAATAATTCTGGAGATTCTGGAGATGGTTAGGAGTTTATTTGAAGATTTGAAGAAAAGAGTTGGACCTGAATATGCAAATGACTGTTTTTCAGCTACCTTTGGGTGGTTTTCATGTTTTAAAAGGAGGGCTAACTTACATAATTTAAGACTTCAGGGTGAATTGGTGAGTGCAGATAATCAAGTTGCAAGTGAATTCTTGAAGGCACTAGAAAAAATAATAGTAGAAGGTGGTTACAGTGCTCATCAAGTGATCAATGTTGACAAAACAGGACTTTTCTGGAAAAAATGCCTTCCAGAACATATATTTCTTATCATCCTCCTCCTCCTCCTCCTCAAGCAGCCATGAGCTACGGAGGTCCAACCAAACGTGCAATTTAGTTCTCCAAGCATTCTACCTGAGCTACATCTGTTGCATCTGGACACTGCACACCAATTCTAACGAGGTCCTGTTTGACATTGTCTGCCCACCATATCCTAGGTCTCCCCCTCTTTCTGAGGCCTTTAGGCACACTGTTCATAACCCTATTCGCTAATCTATAATTTTCCATATGGGCAACATGGCCAAACCAATGGAGTCTCTCTCTGCACAATATACTGCTCAGAGGAGGTTGTTGACTCCTTTGCCTAACCTCATCATTAGTTACAAAGTTGAACCACCTAATACCCAAGATACTGCATAAACGTCTAGAATCAAAAGCATCTAGTTTCCTGCTATCTTGTTTACAAAGCATCCAAGTTTTACTACCATAACTAACCCTATAAAGAACCAAACCATTATACAGTCTAATTTTAGTCTTTTGGTATATATATACTGTTTCTCCACACTCTCCATATATTCTTAAAAGTTCCGGCAGCAATCCCTATTCATCTCTTAATCTCATGCTGCACATCACCAGTATCTGTTATATAGCTCTCAAGATAATTAAACTGAGACACTTGCTTAAGAGTGCAGCCATTCAAAGCAACTGAAGCACCATCTGCCTGACCAATTTTCATCGCTTAGTTTTCTCTCTGTTTATAACCAAACCTACTCAACTACCAGTCTCATCAACAGCTTGAATGAAAGAGTTCATCTCATCAACATAATTTGCCAAAAAGGCTAAATCATCAGCATAATCTAAATCAGAAATTTTTAGATCTCCAGACCATTTAAGGCTAAAATCTTTCCCTTGCAGTGAAATTCGCATAACATAATCAATAATCAAACTAAAGAGAAAAGGAGACAAATGCACCCTTGTTGAACACCAGAAGCAATGTTATTTCAATGACAAAATTAAGATTGTATTTTTGCCATCTAATACAACTTCTATTATTTGGCCAATGGACCAAGGTATTATAGCCTTCTTTAAAGTATATTACCTAAGGTGGACCTTTTCTCAAGCCATTGCTTTTATAGAGAGAGAGGAGAAGAACTAAAGGAATTTCGGGGAGGCATACAGCATTTATAATACCTTGCAAAACACTGATGGTGCCTGGAGAGATGTGAAGGAAACAAACTTAAGTGGTGTGTGGAAAAACTTGTGTCCACAGTTTGTGAATAATTTAAGTGATTTTGAGGAGCCAGTAATATTTGTGACAGAAGAAACTGTTTAACTGTAAAATAAAATAGATCTCAACCTTAATATGACTGATGCGAGAGAGCTTTTGGACTCGCATTTTGAAGAGTTAACAACGAATGAATTAATTAAAATAAAATCACATCTAAATTCTGAAGTAACAGAAGAACCTGATATTCCACAGCCTCCCAGAACATTTACAAGGCAGAAAATGGCTACAACTTTTAAATCAATTTCTGAGGGATTGGCAATCTTTGAAGACACAAATATGGAAAGAATTGCAAAGGAAAAAAGAGGCATTTATGACTGTCTAGTATGCTACAGTGAGATAAATGTTTTCGTGGAAAAAAATTTCACTAACATGCGGGGGATGTATGCCAGTGAAAATTTTTTCCCACAAAAACATTTATTGATTTAGACGTTTAAACATCTACAGGGTAATGCTGAGATTATCAATTACTACAGTGAGATCTTTGAAGGAAAAAAGAAACTAATTGTGCAATCTTCTATAAAAATATTTTAAAAAAGTGGAAAACCCAGCTATTTCTTCATTATCAGATGCCCTTCCATCTACCTCATCTGCACCTAGTGTCACTTATGTGGAAAATATGAACTCTGATGAAGATATTGACGAGTAAAAGTTGAATACATATGTATGTACACATATTATGCTAGTATTCATTTTCTTTATTTCTGTTTTGTAACTCTTTATGTTTTTAATTAAAATTATCAAATATGATATCTTGTTTTTTATTATTTTCTTATTTTATTTTACATTACTTATTCTGATTTCTTGATATATCTTTCTAAATTATTAATCTCTGATAAATACACAAGCACAGATTTAAGTTTATAATCACCAGCTGCATTACCACCAAGTAAAAGTGTTAGTCTTTCTTTTGCAACTATGTCCGGGTGCACATTTTTCCTCTCTAAAAATTTAATGTATCGTCTACATTAAACCATAATGCATACATACATTACAATAAAATTTATGTTTAGTACATAATTTTAATGGTTTAAAATGGCAGCTAACATATACAATACATATTGTAAAAGCTCAGGAATGCAAGCTACACATAACGAACATCTTAGAACGGAACTTGTTCGTAAACCGAGAGTTGCCTGTATTTGTATTTTGGATGCAGAATGCTTTAATCTGCTTATCTTATCAAGCTGCCTCTAGGAGCATCAGCATTAAGAACTTCAGCACTGCACACTTATGATGCTTCTGTTTTGCCTTACATCACAGACTTTAAACAGTTCTGTGCTCCCACATTTTACTGATTATGGACTTCATGTATGACTTCTAGTCAAAAGAAGTCATGATGTGCCTTGATATGACTGTATGCTTATCATTACTGTCACCAGTATCTATATCTTCTATCAATTCTATGATTTCTTGACTAACCATTTACTTCATCATGATGGTCAGTAAGATACATTACTATTATGCTTATTAATTACTGTTATTTAACCATATACTTAATGATTTCATTCATCAGATTTTTAATCATTAGGTTGGTTAAAAAGGTTATATGTTTTACATATTGATTGATAAAATCATTAATCTCAATTAACTGAATGGTTAGTTATGAAAATGAATGTGCATATTTAACAACCTCATTAAGACATACTCATATACTATGCTCTGATTATTAACCCTTACCATGCCAGGCCTGAAAAATTGAATTGTATCCTGTGGCCAGACTTTTTTCAACCGTGTTCAAGCAAAAAAAAAGTGAACTTTAGAACTTTTTTACCAATAAACTATTGAAAGGTATTATGGCATGTTATATGCCAAATTAATCACCTTTTAATTTCGGATTTTTCTGAAAATAAAATATTTAACAAACAAGATGACTAGTTTTGTTTTAATAGGGCTTTTACAAAGGCATGCAGTAAAAAAATGCAGCTGGCAATGCAAATAAAATTTTATTTAAAAAAATAAACAAAATTAATATAATACATATCAATAGAAAGGCTATTTATTTATAAGAGGTAAATAAATTTTTTTCTTAAATAAAGAAAATTACTCTCTTTTTCGGGTTTTTTTTTGCAGTACTATGAGAAAAGTCTAGGCTTTTCACCAGCTGTGATTAGTCAAGTAAACAAGTCAACTTTAGAATTAAAAAAAAAAATGAACAGAAATAGGTCAGTTATATAGCAAAAGAAAGAACATTTAATTGGGATTAAGAAAATTACAGAAATAAAAAAGACAGGTAAGTAAAATTTTATAAGTATTTTTTTTAAGAAAATTGCAAGGTTTTTATTGTATTTTTCGCATTTTAAATTCAGTACAAAATTTTTAAAAATTAAATTCCCCACATTTTCTGAAATATTTTATTACCTTAATATATATATATATAATTCATAATATTTTTATCATTACTTAAATTTTTCATTTAATTTTTCAAAAAATTATTTGGTCATTTATGCAAACTACACACAATGTCGATTATTTTCTGATTGACAAACCTTAAGACTAAGGGAGTAATGCTACAAAATTTTATTTTGCTTTAAGGTTATTTAAATAAAAACTGAAAAATAAATAACTAAAAAGGGAGAAATAGCTGTGAAGTAATTAAATAAAAATATTCCAAAGCAAATATAATTTATTTTAACCTCTGAAATTTCAGATGGACCCTTCCAGATCAATTTGATTTATATATCAACTATTATTCAAAAGTTAAACTTTATGAAAATGGCAAAAAACTTGACTTAGAAATTACAAATTCTGAATGCTAGTTATCAAATTACTTCAATTTAATTAAAAATAGTACTAAAAACTATCATTAAAAAATTTAATTTTTTATTATAATATCCTACTAATCAGATGTCTCCTAAAGTAGCTACCATTTTAAATCAATTATGCATAATGATTTAATTTTCGGTCAAGCATCAAAAAATTATTCTTTCTAATTCCAGTATATACAGGGTGATTCAGAATTCATCATCAATATTTAGTGGGGAGGAAGGGAATAAGAAAAGAAAGAGATTTCACATAGGAAAGTATGGGGGCAGACGAATGCATGGTGGTGTAGAGGGCGCTGTGTGTACACACCTCTCATACAGAAGCACAGCTGTTTGACGCGTGCAGTCAGTTGTCATTCGACAAGGTGAATTTGCAGAAGTAACATGAACCGGTATACGTGGAATGAATGTGCAGATATGCATGTAACTTACGGTGCGGCAGGAGAAAGATGTCTTCGAGACAGGCAATTGTATGCAGCGCGCTTCCCAAACCGCCGTGTGCCACAGCATCAAATGTTTTCACGTATTCATCGCCAACTGCGTGAAACAGGATCGTTTGCTGCTAGTAATGTTAATCGAGGGAGGCGCAGATCGGCACGGACAGTAGCAGTAGAGGAAGCTGTCCTACAGGAAATCGAGGAACAACATGGTGCTAGCACACGAGGTATGGCTAGGCAGTTTGGAATTTCGCAAGCAACAGCGTGGCGGATATTACACGATGAAGGGTTACATCCGTTTCATCTGCAAAGAGTGCAATTATTGGCAGCAGACGACCATCCCAAGCGTGTTATTTTTTGTCAGTGGTTCATGCAGAGAACAGCCGTTGATCCCAATTTCCCAACGTATGTTCTTTTCACCGATGAGGCGTTGTTCACTCGAGAGGGTGTCTTCAACACACACAATTGGCATGTGTGGGCTCATCAGAACCCACACGGTACAAGACCTGGAGCTGCGCAACAACGTTTTGCTGTCAATGTGTGGACTGGGATTGTCGGTGACTGTTTGTTGGGCCCGTATTTACTACCATCCCGTTTGGATGGTGCCAAGTACCTAACATTTCTTCAGACTGTGTTACCGGATCTTCTGAACGAGGTTCCTGATGGTAGTCTCCGGCGAATGTGGTTTCAGCATGACGGCGCTCCTGCACATTTCGCAAATGCTGTGCGTGCTTACCTACGCAGACAGTTTGGTGGTCAATGGATTGGCCGCGGTGGACCGGTTTCTTGGCCACCACGTTCACCGGATTTATCTCCAATCGATTTCTTTGTATGGGGTGCTATGAAAAACATGGTGTACGAGACCCCTGTTGATAGTGCTATGGATCTTGTAGCACGCATATCAGTTGCTGCCTCAAACATCCGGGAAATGCCAGGCATCTTCCACAGGGTCCGGCTGTCCATGCAACGCCGTTGTGAGTCATGCATTCTAGCACATGGTCGGCAGTTCGAGCACCTCTTGTAAGTCTGTACAACCAATGCAAAGAAATGTTACATGTAAGATAATAAATGTTTTTTCCTTACCACTTCCTTCTTATGTGTTCTTTCATCATTGAACTGGGGTCATTTTGCCCTACTACATGGCATATGCGCCCATGCTTTCCTATGTGAAATCTCCTTCGTTTCTTATTACCTACCTCCCCACCAAATATTGATGATGAATTCTGAATCACCCTGTATTTGAGAAGAAATATAAATAATTCTAGAAATAGTTGAAATTGATATCCCCATTCAGAATCTGAGAAAAGTCACAATTCATCTGAATCACTTTCAAAGTCAATGAAATATTGCAGTTTAGAAAAAACTTGCAATTTTCCTATTCAGCTAATGTCCATTACGATTACTATTCACGTTATAAAGTATTTGTTGATCACTATTTTTCAAATTATATTTCATCAGCAAAAGAAAAGTCAAAAACACTTCAATACTTTCTGAAATATCTGATCTGTACAGCTTAACATGTGCACTAAGTTTGAAATCAAAACCAGATGTTTGCTAATCAATATCACGTTCCTATGATGTTGCCAATCACATGATCAAAGAAATATAAATTTTCCTCTTCATATACCATTCATAAAAGTTATCCAATAATAGATAAAAATAATTTAAAAATGCTAAAATAGTTTTTAATCACAAAATATACTAAAATGATGCAAAAATGTATGTGGTTGTATTTTCGTGCAAATCATTGAAAACCTCCAATAAAAAATGTTCCTTTGGCATCTGACTTCATTTTATTGAGAAACAGATGGTGGGATGTTTATAAAATAACTCTGTTATTCTTTCACTATTCTTCAGTTTTGTATAAATTACTTAAGACTAGCATTGCTATTGTTAAATATTCAAACTTCCATAACTCATTAAATACTGAACGAATATTGTTGAAAATTGTGATATTGATTTAATTGATTTGAGATCTTTATCTGCAATCACATTTTTCAAAAAAAAAAAAACTTATTTTGGATGTTAGCTTTCCTTCCCATTGACTAAACATTGGGATTTTCCTTAATTTTTGAAAACCAGTGCATAAATAAAAAAAGTTAGTTAAACTTTAATATTTAAAAAAAAATATGATACTAAAGATTGATTTTTATGGTTATGATCATGTCTTTTCTACTTGTTCTTTACAAGCAATATGCTTCACTGGAGAGCTATTTTTAACTTTATAGTTTACAGCAAATTAAAAACTTTAATTAATTTTTATATCCTCAACATTAACAGCACTTTATAATGTCAGCATTATTTGCAACTGCAAAAGTTACCAACCATTTGAGCCTTCAGTCCTAGCATCAAGCAACTCACTGTAAATAATAAATCTTCAGGTATTATTTTCTAAACAATTTTACTATGAGCTATTTTAGTCTTTGTTAAAAAAAATGCTAATAGTTAAAAAAAAATCATTTATTTGTCACAAAAGTTAGCCTAGATATTTAATAGTTAATGTTTACAATAGTCCTCAGGAGTTAATAGTAATAAATTTCTTTTTTCCTAAATATTTTGTCAAAAGAGTCTTTCACAAAAGTATAAATTAATAACTTGATTCAAAAGTAGTTTAATAATTATTTGTTTCACTTTATTACATAGTGCTGATTGAATTAATTCATTACTTACTTTGGAGACTGTTACAGATGAATCATGTTCTAAAGCAGAAGCCAAGTCATCCCATATTGGAGCAAGCTTCTGACAATGTCCA
This sequence comes from Ryuthela nishihirai, assembly GCA_038380435.1. Taxonomy (NCBI): domain Eukaryota; kingdom Metazoa; phylum Arthropoda; class Arachnida; order Araneae; family Heptathelidae; genus Ryuthela; species Ryuthela nishihirai. The sequence continues at coordinate 219,687 of JAWZYU010000017.1, forward strand.
CACCATGGAGCATAAAACTTAACAAAATGTAGTCCCCAATCTATAGTGCTATGAAAGGTATCATCTGAGAGTTCCAATGCACCTTGTTGAGGTTTTTCAGGAGTTTTAGGTTTAATTTGGGATACCTAATAAAATGAGAACCAAAAACAATAAGCCACATAAGAATTTTTCAATTTATTTAAATGCATGGCATAAATAATAGCATTAAATTGATTGATCATTTGGGACTTAATGTGCATCAGCAACTAGGCTATTTATGAACCAGACAAAAGGAAAAAATTAAAAGTCAAGGAAGAACCCACAAATTTGAAAACACGAATCAAAAAGTATGCACTACAACAAGAATGTAAAGAACCCATGTAAAAAAGAAAAAAGAAAATCCTATTGAAATATTCACAATAATGCAAAAAGTCAAAAACAGATGGTAAAAAAAAAAGATTGGATAAAAGATATCTGCATAATAAAAGGCTCAAATGGCAAATGAGAGCTAAAATATAAAGTACCTTTGGTGTTAAAAGCTGAAAAAGCAATTAAAATATGATGAATAGTTAAAATGGATCACTTGCCAACCTGAAGAAAAGAATGTGCTAGAAATCCATGACTTATACAAAAAGAGCAAGTAAAATTTTCTCCTCATGATTCCTTAAAAAGTGAAGTCACAGTTTGATAACAAGTGTTACCTGGAATAGTTCGCTGTTAATCTGTTTTGATAAAACTCGTTTTCAGGAGCTTGATAGAAAACAAACTAACCAGAAATCCATGTGTGGATGGAACTGCTAACAGAGTGTCAGATGGGGCATGACTGAGTTGGCAGCACCTGTCAAGTACTTGCTTCTGATGCTGGCATTTTCAGCCACCCAGCAGAACTTGATGGTAAAACTGGCAGTCAAACAATGGAGTTGCTGGTGGGTCTTGGAAAGAACATGGCAAGGTTGAGGCCTCACCAAAATCAAAGCCTGCAGCAAACTTAGCAAGTGGGTGTAAAGAACACACCAATCATAATGCTTAGCCACTACATGATCCAAGGCTAGATTGAGAATGTGCAACTCTGCAGAGAAGAGGGTACATTCAGATGGATCTAATACACTACAATAATTCCAGAGTAGATCAGGGCTGATCTCACTGAGGACCCAGACTTTAACCATTGGCAAAAATAGCACAAATTGCACAGTGCAAATTATCATCTGTAAATGAAATTGGGTGTGAAAGTCTTCCCCATCCTACACAAATAAAAATCACAGAAAGAGGAAAAGGTAAGCCAAGGTGGACATAAGTCAGCTGATGATTAAGCAACACTAGAAAGACAGATGTTAATATATCTAAGCAGCCTTGGATGGAAGCTAAAAGGAAGAATGGAAGTATTGGAATATAACACTTCATACTTAGTAAAAAAACAAAGTCCAATGTATGATGCTCTACAAAGATCACAATTTACATGCACACTGTAAGGATAACTGCTAATATTGAGAAGATAAAGAAGGTTCATTAGCTCCAATATAGCCTTTAGAAAAAGAAACAATATTTTTTCATGAATACCTGACAACTGTCCAAGGAACAATGGTTGAGAAACAAAGTATTTATTTAATTTCCTTTCCAGTTTCTTAACAATTCATGAGCTTCAATTGTAAAGCATTTTCAAAGAGAACTAATTTTAGATCCCTTATACAATCTAGTGTACTTTACAAGAAATAGTGCATTTACCATTAATACAAAATCAATCATATACTATGTGATCTATCTGATGAAACCAAAGTATGGTTTAATGGGCATCAGCAACTTAGGCTATTATGTGCCAAACAAGGTAAAAGCAAAAAGACCCAAATCAAAGTTAAAAGTACATGACAAAGCCATAAAAAGTAACAACAAAAATATAAAACGATAATGAGTATAAAGAACCCAAATAAACAAATATCAACAAAGTATATTCTAAAAGACAATCAATAGGTGTAAAAGACCTGTGTAAATGGCAAAAGTCAACAATTATAAAATACAAAACACGAAGGTAAAAGATTATGTTCTGCTAAAGTATTCAAGAAATTTTAAGAAAGCTAAACCAATTCTAAAATTGAATTATTTGATAAAAGATGTCTGAGTGTAAAGAGCTCAGATGGCAAGTGATGATAGCTAAAAAGAGTACAACATACACAACTAAAATCAATACAATAGATTAAAATACAATGAATAGCTAAAATGGTGTCCCAAAATTGCATATAGGTTAGTTATTCACCCAAAAAAGAAAAAAATGTAAATTCACGACATATGTGAAGACTAGTGTGTACAACTTCCTCCTTGAGATTCCTACAAAAAGATGACTGACATTGTTTGACAGTAGGCTTAATCTGAAAAAGTTTGCTATTTGTCTGCTTCAAACAAACATATCTCTGTCACTGTGCTTGGAGCTTGATGGAAAAATGCTGCTGGAAGTCCATGTATGGAATAAGCAGTGGAGAGACAGACAAAGGCATGGCCAACTTGGCAATGCATCTGCCAAATCATTTGACCCAGATGACATGTCTAGGCACCCAACAGGATAGGATGGTGGATGTGGCAGCCAGACATTGGAGTTGCTGACAGATCTTGAGTAAACAGACTGATCTAAGGTCTCACTGAGATTAAAATCTGTAGTGAGCCGAGTTGGTATAAAGCACAAACCAATGATGAAGCTTAGTTATTGTACTGTCCAAGGCAAGACTGATAGCATGCAACTCTGTTGTGAAGATATAATATTGTATTGGGATCTGGTCTGCTACAATAATGTCACAGCAGACCATGGCCAATCCCATCAAGCCATCTGTGAAAATAAGTATGAAGTCTGGGTGCACAGAACTATGGCTGGCAAAGAGTTGCCAATACACACAGTTGGGCAGGAAGCCTTCGCCATCCTTCAAAGAGAAAAATTGCAGTCAATGTTCAAATTCTTAAACTGCCTTAATCAACTACATAACTAGAATGTCTGAATGCAACCAAGATCAACACTGCAGCCTATTAGCTGCAACACAGAATATTAGGAAGATTAAATTTGTTACATGGAAGTTTCAGTAATGCAATAATATCTCTATAAAGCATCACTGGCACAAGTTTTTTATAAAGAAAAAAATCCTACTCTATGAAAAACTGCATCAAATCACAAAATTTGCAATTCCATTACTATGGTGAACAACTAGCTGATTAATTCATTAAGTTGCAGAAAAATGAGTTGTATCTGAAATTAAGATGTTTCCCAAACTCATCATAACCCAACACAAGATTTGCATCAAATTTCATAGATGAAAATTCAGCTATTTGACAATACTGACCAATCTCAACTGGAGTCCTGACACAAGTTACAATCTCCAGAGACCCCAGCCCAAAATATGATAGGAAACCTAGTCTACATCTCATACAAATGATGTCAGATATTAAATGCTTTGCCTGATCAGTTCTACACAATACCTCAAACAGTTCTTGCAATTTGCAAAAAAGAGTATTATTATTTCCATGTGCAAACCCATCAGATGCATATGTAGCATATTTTCCTACAAAGAGATTTAGTTACAACTTACAAGATATCAAGCTATGTTGACAAATGGTAATTTGTGGTAAATAAAAACTAGAATTGGTAGTTATACTGAATGATAATTAATTTGTTAGGAACTCAGTGGATTAAAACCTTACAATATCTACTTCTTCTGTTTCTCCAATATTTGTCCTAATAAAATCTTCTAATGCAGTCAACTCTCTTTTTCCTTTGTACTTTATTCCTTCTGCTTTTCCAGTATTGTAGAATATCAGTCTATTAATATATATATGAACATTATTACAAATTACAAATTATTACAATAATTTATCATATTCTATCACTACAAGTTATCATAGCTCTTTTTTTGTAAACAAAGTTTTTTTTTTCTCTTTTCATAAGCTGGTCAAGTGTGAATATGTGTATAGGGGTATGCAATACTTTTTTCTTTTCTTGATAAATTTTATAAATCTGAAACTTTTTTGTAATTTTGGGAATAAAAATGTAGTAGCACTATGATATCTATAAGTTTGTAAAGAGTGCCCTGTTAGCATATATATTAGGTACATTAACACTTTTCTGCTTGTTGGAATTTTAGTCCTTTACCACTTAACATAAATTCTTATATTCACATTTTATCTGCCTAGTTTCCTACATGAGCTCAGCAGTCCCCTTAGTAATTTCAGAGTTTTGCTTCCACTTTCCAATTAGAAAGGGTGGTAGTTTTAATTAAATTTCAGCTAACTGAAGTTTTGAAAAAAAATCTCAAAGGAATTTTGAAGGGCATAAAAGTTTTTTTTTTTAATTTTGCCAAGTTTTTATAATAAATTACATTGAGTAAAACATTTTGATTATTTCTAAATGGTTTTTGAACTGAACCCTCATGTGCATGCATATGAGGGTTATTGATTCAGGATGTGGAGAAAAGGGAGGCAAGAGCAAGCATATGCTCATCATATCACAGATAAAAACTTTGATTCAACAGGAGATGCAAAAACACTGCAAAGTAATGTAAAATTACACATATACACACAGAGAGAGATTTATTCTAAAAAATCTTATAATACTAAATTATATTTTTAATTATGAATGAATGTGTAAAAACTGCTGAATCTGAAACATAACTTTAGCACCTTGAATGAACATAAGAACCTAAAAACACAAATCACAGTTTTAACTTTATCAATATTTTTAGCAAAACAGACTTAATTATGCAAATATTTCATTACATTTGAAGCTGACAGAAATCAATTATCATGAGAGTTAATACTAATGGTAATAAAAGTTCTTCACCTTGATAATTTATTACTTGATAGATGAAGCAGTAATTTTGATGGTAAAAACTTTTATAAACTGTTGGGTTGTTTTACCTCTGAGTGGCACTTTTTTGCACACCATGGGCTAAATGGCCAGGTAACATGGATTTGGGTTGGGTTGTTTTACCTCTGAGCGGCACTTTTCTGCACACCAAGGGCTAAATGGCCAGGTCACATGGACCCCGAAGGCTCAGAGAATGTTGGGGGAGGGGACCCACTGGAACAGCTGTTGGGAGACAGATGGTAGCCTCCCGTCAAGGCCATCCAGCGTGTTCTTTAACGTGCACAGGGTATGGCTCTCCCGCACACGGGGCCACGGCTTAACGTCCCATCCGACGGACGGCGGCCTTTCCAAGCCCATCGGTGTCCCCTACTGACCGTGGGCAGGGCGGGGAATTTTGCGGAGATAAATCTCAACGCTGACCCAGCTGGGACTCGAACCTGGGAACTACAGATTACGAGCCTGGCGCGCTACCGACTGAGCCACCCCCGCCCCCCAGGTAACATGGACCCCGAAGGCTCAGAGAAGGTTGGGGAAGGGGACCCACTGGAACAGCTGCTGGGAGACAGATAGTAGCCTCCCGTCAAGGCCATCCAGCGTGTTCTTTAACGTGCACAGGGAATGGCTCTCCTGCACACGGGGCCACGGCTTAACGTTCCATCCCACAGACGGCCTTTCCAAGCCCATTGGTGTCCCCTACTGACTGTGGGCAGGGTGGGGAATTTTGCGGAGATAAATCTCAACACTGACCGAGCTGGGACTAGAACCTGGTAACTACAGATTACGAGCCTGGCACACTACCGACTGAGCCACCCCTGCCCCTTATAAACTTTTATGAAAAAAGAACAGCCTAATAAATTTGTAATAAATTCTGAAGAAAGGATTACTATTGCACTAGTATTTTCAACATAAATGCCATCTTCAGATTCATGAGTTATGGTTTTTCTTTTGCTATCATGATATGCTACAATGAAGAACAAAAGTTGTCACATAATTTTCCTTAATACACTGCTTGCCACTGAAATTGCTCCATCTATAAGGAGTTCTTCCTTTGGCCTCAAAACAAGTGGAATGAGAGATAGTAATATAGAAAAGAATTCATAAAGTTTGTATCTTCTAATATACAAATCATTCTAATATAAATATTTCTCTCTGTTTCAAGGCAAAGACCATCTGTTACAATCAGGATTAACTCTTTAAGAAATTAATCTCCTTTTGTTCTAAAAGTTCTAAAACATGAAAACATTTATATAATTAAATCTACTTGATTGAGCTGCCAATTTAAACTTAATATTTAAGAAAATATATAAGCTCAACAAAAAGATAAATTTCTCTAGAAGAATAAATTTTTTTCCCACAACATATTTCAGCAGTTAAGAAGTGGTAAATGATTACTTACGAAGGATATCCACTAATTCCCTGTTCAGCACACAGTGGTGTTTCAACTGTACAGTCTATCTAGAAATATAAAAACAAAAATATAGTAATATTGTAATAAAAAAAATCATAATCAAAATTTTCAATAGCTTTCTTATACTGATACAAACCCTCTTCAATTAAAAAAAAATTTAAATACAGCATATTTACTATATTTAAAAAATTGAATTTAAAACTGCATTGATGAAGGAATGATGACAATGATTATCTCTTTATTTATTATACTTATAAATTACTAATCTTAAAAGTTCCAGACAAGAGCTATAAGGGTAATATATGCAATATATAGATATAAGAAATGTATAAATGGTGAGGAAAAGATTGAAATTTTATAGTCTCTTTTATCCCAGAGTTAAAATGAAATTTTATTACAGATTTCTGATGGAACATAGCTTTAATATGTATCAAAGTGTTGAACAATGGCTTTGTGATGTTATTCAAGATTTGAATAATTTGTCATACCACTTCCACTCCTATGAAAATGGTAAACAAAATTAGGATATTTAAAGAAAAAAATCTAAGACCTCCTGACAACATATCAAATGATCTACCAATGAGCTATGCTTATTGATCTAAACCCTTTCACAGTTTATACCTTACTTTGCTAAAGACCAATTTCTCCACTATTTTTAAATGGCTCTTTGATTTACAGACTATTGTTAGTAACCTGGTAATGATAAACCTTTTGAATGGTAACCCTGGTAATGGCCCTATAACAATTACCAATATATATATGTGTATTTTTTACTTTCTGTTCTAGTGGTGTTTAAAAAAAAACTATTCATGAGAAATATGTCTAATGTGTAGGTTTGCTATTTTTTTTTGACTCCCTTCCAATTATAAATTTTTATTTATTTTAAACTGAGTAACTCGTCATAAATTATCACTTGAACAGTTGTCACTTTTTGGTTATATTTAATTTATAACATTCATTTATTAGATAGTCTTGTACATATTTTATTGCATATATTTAATTTATTATATAATGAATTGTAGAAAGGGATATGATAATACAATGAATTATTCAAAAAATGAGTCAGTCAAAAGACAATGCCCTGAGCTAAGCACTGCTAATGAAATGTCTTGTTAAAATGTGTTATTAGTATTCTGTTGGAAATCAAATGTGCACTACATTGTTATAAGCTCACTGGACAAAAAATTAGTCATTTCCTGCTGTAAGAGGATTATGTCCATTTGACAGCAACAGAGGGCACACCAGTAATAAATGCGTCCCTACAAATAGCTGTGCTGTGTACTACGGAGTTCATATAGTGACAAGAAGTGGTTGTGTGCAACATGTGTGTTAGTTGTTCCGTGAAATATGGGTCACGCCAAAAATGTGAATGAATGGCAAAAAGGTGTTATTGTGTTCGGCCAAGCCAAAGGGCATAGTGTACAAGAAGTTGCTGCCTTTTCAGGTGTGTTGAAACATACTGTCCAAAGGGTCTTCCAGCAGTGGCGTACATCGCAGTCCACTGCTACTTGTCGCCAGAGCTGCATCAGAAAGACTGTGCTCAACAATAGGGACTGCTGCAGTGTGTCACTCACTGTTAGGGCAAACTGCTTTGCAATGAGGAAGGAATTACTCCAGTCAGTCAATGCAGGCCTACAACAAGCTGTTTCTGAATGAACATTCCGAAGGGAACTGCATGCCATGGATAGCTAGAGCAGAGCACTGCAGAAGAGACCCATGTTAACAGCTCTGTACAAGACTGCACAGCTACAGTGGGTGTGGTACCACAAAGACTGGACTGTCAACTCTTGGAAGTATGTGATCTGGTCGAATGAGTCACATTTTTGCTTGCACTTGAATGATGCGAGGCGACAGGTACATCGTAAGCCGCAGAAAGCCTTCCATGCGGACTGTGTACAAGTTCTGTTCAAGCTGGAGGAGGCTCTGTGATGTTCTGGGAGTGTTTCATATATGAAGAAATGGGTCCTTTGGTTGCGGTGATGTCACACTTGAACCAGAATGGCTATATGGAGCTACTGGATTACCACGTTGCCTTTTGTGCAGCATCTCCACAGTGAACACCAGAAGGATACCCCAGTCTTCCAAGATGACAATTATCACGTGCACAGGGCTCGAAGTGTGTTGAATTGGCACGACAAGCATTCTGAAGCCTTTAAACATCTTGACTGGTCTGCCAAATCCCCACATTTGAATCCCATAGAAAACTTGTGGAACTATTTGGGGCAACGAGTGAAGCACTGTCCCAGCTATCTGGCCAATCTGACCGAACTGTGGCATTTGCTGCTAGAAGAGTGGATGAATATTAATGTGCACTACATCCACACACTGGTGGCATCCATGCCAGACAGGATTTTAGCTGTTTGGTTGCATGGTGGCGTTACATGCTATGAGGTGACATTCAGCCAGGGGTGACTAATTTTTTGTCTGATGAGCTTATTTCCATATCTAAATATCCTTCCTTGGCAAAATAAAAAGTTAGTAACTGAGTTCATACATATCCTACCAGAAAAGTTTAGGTCTGTTGAGCTTGGTGCATCAAAGATTTTCGCTAAGTAACAAGGGTTGGGCTGTTTTATCTCTGAGTGGACTCTTTTGGACACAATGGGCAAAATGGCCAGGTCACAAGGGCCCTGAAGGCTCAGAGAGAGTTGGAGGAAGAGGAACCACTGGACAACTGTTGGGAGACAGATGGTAGCCTCCCATAAAGCCATCCAGTGTGTTTTTAATACGCACATAGTACAATTCTCCCACACACGGGGCCACAGCTAAACATCCCATCCTATGGACAGTGGCTTTTCCAAGCCTATTGGTGTTCTCTACTGAGCGTGAGCAGGTTGGGAGTTTTACAGAGATAAATCTCAATGCTGGCCCAGCTAGGACTCAAACCTGGGAACTGCAGATTACAAGCCTGGTGTGCTACCAACTGAGCCATCCATGCCCCTAAGAAACAACTATTGGTTGTATTGGTTGAAACAGCTAATCTAGTATAATAGTCCACTTTGAATTGGTGACCTACCTCCTGCAGTTCATTACTATTTTCAGCACATGTGCATTTGTGTAATTCCCATAATCAATAATTTTAAGATTCTGGGAAGTGGCGTAATGGATCAAATCATATTGTACGAACTAAAGCAGAAGATGTAGAAATGATGCACAAAGTGAAGGCTGTGATTGTCTACATAACCTGGCAAATAATGATTACAAAATGAATATAACAATTACATTATGTTGATTTAGATATGACAAATAATAAATGAATCTGAAATTTAGTATTCATAATTTCTTGTGATTATTTTCGGTAGGGCAGTGTCCCAGGTGGCCTAATAGAAATGATGTATGGCATACTTACTTATGTCAATATTACAGACAAGTCATTATTATACTAAAAATAATATCGAAGAATGAACAGGATATGTTGAAAAATTTACTGTGCAAACAAAAATGAACTCACTTTAGCAATTACAACCTTTGGTACATCAACATTATATTTTTCTGCCAATTCATCCCAAACTGGTTTAAGACGTTTACAGTATCCACACCTAAAATAGTACATAGTCAAGTAAAAACAAATATTACACAAAATAATTCTAAATTCTTATTTGCACTTAACATACAAGATGTGAAAATACTACTAATTCATTTAAAACAATTTTTAACAAATATTAGTTAAGGATAATTTACTAAAAAATAGTGGGATAAAAAAAGATTATTTATAGGTTTCCTATTTATCTCAAAGGCAACTTGAGAATTGGGTTGTTTTACCTCTGAGCGGCACTTTTTTGCACACCATGAGCTAAATGGCCAGGTCACATGGACCCCGAAGGCTCAGAGAAGGTTGGGGGAGGGGACCCACTGGAACAGCTGTTGGGAGACAGATGGTAGCCTCCCGTCAAGGCCATCCAGCACGTTCTTTAACGTGCACAGGGTATGGCTCTCCCACACACGGGGCCACGGCTTAACGTCCCATCCGACGGACGGCGGCCTTTCCAAGCCCATCGGTGTCCCCTACTGACCGTGGGCAGGGCGAGGAATTTTGCGGAGATAAATCTCAACGCTGACCCAGCTGGGACTCGAACCTGGGAACTACAGATTACGAGCCTGGCGCGCTACCGACTGAGCCACCCCCGCCCCCAGCAACTTGAGAAAAAAATGGGATTAGTTTTCAACTTGAAGATTCCTATTTTGTCTCAAATTGCCCATGAAAAAATTTGAAATTTTAAAATATTTCAATCTTTTGGCCTTCAAGTGATTAAAGTACAAAATGTCAGCTTTTATTCTAGTGATTTGTGAAAATTATAAACAAAAATAAATTTACTCCTCAAGATGTTGCTTGTACAGGGGTATGACAAGAGCCTATCAGTTTAATATACCATAGACGAGATCTGTGAGGAAGGTGAGATCTCAGCAGAAACACAATGCAAAAAACAAACATACATATCTTTATCCAGGGCTTGAACATGGATCCCTTTGACCAATACTTTTAATTTTATCTAATTTTTTAATAATAATAATTAATAATTTTAATAATGAATTAATCATTTTAATTTTATAGGAGCATCATGGAGCAGAACATGACACAAGGGGAGGTATGTTTGCAAACCTAATATAGACATGTAGAATAATGGCTGGTATGCAGTGGTGTCACTTAGATTTATCAATAACAGATTCTCTTCAATTAAAATTTTACTATTATTTTTAACATATTACATCAATATAAAATGCATTTAGGATAATCACTTTTTTAACAAAAAAGGAGCAACAGTTTCTTCATTTAAATATATAGGTTTCATCAACAATTGCAATTTATATTGTTAATTTTCATTTATTTATTTAAACTTATTTTTTCTACATTTCTGGGTCATTGTTTTACTTCTGATGGCACTTTTTTGTGCACAATGTGCTAAATGGGCAGGTCAGTTGGTTCGCTGTTTGAAGTTCAATGGCACAAGAGCAACACACACTATGTTGCAGCAAATAAAGGCAAATAAAAAGATAAACAACATCTAACCCATAACCAAAATTAAAAGAAACACACAAAGGAAACAAAAGTAATGAAAATAGAAAATGCACAAGAAAGAATAGAACAAACAATATGTAAAAAGAGTCAACAATTGTAAAATAGAATAATCAACAACAGGTGTATAGGACCCATAGAATAAGAGAAACAAGTCTAAAGATCAAAAGGTGAAAAAAATATTCAAGTAAAATAGCCAGAAAAACATTCAAGACAATGTTATTGTAACAAATATATGGACCGCTAGGTTGAATTTAATAATCATCTGGAAAAGGTCAAATTTTGTTAAATTTCACTGAGATATTCAAATGCATGTTGCAATAGTATCTTGCATACTAGTCAATATAAAAAACTAAGTGTCCTGAACTTTGAAATAGGAGTTAAAATATCATTTCTGCTAAAAGGAAACAAAGGATTAAAAAAAAGCTTTATAATATACAAATGTTGATCTTTTCAAAGAGCAAATATGTTTTTAAGAATATAAATATATATAATACAACAACTGAAATTAATTTTAATATATATATATCAACAACTTAAATTAATTTTAGTGTACCTGAATAAATATTTTTTGAAAAATGTGTCTGATCTTTAAAAATATCACTGGTTTAATTTAATATATAATTTTAATACAGAAAATTATCCTCAGCAGAAATAAGATTCAATGATAGTCCCCACCAACTCTTGTACCAGAGGTGTCACCTTACTCCTGTTTCTCAGAACAGAATGTTAGCTTGAAGCTATGTGAAAAATGGTACCAGTTTGTGTCACATATTTCTCTCTTATGTAACATAAAACTATAGCAGGTGTATCATATCTTATTCTAGGGATTGATAGTTTTTTGACACTTTTTTAAAAGTTAAATATCTATTAGTAAAAGTTAAACAGTTTAGTAAAAATAATCTTTCTTTTAAGATTAAACAACTTTATGTATCTCTTAAAATGCAATCCTAGATAAATTCAGTGAATATTTTTAGATTTTTTCATTATTAATATGTATGTAATTTCCTTGTTATGTAATGGTAGTTTTTAGTTATCTACTTTATTAGTTTGCTATATGCTATGAAACAATTGTCAGCTTCTGCATTCAATAAGAAATCTACACTTCCATTACCATGACAAGAAACATCTATTTTCAAAATCCCTATAAATTGGTAAACATTTTTCTATGCTTATATTTTTTTTTTTCTCATCTTTGCTTTTCCACATTTATTGTTTAGAATTAAATGTGCTTTCTTTTGGGAGAAACAGGATCAATTCTTGTTCATTAGTTACTTCAAGGCAGGATAAGAATATAAATTTGAGGGAGTTACAAGAAAACAACAACCTGGTTATTGAAATGATTAAAAAGCTTAACAGATCTTAGTTTATTTCACAACTGGCATGGTGCACTTTTTTTACACTAACAGTAAGGTGCAATTGATTAGATCTTGCCTACATTTTATAATAGCTTAAATTTTAAGTTTATTTTATACATTAAACTTATTAATGTATAGAGTAATATGTAAATAACAAAAATTATTGATAAATATTAATTTTAAAAATTCTGTTTATGCAGCAAAGAAAAAAAATTGGAAACACACATTCACTATTTTACAGTCAGTGTTGAACTAGGATTACCCAACTCTATGCTTATGAATGAACTGTTTGAGAATAAAAATGATGGTATATGCAAAAAATGACAACATTCAGTTAATGGTGAAGTTAATGAGATGTGTAAATTAAAATCAGAATCTGAAAGAGGCATGATTGATGGTACCAACATGGGCACTTCTATCTCAAAAACTGCATATCTCATTGGTATTCCACAGAAGCAATTATAAAGGTGCATGGGAACTAGAACACTCAAGGAGAAACTACAAGTAAGCAGTGGCAGATTATTGCATAAACTCTTGTCCAGGACCTCAAAATAGTCAAAACTTGATTACTTTCAAGCATCGAGTCAAATATTTCACAATTAGTATCATGTCGAGCCCTGGGTAAGGCATGAATGTTTGTATTGCTTTTCTGCTGAGGTCCTGCCACTCTCACAGACCTTCTACTACTATGGCATATAAACTGATAGACTCCTGCCAGACCTCTGTGGCAAATAGCTGCTTGAGGGGATATTTATTTTTAATGCTATTTACATATACATCTCATGTTTTCACACTAAATGAACAGATATTTTTTTTAATAACTAAGCTTAGGTTTTCCGTATGTGCAGGTTTATATGATACATATTATATTTTCTATTTATGCAATTCTGTAATTCAAATTATTTGACCTGCTGCATGCACATTTTCCATTTGTAAGTTGCAGAACTTTTTTGTAGGACAAAAACAGAACTTTTTTAAACACCCCCCCCCCCTTCCCTCCCATATACACAGAGGCAGATGGAGGGGGAGGAGCTTTCAAATCTTTTGCATCTGGGGTCTTCAGATACTTTAATCAGCCACTACCAGTAAGCACAAAACTGAGATAGGAAACAAGGTGAATGTATGAGGTGAGACAAGTGAAATGTTGCCTGCAGGCCAACAATCAAAGATATAATGATACTGTCTAGTAAAGGGCTTTAGTATCTTTGCATATATGATTAAAGCCATTAATAGGTGTAAATGCTTTTACACTGTACATATAAATTACACTTCCTAGTCTACTATTCACTAGCAATTAAACTAGACACTCAGGTAATCACTCAGAAATATGAACTTTGTAACTCTCAATTATTCAAACTGTTCAAGTAATAACTTCATAATTTAAGAACCTACTTAAATAACCTTGCAGGAATATGCTGAACTAATAGACAAATGTCATTGCTTGCTTCCTATATGACATCACATAAGCAGACTAAGTTCTTAATAGAATTAGTCAATTGTACTTAAGAAAGCAAACCCACAGACTTGATAGATGTATTATAATTGTTGAAATGCAATATTATAATGTCTATATTATATTTCTATATCTTACTGACAGCCACATAATTAGTGAACTTCTGAATATTAAAATAAAATGTTCATATAAAGCCACTAACATCAACAATAAGATGAAATTATATTCCTGTATAATTCCTTTGGAGGAGAAATAATCTTTGAGAGAGAAGCATCATATATAAATCATGTATACTTGAATTCAAGAAATAATTTTGCTGAAAATATGAGTTTTACCATAAGACGGGGAGGTCAAAATTCGCGTTTTCAGCATAATTACTTCTTGCATTCTTTGTAAACAAGTAATTTGTGTATTTATTGATATATACTGGAAACATTGATTTTTATAAAAAAAAAAAACTTTTAAGATAAAGTTGTTTTAAACTAATAAAATGCTACGAAAGTTCATTACAAAAAAAGTTTCATTAGAATTAGGATTTCTGGCTTACATTAAAATACTAGTTATGAATAGGTTATTGGTTGATGAATAATTAACATGTAAGGCATGACACATTTAATATATTAAGTGGTATATCAGATGCATGCAGTTGTAAAGAATGACATGTATGAGGTGAGACAAGTGAAATGTTGCCTGCAGGCCAACAATCAAAGATATAATGATACTGTCTAGTAAAGGCTTTAGTATCTTTGCATATATGATTAAAGCCATTAATAGGTGTAAATGCTTTTACACTGTACATATAAATTACACTTCCTAGTCTACTATTCACTAGCAATTAAACTAGACACTCAGGTGAGTATAGTTGGATGGATGGTAATGCTACTTGCAGTTTTTTTTTTATTGAGAAAACTGAAATATGATGTAGCTGCTTGGAAACTGTTTTAACATTTTCATACACAAAACAATTCAATTTCTTTTATCAAGCACACATTTGCCATACAATGCATAATCTTGAATAGATTAAATTACTCCTCATGCAGCTGCTTGCCACATAGGTGGCAGAGGAACCTATCAACACCATAAAAGGTCTGTGAGGAAGGATATAGGTGACATAAAATAATGTATTTCCTTTTGATCCATAGCCAAGCATACTAATCACTATTTTACAAGTGCAAAAAGACTACTTCAAACCACAATAAAGAGCAAAACCTGAGTAAAGGCAAAGTAATTACTTTGTTATTTTTAATACGTTGATGCAATGAATAGGGCCAGTGACATTTTTAGTCCATTTCTCTAATTACATTCTTTTAATCATGGATAAGTCGTGTTTTGATCAGGTAATGAATTAAGACCTCCAGAGAAATGCTTTCTTTGTATATACACAATACTGGTTTGTTCGACATCAATCCATGGCAACATTCCAAATTATTGTTTTCCAGCCATAGACATTAATTTTATTTTTTAAGGCACTTTCTGTACACATAGGTATTAAAATCTTTAATGAAATCTTGACAGACAAAATCATAAAATCAACAACAAGATGGTGGTTTTATACAAGGTTTGTATAAAACCACCATCTTTCACATCCCTTAAGAGAGTGAGTAAGGCATGAAATTCAAACAAGTATGGAATTGATTTTTGCAATGTTGTATCATTTCAGGAGAAGTAATACTTAAATGGTGTAATTTGCATGGTCATCTCAGTAGCTGAGTGACTTAACTACTGATCACCAGAATCTGGGTTTGAACTCTAGGTAAGACGTTTTTTTTTTGTGCTGTCTTTCTGAGGAGGTCTCATTTTCCTTAGGGACCTTCTCTGTGGCATATCATACTGATAGGCTACTGTCAGATCTCTATGACAAGCAGATGCCTGAAGAGTTGGGTAGTTTGAGCTGCACTTTTTTGCACACAATGGGCTAAATGCCCAGGTAACAAGGACTCCAAGAGGTTGTGGGAAGGGATCCACTGTATAGCTGTTATGAGAAATGGAAGCCTACCTTCAAAGCCCTCTAACATGTTCTTTAATATGCACAGGGCATTTTTCTCATGAACATGGTACAAAGACTTAACATCTCATCTGATGGACAAGAGTCTTTTCAAGCCCATCAGTGTCCCCTTACTGACCAAAAGGCAGTGGGGGGGTTCAGCACAGATAAACCTCAACACTGGCACAGTTGAAATTTCACCTAGGAACTGCAGATTATGAACCTGGTGATAAACTTACTGAGCTAACACCTCCCCTCTGTTTGAGGGATTATTTATTTTTCTGGAACAAAATGTCCAAAAGAGATTCTATCTGTGGGGTGTTTTAAGTTTTTGTCATCATTTTTAACGTTCAAAAACAGCTAATGAAGTGCTTTTAGCCACACAGTTTGATAGATTTCAATTATGTAATGGCACAATAAGACAATTATGGTGGATTTTAATTCTTTTCCTATAAAAAAATGTCGATTTCAAAAAGATACTAAGAAAGCAAAACATTTTAAAATGATAATGAACTTTTACATAAATGTAATGAAACAAAGAAAAAATATGTAATAAATAATTTCTGTAAATATTAAAACACTAAATGGTTACATTTTGAAACTTAATCACCTGATGTATCTCAGTTTACCAATCAGTTTCAAATTTAGGAGTAAAAAAGACATTGCATATTTTACTTGTCAATATTTAGTATTTTAAGTCATGAAACCATGCATATATATATATTCAATTTTACTAGACATTATGTCTGAATAACGTATCTAAAAGACAAAATTGGTACGTACCAGGGGGCGAAAAAATTTACGAAGTGTGGTCGATCGCCACCAACATTTTGTTTAAATGTTTCTTCATCGTATTTTAGTACATCGTCACTGTAAAAATCGCTTGCCAAACAAGCAGCAATTACACTACTATAGAACACATACACTTTCCTCCAAAACATGTCAGAAACTACTGGTTTCGTAACAAGCAACTGAACTAAATCGCTTTGATTGACGTTACTGTTTTCTGTTTACAGATTCAGAAATATCAACCACACGTTCCTCGGTAATATTGTACGTAACCGCCTGGAAAATAAACCGTATAATATAACAATCGTACCAGGCAGTGGCTGGAAATACTGTGTGGAAAACAACGCTATCACCACAGAGCTATATATACGGGTACTAGAAACGCCATCTGCTCCACATAATAAATAATCTGCTCTGACTGGCGGTGCATCCAATGGAGCCATCTTAGGTGGGTCAAGAACAGAAAATCTGTTGTAGCGTTATGTAAAGTTTATACAATATATATGGCACAGAAATGTAATGGATACCTACATTAATGTATACTGCAACTTTTTTTTCAAGTAACATTAAAAAATAAGATATCACAGTTTCGAATATTTTTCTGTTTTCAGAAGTAGCTATTTTTCCTTATTTTTCAAATATTTCAAATGGTTAACTGCTGTTAACAACCATGATAACACCTTATCTGTCGATAACAACGCATTTACATGCGGAAGCAATTTTCTAAAAATTTGCACTTACTTCGATCTGAGTCATCCTTGGTATTTACTTCTCACAAGTATTAAAATATGTTTTCCATTTATATTTCAGTGTCTTGCTTTACATATTTAGGGACACAATTCTCACACATCATCTTCAGCGCAGGTAACTATCACAGTGATATATGAAACGTAGGCTTTTGATAATTAATCTTACTATATAAAAAGAAAATGGCTTTTTTTCCCAACCTGTAATATATAAATTCTATCACTACCTTCAAAAATACGCTTTTAAAAGTTTATTTCAATAAATGCCACTACCACTCTTCCAGGAAAAAAAAAGAATATACAAAAAAATAACATAGGAAAGTTATGCTCACGACAATGTCACAGGTTACATTAAAAAAAGGATGCATTTTTAAGATATTTTCACTACACTTCCAAAGTTGGAGACTATTATAGTTACCATATAAAATTAAAACTTGTGGCAAAATAAGCATTATTCACATATAAAATTTACCCCCCTCCCCTCCCAAAAAAATGTAGTTGCACATTAAATTTATGCATATGATATGAATGTCAGCTAAAAAATTAACTTTTCTCCCTTTCCAAAAACAGGGAGAGGGGATGAATACCCTGACTATAATTACATGGAAAATTACAATTTGTGTGAAGTTTTAGCTTTAGAGTGAAAATATTAGTATAGTGAAAAACACCCTTGCCATTGAAAAGATTAAAACAAAAAATTTATGAGTAAACTTAATGGTTTGCGAATAACTAACACATACTACAAGCACCTGCGAGGACCTACCATCATCACAGACCTTCTACTATGGCGTATAAACTGACAGGATTCTGTCAGACCTATATGGCAAGCTACTGCTTGAGGGGATATTAATTTTATTTATTTATACAAACACTGGGACATGTATAAATATATATGGGTTTCACTCATAGTTTCATATGTTAGGTTATATTTTAATTAAGAGCAAATGGACTAATTCAGTTAGGAATACCAAAATCATTCAGTGGAGCCGAAATTGAGTCTGAACATTACCTGGTCAAAAGTGTCTTGCAGATGAAGCTTAAGAAATGTGGTAAGGTTAAGAAAATTAGCTTTAACACAGAATGTCTGAAAGATCCAGATATAGCCAAAGCATCACATGATAGGCTACTTAGTCATTATGATAATCGCGGTTTACTTACTGCTGAAGTTGAGAAAGAATGGGATCAGTTAAAACAGTCTTTTCTTGAAACCAACAATAATCTTTTGGGTAAAAGGGAACAGATGATACAAAATTGAGTGACAAGGCTATGAAACTAATTTCTGAAAGAAGGAAGTGCAGGATTAATATGAATCAACACCTTACTAATCCTAACAAAAAGCATTCAACGAGCTTAATAAACGTGTAAAGAATCAGTTAACAGCAGATAAGATCTTGGCTTGATAGCTCGACTGACAAAAAAACAAAAAAAAAAAAACAGAGGAAGCAGTTAGACAGCACAACAGCAGTGAGCTGTACCAGATAGTTAATGTTTCGTGTAGTAGAAACACCATTATGGATCCCGAATTTGCTGCACTGGTGGGCATCTATGGAGAGAAAACCTTCCACTGTGTTTTCTGTTTGTTGTGGGTTGACAGTCCCAAGTGAATAGATTCACAAGATATGTTTTATCAGCTGGTGGATAATTCTGAACAGAGGTCATCGCAAGCACCTGAACTCTTGCTTCTAGGGGCATTGCAAAATTTTACATTGGAGGGAGACTTCCAGTGTAGTATGTTCAGCCTTTACTAGTGGGTGAATGGGCCCCATTCCTTTTATTAAGGGGCTGTTTGATAATGTTGGCATTCCCTCTCTCAAAAACATAGTTTCTTTAATCATCCCGCTAACCATTTTCTCTCCATAGGTAGTTGGAGTGTAATTGACTCTGCACAGTGTATATTCTCTTGATGTCCTCACACAAGAATTCCACAGTTAAAATTTACATACTTGGCTTGCAAGAGACCAGATTAACAAACAAAGGTCAGATTCTTAAAAATAATCTTAAATTTCTCTTTTCAGGGAGGGAAGATAATAAGCATCACGAAGGCGTAGGTCTATTTCTCAACAGACACACCAGTGATGCTCTTCTAGGATATGAATGCATTAATGAAAGGTTTCTTACAGCAAAATTTCAGATAAGCATTAAAGACTTGAATATTATCTGCTGTTATGCCCCCATTGAGGATGCCAATGAGGATGAAAAGGATAGGTTTTAGGGACGACTTCAGGATATTTTGAATTCTGTCAAGAAAGGAGATATTACTCTTGTTCTTGGTGACTTCAATACCAAAGCTGGTACTGACTCTGACCTTTTGGGAGAGTTGATAGGCCCTTTTTTTATTGTTAGCTGAAATGGCAATGGGTAACGTCTCTTACAGATAAGAAAAACTCAATAGCTTCATAATAAATAACACTTAATATTAAAAACACCGCAACATACTTAAGTACACATGGGTTTCACCAGGTGGGCTAAATATATTAACAGTAAGTGGGATAGTTCTGTTAGGAATACCAGATCTTGTAGGGGTGCTGATATTAGATCTGACCATCACCTTATTAAGTGTCTTGCAACTTAAACTTAAGAAGTGTTGTCCTAAAATTGAAAAATTTACCTTTAACACTGAAGCTCTGAAAAATCCAGTGAACTTACCATGATGTTACTTAATCATTATGACAGTCATGGTTTGCTTACTACTGAAGTTCAGGAAGAATGGACCATTTTAAACAAGCTTCCCTTGAAACTAACATCACTCTTTTAGGTAAAAGGGAGGAGAGGAGGAAAAACTATTTGAGTGATAAGGCACTTGAACTTATTTTGGAAAGAAAGAACTGTAGGAATGTCCTTAATGAACACCCTACTAGTCCTAACAGAAATCATTACACAGAGCTTAATAAACGTGTAAAGGATCAGTTAGTTGCTGATAAGAAACTTTGGCTTGATGGTTTGGCTGACAAAGCCGAAAAACGGTTAGACAGCACAACAGCAGAGAGCTGTAACAGATAGTTAATGTTTAGTGTGGTAGAAAACGGATTGGTATACAGGGATTGAAAGATAAACAAGGTAAGGTCATGGAAGGTGAGGATTCTGTCATGGCTAGGTGGGCTGAGCATTTCAGTGATGTTCTAAACAATGTGGTTAGTTCTATTCCCATTGTTTGTAATGATGATAGATGCATTACTGACTTTAATGTTGGTCCTCTAACACAGCCTGAAGTTATTTTGGCTGTTTCTAAACATAAACTACAGAAATCCCCAGAGGTAGATGAAATTATTACAGAAATGCTTAGAGCTGGGAATGTTTCGTTTACCACATGGATCAATGAAATTTTGAATACCTTTTATGCTAAAGCCATGGTTCCTGAGGATTTTACCAGAGCTATTATTATCCTTATTTTTAAAAAAGGTGATCTCAGTGCTTGTGATAACCTATAGGGGTATCAGCCTACTTTCTGTTGTTAGTTTTCAGTTCTCTGTTTCTAGTTCTGTGCATGATTGTGCTTAAAGAATTCAAAAACTGGTTTATGGACAATATGTGGTGAGCAGGGTAGATTCAGAAATGGCAGGGGAAGTGTAGAAAAGGTTTTTTCACTTAGGGAGTTTCTTGAGAATGATTAGAGTTTCAGTAGATACTAGCTTTGCATATTTCGAAAAGGTTTTTGACTGTTGGTCCTCACAATTTGTGGTTGATATGAGATTTTATAGCATACCAAAAAAGTAACATAATGAAAGCTTTTTATAATAACATGCATATATACAGGGCCGTGCAGTAGATTTTCTCATTATGATGCAAGTCTTCGAAATGCCGCCCCTTAAATGTTTTTTCTTTAAAATAACCTTCGATTGTGATTTAAAAAAAAACTGCACAAAATGTGCGAATACTATTTTTAATTTGAAAACATAAACTTCTTTAAAATAATGATATCAACTACAACAATCTACTACAGTTTTACCCTTCTAAATTTAACTTTAGCAAATTCGTTAATTAGGGATGTGTAGTCTAGAGTGGCAGCCAATGTAAATTCAATAGAAATTAATGACAGATTTCTAAGTTTTGTTTGTCTTTTTGAACTTCTTAAGTAGTGTTTTATTAACTTTAATTTGGAAAAACTTCTCTCAGAGCTACAACAGTATTCGGATACAAAGTAATTAAGTTATTTTGGCACAAATAATTTAAAACATCCAAAGGTTTCATAGAATCACGTAATTCTTCTTGAAGATCATTTGCATTTATATCTGATTCATTTTCGACCGAACGTATTGACTGGAGACTGGTACAATAAATTTCTAGAGTTTTTGTCATCTATATCCTTGAGTTTTAAAATGTCATATAAAAATTGAAAATTTTTGCTATGGGTTTCCAGAAGCGTGAATCGTTCATTCAGAGAATTAATGGTAATGTCCAGAATATAATTGAAAAAGTTTATTTTAAATTTATTCTCCTCTGTTAAGGGTTGATCGACAGCTTCTTCATACCAAAGCATTACACCGCACATAAACTTGTAATTTTTAATATTTTTTGCTAACCCTCTTGCTTTAACTTTAGTTTCTGCATTTCTGTTGATGTCTTCTATTATTTGGAATAATGCATCATAGATTTCGCAAAGTTGAAATCGTAAAGGTTTTAACGCTACTGTGCTTGACCACCTAGTAGCACTCAATGGTTTAGAGTAAATTGTGAAACATATTTTTTAGCACTTCCCAAAGCTTTGTAGAACCAGAAAATAAGTGTAAAGTTCTTGTACAATAGAAAAAAAAAGTTGTTGTTTCTGTAGAAGAAGACGCTGCATCATTCACAACTAGGTTTAAAGAATGACATGCGCAGGGCACATAAAACGCCCTTGGATATTTTTCAAGTATTCTATTTTGTACACGCTTTCTTACTCCTTTCATATTTGCTCCGTTGTCATAGCCTTGTCCTCTAAGACACTTTAACTCAAAACCTAACTTTTCCAAATGTGTCAGAATAAGTTCTGTCAAACCCTCTCTGGTTGAATCACTAGCTTAAAAAAAATCAATAAATAATTCTTCAATTTCATATTTATTTTGAATGAAGTTTAAAGCGACAACTCTTATTGTTAATGAGAGCTGTTCAATATGACTTACGTCTGGGGTACAATCGGCGATTATCGAAAAATATTTAGCGATTTTTGTTATTTCGACAATTTTGCTTAAAATTACATTTCCCATCAAATTTATCAATTCATCTTGTATGTTATTGCTTAGATAAGTCACAGACCATTTATCAGAATCGCGTTGAACTCTCCTGATATGTTCTTTCATAACTGGATCAAACTCAGAAAGCAATTCTACCAACTTTAGGAAGTTTCCGTTATTAGGCTGAAACAAATGTTCAGTTGTTCCACGAAAAGCTAAGCATTGTGAGGCCAATAGTATAATTATTGACATAATTCTTTTTAGAACTCCTCTCCAATGCTGAATTTCCATATCCATAATTCGTTGATATTCAGCGTCAATAGTTTTTCTGCTTTAATCGAATGTCCAATTCTTTCCATGCTCTAAAAGCATTTCTGTGATTTACAGACTTTTCGTGCATTGTGAGGGCTCCTTTAAGATTTCCCCAGTCAGAATAACCTTTTTTGGGCCAGTCATTAATAGCAGACGAATTATCAAATAATATACAACAAAAGCAAAAAACGACATCATTTGTAACAGAGTAAATCAACCAACTTCTCTTAACGACTTCACTGTTACTCAACACTTTCAAATAATGCGAGGCCGAAAATCTATGCCTTCGTTTATTAATAGGAAACTCGAATTCTTTAATTTGATGTGGATCCCTCTCAACCAGTATTTGACGAGTTTCAGATGACATGCAGAAAGCATTCCATAATGCAGGATCAGAAGGAATTTCGTTTAATATCTGCTGGCTGCCACTGCTACTGCTACCCGGCTCTTGATGAACTTCTGATGGTGTTATTTTTTGGCTCTCTTCAACAACTTCTTCTGGAAGTGATTGGGGCGGTATTGAGTTTTTATTTGCCAAATCCAAAGCAGTCGCTGTTGATGTGGATGTGGACGGCTCATCTAACTCAGAAGAACTTTTGTACTCAGAATTCATAGCTTAGCTTTCTTCCTTGTTCCTCTTTCTTTAAGCGTTTCTTTTTATATTGACTTCCAGACATTTTTTTCTGTTCCATACTGTAATAAAAGTATTAAATAAAAATTCACAGTCCTTCGCAAAGATGCAACCGGGGGTGGGAGGGGGGTTATTGAAAATGATTAAATATGATGATGCTTATCATGCTATTAAAATAGGGTAGATAAAATAACGATAGAAATGAGTTGCAAAGCTAGTAAGATTTGTAGGTAACAGAACATAATAAATAGATAACGAATATCTATCAAATTGACAGCTAACAGCCGTTTTGACATAAGCCTTTCTTTAACTTGTTATTGTCTCCACTTCAACGTATATGAATTTGGTAAAAATATAGCAATAAATATCGAACGCAGAAGTAGGCAAATGCAAATATTTCCTAAGCAACTCTCTCTCTATCACACACAGAACGCTAAAGTAGCCCAATATTACCTAAATAACTCTCTATCTATCACACGGAGGCACACGTTCCGCACCTGAGATATACCCAGTCCATGCAAATGCTACTTTTCAATTCGAATCCCTATTGTTATAACATAATCATTTTCAATGATAATAAGTAACTACAATTGCTGTAAAAGACAATAATTCTCCTGCCTGATCTACTTTTTAAACACAAAAACTGAATTAGTATAAATGCACAAATATTATACTGATACAGACATATATAATGTATCTGATTTACTGATTTAAATACAGCACAGCCACTTGCCACTTCTCATGACAAACTAACATTAAAATCAAATATTGTCAATAATTGTAAGCTCAAAGCAGAACTATCAACACGTAACACGTGCAATTGTCTTTTGTGATAATTGCCGCCTCAGCTTTTAGGATCGGCCTCGCGATATATTACAAACAAAAATAATAGCTTCGCGCTGTCAGATCAAAAGTCTTTCGGCGAGCGCTCGCCAACGATGCACCTGCACCAGAAACCGAGATCAAAGGGTACCGAAAGCGCTCAGGCAGAGGGGTACGATAAATCATAAATCGTATACATCAATATCGGAATAACATAGACCAATATAGAAAAGCGTTGCGTAAAGATTTTTAATTATTGAATGGTTCAAATTGTATTTTGATCTCGCTGCTTATGCCGCCCCCTTACGGTGCCGCCTGATGCGGCCGCCTCTCTGTATCATAGCACGGCACGGCCCTGCATATATATATATACATTACTCCAGTTTAGGATTGACAATGCCCAACTAGCTAAGTGATATTCAGATACCTGCGATGTCCTCTGATCGGGATTATCCACCAGCTGATATAAGGTATCCCATGCCTCTGTTCTTATCTTTTGTTTGATAGCTTGGCTGACAAAGCAGAGGAGGCAGTTAGAGAGCACAACAGCAAGGGGTTGTACTAGCTTGTTAATGTGATGGATTCTGTGATGTCTAGGACGGCTGAGCATTTCAGAGATGTTCTTAATAATGTGATTATTTCTACTCCCATTGTAATGAGGATAGATGCATTACTGGCTTTTATAATGGCCCTATATCACATTCTGAAGTCGCATTGGCTATCTCTAAATTAAACCTGCATAAATCTCCAGGAGTGAACGAAATCACCACTGAAATGCTTAGAGCTGGGAACATTTGTGTTGTCACATGGCTGACTGAAATTTTGAATATTTTTTATGATAAAGGTGCTGTTCCTAATGATTTTAATAGAGCTATTAGTATCTTTATTTTTTAAGAAAAGTGATCGCAGTTCTTGTGATAACTCTAGAGGTATCAGTATACTTTCTGTTCCAGATAAAGTTCTTTGCATGATTATACTTAACAAATTTAGGAATTTGGTTGATGGACAACTGACAGTGTGGATTCAGAAGTAGTAGGGGATGTATTGATCAAATATTCTTGAGAAATGTTTGGAGTTTCAGAAACCTGTGGTTATTAGATTTATAGATTTCAAAACTGCTCTTGACTCTTCTGATCGACATAATTTGTGGTTGACTGTTAGATCATATGGAATACCTAATAAGTTAGTTAGTGTAATGAAAGCTCTCTCTAATAATACTGAGTCTCGTGTGAGAGTTGGTACGTCTTGCAACGATTGGTTTAGCATTGCTAGTGGAGTTAGACAAGGGTGAATTTTGTTTTCTTTTCTCTTTAGTTTGGTTATTGATTATGTAATGCGAAATTCTTTGCGAGGGAAAGATTTTGGCCTCAAATGTTCTAGAGATTTGAAAATTTCTGATTTAGATTATGCAGATGATTTGGCCCTGTTAGCTACTGATGTTGATGAGATGAATTCGTTCATTGGGGCTGTTGATGAGAATGGTAATAGAGTTTTGGTGATAAACGGAGAAAAAACTAAAGTGATGAAAATTGGTCAGACAGATGGTACTTCAGTTGTTTTGAATGGCTGTATAATTGAGCAAATGTCTCTTTCTAATTATCTTGGGAGCTATGAACAGATACTGCTGATGTGCATCATCATCAACCTGAAGCAGCCATGGGCTATGGAGGTAAATAGAGGAATAGGGATTGCCGCTGAGACTTTTAAGAATCTATGTGTGTGGAAAAATAGACGTATACACCTAAAGACTAAAATTAGGCTGTGTAATAGTCTAGCTGTTTCTAAGGTTAGTTACGGTAACGAAACATGAACCCTTTGTAAGCAGGATAACAAAAAACTTGATGCCTTTGATTCTAGATGATTATGCAGAATCTTGGATTTTAGGTGCTCTGACTCTGCCAGTAATGACGAGGTTAGAAAAAGGAGCCATTCAACCTCTTTTGAGCAGCATATTGTGCACAGAGAGACTGCATTGGTTTGGCCATGTTGCCCGTATGCATAGCTGCAGATTGGCAAAGAGGATTATGAACAGTGTGCCTAAAGGTATCAGAAAAACAGGGAGTATTAGGATGCGATGGACTGACAATGTCAAACAGGACCTTGTTAGAATTGGTCTAGAGTGGCCAAATGTAGCAGCTGTAGCTCAAAAGAGACACGGCTGGAGATCCAAATTACACAGTCTGGTTGGACCTCCATAGCCCAAGGCTGCATGAGGATTTTCTATATATGTATATTACCACCTCCCTAAATTTCGTCACATTTGCATACTTCTTGCAAGTGTTGCAATTTTTATTTCCTGTAGTGTGTTCTCTCTTCCGGAAACTACCGCTGATAAATTCCTAAATATTAATTTCTGTAATATTAATTAGGAGTCACATTAAACTATGAGGGAAATGAACTTTGATGTTATTAACTTGATTAAAATCATTAAAAATATTCTATTTTAATTTCAATATTTTATTTATACTGAATATTAAAATATATTTCGAATTTTCAATTTTGCATTTTTAGTTTCCTGATCAAACATTCAAAAGATCTGTCAGTGTCTTATGTTTATGGATGACACTAAAAAAGAATTGATTTGAAACGCACAGAACAAATATTTTTTTTCATCAGGGGGGTCAGTAGCTGTCATAAGGAGAGGGCCACTGCCCCCTCCAAGAGACCTACAAGTGTTTCATTTTTGATTTTAACAGCCAGCCAATTTCTTTTCCAAGAAGGTAAACCACCGACACCTTCAGCACCTCATATGAAGTGAAATATCAAAAACATATAAAGGATTTTGTACTTCAGAAATGACACTTTTCACTATAAAATCCTTCGTTTGTCTCTAAATTGCCCCCCTCCAGGGTGATGGGCTCAATCGGTAGTTTTTTTCATGTTCTGAAAACAAATTTTTATTGCCTTTTACTCATTAAACGTAATTCCATTTCCGTTTTTTTGCTTCGAACGTGCTTGGAACGTTAAATGCACAGCAACAATTATACATTGTCTGAGAATTTAGTGTTTTTATAAAAGAAAATGAGATATCGAAGGAAAAGAAACACGCGTTATCCTATGGAGCTCAAACGCCACTGCCAACGAATTGCCCTAAAGTGTCATGGATGCAGAATTTACCGAAACCATGCATTGAAAGCAGTCTAAATATTCTAGTAACACCATCTGTTTTTTTTTTTTAATTATTTTGCCGTGTGTCTACACACCCTTGCCGCACATCACTGTAGAAGTTTTCGAAAATTCTGTAACTTCTGGAGTTGGTAGTCAAGCAATTTCCGCGAACCACCGCAAGACTGCAACTGGAATAGGTTCTTTCCATTTGCAGATGACGAACGCCGTAGCAAGAACAGCCTTGAGTCGACTCCTTGGTTGACAAGATGGAAGGATCCTTGTATATAGTTTCTTATCGGAGCTATGTGGTAAGCAACTGCTTAAAAGGGTATTTTATTATAGGTCGCTTGCAATATTCGTTCAATGTCTTGCATTTCGCACATTTAGAATTCTCTAATCATGGAAATTTGAACTATCCGAGGATCTGAAAAATGACAATCACGACGTTCACATTCCACCACCAAAATTTTCAGCTCTAAATGCATATTAGCTAATTTTTTTTTTCATTACACAGGCATTAAAACTTTTGGGAATTTGAAAAGTGCGAATTTGAAAGTTTAATAGTTCCTTAATCCTATCAAACCCAAAGTAATTTTTAATATATCTCTAAAAATAAAAAAAAATGGAATGTCTACAGACAGACAAAGTAAAAACTTTAGCTATTTTGAAAAACGAGCCAAGAATAATTCTAAATGCATCTTGCCTTATTGATAGCGGCAATCTTTTACCCGAAGAAATTGATTTTCTGAATTTCGTCTTTCCTTGTTATAAATGGTCCAACAATAGCCAAAACTTCAAGTTGGGTAGATAGCATATGGAAAAACATTTTTTTTTTCAACTTTGTCAGTTTTCTGAATATTATGCTTAGAGCTGAATAGGGATTAAATTGTGAAAATTGCTTTTGATCATTGAAAATATCATGAACCCTTTAGGTACGATGGTTTTTTTTATTACTGTGCCTATTATTGGCAAAGGCATCTAATATTAGCTTTTGTCGAAAAAGCAAAGTTGTTTTCCTGGCCATGTGTTAAACTGTTTACTGTACAATGGAGAAATCAGAAAGCTTTATTGATCTCTGCGAGATCTACCACGCTTGTACAACTTGTGCTCAGGTTATTTGCAGCGAGAACCAATAAGATCAATTCTTATTTACGGACAGTACGTTTTAATGTGTAGGCTATACCAGTGACTTACGGAACAGCTAAGTGCAGCCGAGTGACTTCACAATACGTCTGCGGTGCAGCAAGTGTGAAGCCACACTAAGAATACGAACAAAAACAACATGAAGTTAACAAATCCAGTTTATTTCAATTTTAAATACATTAGTTGGCACTTTAGAGTACAATATACAATAACTTTATCTTAAATATCATGAATAAATGCTCTCATTGGAATAACAGAGGGAAATGCTCAGGTTATAACAGTTACAATATTATAAAGTTTTAGACATTTCAAAATAGCAGACAAACAGCCTAATAACTTCACTTGTTTTTGTAAGAAGCAATTTACAAGAGCAATTAAAGAAACTTATTGTAAGTTACTATGAGGGTATTTCATATGAACAAATAGGTTTGCGCACCTACTAAAATTATTTAACGAGTCAAAATATGAAGGTTTGCATTAATATAAGAAAAAGTGCAATTCATTATTATTTGATGTGAACTTTACTAAACGAGTCTTTTTCTTATACACACGAAAAGCAATAAACGAAATAAAATTAAAGTGGTTAGTGAATCATTCGAGCTCATTTAGTTGTTGGGAGAAAAAGTATCAGTTTCCGATTTTTTTTCTCTCATTATGCGACTAAGATCAAGGACAGAATGGAATACTGATCATTGTGTCACTAGGGTTATTAAGTGCGGATTCTAACTTGCATGTCCTCGTTAAGCAAACCATATAATCGAATCTGATCAATTTTACATTATAAAACTTTTATAAACATACATTTAATATATCCCCGCAAGAAAACTATTTAACTTACAAACTGTTCTTACAGAAATTATATTTATATTCACGTGGAGGCAAATTTTTTAAAAAACAGAATCTCGATAAACGACGGAAATGATAAAAAAATAATGAAATTGTAACATGGCGTAACAACATACGTCATTATGTACTACTTATATTCAGTAGCGGTTTTCCCTTAAGGCAATAAAGGCATCAGACTTGGGGCGCCAACCCTTTTTGAAACAAAGGGCAGCAATTGTTTTGCTGAAAATGTATCGACAGTTTAAAACGCACGAATCTTTGTATTGTATAATGTTTGTTACCTTGAAGCCAAGCAAATTTTTCTTAAAATACGATTTTAAACAATGCATGAGTAAGGGTTCGGATCTTAAAAAAAAATTGGTGAGGAGGTGACAAAGTAATCCCCTACATTTTCTTCTAGATCTACTGGAGTGTTTAGCAATTGCCTAGTTTTAGCAACCCCACCCCCCCTCCCGATTTAACCCTATATGCATCTGTATTATTATTTCTGAAGTGATAAACAGAAAATAAACACCACACGGTGAAATCATATTTGTTTACAAAGCAACAAAAGTAAAATCTAGCATAGCTTACATGAATGTGCTATTCACGCAATCAAAGGCGAGTTCGTGCGTATGCCTACTATAGCTGCACTAAATTTCAAGTTAGCGAACTTTGAAACCGAAACTGATTTATATATATTTTACAATATTACCTACTTCGTTAAAGCTTTAAAAAAAACCCATATAAACAAATACAGTTGACCCAGCAAACGAGGTTTGTTAAGTGACGAAAAGTAATGTTATTGTATAAATGATTGCATTTGTCAAATACAACAGGCTTAGATTACCGCATGAGATTTTGTATGTGACAAAGATGAAATCCAAATGGATTACTCGCCACAGTTTGCTAATATTCAGAAAAGTGCACGGAGCCAAAATATATGGCTTTGGGTTGTTTTATCTCCGACTGGTACTTTTTTTACACACAATGAGTTAAATGGCCAGGTCACAATGACCCCGAGGCCTGAGTAGGTTGGGGGAGGGGGATCCAATGGGCAGCTATTGGGAGACAATGGTAGTCTTCCGTCAAGGCCATCCAGCGTGTTCTTTAAGTGCACAGGGTATGGCTCTCCCACACACGGGGCCACGGCTTAGCGTCCCATCAGACGGACGGCGGCCTTTCCAAGCCCATCGGTGTCCCCTACTGACCGTGGGCAGGGCGGGGAATTTTGCGGAGATAAATCTCAACGCTGACCCAGCTGGGACTCGAACCTGGGAACTACAGATTACGAGCCTGGCGCGCTACCGACTGAGCCACCCCCGCCCCGCCCGTCTGCGTAGATCAAAGGATCCCAATCTCTTAGGCTACGAATTAGAATTCCCTAGCGAATAGCAGGCACTGAAAAAGTCAACTGAATGTATCATACAGGTATTATCATTTTGTGAGTTAATTTAATATTATAAAATATTAAATGCATGTTATACCAAGTTGAAATAACAATGTTTACAAATTTCTCAATTACTTCATCACTTTTAAAAGGAAATATACACTCAAGTATATATAAAAATATTTAATAAATAAGGTGTTTGATTAAGAAACAAGACTGAAGATTACATCTAAATTTGATTTTCCAATAATATTCGTTCAGCAAGGTTTGCATGTCAATAATTTATCTCAAAAGTTAAATGATGCACAAATACGTTATATTGAGGTACAAAGTCTGTTTGATAAGCTCAAATGCATAAAAAAAAATGGAGGGTCGAGCTATACCACTACACTAAGTATGGAGGTTCACTGATATACTTCAGTCCATTATATGTCTATCCACACTTAAGTTGGAAAGATTGCACACAATGGACTAAATAGTCAGATCACAAGGACTCAAAGAACGTTGAGATCCCACTGGAGAGGTATCAAGGCTATCCAGAGAGTTCTTTAACGTGAACACGGTCGACGACTTAACATCTTATCCAATGGACGGTGATCTTTCGAAATCCATCAGTGTTCCCATTTTTAACCGAGGTCAGGGTGGAGATTTAAAGGAACTGAATGAACAGTTGGGGGCTCGAGCCTTCAGATTACGTGCACGGCTTGGCGCACTATCGACCGAGCCAACCCCTGCCCCCGTTGCCAAAGAATTAGAGACATCCTACATACATTGAAACACTGTCCGTAATTAGGTCGTTGCGAGGTAAATTCGAAATTTTTTATATTATTATGCACTCCATGTAGGGAAATGTGGAAACTTCGCATTAAACTTGTGCGTTGTGTTATTTCTCCTTGTCGCGTGAGAACCCAAGTCCCTTTCCCAGGACTTTCGTCATCACCAACCAAGCCCCACTCTTCATCTGCTCAAAGCAATTCTTTAAAACGTACAGTCTACAAAATGTTCATCTAAAAAAGGCGACAGGTTAGGGACGTTATGTTATGTAACGTCCCATCGTATGCTGACTATAAAAATGTGTTCGCAACGAGTGAAAGTCTCTATCTCTAGCAACATCTATAGAATAAGGATAAATTTTTTGTTGTGCGTCGGATTGGAAAACTGACATTACGGAATGCATTCCCTCTACATAAACATTAATTCTTACAGAGGGAAAAAAAATGTTCGTTTTTTAAATTTGCATTTTTTGGTCCCTATAAGCACATTTTAAAAAGTGTTATTTTATAAATCGATTATTTACTCTTCCGGTATGTCTACATCTACATCTACAACAAATCGGTATGTCTACATCTACAACAAACCAGCATTTGCCAAAATGGGATTGGCATCTTCAAATTCCAGAGAGCTACGACTTCAAGATCTAGTAATGCATTTATGTTGATGTTTTAACACGGTCGGGCTTTATAGTGAATATTAGTAAAGCATAATTCTAGGCTAAAAAAAAATGCTCAAATTTCCACGATGAGTCGACTTGTACGTTGCGATATACGGAAACCGTTTCAGACAATAATTTCATTTTTGAAACTTTTATTTTTCAGTTTATCAATTTTGAAGAAATTGATTTAAGGCGAGAATCCCTTTTACATCTCTTTTAATGCTGAACGACTATCGTTGAAAATAAATGTTAGTAAGATCTCTTACTTATCATCATTTTAAAAATCTGAACGAGTAATGGTTGAAAATCAAGGTTATATCTTTTACTTCTCTTCAGTCTTATTTATAGATTAAAAATAATTTTATAAATTATGCAGCTTCGATTCAGTTTTTTATTGATACAATATAGGGAGTGATGTCCGTATTTCATCCGACATTTGAACGTGTCACATATTTTTACTAATTCCTCATGGTCAATGAATCGCTATTCAGTGAGACTCTAGTGAAAGCTGTAAATAATTACTGGTAACCTAGATTAAATGGTGGACTTTTTCAGTTTGTAGTATAGGAAGTAGGGAAATAATAAACTTTTATTCGATACATTTACAGTGCCTATAATATGGCTAAAGTTACATGCAACTCACTGTTAAACGAAAGCTTTTCAGCTAAAAGTTTTCAGAAGGCTCTTTATTTTTTCTATGTAGAACATTCAGAACAAAAAGAGCTAAGAGTCCCCAAAAGTTATAAAAAGCTGAAAGCATAATTTCAGAGTAGGTTAAAATGATGCTCCATTAAGAGAAAACAGCATATCTTTCGCTTGTCTTCCAGTGCAAATTCATAGTTATATGCCAATATTGCTTGGCCCTAAAATAATATCAGTTGCCTAAGTTTTTTTAAGTTGTGCACTCTTAATACCCGTCATTGATAACAGTGAGCTGAATATATCTTTATATCTCTCGGAGAATTAGCAATTCTCCCATACTTATATCTCTCTAATCAACCATTTTCTAACATAATAGTTAAGTTTCAGTAACACATGGCCTTTTAATACAAAAATATATCTGTATATCTATTTTAAATATTTGAATTGGTAACATCCTATTTTCCATTGACTTATTGCACAGAAAACGTAATAAATATTTGATTTTAACATGTCATCTCAATCATAACACATACAGTTTAGCACAACACACAAAACCCGGTGCGGTTAATCTTTTTAACTTTGCACAGCTTATAAGAATACAGTACACAAACATTTAAAAGTGTCAAGAGATACATAATTTGAAGATATTAGAGATGTAGTTAAAAAAACGAAATAAATCTTCATAGTACATGAAATAATAACTATGTGCACAACACACTGCGGTTATTCATTCATATCTTAGTAGACGTATATCAACTAACCACTTTTAGAACTATGTACAAAAAATTGCATTCACAGTAAGTTTAAATTGTATGCATTCCTATGCAATCTCCTATATTACAATTTTTAAGATGTTATGTGCTCATCAGGTACATAATCTACTTAGGTAATAAGTATAGATGGCAATAATCAGAAAAATAATCTTGGAAGAAATGTATTTTAGAACCCAAACTGGAATCAACATTTTATACTGCTATTCATGGCTAATAACCAGCACTGAAAAATAATAATCTTAAAATAGTCAAGTTTTGTCTCAACTACTGAGAAGAACTAAGCTTCTAAAGCATTAAAATGTTTCTAAAGATCAATCCTGAAATACTGTAACTAAATAAATTTTTCTTAAAAAATGGTTAGCACGCTTGGCTACTGATCTACGGGACCTGGGTTCGAGCCCCGGATAAGGCATGGATGTATGTGTCGTTTTTCTGCTGAGGTCCTGCCATCCTCTCAGACCTTCTACTATGGCATATAAACTGGCAGGCTCCTGTCAGACCTCTGTGGCAAGCAGCTGCTTGAGGGGGTATTTATTTTTATTATTTATTTAAAAAAATAATAACCTGGAAAAATAAAATGTTATTTAATTACAAAATCTTATTAGGACAAGGTTTCTCTACTCGTAATCTTTTTCATGGAGATCTAATTTCATCATGATGAAAGTATGCTTCCGAGTGAAACAAATTCTCAGCAAAAAAACAAAAATGTTGACTTAATGGATTCAGAGCCCAGATTTCCTTCCATTACATACATACATTAGCAACTGTCACTGGAAATGCATCAATTTTCCGAGTCCACAGCTACAAATTATCAAAAAAAGTCGAGTATTTTAGAATTTATTAAGGTGACATTAAAATCATTAATTTTTACATTAACACTTGCTACAATATAGAAGGTAAGAAAAATTTCCACGTTTTCTTGCAAAGATTAAGACATGAGTGATTTGATTAAAAGTAGGGCTTGAGTATGGCTTTTTTGCTTACTTCATTCCTTTTGCTTTGTTTTTTATGACTGTTCGATAAAAATTTATATAGAACGAAAGTTAAAATCAATATTGAACGTATTAATAATAATATTCTAATCACTTTGTAATTTTGCTCCCTCTCCACAAATTTGAGGTGTTCTTGTAACCAGACTCGCACAGGTTTAGGATGTGGGAAGTCTGCTGATAGGTCTGATGTTCTTTGATGCAGAAAGTATAAATAGCTTGATCAAAATAAGGGAAACGTATAACTACAGAACTGACTGACTCAGAGTTAGGCAACAGTGTTTACTTCTCTTCTAATCCATTTTAGAAATCATATGGATAAAAGTATCATTATTAGAGGTATAAAGGACTGGTATTTCAACTACAAGGGCACGTACAATTCAAGTGTGGCAAACTGCATTTACACCACTGCATATGTCCAACTTCAGTGCTATTAATTTTACTTCACAGAGCTAATTCTATTTAACCTTTGCTGCTGCTGTGTTTGATCTATTACTTAAAACATCATGATAAATGCTAAGAGTAATTATTAACAAGAGAAAAATACCTAAAAAAATAAAAGGCTGAATGACACTCATTTTTCAATTACTAAAGATTCATTAAAGGTTGCAATTAAAATCAAAAGAAATTATTCATTTTTTTTACTATTTTCCTTCACGATTACAAAAAAAACTAGAATTTAAATTATGACTGAGCCTGAAAAGACATAGGGTTGTGGGTTGTTTTACCTCTGAGCGGCACTTTTTTGCACACCATGGGATAAATGGCCAGGTCACATGGACCCCGAAGGCTCAGAGAAGGTTGGGGGAGGGGACCCACTGGAACAGCTGTTGGGAGACAGATGGTAGCCTCGACCAAGGATGAGGTGGGCAGACAATGGCAAACAGGACCTTATTAGAATGGGTGTGCAGTGGCCAGATGTAGCTCAGGACAGACTTGCTTGGAGAACTAAATTGCATGGTGTGGTTGGACCTCCGCAGCCCACGGCTACTGGAGGATGATGATGATGAACATAGTTTGGCATTACAATTCTTTGCATTTTCCCAATTACAACTTCAGATTATTTTAACTTTTTTAAGAAAATGAAAATCAATTTTGTGAGTTTAAAATTAAACTTAATTTTATGAATAAATTTTTAAGCAGAACATTATTTTGTTTGCTGATACAAAACACCATTGAGTGCATGTGGTGCTCTTAGTGCAGTAATAGTCATGCTAGGATGCCAGACCTGTCTTTGGCGCTGAATGTGTTAATAATGTGCACAAGGTAAGAGTAAGGTATCCTATATTAATAAATTATGACAGGAAAACGCTCTGTAGACAAGAAACACTTAAAATAACTAGTAGAAAAAATTGGTTGTCCTGACTGGGATTTGAGCCCAGGTCTCCCACAAACATGTCCAGTGGTTAAGATACCTGGCATGCTTCTGGGAGATCCAGGTTCAAATCCCAGTCAGGGCAACCAATTTTGTTCAACTAATTATTTCAAATATACTTCATGTGTGCAAGGAGTGCAGTGCAGCCTGGACAACCAGTACAAGGGATCCCACAAAGCATAAAACTTTTCAGACTTCCAGCACATTGTGCATATGAACATAGAAATCTTTTCAATGGGAGAAATACCTGCTTTTTTAACTCCAAATTAAGCCATAACTCTAAGAAATTGTTTCTGCTGTTTTACTGTGAAATTGGTTTATTGATTTCAACTGTATTACTTTCAGTTTCATTTGAATTGGGTTGGGTTGTTTTACCTCTGAGCGGCACTTTTTTGCACACCATGGGCTAAATGGCCAGGTCACATGGACTCCGAAGGCTCAGAGAAGGTTGGAGGAGGGGACCCACTGGAACAGCTGTTGGGAGATAGACGATAGCCTCCAGTCAAGGCCATCCAGTGTGTTCTTTAACGTGCACAGGGTATGGCTCTCCCGCACACGGGGCCACGGCTTAATGTCCCATCTGACGGACGGTGGCCTTTCCAAGCCCATCGGTGTCCCCTACTGACCGTGGGCAGGGCAGGGAATTTTCCGGAGATAAATCTCAACGCTGACACAGCTGGGACTCGAACCTGGGAACTACAGATTACGAGCCTGGCACGCTACCGACTGAGCCATCCCCACCCCAGTTTCATTTGAAAAACAGAAAATATACACTGTAAGATTATGTTCTTACCATAGTGTTTTAAATGTGTTAGGTAAAAGGTGGAGGGAGAAGCCAAACATTACTATTGTATTCACGTTCAGTTGTATTCAGGATTGTTAAAGGTTGATATGAAATCAACCTTTAACAAAGTGGACTCTTTTACCTATGAGCAGCACTTTTTTGCACACAATGGGCTGAATGGTCAGGTCACAAGGATCCCAATGCTCAGAGGTTGGGGAAAAGAACCCACTCGATAGCTGTTAGAAGACAAATGGAAGTTCAGCACAAGGCCATTCTGCGTGCTCTTTAATGTGCACAGGGTATGGCTCTCCTGCATACAGGGTGACAGCTTAACATTCCATCTGATGTGGGTGACCTTTCCAAGCCCATCAGTGTCCCCTTTCTGACCAAGAGCAGGGTGTAGGGTATAGTAGAGATAAAGCTCAATGCTGGGCCAGTTGGAACTCGAACCTGGAAACTGCAGATTATGAGCCTGCCGTGATACCAACTGAGTCAACTCTCATCTCATCTTTAACAACACTCATACACAATATTCTCTGAAAGGAAAGGTGTCAAACACTATGCAGCATTTTTAATTTCAATGTGAGCGAAACCTTTTTCGGAAGACTTAAACATATTGTAAAATCATGATATGCTCTGCTCA
This sequence comes from Ryuthela nishihirai, assembly GCA_038380435.1. Lineage (NCBI taxonomy): Eukaryota > Metazoa > Arthropoda > Arachnida > Araneae > Heptathelidae > Ryuthela > Ryuthela nishihirai. Next base: position 257,274 of record JAWZYU010000017.1, read on the forward strand.
TCTGTAATAACTAAATTATACATGCCCAGGAGGTGTCGTCCCACACCAAAGATTTCATCCCAGTGAAAATTTACATTATTGATTTGATGCTTTAAATTTTTTAAAAAATCATTGATAATTATTGCAAACATGGTTTTCTTATCACACTGCTGACATCAATAATTATGACTTTCCTTTTCAAAAACCTTGAAAGAACCAAAAGTCTATAAGTAGTAGATACAATATGGGTTTACTAATATAATAAAATGGAAAACCTTCCTTCATTTAAATAATAGTCTCAACAAACCCAAGGATAATTTAGTGTTATACTTTTATAAATAGCTTCATGAATTGCCAGTTGTAACTTATGATTAATGCTATTACAAATATACAATGTGTTTGACTAAGAAATATAATAAAATATTTTGTGCTACAATTTCATGGTTCATTTATTTTTGAAAGTGAAGTAAAGTTTGAATCAAGAACTCAAACTTTACTTCTAATAAAAATTGAGAATATAGATAGAAAAAGTAAAATATATTTTACATTCAATCATGCATCCCAAGAAACTTTTCTTGTGCATGTCTAATTCTTTATCTGTGTAATGTACATACACAATCTTGCAGACTACTTTGAAACTGGGTTCACAAACAATGAAACACTTTTTCATTTGTTTTCTATTTTTGACCATTTTACTGTCAAAGCAATAGGAAAACTAGTACCCTCAAAACATATATGAGTATTACTTTCATTTTTATGAATAGATCAAAATTTTTAAATTACAAATATTTATAAACTTTGCAAAACTTTTAAAATCTACAAATTTTATGCTTTTATGTTCACTTTATTGTTATGGAGTTTAGAACTGGCTACATTATACAGTGATATTTGAAAATAAATACAAAAAAAAAGTGTAGTTATTTTGAGCTTTAAGTGTAACCTTGATCCCTATGAGGAACTTCATATGGCAGTGCTGCTAACTATTGCTGGACAGTCTCTCGTAGAGAAGGTCACAACAAATAGCAAATTACCCAAAAACCTTTATCTCTATGAGGAACTTCATATGGCAGTGCTGCTAACTGTTGCTGGACAGTCTCTCACAGAGAAGGTCACAACAAATAGCAAATTACCCAAAAGCTTATCATTACCTATTATGAGTTCTTTACTCCCACGCTATAGTTTTTTTTTTGTGCAACTTTGAAGCATTTTCTTATAAGATTTTTAGCAAGAAATATGTACAGACATATGCAACTAAACCTCAGCCTTTAAAAATACCAAAAAGTAAAATTTTAACATACAAACAGCATTATGGTGGTAGAAAAGTTTCAATACAAAAAAAATTTATGCTGCCATATAATAACTCTATGACAAAAATGCCTAGAAGATCTAAAATTGAGCTTGCAGAGTATTCTTAGGTGTAGGTTTAAGTTTTTACATTAAGCCAATGTTCTTTAATTACTCTCTGCTTCTTAATGCTTGATTAGTAGAGTGTGAATTTTATATAGTACAAAATTTTTATGAACCTCTAAAACGAAGGGGAAATGTTACAGTACAATGGAAATCCAGTCTTTTGCCCCCCCCCCCCCCCCTGATTTTCAAGGTCCAAGCCCAAATCTTGACTTATTTTTTTTTGAACAAATCTCAATTGGCTTCATTACTGTTATGATTACTAGCATCTTCTAGCTACACAAATTAATCCAAGATACATCACTGATTTGCAATGCATTTAATCACTATCATGTTGTTTAAATACCATGATGACAATGGGTGTAAAGGAAAAATTATCTGATTGATCAGTGATTGGTAGCTCAGCAGTTGAAGTACCTGACATATGATCAGGATATCATGGGTTCAGTTCCCATCTGGCTCAAGACAATTTTTCACCTATATTTTAATTGCCATCATGATATTTAAACAGCCTATTAGTGATTAAATGCTTAGTAAATCAACGATGTGGTGTGGATAAATTTGTGTAACTAAAAGTACTAGTGATCATATCAGGATGAAGCAGATTGAAATTTGCTCAAAAGTCAGTCAGGGCACTCTTGGTGCATGGCTGGTCATGTGCCTAGAAAGGCTCTGAAGGATAGTCTCTCCATGTGCACTCAAAGACAGCAACTGACCCTATGTTATAGTAGAGCTTAACATCAGCAACAGAGGAGAGACTGATCAGTAGTAGCTCGGAGCATCTGCGTAATCAGGAGGTTATAGGTTTGGATCCCCACCATGTTCAAGACAAGTTTAAATTTTTATATTTATGTTAGTTAATGACTAGGGGTGAGTGGGGAGCTGCATCTTTAAAAATCAGAAAAATAACCTCAAGTTAGCCTTTTGAATAAAATACTGGGATGGTAAAAGATTAAATGCAATATACAACATGCAACCTGAACTTAATAACCTTTATTTTATCTAAAACAACATCATTATTCGAATTCATTTCACAAGTTTTCAATTAGTTGCAAAGAATGAGCAAGAAAATTATTTTATGGCCTCTCTTTGTGAAAGTGTTTATGTCTATGAAAAAGTTTTACAAGTTGCATAGCTTTTAGGTTTTTTTCTACTTTGTATTAGGAAGTTTCCTGTTTAAAACAATTAAAATTATTATCAGAGTATTGAAATAATGCAAATCTTCATAAGGAGAATCACATGATTACCTAACTGTAGTAATGCAGATACTAGATTAATAGATCCACTTTTCATTTACTACCACAGCTAAAAAACCACTGAATACAATTTATATTTTTATTAAGAAATTCATTCATTTAATCAGGGCCATACCAAGCAAGGGCAAGTGGTCATCTGCTCCAGGAACAAATCACTTAGAGCAAAATTCCAAATTTCAAATTGCACAATCAATTTTTTTATTACTATGTACAAAAAACTAACTATTCAACACAGCCCTGTAACCAGCTGAAAGCAATATGGGTGGGGCTTTAACATTCACGAGAGACAGCCTGACCAAACCATTTCTATAAAAATAAGAATTGGAAATGCAAGCCTATGACAAAATGTGAACTGTTGCAAATTTTTTGTCAGTATCCCAAATGCTAAGAAATCATTGCATTGCAAAGTAATAAGAATTTAAAAAATTCAAACAGACTAAAAAGCTTGCTAGAAGGGCTCATGGATCAAAGAGGAGGGTGGGGGCTGATCTCTCCTCTCAGAGAGAGGGGACTCTCTCTGATTTAAAGCTTGCAAGATAACTCTTACCCCAGGAACGAACCACCTTTCTTTTGCTCAGAATGTGAAATTGGCAAGCCACGGCCCCTGCACCTAATTAATTACTCTTGGTTTCACTCTGCAGTTGCCAGTTATCTTCAATACAATGCATGGGTTGAACAGCATATGCTCAAGTGCAAACCCACAATTTTTCTATATATTTTAAAATAAAACAATAAATCACCCTCATGTAGCAGTTTACCATAGAGGACTGACAGTATACTGCACCATAAAGTCTGTGAGGAAGGCAGAACCTAAGACAACATAAGAAAATATCCATGCCTTATCTTTAATCATTTGAATTTATCTTAATTATATATAAAAAAAGGACACATATTTATATTATCTGAAGTTGGATAATTTGAAATACAACGCAATCTTGATTACCTAAACCAAATTGTGTTTGCAATATAAATGTATTTACAGGCACGAAAAGATTGCTGAAAGTACTAGAGGCTAACCAAATATTTTAGGAGCAAAATGTTGTGGGAATCCTCATATGTAGAGAACGTTTCAGTTGTCTGAGATTTTATGATCCTGACATTCATTATTGCATACTGTTCTTTAGTCATAGATTAACATTCATTAATTATATAATTTTTCATTTCAATTTTCACTTCGGTAATTTGACTTTATGACAGAGCTTTAAACCTATATATATTATTCACTTGATGTTCTCTCAACACGTCTGTAAAAGAGTGTGCAATAAATTTAATAATGATTACAATGATGTTAATAATGAAAAACATTTCAGCTGATTATCTGCATCTGTCATCTCTGCATTGCTAACTTTGCTTAGTGACAGGTGAATGTCAGACAATATGCAAAGAAGTATCTCATATAACATTAACATTTATTTGGATCTCTGTACTTCATTTGTATACATATATATATTCTAAATATCCTAGTTCTTGCTGCAGTTTGTCAATGAAAACAGGGTTGGAGAAAAGAATAATTTAAAGTTTACCAATTTTTTCAACTATCACAAGTCCCAAAGTCTGTCAGGACTACAAAAATTCCATTCACTAGAGTAAAAAAAAAAAGCTAATGCTGGCTCAGCATGCATGGTGAGTGGAGAATAATTCTTACCACATGTGTACATTTCCACTAGCACATTATTTGGCTACCTTCTGGCTAATGACTACTGATTTTATACTACTACTTTTAAATATGCTACCTTTAACATTTTATAAAACACAAATATACAGTATTTCCAATTTTGTCTGGAAAAAATTATTTGACCAACAAATTACTTGGCTGTCTACATGACACTAAACCAAATCTAAAGAGAACAATGACTTGTTTGAAACTGAAACCAAAGAAAAATCATTAAATTAAATAGAGCTTGAAAATAACATGCTCATCACATCCGTTGAGAAAAGCACAAAAGCAATTTTTACTTTAGTTTTGACTTCTTTGAAATTTAAAATGAATTATTTTATCATACATCATATTACAGTCATATAAGGAAAACCCAATAAGTTAGAGTTAATATGAGATATTACTTCTACAAAGTTCTTAGTTTCTACAACTTAGTTTGTAAAGGCAAAACCTCAAAGCCCTTACAAACCTTTGAAGAGTTGTTATAGAAACTGAAAACAAAAATATAATTTTTTCCTATGCCCTCAAATTTAAAATTTATTTGTCTCAAAAATTTGTATATTTATTGAGTTTTCTTTGTAGACCTGTGATATGTACTGAGACACAATTTGGAACAGTTTGATAGCAAAAGCTGCCCAAGAAAGTATTTTAATGAATGAATCACTTCTGTCTCAATTTTGCCAGCTTAAAAAATCATGAACTATTGATTTACAAGATACATTTCTGCTGTTTCCACTTTATTTTTTGTTAGATAGGATTATAAAACAACTAGCGTTAATTTCTCTATAAAAATCTTATGGCAGATTCAGATACAAAAAGACTGATTTATGCTTTATCACTGATAAATTAACTATCATTTACAATTAAAAATCTGAATAACTTTATCAAAATAATTGCAGAAAATTCATGATGCATTCTAATTACAAAATTGTAGTGTGGTAAGTTTAAAATTTGGGTTCCTGATATTGATATGTATTAGTTTAATAAAACAAAGTATTACTTCAAGTGCTTTACACATTTAAACAAATGATAATAATTGAGATCAACTGTTAGCATAAGTACAGTTTGCCTCTACTGCCATCTTAGTTTTACTGTATCCTGCTAATGATAACACGATTTTCTAAAAAAACATTATTCATGTTTCCTGGTAGAAATTAAATCAAGAGCAAAAGTAAAAATAATTTTAATAATTATTCATAACATTGTACATATAAATTAGCAATGAACTTTTTTTCTTGAATTATGTTGAAAAATATGGATTTTAAATTGCAAAAATAAATTGTATCTTGGTAACATTATGCTATATTATAATCAAGACTAAACTGAAATAAATTAAAGCATAATATTACCTAGTGGACATGAGAAAATGATAGAATACCTATTTTTCCTTGTAAAACAGCAGGCAAACAATCTAAGTATCTTGATGAGCAAGTTGCCAGTGAAACATGACAGAGCAAACAATGACAGTTGACCATTCACATCTTAAACATGTCAGGCACTTTTAAATTCAACATCCCAGTTTTAATTGTTTCACCTCTGACTTGTACTGTTTTTTAACACAATGGGCTAAATAGCCAGATCACAAGGACACCAAGAGCTCAGAGAAGATTAGTGGAAGGGAACCCACCGGATAGTTGTTAGGAGACAGATAGTATCCTTCCGTCATGGTCATCCAGCCTGTTCTTCGTGAACAGGTATGGCTCTCCCACACATAGGGCCACAGGTTAATATCCCATCCAATGGCCTTTCCAAGTCCATCAGTGTCCCCTTTCTCATCAAAGAAAAAGTGGTTTAGCAGAGGTAAACTTCACCATAGGTATCGTTATGGAACAAACTTAAATGAAGGTTTTAAAAGTGATTCGCTTATTTAAATATGTTAAGTCAATTACCATTTCTTGACCTACATCTGCTGCAATGATTCAACTATTCACAGCCAATGATTATCTGCTTGGAATTTCAGTGCAGAATTTCCTCCCATCTGATTCAATATCTGCTTATTTCATCATTTGCTTTCTCATGTGCATCACTGAAAGTTTCACAAGTAATAATATGTATGGTACCCTTTTCTGATGTTCACCAGTGATATACTGTGCTTTAACTTGTTATAGGGATTATATTTGTAAAAAAAGATATACAGGTTTATCATAAGAATTTTTATTGCTAAAAACATAAGGTACCAGAAGTTTTCCAAAGCAACAATACTGTTCTGTCATCAGTGAGTGATAGTATATGGAATCACATAATGAAATCATGCTAAAATTTCTTTACGTACTGCAAAAAAATAAACAGTGCAGCATACAGCTGCAACTGGAAATGGCAATTCATCATTTCATATACTCTATGAATAACTATTCCAAAAGAATGACTATACTGTTATGGAAGCTGTAACAGCATACACCATTTCAAATGTGAAAATTACATGATATATTAATTGCATATGTTTTCCATTCAATGTCTCTACTCATGATAAAGACTTCTTTAATTAAAAATTTCTTTTAATCTTAAAATTTGTGATGTTTTTAAGAATGGAAATTTGCATTATGTTCAGTGTTATTAGGCACAATAGTATCATTAAATATGCAGCTTTAGAGGTTTTGCAATCATAAATATCTATACTCTAAAACACAATAATAACAACTGCTAAAAATACAAATGAATTTTACTTAATTTTATTGCAATACCTCTACAATAAAACCAAATTGTCAGCTTTAGATTTCATTAAACATATAATTTATGAGCAGTAAAGAATCACAGGATATGTCCTGTAGATATGGAACTCATGAAATAATAAGCTGAAAAAAAAGTGTATTATATAATTAAATATTGAATAAACTCGATTTTTTGGTATACACTAAGAAATTACCACTTTTAAGTCAATTCAAATTTTTAGAGGAAAAATTGTCTTGAGCCAGGTGGGATATGAACCCACGATCTCCTAATAACATGACAGGTGCTCTGGACCACTGAGTTACCGGCTGCCAATCAAGATTTCCTCTAACTGATGATATGAACATTTCTACCTACAGTACATATTCCATTATGTCACATGTAGGCGCTGTTCGGGCAATCTAGCCACCAGCGACAGATAAATGCCACATACATGGAAAGTATATATTGCAAGTATATAGTTGATTAAATATTGCATAAACTCAACTTTTTTGGTATACACTTAGTAATTACCACTTTTAAATCAATTCACATTTTTTTTGAATCACCAGAATTTTTGACGTCAGTGGCCCAGAGCACCTGACATATTATCAGGAGGTCGTGGGTTCATATCCCAACCAGTTCAAGACAATTTTTTCTCTAAAAATTTGAATCGACTTAAAAGTGGTAATTACTTAGTGTATTTAAATTAGAAATAACACAGCTAACATGGTAAAAATTTAATATTTCACGATAAGTGCTGTCACATTTAAACATCAAAATGACATATGAAAAAAAAGATTCCTAATACAGCATTTACGCAAACTATACTTGATAATAACATTCAAATAAATGACACTGAGTATAAACCATTAGCTGCCCCTAAAACAAAATTTCAGTTACAACACACAGAAAAAATGTTAATAAATGCACAACTAAATAATATATGCAACACAGAGATTCCTCCCCTGCCTTCGGCGTAGAATCTCCTGCTGCATCAACATGCAGGCGTGCAAGCACATATGCAGTAACAGATGATCACTGACATAAGAGGCGGGATAGGTATAAGCAGAACCTTTCACTTGACACACAATATCTACAGGACTATGTACCATGTATTGCGTAAAAGAATAACCATCGTATATAAAGAAATACAACATCATGTATAATGTATGTTAAAAATCTTCAATTCAACTTAACATCTAAGAACTAGGTGTATTGTATAAAGTGATTTAAGCATTACCCCAATGAACTGTTGTAAAAGCCAAACATCGATAAAGGAGGTAATAGGAGACCACCTAAATAATATACAGCAGTGGACAAAGTGCTAGTAACAACAATTATATGGAGTAAAGTTAAAATATCGAAAATTCAATACATGATCAACATCGTGCTGAACTGGAGTCAACTGCATGTGACCACAACTTCAAGTTAACATCAATATATGTTTGTGTTTCCAAAGGACTGGTGGCTAAGAATTTGTTAACAACATCGGCTATAGAGTGTGACATCAACTGATGCCAATTAATCTCATAATGAGAAATCTTACAGCAGATGTACCAGCCTTCAAATACTGGTAAATAGTGTTGTTCAACTAATTAGTCTACTATACTTCGACTTACTATGTAAAGATATATATATGGCTAAATGGTAATTATAGAGATCTGTTAAGGAGCTGATATTGAGTATTTAGTAGATCGTAGCTAATAATAAGTATAACTCATGTTATATAAACTCTTGCACTCCTCACTGTTTGGGAGACGGCTTTTAAATCAGTTTAAATGTAACAGCACTTATAGTGAATTATTAAATTTTTACCTAGTGTATATAATTTATGTCCTGCTTCTTTCCCCCCCCCCAAAAAAAAAATTTTTTTTTTTCTGACCTTATCCCCCCTCTATATTGGGATAAGGTCAATACATACAGTTATTTGCATTTTTCTTTACTGCCATTAATAAGTTAAACAATCAAATAAAAGCTGAAATCAATACTTTGAAATGAAAAGACCAGGCTTTGATCTTAAAATTCTTACACATACACAAAAAAAATTAAATGAATAGATAAATCGTGTCACATCGCCATTTGTATAATGAAACTATTTTTAATTATACTTATAACATTACCATATCACATTTTTTTTTAATATTACACTTTCTGTCTGCATATCTTAAAATATAACTGTTTTGCACTCTTAGGTAGTTAAAAAGAAATTTAGGATATGTAATTTTATTGAGCTATATATCTTATAAAAAATATCCCAGCATAGCATTAAAAGCTTTCTTATTTGCTATTTCTTTATTATACTTTAAAATATTATTAAACTTCAGTCACTAGCATTTTGCAACTCAAAAAGATATCTCACTTTACTTAAACATTGATATTTTTCACTAGAAAAAGAATCAATAAATAAAACAAATTTGAAACCAATGTACTATAAGACACTGAGAAGGAAGGTGGGTTTGGAAACTAGCAACTTTTCTATAAATGCCATTTACAGAGCAGTTGCTGTAGCTTCACTTTCATTAGCACCAGATGATCTTCTGTAAGGTTCTTTTGATATAGTTTCATTCATCTCTACCGTTTTGGCAGATTGATCAGAATTACCAGAAACAAACAAAACAGTACTATTTAGCTTTTGATATGCCACTTTACCATTTGCCTGTGCAGCATAATTACTTGAACTACTGGCATTTTCTGTGTATCCAAACTTATCAGCATTACTTTTTTTCCTATGATGGACAATTTCATAACCTGGATCTGTATCACTATCTGACCTTTGCACAGTTTCATATCCAGGTTCAACTATTTCCTCCATTTTATGTCGTACACGTTCATATCCAGGATCTGTAGCATCACTCTCAGTTCTATGTATTTTTCGGATCTTTTCATATCCTGGATCTGCAGCATCACTTTCTGTTCTGTATAATTTCTTCACGGTTTCATATCCAGGATCTTTTTCATCGTCAACTTTTACCAGGTTATAATCATGGCTTGAATCACTGTCATCCAAATCTACAGATATCCTAACAGGCTCATATCCTGGATCAGTTGGTTCTATCTCACTGAGTTGTGCAACACATTCATATCCAGGATCTAATAAATCCTCATCATCAATAGTGTCTTTCACACTCTCATAACCTGGATAGTTTACATCACTCTGGGCAGTACCAGCCTGCTGAACACTCTCATACTCAGGATATACTATATTCTCCTGATTACTTTCAGAATCTTTAATTTTTTCATAGCATGAGTCAATTGAATAGTCTTCTTGTTCATTATAAATTCTCTCATAGCCAGGCTCTTCATTCTCTGCAGTTTGCATGTTATAAGATAAATGGGTATCACTGTCTAAAGTTGTAGTTTCAGTAATAGAATCAGAAATATTAGGATCTGCAGAATGTCTTCTATTTACATGCTGAGAGCCACCAGCATATAATACATATAGTGATGCCGCCTGTAGCCTTCCAGTAATTGGTGGAGGTGCTGGAGGTGTAGTAGAAGCCCATGGAGATGGAGGAGGGGTATCAAAAATCTGATCATCACCAGTTAGCCCTTGATACCCAGTGTAGTCTTCACTTCCTGAAGTACTAATGGTCAATTCTGCTCTCTTTTTACGAACTTTTGCATATAAATCTTCTACTTTTTTACGTTTCTCCACAGTAGACATTAAACCTGCTCCTTCAGCTATGTGAATAGTTTTACGTTGCTTGCCACTTTTGTCAATAGTAGAATACAGAGAGGGTGTAGGATTGCGAAGTTGTGGAGGTGATGTGGGTTCCCCTGAGCTGGACACACAACTTCCAAAAGATGATGTTGAAACTGTAGATGCTGAAATAAAACAATATTCATATATAGTTTCAAAAAATAATCTTTAACTTATAAATTACCTAAAATCTAAAAAAAAATAGGCATAATGAAATCATACTACCGGAAAAATCACTAAATGCTTAAGTAGTGATTTAAAACCAATTTATTTACTATACCAATTTTTTGCTGTTTACCTAAAAGACACTTTCCAACTTTAAAACATAAGCATAAGTAGACTGTCATTTAATGGCAGAATTATTTTCTGAGAAATGCAACATTATTCAAAACATTGTTGAACAAAATGATTTCATAAAAAATAATGGTATAAAAAGATGAACTCCAGATTTCTAATAATTTTTTTATTTTAATAATAAAACTTTGCATATAGATCTACTATTTATATTTAATACCTTAACTTTAATCTACATAAATTACATTTTTAAACAAAACAAAGTTGTAAAAAAAAACTAATGTGCACATAGTAGTAATATTTTCACTGATAAAAAATCCTAATTTCAAACACACAAAGTTTATCACACACTATACACATAAAAAAAACAGTAAATATCTGCAGTATTTTTATAAACTTTATTTTAATTGAGGAGGGAGGCAGGTCTTGACCCATGCCTGCAATTAGGGACCTGTTTGATACTGCTGGCCCTATCTCTCTTAATAAATTAGTTTCTAATTAAAAGATAATGGTTTAAGTCGCAGTGGAGATTTAAAATTACTCTATATCACTGTAATGGTCAGAAAAGCTAAAACAATTAGTTGAAATTATTATCTACAAAATTATCTGGATTTTTTCTTGGGTTGATATCCGATATATAGTGATCAACCCAAGAATCAAAAAAATAAATATGTAGGCAAAACCTTCAGATAATTCTCAACCCAACTGGAAGAACATCAGAAAGATTATGAAAATGCTAACCAAAAAACAGCCGTAATCCAAACTGGAATCACCTACAACCTGACACCTAAATTCAATGATGTAACCCGATTATTCTCCCCCCTCCACCCTTGTGAAATTCCAATTAAATTTTGCTGAAAATCTTGTAATATATGTAAATAGAAATAAAATCTGTAATAATAGCATAATCTGACCATCTTCAGCATGGAAAATACTCCTCAATAATTACCCATACATAAAAATAAAAAAAGGTAAACCCCTAATAAATTTAGACCTAACTAAATTAGTCTGCAATCTTAATAGTTATAAATTTGAATTAGTCCAGAGAAAATGCAACTGAATTATTCAGACTTAGAACAGTCTTTTTAAGGAACTTGACTTATCATTGGAGAGGTGTTGGTCCCTAAAACTGTACATCTTGCTCTGTTCCAGAAACAATAGAATATGTTCTACTTGTTTGTCCTAGATACCATTTTCATTGTACTTACACAGAAACTGGCACTTGAAACAGCTGACTGACTCACATTACCATTCTTCTTGGTTACCAAGATGGAAAAACCTTCCCCCTCTTAGGGGTGTTAAATTTTTATTTGACATTGGCCATGATTTGAATTATTTGACCTGATCTCATCATGATTGGAAATATTGGAATTAGAGGGTAAGTACCCAAAATTCCCATTTTTTATTGGAGGTTTTTCTTTTCTTGTTCTTTTCAGATGAATACACATTCGATGAGGCACACACTGAATGAGGACTCTAATCTGTGAAGAGCACAATTACCCATTAGTTTTGACTCAAAAAAATATAAAAAAATATAACTCAAAAAAAATAAAAGGGTAAGTTATCTGCAGTATATTATATAAGCTCTTTCACTGAAGAGGCTGAACAGGATACAAAACATTGGTCTTTGAGCATAGAGATCAGCTGGGATGTAAATAAATGGAAACTGCAGTCACACACTTTTTCTTTACCATCAATAAAATGTGAAAATTTACATGTACACCACATTTCTTGCAACTTTATATAGTTTTTAAAATGATTTTGATTGATTTTGAGCATATGTATATAAAACAAATAAAAAAATTTTAAGATGTAAAGAATTTATATATCAATATTTTTCAAAAAATAAAATTTTATTCACCTTGTCTGCTGTGAGCATGTGCTACAGATTTCAGGCTTTCTACAGTTGGCGGAACAGGTGGTAATTCTCTGGGTTCTATATGAGCATAGGTTACAGAAGAAGATGCTGAGTCTTGACCAGACCCAATTTCAGCATACATCTGCTCTTCTTCTGGTACCATAGCATAATGATCTTCACTTTCCTCAGAATTCTGCTGAAGGAAAAAAATTCAGTTTTTTAAAATTCAGTTAAAGATGTTGCTGCTAATGGAAACAATAAGTTTAAAACTACAATCTTCTTTTACAAAAAGCATCAGATATAGTAATTTGTAAGCTATATTTCAAAAATCATTCTAATTGTACATCTAAATAAGAAACAGATTATTAAAACCAGCATTTGCATATTTCCTCAAATCTGAAAATTTTCTCAAGGAATAATGCAAATATAACAGTATCTGAAACATTAAAACAATCAAGTAATATTTTTATGTTTTGAATTGCAAGTTCAAAAAAAAATATTATTAAAGTAGTTTATGGGAAAAAAGGTATAAAGAGAACCTGAAGTTTGAGAGTCTTCTTGCCACTCCTAGATGATAAAGCTTCCCGTGTACCCCATCAGTTTGTCAGAATTTATTTCCTCGCTAAATCACTGAGAGGTATGTTTTCCCCGATTTAGCATTTTTTAAAATTATTTTTAGGAACAACAATAAAATTAGTCTGTTATTCTGATGAACAGCATGCAAACAGAAAAACTTGCAATTCACAGAAGCTGTTTTTGAAGATTTGGGGGGGCACCAAATTGAATACAGGGTATTTACCCAATATTTTCACAGAGTTTTCTTGCTCTCTTTTTTTTACATAAAGTTAAAATAGACACTTTATGATGTGTCAGAGAAAGTGTTTTCCCCTAATCAGGCTTGGGCATGAAAATTTGAGCCAAAACTTATCTCTACTCTGTATAATTTGCACTTAAAAAAACATTGACCTGTTTATTAATGTAGGCATTCTTTAAATAAAAATGTCACCAGTCAAATAATTTGGGTTGCTATTCGAAACCAGGCAACAGTATTTTTGAAGCACTGGGCATTACACTTAAGGTTCTGCTGGATTCCTCCAGACTTTTAAAAAACTTTGTGTTGTAATGAATGTACATACAAACATTAATGAATAATACAAATCTGCATCTGTTCAGAATATTAATTAATATTTATGTCATAAATAAGTTACACAAATCTCACAATCACATTAAAAAAGTTTTAGATAATTATGGGACATACTAATTCTGATGCAATCTTCTGTCTTTGTAAAGTCTGTTCTCTAACTCTGGCCAATGGTTCTCGAACTGAAATAACTGTGTAAGGTACTTCACCTTGAACACCTACAAAAAATTATGCATATACAAAAAATTTTGTTTACTTTAAAATAATCAAATATTAAATTAAAACAGAATAGAAAAATTATCAGTGTATATATATATAATAAAAATATAATAAAAGTCACCATAAAACACTGATATATCATATACAATGTAATTAATAATCTTGTTGGTATATGTGCAATAATAAAATCAATCAAGATAAAAGAAGAAATTCTGGGAAAGTTCCGATTTAATTTCATAATATGCAGGAGTTCACTTAGAGTTCTTATATTGCTTTGCTACAGTAGAAGCATTAAATATCATAAAGGATAGTAATTATTTCCAAATCAACAATAAAATATATAAAAATTTTGGTACACCTATAGGTTCACCATTACCTGGAATACTTGAAGATGTTATAATGAAAGACATCGAAAACAAAATAGCTGATAATAAAGCACTAAAACTTTCCTATGGATATAATATATTAATATCTTCATTAAATGGTAATATTCTGACAAGCTTCAAATGATTTCATATCTGAATTCAATAATGTATTCTACAAAATTTTAAATTTGTTTAATTTGAAATAAAAGTTAATGACAAGAGTTTTGATTCTGGGCACTGAACTAATGGTCAAGAAACTGACAATGCTACCTGAAGTGCACAAATAAGGATGATCCTTGAGTATGATTCAGTAGAAGAATTTTTTTCTTTCAAAGTTAAATCTTTTCTTCATGAAGAAATTAGTGGATATTTTAATCCATAAATATGTATGCAAAATTAATATCATCCCTGGTGAGGCAAAACTTACTTCTAATGAGTATATTATGTTGGAAATAATGATGATAAAGGGTAGCAAAAACTCTTCTATTGTTAAACTCAGAAAACACATCAGTATATTATATTCAAAAATTGGTATATAAGGAAATAAATTATATATGTAATATTTACAATGACCATAGAGGCACTAAATAATTAACTATCATTTTACCATTACTACTGCTGCTACTTGCTTGCTCTCTTCCAACAGTGAGTGACACTGGAGGATTATGAAGTAATGGAGGTGTCATATAGGGAATATCAGAAGAAGGCACAGCACCAGCTACTGCCAGACTAGCTGTAGTAACACTTGCATTTTCTGCAGTTGCATTATCACCATGTGGCACACCAATTCTAATACAGACTGCAAAAGCAAAATGTTTTGTTACACAAGACAGATTTGACTCTTAAAAAAGGAACATTTCTAAGTCTACACACAAAAAGATATGCCATAGAGTTAAAATTTTTAAATACCAATGGATTTCAAAGGAAAGTTTGCAACTATACATTATACACTGAAGGGACAATTTATTATATACACCCATCTAATAATGTGTGGACCCACCTTTCACCTCACAACAGTAGCAACATGTTATTGACTAGGTGTGGGGAACATTTGGGTGGTATTGCAGCCCATGATTCCAGGACAGCCAGCCATAAAGAGCTGAGAATTGGTAGTGGTGGGTTTTGGGCTTGAATGCATCACTTCACTCCACGGCGGAGTGGGGGTGGCTCGGTCGGTAGCGCGCCAGACTCGTAATCTGCAGTTCCCAGGTTCGAGTCCCAGCTGGGTCAGCATTGAGATTTATCTCCACAAAACTCCCCGCCCTGCCCCCGGTCAGTAGGGACACCGATGGGCTTGGAAAGGCCGGCGTCCGTCGGGTGGGACGTTAAGCCGTGGCCCCATGTGCGAAAGCCATACCCTGTGCATGTTAAAGAACATGCTGGATGGCCCTGACAGGAGACTACCATTGTCTCTCAACAGCTGTTCCAGTGGATCCCCTCCCTCAACCTTCTCTGAGCCTTCGGGTCCATGTGACCTGGCCATTTAGCCCATGGTGTGCAAAAAAGTGCTGCTCAGAGGTAAAACAACCCAACAACTCACCCCACAGCTGCTCAATAGGGTTCAAAACCAGAGAGTGAGAGGGCCATTTGAGGCTTGTGAACTCACTGGAATGCTCCTACAACCAGTCCTTCACCAAATGGGAGTGATGAAAAAGGGCATTGTCATTGAAAAAAGGCATCCTGTTGTGTGAAATGGATAGCCACGAACAGGTATAGGTGGTCAGTGAGTACATTAGCATAGCCTTGTGCAATGATGGTGGTCTCAAAAGGTACAAGAGGCCCAAGATGGCCCACATAAACATGCCCCAGAGCAATACACTGTCTTCACCAGCCTGTAATACCCCAGCTCGACAGTTGGAGTCCATGGCCTCATGTGGTTTATGCCACACACACAACCTCTCATCAGTATGCTGTAATTGGAACCTCAATTCATTGGACCAAGCTACAGTCCATTGATCATGTTCCTTCACCCACTATAGCCTCATAACCCGGTGACATGCTGTTAACAAGGGTACTCAATGTGGGCATTGGCTGCCATAGCCCAGTCATGCCATTGTATGGCAAATGGTCTTTGTACAAACCTTCATAGCTGCCCCATTCTCAAATGGCAATGCTATCATCTGCACTGTGGCCTTCCATTCTGATATGGGAGAGCTGGTGCTTACCTCAAACAACAGTGGCCTGGTTACGGCCACATTTTCCCCAACAACAGCTGATTTTGATGCAGTCCTAGTACACGTGTGATGGTCACAAGAGGAAATCCCAGACGTTCTGCAGTTGTTTAATATAAAGCACCCCCATCTTCATCACACTGACTATCTATGATTGAATTTGCTCAGCTTCGCATGTTTACCCATCATAACAGTTGCAGGTATGCTATACAGTAGTTAAGTATCTGACCTAGTTGTAGCCTGCAAGGGGTTTCAGCTGGCAGCATTATTGTGGTGGAGTAGGACATGTTTCTGGATGGCTGTGAGTGTTTAATAAATTATTCTTTCAGTGTATATTTCTCACACTGTATGTTTATTTCTCCTTTGTATAATTGTTATTAGTAGTGTTCTGTGCAAGCTAATATAAGGTGATTGATGCAGAATTTATTTTTACTAACATGCAGTCTGTCTATTGAACACTCCAGTTTTTCCCTTTGGCACTAATTGTGTTTAGAAAAAGACCTTGTTATGTTAAACTTTTTTTGTGTACCATGAAAGCATTCTCAAGACTGATCAGTGTTAAGGTGATATATGAAAAAATTAATTACTCCACAAATAACCCACCTACTACAAAGGTTTGAAACAGCTTGTCAGAAATTGTAGAAACAATTATTCATTAAGATTAAAAGTTCCAAGAGATCTGTGTCAAGTGGGTATCCCCACAAACTGACAGAACAGCAAAAAAGGGCTAGAATTGACTCGTGCAAGGAGATGCTGGCAGTATTTGAACCTAATGACTCCAAGCAGCTAACAGACATTGTCACAAGTGATGAAATAATAATTTTATGACTATACAAATCCCAGAAAGATCAACAACTATGTTTGATTTATGGAAGATGAACAATGTTCTCAAATACTCCGACAAGAGTTTTGCTAAAGGAAGAGTATGTTCACAATATTTTTCAATTCCCAAGGAGTGGTAGCTATAGATATCTTAACTGAAAAATGACTAAAAATGGCCAATACTACACCAACATTGTTTTGTCCAAAATGGTTAAGGAGATGAAGGAGCAGTGTCCAACAACAGGTGTGTTGAGAGTTCTCTTTCTTCATGACAACCGCTGTTCTGTCTGAATTTCCAACATTGTGAACGAACATCTATGACATGCAACTCGAATCAGTCTTAACACAACAGCAGTTGAAGCCAAATGACCTTGGCATGTGGATTCTCCTTCGCAGCAGTCATGCACAGCACCATCTAGTGTTACTTTGGAAAAAGTGCTATATACAGGTACTTATGGCATCAGTCCACAAATTAAATGATCACTCCTCGTATTCTAAATCTTGATGACACAGATATTTTTTTACATTAGTAAGTTTAGTTTATTAGTTTCAATTGACCTAAATTCTTTTGGTGCATGCCATTCTTATTTTCTCTAAATATAATTGTATTTCATGTATTTAATTTCCAATATGTTGTCTACATTTGTAAATATATTAATTTTCAATATTGAAGACTCGTGCATGAGTACTCTTGTGAGCTTTTCACTATTATTTATGTAGTAATTATGTATAATTTATGCATATGTATATATATACTTTGTCGTCTGTCTGTAGACATCGAACATTTTGTTTTTAGAGATAAATTAAAAATTCTTTTTTTAATTTATCTCTAAAAACAGTTTCGAAATCTGTTTTTAGATTTAGGTGATACTATATTTTTTACTGAATATAACAGAGCTAAACAATAAAACATTCCGTAACAATTCTTAACAATTAAACATTCAATAAACAGTTCTAAATTTAGGTGATACTATATTTTTTACTGAATATAACAGAGCTAAACAATAAAACATTTTCTTTTTAATCTATACTACATGTTCTTTCCAAGTTAAACAAGCATCAAACCAAATACCTAGGTACCTGACAGATATTACATTATTTTTTCATTTTGACAGTATAATTCACGAAAAATTAATTTATTATTAATATACCTGAGATTAAGGGGGGTTTTTTGCGTTGGATAAAAAAAATGCTTAGAGCTCAGAATGATTCAATTACCACATGGATGACTTAAATTTTGAACATTTTTTATGATAAAGACATGGTTCCTAAGGATTTTACCACAGCTATTTTTATTCCTATTTTTAAAAAAGGTGATCACAGTTCTTATGATAAATATAGGGGTATCAACCTACATTCTTTTCCAGGTAAAGTTCTTTGCATGTTGACAAAAGCTTATATTTCATTGAGGTTAGTGAATGCTGTATTTGGAATGTATGTTACTCTTCAAAAATAAATTATGAGCCAAATATAAAAGAACATTCATAAAAATTGATAAAAAAAACTTTCAAATAAATACAATATTTTTTAAAATTCATATTGGTTGTATATTTCTAATTTTGATCTTTGGTCACACTGAAAATCACCAATAGATGAACTATACCACTGTGTACCTATATTTGAAAAGAATAAATCTATAGTATACTGAGGTTGATTATAATACATAGTGCCATTTTCAGAGGCACATAGAATATGGCATACCTTTATCCCACCATCAATCATACTTGATCTGGTGTCCTTGTTGTGCAACAACTGCCCTATAGGTCTTATCAACCAGACACTTTATGGTGTATAAACTGCCAGATCTCTGTGGCAAGCACCTGCTTACCGGTATTTATTTTCATTTATACCTTACATTATAATAGGCTTCCAAAAAGCACTGTCATATCAAATTGGTCCCATTTCTCTTACAAGCTTTCCACAATACATTAACAGTCTGCAATCAGCAATTACCAACTTTATTTTTTTTAGGAGGGTGGGGGTCTCAGTCAGTAGCTCACCAGGCTTGTAATCTGAAGTTATCAGGTTCAAGTCCCACCTGGGCCAGTGTTGAGATTTATCTCTGCAAAATTCCCCACCTAACTCAGTAGGGGACACTGACTTCCAATCAGGACACTAATTGGAAAGATTGCTGTCTGTCGGACAGGATGTTAACCCAAGGCCTCATGTGAGAGCCATACCTGTGCACATTAAAGAAAGAAATTATGGCATGGGAGAGCCATACCCTGTGCACATTAAAGAACATGCTTGATGACTTTGATGGGAGACTACCATCTGTCACTTAACAGCTGTCTTATGGGTTCCCTTCCCCCAACCTTCTCTGAGCCTTTGGGGTCCTTGAGACCTGGCCATTTAGCCCATTGTTCAAAAAAGTGTCACTCAGAGGTAAAACAATCGAACCAAACTTTGATGATCTTTTCTACCCTACAGATTTGCAACTTCCCATTATAGCTGTACCCAGAAATGACCATGAAATCTTTGGGAAACTTTTTGTCACATTCTCTATACTACTTGTGATTAGGCCATTTGGTCACTGGTCAGTAATATATTGACTGGGATTGTTGCAGTTGTCTAGGTAGATATATACCTCATCTAGTGTGGCGACATTTTTCCACTTCACCTGCCAGGTAACACACATACAACTTGGGATTGGCACTTCATTCCATTACATGACAAGGTAGCAACTTGTGGACACAAGATTTATACATGTGCTGTAAGTGAAGATTGCCTCAGATGATATTATGAACAGATTAAAAGGACACCTTCCTGGCTTTGATAACCATTCTCTGGGTTACACGGTTTTGTCTACTGACCACTGTATGGTCCTTTTTCATAACATCTGGTATGCAGCTGGGCACTGTGTGCTTTTTTTTTTTATATACCTGCAACTGCTTCTGAGTAAGGTCTACTATGTGCTACTTCACCATATAGATGACCTTTTGAGAAATGCTAAATCCTCTAGCATTGCACATCTTTATAATTTGTGACTCAGAATACTGGGCTTCGGAAAGGGCAACAATGTATCCTTCCCAAAACCTGCCGATCCTCGGTGCCATATCACATGGTTCATGCTCGCACAATGAACACAACTATTGAGCTACATACACTGTTGTCACAATTTATTTGTTATGGGTTGCACCATCAATGAGGTACATTTGCATATGAAATCAGTGTCATGTAATATAATCAACTTCAGTAGATGCAACTTCTAAAATATTAAATGACATGTGTGAAACTATATGACAGAATTTTTAGGGTTTTTTTTTTGTTCATGAAATAAAACCTATTTGCCAATCCCAGTCTATGGTCCCTTGTGGTCTTTACACCACATTGAGTGCAAAATATTCATGTTGCAAAATACAAAGGAACAATGTAAGCAGACATACCACAACCTAAATAAAAAATATACTGAAAATATTCTCTAGCTGAAGTTAAACTTGATGAGTAAATACACCATGATAATAAATGGAAAACTTTAATGCTCAACCCACACTACTAATAATAAGATTACATAAACTACAGAACTTATTATTTTTTTAATTATTAAAACTGAATATGTGCATAGATTTAACTAATTATGACCAAAAATTAAATTACACTATTTAATTACATTAAAATAAGCTATGAACATATGAAATTTGACTGAGAACAAGTTAAATAAATTTATATATATTAATTCTTCCACTACCAATTTTAAACATTGTATGGGACATTATATCACAATAAAAGTTAAAGGGTAAGCTGACACTTCTGATCTTATATTAATTCTTTAGAAAAATTACTGTAGTTTTATTCAGAATTAAATAATTGCTTCAGTTTAAACATAAAAATTCTAATCAAATTATATATGGTTATGATTCAAAATATTGAAGTTGCTTCAATTATTTCTGTACTCTACCTGGGCTGTAAGAATGAGTAGGAGCTGTTTGTGCATCAGAAGTGATATACTTCTCTGTTGTGGAATTAGAATCATAAACTTCTGAATCTAAAGACTTGTAGCTGGTATTTTTAGTACTCTCAACCTTCTCTATCTTCTTTAACATAACAGTACCATCTGAAGTTCCTGGTAAATTTTCAGAAATTTCACTTAATGGCCCAGTATTAAATCCAGGTGTATGAATGGCAGTACTAACTTCTGATGGTCTAGTCTTGTTACCAACTGTAATTGTGACAGTTACACAAGGTGGATCATCTGATACAGACACTGGAGGTGTAGGAGAGGAAGAGCTGTTTGATGGTGGCTGCAGAAACATAATATATTGATATTAATTGTTGTTATTAAAACTTAGTATTTAAAATACTTGGAACACTATATTTGATAACAATTTTAAAATTATATGTTACTTAATAAAAAAGTTATAAATTTATCATTAAAATCTTATCATTCCTACAAACGGCAGTCTTTTTAAATGGTGATCACTGAATACAAGAACCCTTTTTTAAATGGAAAGGTATTTTATAGAATGATTTTAACAGCATATATGCAAGCTTTTTCCTTCGCTTAATTTAAAAAACCCAGTTCAATTTTAATATGAGGCTTCTTAAAGGAAATATATTTATCTTTAACATTTGTTATTCCCATTATTTGCCTAAATATAATGTTGCAAATTAAACTATAATCTGGATGGCAATTTAGCCCCCTGATCCCAGACACGTAATATCTAAAATTATGTGTGTGCTATTTATTTTTCTTGCTATATCTTGTTGGGTTTTTCTTTTTGTTTCTGCTGTTTAAATTTTTACATGCATGAAAATTTTCTGCTATCTAGACCTCTGTGGCAAGCAGCTGCTTGAGGGGGTATTTATTTTTTATTATTATTTATATATTGATTATAATGATACTTTATAAAATGGTATTACTACTGCAAAATTCTGTCAGTAAATTTTTCTTACAACAAAACTTACTGAAAAATTACCCCCAAAATTCCTTGCATTTTCACAAAATTAAACTGTATGTGTACTAGGGCAAGTCAGGGATATGGTTAAACTTTGTGGTAAATGGACAGGGCTGCATGGCTGTGATTATGGAGCAATAGAAGTACATTAGCAGAGTTATATAGACTTCAGCAGACAACACTAGAGTGAGCACTGAAATGGATGTATCCTCAAATACTTGAACAGTTCATGAGGAGGAATACCTATTGTAATAATTTTTACCTTACTTTTGGTGAGCTCTGTTGAATTTTGGCACCCACTGAGTTTGGCTTAACAGTAATACAGTGTTAACTTTTATTACAGTCCCTTTCATCTCAAAATGTTGTGGTTTAACATTTCAATCTATCATTTTTTGCAGTACAGAGAACTGACACTATTAGCATTAACAAAAATATCATACTACTAACTTCAGTTATATTAAATATTTCTTGAAAGCAAATAAGTCTCTATTACCTACTATGGTTCTCATATCATGAGCTTAAAAAAAAACACTGCGAAACATAACCATGGCTACTCTTTTTATGTGCAGTGAGTCAGAGGAGACATGATTATGCCAAATGGTTTGTTTACACTACTAGGTGTCAGATGTAATATAGTGGCAATGCAGTTTAACAGTACATTAATAAAATAAAAATAAATACCCCCTCAAGCAGCTGCTTGCCACAGAGGTCTGACAGGAGCCTGTTAGTTTATATGCCAGAGTAGAAGGTCTGTGAGGATGGCAGGACCTCAGCAGAAAAACAATACAAACATCCATGCCTTACCCGGGACTCGAACCCAGGTCCCCTAGATCAGTAGCCAAGTGCGCTAACCACTCAGCCATGGGACGGCTGTAATAGTACATTGGAGTGTAAGAAATAAACTTACTAAAACAATGCTACAATTCTTTTAGGCTGAAAGATAGTACTTTGAGGTGAAATTAAATTTGAAAAACTATTATTTTTATAAACAATATAATACAAACATTAACCGTCCCATGGCCGAGTGGTTAGCACGCTTGGCTACTGATTGAAGGGACCTGGGTTTGAGCCCTGGGTCTGGGTAAGGCATGGATGTATGTGTCGTTTTTGTGCTGAGGTCCTGCCATCCTCACAGACCTTCTACTATGGCATATAAACTGACAGGCTCCTGTCAGACCTCTGTGGCAAGCAGTTGCTTGAGGGGGTATTTATTTATATTTTTTTTACAGATATTTAAATTATCAGATTTTTTTCATACGAAAATGATGACATATATTTTTCAACCACTTCTCAAAATATTTTCCTAAAACTGTAATAAATTTTATGGAGGAAGTGTTCCCTTTCCTGTAACTACTATAATTATGCCAAGTAATACTTACATCTTTAGTAGGCAATTCACTACTAGGAGGTCTTGGGGCAAGGGGTTTATTGTGACTTTTTCTTTTATTGTGATTGATTTCTACAGTAGCAGGGACATTATTGCTTTCTGCATTGTCCAGCATTTCATCAACTGCAAGAGTGACCATCCTTGTTGCTGGAATATCAGGTAATGCCCTATCCTTTACAGTCCATGAATTTCTGCAAAAAAGATGTGCATTACTGAAATTGAGATGCACATTCATTAACACTTAAACAAAGTTTTACAAAGAGAGTGTTGCTCCATGTAACACTTTCTTTGCGTTATGCTCATACAATGCTGACATACAAAACCTGCAAGAAAAAAAATATAGGTTGATTGGGGATTTGTGGCACATTAGCAACAAAGGGTTACAATGTACTAAATAAGATAAAAAAAAAAAGGATAAAAGTGAAAGAACCTACAACCAAAGTTAAAAACAATAGACAGAGTAACAAATACATGAAAAGTAGAAAAAAAAAAAGGGTGTAAAGCCACTGTAAAAGACCCATGTAAATATCAATAACAAGTGTAAAATATAAAATGCAAAGATAAAAAAACTATTAAAGACAAGTAAAATAACTAAGATACCTTGAAAAAGCAAACACAGGTGGTAAAACTGAATGATCAGATAAAAGGTGTCTGAGTGTAAGGAGCTTGGATAGTAGAAGAGGAGAGCTAAAACAGATGTCTTTCAAGATTAAAAGCTATGCAGTTAATTAAAATGTCAATAGATAAAATGATGCCACAAAACTCACACATAGGTTTGCCATCTAAGTGTAGAAGAAACAAATACATAATAAATGAATGATCTATGAGGAGCTGAGTGAGTATAATTTCCTAATTTGCAATTCCTGTGAAAAGATGTCTGTCACACTATGAATTACATATGTTCTACAATATGAATTACATATTGGCAACAGACAATTTGCTTTCTTGTCTTGTAATAAATTTTTATAACTGGAAAATGGTTTTGTGGAAACCTTTACTATTGGTGACACAAATTATAATAATGGAAAAAATAAGAATTCCAAAAAAACAATAAACCTTTTATAACTGCCTTCTTCAGGAGAAAGGTTTGCCACAGTTTGAAAACAGGTTTGATATCAAAGAGCTTGCTAGTTATCTGCTCCAAGATATTTGCCATTGTGTCTGGAGCTGGATGGAAAAATGCTGCCAGAAGCCCAAGTGTAGACAGCAGGACATGGGAGTGGCCGATTTGATAGCAACATCTGCCAAGTCATTGCCCCTGATGCTTACATGGCCAGGTACTCAACAGAAAAGGATGGTTGTTGTGGCTAACAGAAAATGGAGCTCCTGGTGCATCTTAGAACAGGGTGAGGCCAAAGCCTTGAAATCAAAGTCTGAAGTGAGCTAAGTGAGTCAGTGTAAAGCACACACTGACAATGATGCTTAGCTATTATGTGGCCCAAGACAAGGCAGATAGCATTGCAACTCTGCAGCAAAGATGGAATGCTGTGGTGGGATCTAATCTTCAATGACAACATCACAGAAGACCATGGCTAACCCCACTGACATGCTAGACTTCAAGCCATCCATGAAGACAGGCAAGAAACAGTTGGATGTAAAAACCTTCCTCATTCGGCAAAGAGAAAAAAAAGTCACAGGAAGGGGGGCACTAGGTTGAAGTGGCAGTTTTTGCACACAGTGGGCTAAATGACCAGGTAATTGGATAGCTGTTAGGAGACACATGGTAGCCTCCTGTCAAGGTCATCCAGCATGTTCTCTAATGTACACAGGGTATGGCTCTCCCTCACACATGGGGCCAAAGCTTTATGTCCCATCAGCTAGATGTCAGCCTTTCCAAGCCTTATCTACAAAAAAAAAAGGAGCAATTTGCTAATTTAACTACTATAAGTAAATATATTAGTATATAAGGCCACTGAAGGCAAGTTGTAATAAGTTCCTATTTGACACTGTCCACCCATCTACCATTTGTTTAATACCTCTTCCTGTAATTGAGTATAACTGCTATGGTCTCAATTATAGAGTAACATTTGAAACAATTAGGCTTTGTTATAAATTTTTTTATAACAATTAGGTTTGAACAAATTAGGACTAAAAACATACATAGTTTATTTAGAGCATTCTGATACCAAATATAAAGATTATTTTTCCATATCTGAGTATTATTTCTATTCTGCATCATTACTTTTAACAAGCAGCATGTAACTTGTATAAAAAATATATATATTTTAGTACATTTGTTAAAAATTTACAATGCCATTGAGTTAATTTTTTAATGTTTATTTATTAAAACTTTTTCACTAGGTAAGACACTGTTATTGCACAAGGTGTCAATAGTCCTTTTCCACTTTTAAAAATGTGTTTAAAAAATTTTAAAAAAGTAAAATGTTGTAACCTTTTTACATTTTGTTGCTCAACTAATAAGCTTTATTTCTGATTTACAGATTGCAGTGGTATTATTTACATGAGGTCAACAGAAGGTTGAATGAAATTGCTGACTCTTTAGGAGAAAGCTAAATGTCACCTGGTTTGTTGAGTCAAAATCAGTGACAATTGTCCAATGGAACTACTGCTGTTGTCCCACAGTGATCTTATCCTGTGGACACAACTTTGGGAGCTGGAAGATTCTCGAACACTCAAACTGGTAAGCTAACCTCCATGTTGGAAGATCTGATGGCGCCTGGCTGCAGCGGAGGTGAAGTTTACCCCCCGCGCACAGACTGTTCACAATGCTCCCGTCGTGGCCTGCATCAAAGACCACGGAGAGGGGGCTTCCCCCTTGTTTTCGGATGTCCGAACCAATGAGGTGAGGACACATCTCACCAGGCAACCTCCGATAGGTGTCGCATGACTCAGCAGTTTTTGAAGAGAGATGAACAGTGTCATTCTCTTGTGTGTTCAGCCTTCTTCTTGTCCGAGTTCACAAGGTGAACGGACGTCTCCTGCCAATGGGAAAAATTCCTCCAGAGTCAGTTCGAGGTAGCAGGGAGGACAATGAGCGATGGTGTCTTCATATCAACGGCTCCAAAACAGAGAGGTAGGGCATTTTCGACATCTTGATGATTTCCACATATGAACAGTTTTCTAGCCGCCGCCACAGTACTCCCATAAGGGACTGAGAACAATAACTTAACTTTCTGAACGAGACTTTAGTGTTTCTTTGCAAAAAGACTTTTGAGAACAATAACTTAACTTTCTGAATGAGACTTTAGTGTTTCTTTGCAAACAGAAATTAGTCTTCCCTCGTTGGAAGAGGTTGAGCCAAAAACTCTCATGACGAGAACATCCTGGATGTGGGATGCATTTAGTTTATGTAACTGTTGTTTTAAGTAGAGATTTGTGAATAAATATGTTATTGTAATACTAATATGAGAGTTAGTTTAATTAATCTGTGGTACTAAGTGATGCAAGGAGGAAATTTATATTGTTGGATCAATGGCTTAGATAGTATACTTAGGTGAATTATTGAGAAAAATTAAAAATACACAACGCATGAGCACACCCGTTTTGGAGGATCTAAATCTTTCGATTTTCCCCCTAGTTCTCACCACCCCATCACCCAGAGCTGGTGGGGTGTAGAACACTGTCCCTATGGAAAAGATTCACCATCCAGAACCCACCACTAGGTGTTTCAGAATATAAGTGCAATGAACTTGCTCTTATCTTGTTTGTGGATGTTTAGTGTTTTTAAAGGAACTGTTGCTAACATCCATGACAAGTTCCAACAAAACTCTAGGACATCTATTCATTGGGCATCAAGAGAACTACAGCTACCTAGAACAATACACAAAACTTAGAGAAGAGATTGCATCTTTATGCGTATAAATTTTTATATCTTCATGGAGCTTTTCGTTTTAAGAGAAATGGAAAATTCTTTTTAAAATTCAATAAATACTGATAAAATATTACTATTCATATTTTTGAAGCTTTAATATTTACCACTGTAGAGTTGTGAGGTCTGAAAATGATAAACTTTATTCTTTTCTACAATATGAATTACATATTGGCCACAGGCAATTTGTTTTCTTGTCTTGTAATAAATTTTTAAAACTGGGAAATGGTTTTGTGGAAACTCTTACTATTGGTGACACAAATTATAATAATGGAAAAAATAAGAATTCCAAAAAACCAATAAACCTTTTATAACTGCCTTCTTCAGGAGAAAGGTCTGATTCTGTGGCTTTAAGTGGAATTACATCACCATTTCTGGGCTGAAAGGGAAAGAGAAAATAAAATGAATATTCAAATAATGATTGCTTAAAATGCAGAAAATTAAAATCACACCATAAAATTTTATTCTAAAAAACTATATTCATCTCTTAATTAAAAAAGGTCTGCAATGTACACTTCAACTTTTGACACTCAATCAACTTTTGAATGATAAGCAATAAATTTCTTGATAATCAACCAAAATTGTAAGCATTGATG
Source organism: Ryuthela nishihirai (assembly GCA_038380435.1). NCBI lineage: Eukaryota > Metazoa > Arthropoda > Arachnida > Araneae > Heptathelidae > Ryuthela > Ryuthela nishihirai. The sequence continues at coordinate 285,499 of JAWZYU010000017.1, forward strand.
ATCATTAAATTGGATGCAGCTCTAAATAGGAATAATGCATGTAACAGTGATATAATTATATCTCTATCATCCACGAAACCTTATATCTGAAAGTTTTTTAAACCTAATTCATGGAATTCATTCATATCACACAAAGGTTGTCTTCTGCAGTACAGGTTAAATAATCTGGTATATAGATTTTAAAAAGAGGGCTAAAAAGGAAGGAGAATCATTAGATAACTGTTAGGAGCTGGTAAAAATCCTTCTACCAAGGCCACTAAGATCTTTGACATAGGTTACTCATATACATGGTGTTACTCTATTGCTGATGATAGCAAGACTTAACATCATATCTGATGAACAGAAGTGTTTGAAAGCCCATCAGTCTCTCTTTTTTGCTGAAAGTAATGCAAGGAGTAGCAAAACAATTTCAGCACTGAGTCACCATTAGAACTTGAAGCTACGAACTTCACATTATAACATAATATTTCAAATATTAATAGAATATTGTTCGCATTCTTTCCTCAAGAAACATTGTCTATCAGTACATTCAAAAAACATTCCAACTTACTTGGTGTTGAATAAGTGGAGAATTTCGTGTAATTGAGAGACGGCCAGCAGTGCCATATTCTTGAACTCTACAATTAAATATTTTATTTTAAATATATCCTTAACTATATTATAAATTTATCACTAATATATAAATTATTTCAATAATAACATAAATATAAAAGGTTAAAATTAATATAATTAGTCATATTGTGCTACTTTGAAGTTATTGTTCACATACATAACTTTAGATATTCTAATGCTTTAACCCTTCCTGGGTCCCTGAAAAACAAAGACATTGACAGAATCCGAAATGAAGCCCAAGATGTCTATGTTTGTTTTCAGTAAAAAAAAATTCAATTAAAAAAAATAGGAATTGTTGTTTGAAAATTTTCTTGTAATGCTTTAACCCTTCCTGGGTTCCTGAAAAACAAAGACATGACAAAATCCAAAATAAACCCAAGATGTCTATGTTTGTTTTCAGTAAAATAAAAAAAAAATCAATTTTAAAAAAATACACCAGGAAGAACTCATCAGATTGTCCCAAAATATGCAAGATGGGTAGCCCATAGGAGAACATGTAAATGATTCAAAGCACAGCACATATACACATCATGTGTGACACCTGGAAGTGGTATAAGAGAAGATTACAAAGAGCTGGTGTAAAACTCTGGAATTATGTTTGCTTGCAGTTCTTGTGCATTAAAGGATCAAGTATGTCCCATAGAAGAACATGGCATCCATATGACCAGGTTTCCGATTTTGATGGAGGGAGAATTGTGGGATTATGGGAAGGTGGATTATCGTACCGAGACATCGGTGCTCATGTTGGATGGAATGCTGCAACAGTGATGAGAATATGGCATCAGTGGGTAGAGGAGGAACACATTCACCGACATGAGGGATCTCAATGCCATGTCACACAAACGAATGAGAGGACAGACATCTTGTGCATATGGCTTTGAATGATCGTACAGCCACATCAAACAACTTAGCTCAACAGTTAGGGTGGGTTACACATCAACCAGTGTCTGCAAGTACAGTTCAATGTCGTCTGCAGCATTGGGACATCTTTGCAAGGCGGCCATTGCTTTTGTTACCATTGACTCTACAACACAAGCATATGCGACTGCAGTGGTGCCAAAAACATCGCACATGAATGTGCAAATGGCATTGCATTGTCTTTTCCAATGAATCCCATTTCAGTATGCAGCACCATGAAGGATGAATCCGTATCTGTCAGTGCATGATGCAGTGCTATACAGGTCAGGCCCCTGGTATTATGTATGGGGTACCATTGGACTCTACTCATGAACGTACTTCGTATGCATTACCTGCATTTTGAACAGCCAGTGTTACATCAGTGAGGTGTTGGAGCCTGTGGTCGTAACTTCAGGGGCTCTCTGGTGTCATTTACCAAAAGGACAATGCCCAACCACGTGTTCAACAATTCCTAAATAGCAACCATGTCACACTTCTGCCTTGGCCTGAATGTTCACCGGATGTCTCCAATTGCACGTCTGGTTCATGATCTCATGATGACTAGCACACCAGACACCAGCAGCTAGTACAGCAGATAAACTTTGGCTACATATCGAAACTGCATGGACTGACATTCCCCAAACACACATCCGATGTCTCATCCTCTCAATGCCGGACCATGCAGCAGCGGTTATTGCCACTCATGGTGGCTATACAAGATACTAATTTCTTTGTATTCCATAAGTCTAACTGAGTTGTATTTGTAATCATTTGATCCTTGTAACATAAGCTATGTATTCACTAAATATGGCTTTGATATCTTGTCTTTCCTGGTGTTGCACTTTTAATGGCCAGCAGTGTATATATCTTATAAAAATATATATTTCAAGTTTGAAAAACACTTTTTTTTATTCATTTGATGCATATTTTATTAAATTACAATATAAATAATTTGTTGAAGGCCATCTGATTGCCATTTCATAGAAGTGTTATACAACATTGCTGATTTGTTTGTTAACATTACTCTATGCTGAAGCAACCACCTGATTTAAGTTCACAAGTTTGATTGACTATTATCAACAAATTTTTATTTAAAGTTTCAAAAATATCTTGAAAATTAACAAAAAACTATTTTTAAAAAAGGAACATTTTGGAAGTAATTGTTAAGTATGTACCTCTACCCCCCTCCTTCCGTTTTACACTCTTTTCTGCCTTAAACCTATTTCAATATTCCTAGAATTATTTTGAATATTTATTTCAGCATTCTAGCATTGTTCCCACTCTTCAAATCAAAACTATAAGCCAGAGTTTGCTATTGTGAAACTGCCTGCAGTGTCACGGGGAACAGGAGAGCCATGCGCCGTGACCTAGTTAATTGCTGGCATGTATGGCAGTCAAGTGGCTTGTTTACAGTGAGTGCTGTTCTCACACTTCCGATAACTTCACCATTCACTAGGTTACTATTTACACTTTTATATTTAAACCTTCATTTTCATTTCTATAGATTTATTTTATTTCCATAAATTACTGATCTTCCCCGATCTTTCAATCAATCATTATTATTGATTTTTTTGCAGTTATACTACATTGGATGGCTGGCTTACAACTTGTTGCTGTGGATATTTGATTAAGCATCAATCACATCAGGTTATATGTTAATTTTTCTTTCATTAGTTCTGTTTTCCAGTAAAAAACTTTGATCTTATATCATGTCCTGAGAATGAATGAGGTCTCAAATATGAAAGCAAAAAAGGACTTCCTGGAACAGAAATCAGTCCTCCTGTGGGAGGGCATGGGTGCTATACAGGTCAGGTATACTGATGAATACCCCCCCCCCCCACCTCCTCTGATACTCTCTAAGGGCATTTACCACCCCACCCCCCAAAAAAAATTAATTATATGTTTTTAAGTTATCATTTCTGTTGGAATGTTGTTAAAATGAAAGTTATTTAGGATTTGGTACATGAGAATATTTAACATTTCAATGACAGTAAAAGTTGAAAAGTAAGGAAGTAAGGTTTATTATTGGTTACAATGACCACCCATTTCTTTTTGATTTACTTTTAATTCCTTTTCATTTCTAAACTATGCAAGTGTTTTTAAGAGAGAGAATGAGTGAATGAGTGTTACTCATTTTTTTTTCAAATTGGTTTGAATGCCTAATGCTGTAATATTGTAACATTTTAATAGAATGTTGAATACTGAGAAAAAAATACTAAATATAAATAATATAGTCATTTGATCCTATTCAAATAAATATAACACTGAAAAACACTTTTTCTTAATTTAACAATTCCAATCACAGAGAATTAAAAGTTAAAGCAATCATTTAGATGATATACATATATTTCACTACAGACAAATAAGGTGGCAATGCACATTTGTAAACAGGCAAAAAAAAAAAACACTTTTATATATCACTCAAATTGTAATAAGTTTCTAATGCATTTTAACACTAGTAACCAAAATACTTAAGAGGGTTAGGTTTAAATTTAATAAATTAATGTAACTGTATTTAATAAAAACCAGCAATAATTAAATTAAAAAATAATATAAACAAATTTAGTGGTCATGATGATCATAAATACATTTCATTGTTTACGTGGTCTTTATACAACTTAGTTTATTTAGACATACTAAATCCTTACTTTTCGTGCTGCTTGGAGCAAACACAAAGGGCAACCATCAAAACAAAAGCTGCTATGACAATGACTGACATAATCCATGGTAATTCTAAAATGATATCTGGGGCCATTAGGTTATTATTTTATTTGTCTGTTGAGTACCATGACTGGAAGTTTTTTGTCTGAAATGAAGCCAATATATCTTAAACATATGAAAAATTACTAAAAGAAATGATCTTAGAACTTGCACAGTAAAAGTTCAATATTACTAGTGCAGCTTATTACAAGATATCATCACACAAATTGTAAGTTTTTTAATACATTTTAACACTAGTAATCAAAATACTGATAGAGGATTAGGTTTATATTTAATAAACTAATGTACTTTTAATTTAATAATTGCCAATAATAATTCTATTTAAAAAATAATGAAAACAAATATTAAATATAACATGAGCTGAACAACAATAAAAACAATAAGCATAGGAGAAGTCCGTTTAGAACAAGTGGAACATTACAGCTTACTGGGATAATTTTTTTATAACAAACTTCGAAAATACACTGTGCAATATTAATAAAGCATTGGTACAATGAACATATTTTCTTGCATAAATTTAGACTTTCATGCATAACCTTTCCCTCATACTTGGATTGTTTTACCTCTGAGCAGCACTTTTTTGAGAAAAAAAATTGGGCTAAATGGACAGGCCAAAAGGACCCCAAGGGCTCAGAGAAGGTTTGAGGAAAAGGACTCACTGGACAGCTTTTAGGATACAGATGATATCCCCTTATCACAGCCATCCAGCATGGCCTTTCCAACCCTATAGGTATCTCCTACTGATAGAGGGCAGGATGAGGGTTTAACAGAGAGAAATCTTAATGCTGGAACAGGTGGGATTCAAAGCTGGGAACTGCAGATTACGAGTCTGGCACGTTATCAACTGAGCCAACCCTTGTCCCCCTCAGGCTTGTGGTTGAATGGTTGACAGGTTGTTTAGGGTTTTATGGTGCAAGAGCAACATGGGCTATATTGCACCAAGCAAGGATAAATATAGAGGAAAACAACATTGAACCTACAACCAAAGTTAAAAGCAACACACAAACTGTAAAGGACACTACAGAAATGAAAGGCATATAGTAATAAAATGTACAAATATGAGGAATAAAAAAACCCAACAAGAGTAAAAGTCAACAATCAACAATAGGTGTTATAGTACCCATTTAAAAATTAGAAACAAGTATAAAATCTATAAAACAGTATAAATATTATAAATGGTTAAAATATCCAGTAAAACATAAAAATTCAAAAATCAGAGTTAAAAAAGAGTCATCAGTCAGAGTGTAAGGGGCTCAGACAGACAGTAAGTGAAAAAAACCAAAATAAATATGACATTCACGATTAATAAAAGGTCATGCAATTAAAATATGTTCCAAAATTAAAACGGTGTCACAAAACTCATACTTAGGTTGGTCGTTCACCCAAAGAAAAAATTAATGTGTGATAAACAAATGACCTAAGCAGAGCCAAGCAAGTACAACTTCTTACTTGTGATTCCTGCAAAAACATGGCTGCAATGGTTTGATAATTGGCTTGATCTTGAACAGTTTGTTACCAATCCACCAACTATGATCACTGCCACTATGCTAAGAGCTGAATGAAAAAACACTGCCAGTAGTCCAGGTAGGGAACGGACAATGGAGAGTTGGACAGAGGCATCTGCCAAGTCAATGCCCCTGGAGCTGACGTGACAGGGCACCCAACAAAAGAGAATGGTGATAGTGGCTGCAAGACAACGAAGCTGCTGGCAGATCTTGGAAAGAACAGGGTGAAGCCGAAGATTCACTGATATCAAAGCCAATAGTAATAATAGCGAAGCGAGTCAGTGTAAAGACCATACCAATTGTGATGTTTAGTCGCTGTGGTCCAAGGCAAGGCTGATAGGGTCCAACACTGCTGTGGGATCTTGTCTGCATTGATAGTATCACAGCAGACCATAACTGATCTCACTTATGTGCCAGACTTCAAGCTATCTGTGAAGATAGGCAAGAAGTCCAGGTGCTCTGCAAGGTGGCTGGCAAAGAGTTGCTAGACCATGTAATTGGGTGTAAAGGCCTTCCCCATTCTACAAAGAGAAAAGTCACAAGAAGAGGAAACATCAAGCCAAGCTGGAAGTGGCTCAGCTGTCAAATGGGCAAAACTATTGAGACTGATGTTGATGTTTTTGAGGTAGCCTCAGACATGCAAACCTAAAGGATGAATGTCAGTCAGGTGATTCTGGTAAAGCATTTCCTATTGAAGATTCCCACTCAATTGGTAAAAAAAAAAAAACTTTTGACACTATATCTTTCCTTGAAGTCAATATCAATTAATCAATCAACATACCTTATTTTCAATTCATTATTCATCACTGACAATGCTTTTTATTTTTATGGCAAATATACTTTTTAATTTTATATTCACATGAACTGTCTTTAAAATACTAATAGCTGTACGAATATTTTGTCTGTCTGTTTGTACATGCGTATATATTATTATCCCTATTTTTAAAATTAGTGATTGCAGTTCTTATAATAATTATAAAGAAATTAATACACTTATTGTGTTCGCTAAATTTCTTTGCATTATTGTGCTTAATAGAATCAAGAATTTGGTTGATGGACAACTGTGTGGTGAATAGTGTAAATTCAGAAGTAGTAAGAGATCAAATATTTTCACTTAGGTAGATTCTTCAGAAACGTTCATAATTTCAGAAACTTGTGGTTACTAGATTTGAAGATTTCAAAATGGCTTTTGACTCTGTTGATCATGATAATTTATAGTTGATGATGAGATTGTATGGCATACCTGACAAGTTAACATAATGGATGCTCTCTATAATAACACTGAGTCATGTGTGAGAGTTGGCAAGGCTAATAGCAATTGGTTAGCATTGTTACTGGAGTTTGGACTTGTCATTTTCTGATTTCTTTTTCTGAGGGCTATCTTACAAGAGTGGTATACAAGACAAACCACACACAAACTGTAGGAATTTAACTCCAATACTGAAGTTGCAGTTGCAAACATCACTGTTGCAATGTTGTGCAGGCTGCAAATATAGTCAAAGTGAATGCTTGCATTCATTAATATGAAGCTCACTTTCAACACTTGTTGAATCATGTATTATGGTTCAGTTAAGCATATCGTTTCACTGCAATATGTAATTTATACAATAATATATGTAATACTGTCATTCAGACTGCATGACTTTTGAATTACCTTGCTGAATTTTGTATGCATAAGGTACACAAACATGAGGTGGAAAAATGGCTTTAGTGGTTGAGTGGTTAGTGTGCTTGGCTACTGATCAAAGGGACTTGGATTCGAACCTTGGGTAAAGGTATGAATGTTTGTGTTGTCTTTCTGTTGAGGTCCCAACTTTCTCACAGATCTACTATGGCATAACAACTGACAGGATCCTGTCAGACCTATCTGGTAAGTAGCTGCTTGAGGGAGAACTTATTTATTATTTTTAGTGATTAAATTGGGGGGGATACATTTTCACAAATCATTTTGTTTCATTGCAGTGATTAAGCTCATCAGTGCCACATTTGCTGCATTTCACCTCCTTTACCGTTCCTTTATTTCACATTCATGCTTTTAAATTTAACAATGCCACAAAAATCGGATGGCGGTGGCCATTTTCTCAAAAAATTTTTCAAATTAAAATTTTATATATTATTTATAATTGTTCGAGCAATATATATGCAAAATTTCAAATTTTATCAGATACCTGTTTTTAAGTTACAAAATACTGAATGGTAAAAAAAATGTTGTCATGATGGGATGTTAGAATATATTTTTTTCTTAACCCAAAAAGCAGTTCAGGATCCTTGGAATGTGAGGCAATATATTAACCCTTTCTCTACTATAACAGTCTAAATTGGCCCAAACTGCATGTAGGAGGCAGTGAAGAGGATGGAATAGCATCGACTGGATGAGTCCATTTAAAATCACGATTGTTTTGGGCCAGTATGCTACTGAAAAGGTTAAGAATCATTTAGAGTCACAATTCAAGATAAGCTTGCCTTTGTCATTTTGGATACATCTTGTTTAACGAAATTGATGATTTTTGCAAAATTTTGACATATTAAGAAGTTCAGATAGATTTATAAGTCACATTAGTAGATAAATTATGAAGCTGTGCTAGTTTAGTGATAAGAATACTTTGACATGAATATGAAGAGATGGGAGTTCGAGTCCCATGCAATCAGCAAAACTCATATCTACTAATAAATCAGCACTTTGAAGTCAATTCAAATTTTAGAGGAAAAACTGTCTTGAGCCGGGTGGGATACAAACCCATGACCTCCTGATAACATGCCAGGTGCTCTGGACCACTGAGCTACCGGCCGGCAATCAAGATCTCTAATTAACGCTATGAACATTTCTATCGTCTCATATAGGCGCTTCAAATAGGACTCTCATATAGGACTTCAAAGTGCTGATTTATTAGTAGATATTGAATATGTCGAGTTTATTTCATTATTTAAAACTCATATTTTCCACAAACTATTCATGCATTCAAATTTATCTCACTCAAAGCAATGATCAAGATAAGTTTTGAAATCTCTATACAATACTCTACAAATATTTGAAGAGGACTAGAGTTACACAGGAATTTCACAAAGTTCCATAGCAGTAGGGGGTGTGGGTGGATCAGTCGATGGTGTGCCACGCTTGTAATCTGCCCCCTTGTAATAATTCCCAGATTCAAGTCCCAACTGGACTAGTGTTGGGATTTGTTTTCACAAAACTCCCTGCCCTGCCCATGGTCAGTAGATGGCACCAATGGGCTTGGAAAGGCTGCCATCCATCAGATGGGACATTAAGGGCTACCATCTGTCTCCCAACAGCTGTTCCAGTGGGTCCCCTCCCCCAACCTTCTCTGAATCTTCGGAGTTTCTGTGACCTGGTCATTTAACTCATTGTGTGAAAAAAAGTGCGGCTTAGAGGTAAAACAACCCAAGCAATGACCGTACTTTGTTGTAGCTGAAGAGTTTTGCCCATAATTTAAAGTGCTATATTCCAGAAACTATATGGTGTAGAAAGCTGAAAAATTATTAGGTTTTGTCTCTCCATAAGAGGTACCTCCCTGCCGAATTTTGGGAAATTTTGAGATGAATGGTGCTATAGCTTGACTGAAGTGACATGGAATGACATCTTACTGCCTGCATGCAGAACTACATATTAGTGACCAGACTAACTAATACTGTGCATAAAGGCCTTAGAAAAAGGAAGGACATTTAGGATGCAATGGGTGGATAATGTCAAACAGGATCTTGTTACAATTGGTGTGCAGAGTTCAAATTCAACAGCAGTAGCTCAGGATAGTATATATCAGTGGGCATACCTAAAAATCTTGCACCCCCCCCCCTCCCACTGTTGAAAATGTCTGGCGTAGGCAGGTGAAAATCCATTAGCTTTCAATTATTGAAAATTATAATTAGATTTTATACTGATACCATTGTTTTAAAAATTTCTGCAGTACACCTATCCCTCGATTTACACAGTACTCAGTTCACACAATTTTGGCTTTGCACGGTCAAAAAATGTAACCAGTTTCGATTTACATGGTACTGACTGAGATTTCCTTTCTATGTACGTCTCAGTCAGTACCGTGTAAATCGAAACTGGTTGCATTTTTTGACCGTGCAAAGCCAAAATTGTGTGAACTTAGTGATGTGTAAATCGAGGGATAAGTGTATTTAACAATTTCAATTTTTAGAACCCAAGATATTTTCAGTAAAACCAAAATCTTACACTGTTCTACATAAAATACAAATGTGTGTGTTTTGATTCAAATGATTATCCTAATTTTATACTTATACCAAATACCTATATAAAACATTTATCCAAAAGTTAATCATAATGAGCAATTTTTTTTAGAAAGCTAAAGAAAAGTTTTAACCCATCCAGGGTTCTGCCTGAAACACTGGTTTACATCTAGAGGCCCAGTTATTTTTTCACTATGATCAGCCAAAAAAAAAAAATTAACTTTGGAACTTTTCTTACCAAATAACTAATGAATAACCAATCAAATGAAATAGATCATGTTATATACGAAATTAAACAGAATTTAATGAAAATAAAAAACTTAACAAATTTGTAAATATATTTATTTCAATAAGACATCACTGTGATATTGTAAAAAAAAATTGAACTATGGAATTAAGGCTTAATTTTGGAATACCTGATGAATAAAAACAGTTAAATTATATATTAATTGAAAGGAAATTTCCTCCTAAATAATATATTTATCTGAAACTATTTTTTTTTATTTCTTTTAATGATTCCTTTTAGTGTGGTATACTTTAAAACACAGGCCAATGTTATAGAATGTGACATGGATTGCTCACAGTAATGGGATTTTCTGTCCTGTTTGTGAAATGAAAAAACACTTTCTTGGCTGCTTTTCTTTTACTAAACATTATGAATTTTTTTTTTTTGGTGTTAAATTTTGGTGATCTTTGCTAAGTGTCAAAAAATTAGTGCACCAAAGCAAAAAAAAATTGCTTGTATCATCAGAGTGCATAGCCAGGATATTGTGGGGGTTGGGGGGTAAAATGATTTCAAAACATTGAAATGAACTTGAAAACTTATAATCTTTCAAAACAATAAAATTTTTCAAAAAAATAAAACACTTGCAGAATTTGCCAACCACACATGAGAACTGATTTCCATGTCTACCAATAGGAAGTACTATTTGGCTCCATATCAAAGACCTCATTCATTTTTTTAAGGAAACGATACAAAATCAATTTTTTTACTGGAAAACAAAGAAATAAAAAAAAAGAAAAATTAACATATAACCATATACAATGTTAAATAAAATATCCACAACCACAAGTTGTAAGCGGGTTATCCAATTCGGCATGACCCAAAAAATAAATAATTATTAATCAACCAAAAGATCAATAATTTGCAGAAATAAAGTAAATCTACAGAAATCAAAACTAAATTTTAATTATAAAAAAGGAAACAAAATACTAATTTTAAGAAGGAAGATGATACCCAATTTGTTGAGAGGAAGCATTTAGACTAAAATCATACATGTAAACAACTCCTATGCAAAGACACTTAGCAGAAGGCCTTTTCCACTCTCGCAAGTGTGAGCAATTAGAAAACTACAACTTTCAGTGACGTGATGCTTAAGCTGCAGTCAGTCTTGAAGAAGCCTGGCTATGAAGACTTTTTATTTCACTTTGAAAGAAAATGAGATAATAGTTTTGCTTTGTCGTCTGCAGACATCAAACTTTTTTGCTTATAGATATAAATTAAAAATTATTTTTGTGTTGGATAGGCATTGACAAAATATTATGATATGCACTTCCTGAATCTCCCTAAAGCTATAATTGCACTCTCTAACAGTGGAAAAATTTTAAAATTCTAACATTTCAAACGAATATTGTAAACAATGTATTTATGCTAGAAATTTTAAATTTTAGTGGTGGAATATGATGATCATGACATTTCTATTACCAACAATGAGTTAGCCCCTTAGACCCAGGGGTAGGCGGGGGGAAGGGGGGGGGGCACAACATTTTTGCTTTAGCAGATAATTGTTTGTTTTAATGATAAATGAAAAATTCTTTGTGGGTTAAATAGGAATTGATGAAGTATTATGATTAGCACTTGGAATTTTTAAAAAATTATAACTGCACCCTATCACGGTGAAAAATTTTAAAACTTCTAAAATTTTAAATGAATATTGAACTGACCCCTTAAACCCAGGGTGGGTGGGAAAATGCACCTTTTTTGTTTTAAAAGATAACTGTTTGCTTATAGATGAATTAAAAGTTCTTTTCAGGTCGGATGAGTATCGATGAAATATGATTTCCACTTTCTGAATATCCCAAAAGCTATAATTATGTCCTCAAATGATATAATGACGTGACTCCTTACACATAGGGGGGTGAAAACACAACTCCTTTGTTTAAAATGATAATTGGAAAACTCTCTTTTAGTTGGATTGGAATTAATGAAATATTATAATTTGTATTTTTCAAATATTTAGGTAGCTTTAATTTATATCATAAAAGGGGCTCATCCATTATCAAGTATTCCTGTACATGCAAATAACACAAGCATCCTTGAATATATTATGCTATTGCTTCCCTTCAAATCAGTTTTAATTATTTTTAAATAAATTTTTTACTTCAGTACTGGTAGCTCTAAATGGTAGACTTTACAATCTACAGGCATAACATGAAAGCAAAATATTTATTAACATTTATTCTAAAAATGCTGTAATATTTTTGACAGTTTGGCAACTTGATCAATATTGCAAAAAAATTGAGGTTGTTGACAAAAATTAAATTCATATTCCAGGAAAAGCAACTTGTGCATATGCACCAAAGAAATTTTCCAACTTAATAAAATTGGTGGTCGTGTTGGAAAATTTGACAGAATTCTTTATGATCTGCTAAATTTGCATATGAACATTTTATTGGCTAACTTTAATGTATCATATATCTTGGCAATCTGATATTTTCTATCTACTAACTATAATAAATATGCCATTGAATTTTCTACAAAATTTTATTTGTGTTCTGTATCCAAAGCTTGCCTAAATAAAATAAAATTCTACCAATTGTAGTTACTGGTACTGAAATGAAGCAGCAGATATATTAAAACTGCTTTGTATGAAGCTAATAGAATAATAAATATTGAGATAAACTTGACGGTTCAACATCCAGTAATAAATAGGCACTTGAACCGTCAAGTTTATCTCGTTATTTATTATCATTAGCATATTTGTAAGACATGCTTTCCATCTACTGGCAAATAAAAAACCACTAGGGCTAAAAATTGCCTAAAATAATGCCTATATGTGGCATAAAGGGAATGTTCATAGCATTAATTAGAGGAGATCTTGATCAGCGGCCGGTAGCTCAGTGGTCCAGAGCACCTGATATGTTATCAGGAGGTCGTGGGTTCGTATCCCACCTGGCTCAGACAATTTTTCCTCTAAAATTGAAATTGACGTCAAAGTGCCTATTTATTACTGGATGTTGAACCATTGAGTTTATCTCAATATTTATTATCATTAGCATACTGGTAAGACATGCTTTCCATCTATTGGCAAATAAAAAGCTGCTAGGGCTAAAAATTGCCTAAAATAACACCTATATGTGATATAAAAGGAAAGTCATAGCATTAATTAGAGGAGATCTTGATCGGCGGCTGGTAGCTCAGTGGTCCAGAGCACCTGACATGTTATCAGGAGGTCATGGGTTCATATCCTACCCGGCTTAGACAATTTTTCCTCTAAAACTGAAATCGATGTCAAAGTGCCTATTTATTAAAAAAAATAAAAAAATAAATAAATACCCCCTCAAGCAGCTGTTTGCCACAGAGGTCTGACAGGAGCCTGTCAGTTTATATGCCATAGTAGGAGATCTGAGATACTGGAAGCTAATAGAAATTTATGCATGAATATTTGTGCTATTTGCATGCACATGCATACTTGATAATGGATGGGCCTTTTTACAGATCATTATATATGCAAATGGCAAAAACTGTTAAACAAATAATGTATATAATAGAAATTTCAATGGTAGCTTTTCAAGAGATATTCCATTGACAGCAATAATCTATCCACTTTTCTCAGAGAGCTGTGGGAAATGCAACTTTTTAAATTTAAAAAATAAAAGACAAATACTTTTATGTTGCATAATTACTAATAAAATACTATTTGCTTTTTCCCCATCATCCATTAGCTCAAATTAAAATTAGGTAAAGGAAAAACTTCATTCTCTTTGAAAACAAGATTCTCTATAAGATAGAGGTGATATGCGATCTTGTAGTTTGATTATAGTTTCGATTTCAGCAGTGGGAAAGATGCATAGAAATCTCAGAAAATGAAATAAATGATAAAAATAATTCTAGGAATAGTGAAACATAAGGCAGAAAAAAGTGTAAAATATGGGGGGGGGGAAAGGTACATACTTAGCAATTACTTCCAAAATCTTCTGTTTTTAAGAGCAGCGATTTTTTACTTTTCAGATTTCGAAACTTTAAGTTTAAACTTTTTTTAAGCAAAAAGTAACATTAAGAAACAAATCAGCAATACTGGATTGGATTGTTTTACCTCTGAGCGGCACTTTTTTGCACACCATGGGCTAAATGGCCAGGTCACATGGACCCCGAAGGCTCAGAGAAGGTTGGGGGAGGGGACCCACTGGAACAGCTGTTGGGAGACAGATGGTAGCCTCCCGTCAAGGCCATCCAGCGTGTTCTTTAACGTGCACAGGGTATGGCTCTCCCACACACGGGGCCACGGCTTAACGTCCCATCCGATGGACAGCGGCCTTTCCAAGCCCATTGGTGTCCCCTACTGACTGTGGGCAGGGTGGGGAGTTATGCGGAGATAAATCTCAACGCTGACCCAGCTAGGACTCGAACCTGGGAACTACAGATTACGAGCCAGGCACGCTACCTACTGAGCCACCCCCGCCCCAGCAATACTGTATAGGGCTTCTACGAAATGGCAATCAGATGGCTTTAACAGATTATTTATATTGTAGTTTAAATAAAATATGCATCAAATAAAAAAAATATTATTTTTCAAATTTATATTACATATTTTTAAAAGATATATGTAAGAAAATTTTTAAACTGCAATTCTATTTTTTTTAAATGAAGTTTTTTGTTGTACTAAATATGAGCATAGATGTCTTGGGTCTTTCATTTTGGATTCTGTCAACATCTATGGTCATTAGGGACATCAGATGGGTTAAGAAAATGAGTTCTGGCCTACAGGCAGCAAGGAGAAGAATTTCTGGTAGGGAAAAGGAAGCACATTGTTCAAGATCCATTTTTATTCATTCACAGTTATAAAAACCAACAATTCTTTTAGACAGTTGTGTATGTTTTCCTAATAAATTTTGAAAAATATTTTTTCAGAAGCTCCCTGACCAAGTCTTCTACACACACCACCAGGGCTGCGGAGCTATCAATACACTCCTAGTATGTATGAAGAACTAAATTGCAAGGCTTGGTTTGACTTTCCTAGCACACAGCTATTTTGAGGATTATGCATGTATATATGTAGTGAAAACATTCAAGGTCAAGTAGATGGGTGAGAACATACACAATCTGGAAAATTTGTGGTCATCAAAAAATGCATATGGGTACATATCTCCCTACTTTCACAAAATTCGCAATTACAGTTGATGGAGTTTCAAACATCTGAGCTTCTATTATTGTTTTCATTACTTTAATCTGTTAATCAACAAACAAGCTGTAATATTACAGTGATTTAAACTACCAGATTACAAGTTACTTATACAGATACATAATAATGACCTGGAATTACATCACACATTACAAAATAAATTTGAAAATATTGTATAGGCTGATAAAACTAAATTCGAAGCGAAAAAATGGGTAGACTTGATTCTGAAAATAAGCTTAAACGCAGCATGAAATGAATATCGTTGTAGTAAATATTTACTTTACTCCTACCTGAAAGAGCTTTGAAGTGACACATCATCGTCGTAGAATAGGAATAAAATATTGATTTACTTAGCTTTGCACAAAAAATCTTTGGGACGAAAACATTATTAAAGAAGCAAATCACACTAAGACACATTAAATGTCAGAAATATATGCTAATTAACAAAAAAAAACCCAAAACACATACGTAATCAGCCACAAACTCCTGGATCCTGATGGCCTTCGTATAGCATAAATAATATTTTACACTCATACATCATAAATATATATATAACTTAATACTGTGTGCTATTTCTTTTACTTTGCAAATGTTTGTTTCATTAATAAACATAAATATTCATTTCGAAACAAATGTGTCATTTCTATCACGTACACTAAGCATTCCAGTAATGACTTTTTTCCATTCGGTTA
Organism: Ryuthela nishihirai; assembly: GCA_038380435.1. Classification (NCBI taxonomy): domain Eukaryota; kingdom Metazoa; phylum Arthropoda; class Arachnida; order Araneae; family Heptathelidae; genus Ryuthela; species Ryuthela nishihirai. Next base: position 301,540 of record JAWZYU010000017.1, read on the forward strand.
AAGTTAACTTTTCGAAAAAATAAAAATTCACTAAAATACAAAGAAGCTAGTAGAATAAACAATAGTTTTAAATAAAATTGTTTCAAAAGTTTTTATGAATTATTTTTAAGGGCTCTTTACATTAGACTTAACAGCTAAAAATTTCAGAAACAATTTTACAGCTGAGTGGGATTAGTTGGCAATTTGCTTTCGACTGCTTCGCCCACAGGCCTGGCGCCAGATGTGTGGCCTGGCGCAGTCTCAGTTTTTCCAATGAACCGGTTTGAAGAGCAGATGATTAGGCTAATATCAGTTCTGAAGGGGCAGAATAGCAGTGTGTACTGATAGAAACTTTTTATGAAGATTATTCGTTTTCGTTGGGATTGCTTTACAATCGCTTTTTCGATTAAGACCCCTAAATGTAAATGTCTTTTTTTAGCATACCCCCAGATATGAAATTGCATTTTAACCTTCCTCAAAAAGCTCAATTTTTGAGTCCTCCCCTCCATCCTCTCTCCTCTAAAAATAAAATAAAATTATTCACCTCTGCAAAACATCACGAATTGTTACACCATTGAATTTGTATTATTCTTCTGGAGGCATGTAAATGAAAGTTAAATTATTAGGAAACTACTTCCCCAAAACCCCTATCAATTAAGTTTTCTGATGCATTGTGTACAAAAGGTCCATGTGTTGCTAGCATAATTAACTTTAGAAAGGACCTCCTGTAAACCCCAATTTTAGTCTTCAGGTTTCTACACCTATTTTCCCATACTCTCCACAGATTCCATTAAGTCCTAGCATCAATCCCTTCATCAAAGGTTTCATAAATCGGTAAAGGATCAGTTAACAGCTGATTAAAATCTTTGTCTTGACAACTTGGCTAGCAAAGTAGAAAAAGCTGCTAGACGACAGAACAGCATAGAATCGTGGCAATGATTTGATATTTTGTGTGCCCAGAAACAGATTTAGCACACAGGGATTGAAGGATCACCACACCAAGAAAATTGAAAATAATTTTCTATCATAGTTACGTGAGTGAGTATTTCAGTGACGTTCTAAACAACGTGGTTACTTCCATTACCATTGTTTGTAATGAGGATAATGATAATGTAATGAGGTAATGATGGTGGTCATTAGTAACTTTAATATTGGCCCTATATCACAATCTAAAGTCACTTTTGCTATCCGTAAATTAAAATTGCATTAATTCACAGAGAAAGATAAAATTACCACTGAAATTCTTTGACCTGGAAATGTTTCTGTTCTCTTGTAGCACGACTGAATTTTTGATTTTTTTTATAAGTTCCTAAGGATTTTACTAGAGCTGCTATTATCCCTATTTTTTTAAAAAAGGTCATCACAGTTCTTGTGATAATTAAAAGAAAAGTATTGTACTCTCTGTGCCAGGAAACGTTCTTTGCACTATTGTACTTAATAGAATTAAGAAATTGGTTGATGTACAACTGCATGATGAAGAGTGTAAATTTAGAAGTCGTAGCGGAAGTCAAGATCAAATTTTTTTTCACCCAGGCCTTTCTTTTCATCTATGCAGACTCTTGAGTTGAGTTGGGTTGTTTTACCTTTGAGCGGCACTTTTTTGCACACCATGGGCTAAATGGCCAGGTCACATGGACCCCGAAGGCTCAGAGAAGGTTGGGGGAGAGGACCCACTGGAACAGCTGTTGGGAGCCAGATGGTAGCCTCCCGTCTAGGCCATCCAGCGTGTTCTTTAACGTGCACAGGGTATGGCTCTCATGCACACGGGGCCACGGCTTAAAGCCCCATCCGATGGACGGCGGCCTTTCCAAGCCCATCGGTATCCCCTACTGACCATGGGCAGGCGGCGAATTTTGCGGAGATAAATCTCAACGCTGACCCAGCTGGGAATCGAACCTGGGAACTACAGATTACGAGCCTGGCGCGCTACCGACTGAGCCACCCCCACCCCAGACTCTTGAGAAACGTTTACGAAATTGAAGAAAACTATGATTACTAGCTTTGTAGATTTTAAAAAGGCATGTGTTGATCGTGAGATCCTATTTAATACCGAGGCCGAGACTTGGAAGTTGGCTGCCAGCGTGGAAAAACAAATTGGTCCCCACATATGAGCCATTCTAGTAATGGGCGGTTTGAGGAGGCATTTGCCTCCCTGGAAAAATTAATCAAAAATTAATTTATGTTAAATGATGTTAGATGTGCCTTTAAAGAATCCATGTCCCATCGCTGTCAGTGTGTTTGGCAGTCTTGGGAGACCATACACCCTACTGAACAGTCACTATGTGCCACTCTCGTCCAGTTTGACATGCTTTTGTTCACCCCCACCAATATGACACTTTCTACTAAATCATGACAATTGAGTTTGCAACTCATTTGCATAATCAAACAACTTTCTTTGACTTGTCGTTTGCTTTTCGGATGTTCTTGTTTAATAAAAACAATTCAAATGCTACTTTTTTTATCGCTTCATATTCATTTTGAAATATCCCCTATTTTTTGTGAGCAGTGTATTAACTATACCAATCACATTACAGAGAAAAGTACATTAGACCTTGCCGAAGAGCCCAATGTTCTGGAAGAAATCAGTGACCAATCTCATTCTTCAAGTCCACTTCAGCATCATATTCTGGTAGTTATCAAGAAGGTAGGTGATGGAATAGTCGGAAGTTCCGATAGCATGAAGCTCCCAGAACAAAGCTTCTCTTTCATCATTGGAGTGGGATCAGTTGAGCAGTATGTGAGATAGTCTCAGGTCTGCTGCATGTGGCACAGTTAGGACTTACGCTCTGCTGAGAGTGTAAAGTGTAGATTTGCTGTTGATTACACCAACTCAGATGCGACAGGATGGTTTCCTCAGATCAGTGAAGGTTTCCAAGGTTAGGAGTGGTGAGTAATGGGTCTACCATGTATCTGAAAGAGGAACAACTGGAATCCCTCTGCCACTGGGCAAGACGATATTGGCTCATCAGTGTGAAACAGAACTCTTGCAGTCGCTGAGAGAGAGAGGGTAATTAGTCATACACCTCTGACTCTCCAGTGCCTCCTTTGCAGTGTGATCAGTGAGCTCATTGCCAGGTATAACTACATGGGAAGGGATTCACTGGAAATAACCGAGATTCCGGTAGAAGTGACCTTGGAGCAAGTCTCCATGATCTTCTGGATGAGGAAGGGGTTGCAGCTCTTGCTGTTTTTCTTTTGGAGAGCTTCCAAGGATGACTTCGAGTCACAGAGGATGAAGAGTAGAGCTTCAAGGATAGTGTAACGCTCCAAACAATGTAAAATAATTAAAGTTTATTGCTCCGGATAGCTTTGAACGGGCGCCTGGCAATCATTAACAAATTGCCAAAAATGTAGAATAAGTTGATTTAGGGTTCCAGTGCCAGTGAGCGTTCATAAGTGAGAGTCAAAATGATTCTCAACAAATAATAGTTAATGAAAAAAAAGATTCTAAATTCGCGTTGCTCAAGATAAAAACTACAGACTCAAAAGTTGTAACATAACAAAATAAATTTATTTCCAAAAATAAGTAACTCACCAAGACATCAATGAAGAAACTAAAATCTGTGCTACTCGCACGGTGCTACGCACCTTACTACATCTCTCTGCTCTCAAAGCTCAAGTGACAAAATCCTAAGTGCTAAATCCTCCAAGTGCCTCGCAGGGCACGGTTTTGACAATTGGGCCGGCGCATGCCGGGAAAGGCATTTGCATACAATGACGGACGCAAGCTATGACGCAAGAGGGGGCGTGTCCTTGGCACGCGCTTTAACGGTTACGGTCGGAAGTGCGGAGTTGCGCGTACGCAACTCCTAGAAACTTGAAAACGAGTGCTGTGATGCCGAAACGGAAATAAAAATCCCCAAAATGATAAATATAACGTAAATTAAACAAAAACTGGTTAAGGTAAAGCAAAAGTGAACGATGGGGCATCACAACTCCCCCTTCCAAAGGGAGTCAAAATGATTGACCTAACAAATTTTGACGAGCAAATTTTGAATAAAGGACACATTTTACGTCATTTACACATGGCTAAACATAAATAAGTAGAAGTATGCTAACGCAAATTTGGATACGATGAACTATTCTTACTTTGACACAATTTTCCAGCACAACCAAAGGTACCTCCTCCCTTTTCCTCCTAACAAAAATATGTGTAACAGCTATCCTAGTGTAATTACGTACCAGTGGCTGTGACAGTTAACTGTATACTAGCATCATCGGTCTAACTAGTATCACATTCTGATACAAACTCGAAATTGGCATATCTTGAACTGTACAGAAAAACAGGTTAATGAACTCCTAGTCTAATAAATGTTAAAAAGATGAAAAGAAAAAGTGATTCATTACATTTGTTGTTAGCGGGGTAATAACTTCCGCTTTTCCCCTAACCACAATAAAAAATATGTGAAAGCTAATTCTTCTCCTAAATCACATAAAAAACGGGTATTCGAACACCGTTATCTCCTCCTAATTACATTCAAATACGCAAAGCTAAGAAAATTCAAAATTTACAAACAAGCGGGATTGTAATCATCCGCTAATTCTTCTCCTATTCACAGAAATCGCGATCTAGCTGAAATAAAAAATCATTAGTTACCTCCCCCTTCAGAGCTAACGTCCCCCTCCCAAAGGAGTTATGCTGATAACAACTCTGTTATCAAACTATGCCATTTGGGGACAGCTCCAAAAAGGTACACAAAAAAACAAAATTCTGCAATCATCATCATGGTCATCATCTATATATACCAATAAATACTGTCAATGTCATCCACAAAAATTACGTATCATTGACACATAAATATCACTGATGACACTGAACAGATTTAAACACATATACATAAATCGTATCTAAGAATAAAGAAAAAAGAGTGTAAATAATTTATAATATACGATGATCACATTTCATCCAATAACTTTTACATGAATCTCTTTTTTTTTTTACATAAATTCACTTTGGAATGCACGTTATTTTACAATACAAATTCTTAAATCACTAATTCTCTTTCACTCTTCTCATTCATATCCAGAAACATTTTACAATTTCTAAACTTTCCAATATCGACTTACAAAATTTTCAGCTATCAGTCAGCTGAAAAAAATCTACAAAAATACATTTTAACTCACGTAAATACAATAACTAGAACCTCGATGAACAAGAATGCAAAAAAACTCTATTCACACAAGTATAAACTCGAACTACAACAATTTCACTTTTCAAAAATAAATATCGAACTCTAAAGTTTCAACAAGAAATTAAACATCGCTAACTATACAATTCACAATAAGGCTTCTTCTTCGTCTTCATCTATTCCAGGAAAAAAACATTTTATAACTCAATCAAGTGCCAAGTGAAAGAAAAATATACTTAAATTTTATTGTTGGCACTCCGTGGCGATAAATCATCTAGTCCGTTTCCGATAACATCTTTCCGTCGTCGTTGGGTGGCTTCACGTAAAGTTGTTACTGAAGATCTCGTTCAAGATCTCATCTCTCTCGTGACGTCATCTTCCCGATGTTCGCTGCTTCGCTGGCGGTTGTCGCTCTGCAGGCTCTGGTCGTTTCGTCGGCTTTTCGTTACGCTCTCGACGTTGATGGAACAGCTGAATCTGGCTTTGTCAGTCTTTGTCCTGTTGTGTGCAGTAGGTGATAATCTAATCGGTTTTTTTCTCTTCTGGGTGGTAAAGGTTCAATATCATCATCAGAGCCATCATTCTCCTGGGTTGGTTGTGGAGCATCTGCTTCTGATCTAGAAAATTCTATAGAAGTTTTGTATTTTTTTATATTCACAACATTAAAGTACCCTACTGAGGCATTAGTGGTCATATTGGCCAATTCATACAGAAGTGGAGAAAGTTTCTTCCTTATAACATATGGTCCAGCATATAATGGTGCAAATTTCTTTATAAATCCTCTTTCTTTATCACTCTTATGGTGTGTTTTAATCAAGACCTTATCACCTACTTTAAATTCCATATGTCGTCGTCTTTTATTATAATCCTCTCGTTGCTTTTGTTGTGCTCGTAGGGAATTATCTTGTGCCCTTGAAATGGCTCGAATATGCTGTTCCGTTCTAAACTCAATGGATTGTGGAGATGCGGGTTGGCCAATGAGTCTGTCCCAAGGTAATGTTAGTTCTCTTCCAAGAAATATCCGTGAAGGCGTGAATTTGGTGGTTTCATGTAATGAAGTGCGTAAAGCAAAGGAAAACTGTTGCAAATATTTATCCCATGTACTATGTCTATTTTCGACGTAAGCAGCTATCATTCTGCCAATATTTCGATTAATTCTTTCTGTCAAATTTGATTGTGGATGATATGGAGTTGTATATATATGTTTTATTTGGAATGTTTCACATACTTCAGCAAGCACATTGGAAATGAATTGGGGCCCATTGTCCGAAACTATACTCTTGGGTACCCCGTATCTGCATATAAATTCATTTACAAATTTCTTTGCTACGATTGTTGCTGTTGCATTTCTAACAGGAAATATTTCGACCCATTTCGAAAAATAATCTACCAAGACCAGAATATATTGGGATCCCGCTTGTGTTTGTGGATACGGGCCCATTAAATCCATGCCAACTAATTCCATGGGTTCGTTGGAGATCGCGCTTTTCATAAGACCACAAGGACGGTTTTGATCGAATTTTGTGGTTTGACAAATTAGGCATGTTTCTACATAGGTTTTTACGTCCTTTTTCAAAGCTGGCCAATATGATCTTTTGGCCACTTTCTGATAGGTTTTCCGTGTACCTAAATGTCCAGCTGAAGGTACATCATGTAATTCTCGGAGTACGTACTCTCTTAAATTCTTGGGAATAAATGGGCGATAACTGCCTGTTTGACTCGGTCGTCTGCAGTAGTACAAAATATCGTTAATTAATCTGAAATGTCTGGCTCTTCCAACAATACTTGAAGCTATACTAGGATCTAGAGGTAATTCATCAGTTTTCAAATAATGATACACGTTTCCATATTCTAAATCGCTTTGTTGTTCAGTGATTAAATGTTCCTTGTATTCGATGGGAACTATTGTGGCGAGTGAGGGAGCAAAAGGCTTATCTTCGAGCTCTGGCGTAACTTCTGCCGGCCACACGGGAGCACGGGATAATGCATCTGGTAGCTGATGTGCACTTCCCTTTCGATGCTCGACCTTGAAATTAAATTCTTGTAGGCGTAATGCCCAGCGCATTAGACGACCTGTTAGATTGGTAGATGTCTGTAACCATTGTAAAGCAGCATGGTCAGTAAAAATAGTTATGTCGGATGTGTCTAATTGTACTTTAAATTTTTCTAGAGCCCATATTACGCTTAGACATTCTTTTTCAGTCACTGTATAGTTTCTTTCAGTATGACTCAAACTGCGACTGGCATACATGATGACGTGTTCACAATTGTCATTCTGTACTTGGCTCAGCACGGCACCGAGACCGACATCGGAAGCATCAGTGTAGATGAAAAAAGGTTTGCCTAACTGTGGCAAGGCCAACACGGGAGCATGACACAATGCATCCTTTAATGTCTGAAATGCTGTATCGCAAACAGGTGTCCAGTGAAACCGCTTTCGCTTTCGACGTAATTCACACAAAGGTTCGGCCAAATTAGCAAAATTGGGTACAAATTGTCGGTACCATCCACACATTCCTAAAAATCTACTAAGTTGTTTCGAATTGCGCGGTGTGGGAAATCGTTCTATGGCTTCGACCTTATTAGGTAATGTTCTTACTCCATCCTTATTCACAGTAAAACCGAGGTATTGAACGTCCTCTCGGAGAAAGGTGCATTTGGACAACTTTATGGTGAGTCCGGCTTCTCTTAACCTTGCAAATACCAAATTCAAATCACGTAGATGCTCTGAAAAATCAGTAGAAAAAATGACTATGTCGTCTAAGTATACTTCACAAATTTTTCCTTTTAGGTCACCCAGAACTACGGACATAAGACGTTGAAACATGGCGGGTGCTCCTGATAAGCCAAACGGTAAGCAACGAAATTGGAATAATCCATCTTTTGTGAGGAATGCTGTTTTGGGTCGATCTGGTGGATATACGGACACCTGCCAATATCCTGAAGACAAATCTAGTGTACTAATAAATTTCTTGCCAGCCAGTTGTGTTAGTAGATTCTGAATAATAGGTAGTGGATATCTGTCGGGGACTGTAACAGCATTTAATTTTCGATAGTCTACGCAAAATCTCAAATCACCAGTTTTCTTTTTAACGAGCACGACCGGTGAAGCCCAAGGGCTAAAACTTGGCTCTATTATCCCATCCTCTAACATTTCTTTAATTTGTGTTGAAATTATCTCTTCTTTACTGGGAGGATAATTATATGGTTTGCTGTAAACAGGTCTATTATTGCCGGTGTCGATATGATGTTCTAAAATCTGACATCTACCGGGCTTGTTGTTAAAAAGTTCGTAATTAGCATTGAGCAGAGTTTCTAACTTAACTCTCTCGCTATTTCCCAAGTGAGCGTTGTCAGCATGTTTTCTAATGTCTAATTTTATCTGATCGATATCGAGTTTTTCTTTCATTGTTGCTTTTAATGAAATAGTATTGTAGGCAAAATCAAATTCAATCAAGTGTTTCCGTATCGCATCTATTCCTATTAAAGAGTCGTATAATAATTCACTTATTACTAAAAATTCAAGTCTTATCTCCACATTATTTAAAGTGATAGGTAACTCGACAGTTCCTTGCGGAAAACACTGCTTGGAAGCACAAGCTAAGTTCAAAGGTCCACCGGACCACGGCTGCAAATTCAGTTTACAATTTTTCTGAATTTTATCCCATACTTTCTTATGTAGACATGTAAGATCAGCTCCTGTATCAATGCGAGCTATGAATTCTGTCTTATCGTGATAAAGCTTCACAAAAGGTAAATGTAAGACATTATGTATACCCACAGTAGCAAGACTTAACTCATGAGAGGGCTTTTGTTGAGGAACCTTGGCCTCTCGCTTCAAAGATCCTGATGAGAGTTTCCCGAATTTTCATTCCTTTGGTGACAGTATTTCTCAATATGTCCTAGTCGGCCACAAAAGTTACAAGTGATAGTTTCTCTCTTTTGTTTAACCAAAGTTTTAGGTCTAGTGTTATGGTTTGAAGCTTGACGTGGCAAAAAGTCTCTACTTCGTTCATATTCTATAGTTCTTGGCGCGTTCGGCGCAAATTGTCGGGACCGTGTAAATTGCGGTCGTGCGGGAGTCATTCTACGCGACTCAACCTGATATCGCTGCTTTGGCGGGAATGGCATCCATTGTTGGTTAAGTGTATTTGCTGCAGATTCTCTTCTTGCAGTGTATTGCCGAGCCAATTTGACTAAATTGGACACGGAATTTATGTTTCGTACTTCTAGGTATTCTCGGATGGGCAACAGTAATTGAGACAATATGCAATTTACAATATCAATTTCAGCGGCATCAGCATCGTACAGCTGGTATAATTCTACTGTACCCCATATGAATTTTTCTATGTCATCTCTTTCCCTTTGTCTTCGTGAAAACAACTCTGTAGCTAGTTCTGTAAAATCATTATAAGCCGGATATATGTCCATGATTTCATTTTTAAATTCTTCCCAAAGTTCTATGCCATGACGACATCCTATGTTATTCCACCATTGCTTAGCACATCCAATTAGGCAAGATACTGCTAAAACAACTTTTTTGTTGCTTGGCACTTCATGTAAACGGAAGTGCTCCTCCATGGACTTGACAAATGTCCACGATGACGGACGTTTCGAACCGTCGAACCTTATCTCAGGTAAAGGCCAATTTACATAAGGACTATAGTTAATGGATGGGTTGGCAAATTGTCGTTGTGGCGGTTGAAAATACTCTGTTCTATCGCTTGCTTCTGACGGAACAGAAAATGGAACCTTACGTTCAAAGTTTCTTTGTTGGTGAACTGACGTAGCATTGTCAGCAATTTTAGGGGTTGTTGTCGTTCCCCTTTTCTCCCGATTATCATCAAGCAGATTCATTAGCACTTCTGCTTCCATCATTACATCTTTCAATCTACCCTTTACTCTTTCTATGTCGGGAGTCATTATGGCGGAATCGGCCATACTGTTAGCAGACATGTTTAGCGGTCTGCTGAAATTTGGAATTTTGGAAATTTTGAAAACGTTTTATCTTGAGCAGCGCTCAAAGGTACTGCTATACAACAATAATAAAGCTATAACTAAGCTTTACAAAAAATATAAATTTGCTTGTAAAAAAAAATTTCTTATCGTCCTACGTACTTGTGTGTCCGGACACTTCTAATCATTACATACAACAATCTTAAATATTCAGCAATATCAAAGCTGAAACTTCAGTACCTTTGAATAATATACACAAACGTTAAGCTACTTGCTCAACAAAAATTCTCGGCTTAAGCTGCCGTTAAATCTACAACTAGTATATACCACTATTGAGCTCAAAAAAAATTACTATCTTTAAATACTGGCGAGTCCCTGTTCGTTGCGCCACTTCTTTTATGCTACTCTGTAACGCTCCAAACAATGTAAAATAATTAAAGTTTATTGCTCCGGATAGCTTTGAACGGGCGCCAGGCAATCATTAACAAATTGCCAAAAATGTAGAATAAGTTGATTTAGGGTTCCAGTGCCAGTGAGCGTTCATAAGTGAGAGTCAAAATGATTCTCAACAAATAATAGTTAATGAAAAAAAAGATTCTAAATTCGCGTTGCTCAAGATAAAAACTACAGACTCAAAAGTTGTAACATAACAAAATAAATTTATTTCCAAAAATAAGTAACTCACCACGACATCAATGAAGAAACTAAAATCTGTGCTACTCGCACGGTGCTACGCACCTTACTACATCTCTCTGCTCTCAAAGCTCAAGTGACAAAATCCTAAGTGCTAAATCCTCCAAGTGCCTCGCAGGGCACGGTTTTGACAATTGGGCCGGCGCATGCCGGGAAAGGCATTTGCATACAATGACGGACGCAAGCTATGACGCAAGAGGGGGCGTGTCCTTGGCACGCGCTTTAACGGTTACGGTCGGAAGTTCGGAGTTGCGCGTACGCAACTCCTAGAAACTTGAAAACGAGTGCTGTGATGCCGAAACGGAAATAAAAATCCCCAAAATGATAAATATAACGTAAATTAAACAAAAACTGGTTAAGGTAAAGCAAAAGTGAACGATGGGGCATCACAATAGCATGAAGCTCTGCACAGGAGGAGGAAACGAGATGTAGGAGACGGAGACCTCTGGCGATGTCCATATCTTGTATGGCAAAGGCAGAGGCAGCACGTAGCCTCTCCCGATCAACAGATTCGTCAGTGTAAACCTCAGCACATGTCTCATATTGTGCAGCGACATAGGTGGAGAGAAGCCTGATGGCCATTGGATCTGAGTCACTCTTTTGACTTAGAGAATGGAGTATAATACTATTGTAAATTTAAATGGATAAGCACTGAGCATTAGTATAATTACGTATATTTATACAATACAGATTACAAATTATTACGATTGTATGAATTAAATAACTTATTAACAAACTAACTACTATCGTACATAAGTTAACAACATTTTTCTACAGAACATTTAAGACCGACTCCGTCTGCTGGACCGAATTATTACCTCTTCATTTTGATTACCAAGTCTCTTGAATTTCTTCACTTCAGGCGTAAAGAACCCTTTTATTTATAAATAAAATAAATAAATAAATACCCCCTCAAGCAGCTGCTTGCCACAGAAGTCTGACTGCTAACTAGATTTATTACACTAGTAAAACATAACAACCATCTGCATACACCATATAAAAAATATCTTTTTTTTTACTTTCGTTATTTTATTGTATGGGAATGCGAAAGATTTCCTTCCTCGAGGTGCAGAATTCTTTGTTAGTTACTTTGTTTTTTCCCGAGGTACAGAATTCTTTGTTAGTTACTTTGTTTTTTGTTCCGAGGTGCAGAATTCTTTGTTAGTTACTTTGTTTTTTCCCACTTTAACGAAAATAGGGTATGATTTTTTACTTTCGTTTACTATCGTGCACTTACTCAGGTAATCTATACCTCCTATCTAGATCTCTTCAATTCCAGCATTGAAATTCTATTATTCTCTTTTTTTAGGTCTGTTCTACATTCAGATTCGTTTGTTGTATAAATCTCACGCACAAGTATATGCGAGCATTCATGTCAATCACAGGGCAATATGGCACTACTGAATAAAATGTAACGTAAAAAGTGGGCACGTAACATGATATACCAGTTAGAGCATGGGTTACAGGTTCTAACAGAACTGAAAATATCGTCTGCTGTTCAGATTTGCGGTGGCATGTAAATATCACATTTAGATTTTTTAGGTTTATTAAGTGGCTAGGGTATGATCTGAAATGAATATATATATATGTGTGTTATTTTTTTAACTATCATGTGGAGGCGAGGGTCCTGTGAATTTTAGAATGCTGCAAATTAAATGTGTTTTTAGTAATGCAGAGTATCTATTTAGAATGCCTTCTAGGAACCAAAATTCCTGGATATTCAGGCGTTTGCAGGTTTTATATGTGTTTATCCTTTGATATTATGTTTTTTTTTTCGGGTTTTTTTTTAAAGTACGAAACGAAAGTCTGTTGTTTAGTGACTGATTGTTAGTGATTAGTTGCCAGATGCTGCAGGTGAAATAGTTGTCTTCGATAAGAATATTTACCTGGGTGGAGGGTTAATATGTGCGGAGCGAAAATTCTTTATTAAGCGATATGTGCAGATTAAAATTGTTGTCTCCTACAACACTATAGATATAATTTTGGGGGTTTTTTTTTATCCTGCGGAACGAAAATTTATTGTTTAGCTTTATGATCTAATTGAAATTATTGTCACCAATGAGATTATATATTTTTAGGGCTTTTTTATAGTGTGTAACGAAAGTGTGCTATAGATCGATATGATTGTTAAGTGATATACATAGTCTCTATGGTGTCTCCGAACATCAGATCATCAAGGCGTCCTTTCCAACATCTGTCACATTATAGATCACAATCACCATCATTAGAACGACATATCCCATATCAGAGCAACACGAACTTTTTTGTAGAAAGTACGTGGCCGTGAGCCGTCCCGTGGCCAAGTGGTTAGCGCGCTTAGCTACTAATCTACGGGACCTGGGTTCGAGCCCCGGGTAAGGCATGGATGTTCGTGTTGTTTTTCTGCTGAGGTCCTGCCATCCTCTCAGACCTTCTACTCTGGCATATAAACTGACAGGCTCCTGTCAGACTTCTGTGGCAAGCAGCTGCTTGAGGGGGTATTTATTTTTTTCATTTTTTTAAGGTGCACTCTCTCCAGAGCAGAATAACACAGACACACTTCCTTAGCATCCACTTTTTCGTCTTCATCTCCTCTCTCAAAAAGTTTTCAGTGCAGAATTCTTTGTTAGTTACTTTGTTTTTTTCCACTTTCCTCATTGGTCGCCCCTCTTGCCATATCGTCAGCAGTCCCGTGCATTGAAATCAACGGAGGGCTCCAACAAATTTACATATGCCCACGTGATCTTGGATATTTGGGATGATCGCATCTGTAGCTCTTAGTTATAAATGTTTATGATCTTATGCATCTGCAATTCGCTGAGAATGTGTAAGCCATAAACGTCCTAATCAAACCAGATGCAGCAGTTGTATTTTGCCTCTCTTGTCCACTAATTGGGGTTGATGCTGCAGGTGACGTTCTATGGGAGCGCTTGTGTATTGTGACTTATCTCTAAATGTGGTGGTGGATCTGTTGAAGCAGGGTCCTACCGAGAGTTTTACAGATCGTTTTTATTGCTCCCCCAGAAACGCATGCTCAATGGCATGTGGGGTGAGCAGTGGCCATTCCTGTGGTCACCTCCAGCTTCCACCCGGGGAAGGAAATCTTTCGCATTCCCATGGCCTCCCCTTCTTAGGAACGAAAAGCAGACCCCCCAAGGACACACAAAACGCTGGTGAGACTTACAGATATGAATATTTCAATAGATTTATTTGGTGGAATATTAGTACTATTTCTTTCAATAGATTTATTTGGTGGAATATTCCCCTGAAGTTATGAACGGATTCGAATCAGTTCATAACACAACTACACATTCTTCTTTCTCGATTGCTGTAATCATTGTCACAGATTTTGTTTTCCATAGACACGGCATGAAAATATATGGATTTAACAAACGTTTCGACATATTTTCAAATACAGTGCCTCGAGCTATCGATATATACAAAAGATCACAGACGACGACAACGACTAAATTTCGCGCAAGTGCACTAGCCAGATCCAGGAGCATTTCAGGTAAATTACCTATCGTGAGTACAAGCCTCTAATCATGCAAGTTCTTGGCGAGGAGCACTGAGCGAGCTTGTTCTTGTTGCCATTCAAGCGAAGTTCGGCTGGAGTAAATTTGCCTTACTCAACATGCATTCTGATAAGTGGATGGGGCCCTTTAGCAATTAGTTTAGCCAGGAAAATATCCTTGCCACACGCATGCGCAGTGGTTGTTAATGCTTCCAGCTTTATCAATAGTGACTAAAATGCTGCTGTTCTACACTCTTTAACGTGATCCAGCCAGGTGCAGTTGAGCCGCCAGGAAATATCATAGCAAAATCTCGGTGGGCCAGTCATATTTGGGCCACTTGCCGCAAAGGTTTCTGGCTTACAAAACTTTTCTTGGCATTTTGCTTATTAATACGTCACCCTCTTCTTTTTTTATTTTGATCTTCATAATATATATGCGCAGTTTAAATTTTCTACAACAACAGGCAATGCAGCTCAGAGTTTGCCTCCGAGTAACATTCAGATGCACCCAATTAGTAATTAAAGTTTAGGAATATGAAGATGTGATAGCCATAAAGCAGCTGCGAAGGAGGGAAAACAAAGAACATCGGAGGGGACGAGATAAACACTACAGAAGGACAAACTCGACAGTCTCGATAGGCTGAAAAGTGGAAACAGAGATTTAACTTTCACGGATTTAAAATTCCAAATGTCTTACAATTACTCCTCGGGAATCATTTACCCATGCGGAGAAGTGTTGGTTACATTGAGAATGGACTTAGTAAATTGCTTTATAACCGGATGCAACCACTACGTTTTTTTTAAAAAACTGTGATCGTTGCCAGAAGGCAGACTTTCTCACTTGGTTGTCGATAGCTGTTCCTTTTAATTTTGTATTGGGTTGTTTTACCTCTGAGCGGCACTTTTTTCCACATAATGGGCTAAATGGCCAGGTCACAAGGACCCCGATGGCTCAGAGATGGTTGGGAGAGGGGACCCACTGGAACAGCTGTTGGGAGAGAGATTGTAGCCTCCCATCAAGGCCATCCCTCGTGTTCTTTAACGTGCACAGGGTATGGATCTCCCGCACTCAGGACCACGGCTTCAAATTCCCCATCTGATGGACGGCAGCCATTACAAGACCATCAGTGTCCCCTACTGACATATAAAACGGTTGGCGTCCATCAAAAATAAAATGGTTGGCGTCCACCTACTGACAGTGGGCATGTATTTTTTTCATAGATAAATCTCAATGTTGACCCAGCTGGGACTCGAACCTAAGAACTACAAATTACGAGCCTGGCGTGCTACCGACTAAGCTCCCCCAACCCTCATTTTTAATCTTGAACACCAAGATGATTTCATTAAATGGTAGACTTCAAATTTCCAGAAATTCTTTCGTTGATGGGGGACGTTTTTTCGACAGCTAGCAAGTCAGATATAATGACGATGACTCTCAGTAAGTGATTATTTATGGCGCCTGAGAGACTGGGTGAGTTGGGAGTGGTGCAAGAGATGACATGGGAGTTGGAAAGTGATTTACCCTTAAGTCACATGTGAAATAAAATAAAAATCCTACATTTATGGTAACTGATTTTCACTCCCGTATCATGAACAGATAGTCAGCAACATTATACAGGAGAAATCATCCTGGAAACAGATAACGAGAACTACAAAGCACCATAAATGTAAATAGTCAGACCTTTCCGATTTCTTTCAATAGATTTATTTTTGTGCCCTTTTGTCTTTGCATAAATAGAATAAGTGTTTTTTGCAAAATTCTGATCGGAATTTAAGCTTTCATGTGAAATATTTTTCACCCTTTATTTGTGGTTCTCACTCTATTTTTTTATTACAATGTCCAAGCAAAAAATTCGATATGAAAATCCATATCTATCGAAACTGGATTTTTTTATATTAGGTCATTTACTGAGTTTTTTGATGGACGCCAAACCGTTTTATACTGTCTTGATTTTTACTCTAGCAGTCTTTCGTAAATCAAAGTTAGAAATATATATACACATTTTTTTTTTATATAAAGAAACTTTCTTGCACTCTATAGGCCGAAAATCAGAATAGATAAAAAATGTTCATTGGCATGAGTTTTGAAATATACGAGATCAAAACTCCCCTTTGTGAGTTCGTTTTTTGTCTTCGTTGTTGAGTTCGTCTTAGTCCTTTTACAGATATGGCAAGTCTCCCACATTCCGAAATTGTAGGAGGGGGGGAAAAAACTAAGATTTTGTGAATTTTGGTGGACAATTATTTATTTTTGTCTTGTTTGTTATTCTAATTACATGTACTTTTAAACTTATTAGAAATAAATAAAAAATTGCGCTTGTATTTTTCACTTCCATCACCATTTATTTTATCCTCTTCTGTCCTAAAACTTTTCTTGTTATACTCCTGTTCTGAATATTACTTTTTGATGTACCAGATAGGGAACGAACCATAAGCACTTTGTCCTTCATTTAACTTTTTTATGAACTCTATTCGTCCAGTGATCATGTTTTATTTAAATCCAATCATTCAATCCTTTCTGAGTAAAACCAGATTGCAATCTCCGTATGAGAAATAAATTGAAAAATTTTAAAATTCCTCTGCAAAATTGTGTGCTGGAAAATTCTAACCAAAGTGAATATCGTTTTTACCCTTTCTTTTGGGGGTTAAACCATTTTAAATTGAAGAAAAAAATCTAAGTTCAAACATATAAAATCAAAATTCCCAGAAAAGTGTTGAATTTTCCTACGTTTTTCGCTTAAGCTTCCACCGTTCTATTTTAGGTGTTATGTTTGGTTCACATGGTTCACTTGAAATGTTTTATTTTGCATTAGAAAAGAAGGAAAATCCGATTTATTAGGTTGCTTCTGCTGAAATCTGAAATAAGCTAAAAACATAAAACTATATTTTCAACAAGTACAGCAAAGAAAATGCAAGTTTTTTTTTAATTTAAAATATTTTATTGAAAATGAAGTACAAAATTTGTTGAAATTTGTACATTAAAAAATGGAAATAATTTTTTGATATTTCCCACCCAAATATTTTACATAATTTTTTTCATTATTACAATTTGAGAACAAGTTGTTTTTTTTGTGTTTCATCAGTAGTGAAACATACTAGTCATTCAGCCATCAGGAATAAAACAATTATTTGCTCTAAGGGTAAGATTTATCACTGAAATTTTAATGCTTTTAACGCGGTAAAATTTTTTTGGGGTATGCCATGAGAGCTCAAAAGTCACTAGATCTGGTAACAAAGTAAAAATAACCATTGTTATATTATAACTATAGTTTTATCTATCTATACAAGGGGTACGCCAGTTACATACACATTTCCAGGGGGTACGTGAAGCATAAAAGTTTGAGAACCACTGGTTTAAAGTGAAAGTTGGATCTGAAAAGGCGCTTTTTATCTCGTTTTTTAAAAAAAAGCGAGATAATGTTTTCATTTTGTTCTTTTATATGTCTATTTGTCCGTCTATCTGTAAAAAGCCAACATTTTTGTTTTTACAGATAAATTAAAAATTCTCTTAGTTCGATAGCTATCGATGAAATTTTAAGATTCGCACTTTCCCAGTCTCCCGAAAGTTTATACAACGATTTGCAATTTACGAAACAGTTTAAAAAGTTGAAAATTTGCAAAACTTTAAATGAATAAGCAAACTTTGTATTTATACCAAAAATTCGAAATTCTGGTGGTGTTATGTGAAGATTTCCAGGTTTGCATAGTCAACAATGAGTTAATCACTTACACCCGGAAGGGGGATGTAACTTTTTTAAAGAAATAATAGTTTGTTTTTAAAGATGGATTGAAAACCCTTTTAGAATTGAATAGGTGTTGAAGAAATATTGCGATTTGCAATTTACGAATCCCAAAAAAAGTTCGCCCTCTAACACGAAGAAAATTGAAAATTTCGAACTTTTAAACTTATATTGCAAGTGATGTGTTTATGCTAGAAATTTTGAAATCTGCTTTGATGGTAGATTGTGAAGTCATGTAATTTGCATTTGCAACACTAAATGGCCCCTTACACCCAGTGAGTGGGAAACGCAAAAGAAAATTGTTTTAAGAAATATTGGTAAATTATTTTTTAAACTGGATTGGAACTAATGAAATATAATTTGCATTTTTCAATTTGCTAGGTTGTTTTAATTATATCGTTAAAAGGCACTAAATATGAAAAAAATAGCGAAACTTTTATTAACGAATGTTGCAAGTAATCTGTTCATGACAAAAATTGGAAATTTCAGTGGTAGAGTGTTCAAAGTCAACAGATTCTGACAGCAACAATCTGTCCTTTTTATAAGAGGGGTGTGAGAAAAGCAACTGTTTTTAAATTTACAGAATTAAAGAAAAATATTTTTTGTTGTTGTATAAGTACTGATAGATTACTACTACGTATTTGTAATTTTTCAGTAATCCAACAGTCCAAATTAAAACTTTTAAACTGGGCAAAAAAAGAACTTCACTCTTTGAAAACGAGATTCTCCTATTCCCCAAAGGTGATATGGATTTTTCGAGTTTAAACTTTGAATTTTGTTATTCTAAAAAGGGCAAACATGCCTAAACCAGGCCCGCCCAACCCGCAGCTGATAAGACAAATAAGAAATATATTCAATTTGGCTCATTTTTTTTTTCAAAATTTTTGACAAACATAACTGTAAATAACAATACTCATTAAATATGTATATTTTGTTTTTTAATCAAGATATTTTCCTTATTCCTGAAAAAATGTTTTTAATATGCAATTCATTATTAATTTTGAAATATATGTTTTCGCTTTTAAGAAGATAATTTTTGTTGCGGCTGTTTAAGAATATAGTTACTTTCCCTAGTGGCTCTTCACCTAGATTGAAATGGATGGAACTGATCTAAACTATACTTAAAGTAGAACCAAGGGAAGTTGAGAAATAAGTTTTCGTACTTTAAACTTTAACTCTTTACTAAAAATAAGATGTGAAAAATGACTATTTTTATATATTTTTCCAAGTTCTAGATGAGTTTTTTCTTCCAAGAGAAATTTAAAAAATCTAAACTGAAAAATACCAAAGTTTGCGAAAAAAAGAGTTAGTGCTTTC
Organism: Ryuthela nishihirai; assembly: GCA_038380435.1. Taxonomy (NCBI): domain Eukaryota; kingdom Metazoa; phylum Arthropoda; class Arachnida; order Araneae; family Heptathelidae; genus Ryuthela; species Ryuthela nishihirai. Next base: position 320,847 of record JAWZYU010000017.1, read on the forward strand.
ATTTTACTTCATTTAAAGAAATTATGGACCAAATATGAAAAATAAAAGGCTGTTAGTCAATTAAGCATTGATCCCAAAAAATTTCTTAAAGTACTGTGGCTCATCTCAAATGGTAGAGAACATTTTGAGCTTCATAATGCTTTATAAATGGTCTCATTATTACTCAGTTAAAAAGTTGGCGAAAGGGTTTGTGGCAAAAATGAGATTTATTTCTATTTGTTCATTTCGGTAAGGCTGAAGTTGCGTATTTTACCTCTGAGCAGTACTTTTCTTTTGCACACAATAGGCTAATGGCCAGACCATAAGGACCCTGAGGGCTCAGAGAATAATGGGTTAAGGGAACCCACTGGACAGCTGTTAGGAGACAGAAGGAAACACCGTCAAGCCCATCCAGTGTTGTTCTTTAAGCGCACAAGGTACGACTCACCCGCACATGAGGTCATGACTTAACATCCCATCTGATGGATGGAAGCCTTTCCAACCCTGTCGGTATCCCCTACTGACCGTGGGCAGGGTGGAGAGTTTTGCAGAGATAAATCTCAACACTGGCCCAGGCTGGACTCGAACCTGGGAATTACAGTGGGTAAGGCTAGAGCAGGCCCCTGCAAACCTTTTAGCTGAACGGCCACATAGAAAACTGAAATGGAATTTTGGCCTCTGAAGAAATAGTAATTTATTTTACCATTTGCGATGAAAAAATTTGCTAATGTGGTGTATCATTAATTGAAATTTAACTACTACTACTACTACAGTAGTCATTTGCTCTGCTGATTACTGTATAAAAAAGGAAGACTTATAAAAACTAAAATGTTATGTAACATGGAATCGGGGGACCAAGCCTAATGTGGTGTCGTAACGTAGAAAGCAGTAGGCCTTAAAATTCTGCTAAAACAGTGTTGCGTAATTTATGGATTCCCCTCCCTTAGTAAGAGAAAAAAAAAACCTATGCATGTTAGAGATCGCGCTGGATAGTCTTCAGATTGTGGAAAAAAAGAACCTGATTTGTTTTCAAAGGTGTGATGTTTATAAGTGCTGAACAGCTTGTGACCGTAATAGAGTCATCTGTAATCTCCTTGACTGTAATATAGCGCAGTGTTATTGATGAGTGCTGGTTCATATGATAATTACATGTTGAAGGCACGGTGGATTTAAAATTTAGACACCGCAGGCACGGGAATTATTTTACATTACTCCAAGAGTGGTTTGTTAAAATCTAATTTTTAGTATAAAAAAAAACTTGCAATATTTGTTAAAAATTTTGGTATTTTTTCAAGTTTTCTACCGCTGCAGGACACTTATTAAAATTATTGTGAAATTTGGAAAATGTGAATCCTAATATTTCATTAATATCTAATATACTCTAATTTTTTTTCATTTATTTGTAAAAAGCAAAAAATTAATATGCTGCAGATGGAGAGACAGATGACAAAACGAAAATAGTAGTTCGCTTTTTGCTTTCTTTTCGGTAAACGAGCCAAAAATGAATAGGAGGAGCTTTCTCGAGTGAGGGGTTTCTTCCTGAGGGGTATTTCTCGGGCCAATCCCAGTACTTTTCGCCTGGGCGAAATTTAGTTTAGAGTCTATCTTGGCGTATGGGCCAATTTCCATATATTTGCCCGGGCTGTTTTTTGTTCCCATTCCGCCCCTGGATCCAACCATATCATGATGTCAAATTGTATTAAGATATTCATTTATGGACTATTAATCAAATTCACAGTGTATTTTTAATTGTTGTAGTTAAATGAGACGATATTGGAAACTTTGCGTGGATATACGGTAACCGTGAGCCTTTCCTGAGCGGCCCCGCCCCCAGTCGCGACGCCCCAGTCCAGGTGACCTGGCGTGGTACTTGGTCCATATGCACGAGCGATATTGTGATGAAGTCTAAATCGGTTCCTCCGTCCGGCTAATTTCTTTATTATAAACTTTAGTTGGTCTACTAATCATTTAGTGTTGTTCATTAAGTGCTTATTAATAGCACTAATATATTTTCACTGTGTATCTACAGATAAAACCAAAAGTTAAATTCGAAGCTCTATAATTTCTAAAACATCTTATGAGAAAATGTGAGAGGATTAATTTAACATCTGATAATCTGTATATTTATTATTAACAAATGGACTGCTTAGAAAGTTAACAGATAATGAAGTAATGGAAAGAAAATATTTTGCAAATGCCTTAAACGTGTCGCAATAAAGGTTGGGTTGTTTTACCTCTGAGCGGCACTTTTTTGCACACCATGGGCTAAAATGTCCAGGTCACATGGATCCCGAAGGCTCAGAGAAGGTTGGGGGAGGGGACCCACTGGAAAAACTGTTGGGAGACAGATGGTAGCCTCTCATCAAGGCCATCCAGCGTGTTCTTTAACGTTCACATGGTATGGCTCTCCCACACACGGTGCCACGGCTTAACGTCCCATCCGACGGACGACGGCCCATTCCAAGCCCGTCGGGGGCAGGGCGGGTAATTTCTGCGGAAATAATCTCAACGCTGATCCAGCTGGGACTCGAACCTGGGAACTACAGATTACGAGCCTGGCGCACTACCGACTGAGCCACCCCCGCCCCTGTCGCAATAAAGGAACAGTAGTTAAAACAAGTACACTTATAACAAGTTCCCATCTGGACACGCCTTTGTTTTGACTCCTTACAGCTGATTCTAGTCCCGTCATCATCATCACGATCGCAACTTGGGGAGCTTTTGTCGATTAGAAATCGCTAACACCCCCAGTTATGCAGCTCTCGGCGACAAACCGGTTCATTCCGACGATGGAGCTTTGGATGGAGCACACCGTCTCTCCTATGTATGATCGAAGTCAAGGTTACCATGGATATAGAACCATGCTACCCCAACGTTCCTACCTTTATCTAACAAACGAGGAAGTTATATTTATATTTAAATTGATACTGGGAGCAGTAGACTAAACAAATTAAATCGAAGCGCGTTTGTATTCAAAATGGTTCGTTGCCTCACATTATTAATCGAATTTTTCGTTTAGTGATCAGTAAAATGAATGTTATCTTGTATCATGCCATTCCATAGTGACGTTATCGGAATAGTTGGGATCGAAGGTCTTCAGCATTTAACGCGTTATAGGAATTCGATGATAAGTAATAATTTGAAAATGTGCTTTTCGTTTTGAAATCTGCCTGGATACTAGAAGTACACCTCTGAGGTATATCTTACAATTGACATAGTAAATGTGATAGATGTTTTCTGGCTGAACTCTGCATATTTTTGATCAAGTATTAAGTAAGAGCAAACAAATTAAGTTTTGATTCATTTATGAATATCTCTGAAAACTCGTCACTGAAAAAGCTAAAGCATTATTGTAGATTGTAAATTTGGATAACTTCAGGTTTGTTTTCAGTGATTTTTGATATAATGTTTAGCATTTATCAATGCTAGACAATAGTAAAGAAGGAATCCCACTCATGCAAAACTAAATTTTTTCATCCAAGTTTTTCATTTGAGTTATAATGTTGCTAATTTAAATTTTTTCAGATGTTCAAAAACATATTAATTTTATTTAAAATAATGCTATATTAGTAGAAAATGCCCCTTCCTCTTAATCAAGCTCTTCATGTTGCATTAAAACAATTCAAATGATTTATTTATGAAAAAAATTCAGTCACATTTAACTTCTAATGAGTCACAGCTATTTCTTCACCAACAGGGACAGGGTTTGGCTTAGTCTAGTTGTTGAACTAATAATAATTTTCTCATCAAAAATTATAGAACTAGTTTTCTTTATGTTTGCTAATTTTGAATTTTCTTGATAAAGTCTTTATTGAATAGTGCTAGGTGGATCTTTAGATCCACATATATGTCCAAAATATCTCCTTAAAGTTGAAGGTGAGGGAAAAGTTGTCACTCGGATTATTAGGCACCTAAAGCTAAATAGTATTACATGAATGTTTGTGGATTCTGAAAAATCGTAAAGTAGTAAGGGGGGGGGGGGGGGTCACTCGATCAGTGGCATGGCTGGCTTGTAATCTGCAGTTCCTAGGTTAGAGTCCCACCTGTGTTAACATTGAGATTACCCTCTGCTAAACCCTCACCCTGTCCTTGGTCAGTAGGGGAAGTTGGAAAGGCTGCTGTCCATCAGATGGATATAAAGTTATGGCCCTGTGTGCAGGAGAGTCATTTAAGAGCCAGGAGAGCACATTAAAGAATACACTTGATGGGAGGTACCATGTCTCCTAATAGCTGTTCAGTGGATCCCCCTCCTCCAAGCCCTCAGGGTTCTTGAGGCCTTGTCATTTAGCCCATCATGTGCAAAAATATGCTGCTAAGAAGTAAAACAACCCAGGTCTTCAGCAACAATAGACTTGCTGTATTCTAATTTCTTCAGCTCAGTTCAATCCAATTCAATGTGGTGCATCCGGGGTGGTGTGTTGGGTTTGGGTGATACCTGGGTTATGCCCTCTGTGAAAGTTGATTCAGTTTTAAACAATTCATTCCATTCATTCACAGTGCTTGATTACTATTTAGTATTACAGATGTTTTATGGTTTCCCTCCCCATAAAATTTCATGGATCTGCCTCTGAATTTCTTCTTTGTAAGGAAGATGTGGACTTGAGCAAGAAATAGAAATAAAAATGTTCAGTACTACTAAATGTTCAGTCTAAAAATGTAATGTCTAGTCATGTAGAAATGGAAAGGTGCAAAAGAGGTTAAAAAGGGAATTGTAATATGCTGGAATACTTAGTTGTGTTGAAAACATTGTAAAGTTTTTACTCTTTTTAACTTCCTTTATAGATTAATTTTAAACCCTTTTCTTAAAAGAATTATAAATATATTTTAAATTTAATGAAAAAGTGTAAATATTAATGTTTTAAAGCAATTTTTGTTGTACCTCCAAAAAAGTTTAAATTGATGTAAAATTATCCTGCTAATGATGGTGTATTTACTGCATTGAAAGATCTCCAGTGTCGATTATGAAAAAAAAGCAAAAACAACCAACTTAAAAGTGAAGAAAAAATTTATATCTTCGAAAGTTGATATATATATGTATTACATTGTAGTGGCAAGCTGTATTGAAGCAATTGAGATGAGAGATTGTATCATTGAAACACTGATGAGCTCAGTGGTCAGGGTTGCAAACCTTAGAGAAAAGTTTTTATAGACAAGAAGAAAATGTGTGAACAGCCAAGAATTTTAATGGAAATATTTTTGCTTGAAAATAGGAAAAAAACCTCATGTGACAAAAATTAAATAATAGTTATTATTACCTCATAAAACTTGACAAAAACAGTGGTTAATTTTGTATGCAAGATAATTAGAATAGAATAGTTAATTTAAAACCAATGACAACATAAAAAAAAATTTCCATAGAGTTATTTTTTATACTAGATAATTTTCAACTTAGGTGCCCATAATTGTGGTAAAAAAGGTACTCTTTTCTACCACAATCATAAATTTTTCAAGCAGAAATAGGCTTGTAAAAAATTATTTGCCATTCATAAATTTTCCTCTTGTCGTGAAACATTTTCTGTAAGGTTTGCAACCCTGCTGTGATCAAATCAATGTGTCAATAATACATTTCTCATATCAACCTCTTCATACACCTTTTTAATAGCATTTTTATGAACAGCCAAAACTTTATGGATCGTTACAAATGTCAAATTACAGATAATTTTTATGGACAATCTAAATTTATGAATGGTTGGCAACCTTGTTATTGATTGATTGTGGAATATTTATAATTTAGTCAGCCTACTGATCTAAGGGACCTGAGTTCGAGCCCTGGGTAAAGCATCGATGTAAGTGTCATTTTTCTGCTGAGGACCTGCCATCCTCTCAGACCTTCTACTTTGGCATGTAAACTGACAGGCTCCTGTCAGACCTCTGTGGCAAGCTGATGCTTGAGGGGGTATTTATTTATTTTTATTTGTGAGAACCATTGATTTGGCAACTGTACATTATCATCATCTCAATTACTTCTGCACATATTCTGCCATTATTACATTGTATGCAGTGCTGTATCTTGTAATGTGGCATGGTTGTAACTTGGGAATGTCAATAATTAGAATGTAGGCAAAAAAAGTATTAAATGTATATATAGCACATGTTTTGCAAGAAAATATTTTTAAAGACCAATAAAATGAAGGGTAAAATGATATACCTGAGCAACAGTTTTCACTTTAGGTCATTGAAGACTAATTCTAATACAGCCTTGTTTGACATTGCCTGCAAACTCTATTCTTGGGTTTGACCCCACTTCTTCATGCTTTTAGGCACAATGCTTATAATTATATAATCTCTTGTTCTTCATGCAAGCAACATGCACTGACAGAGTTATAATTCCAGAACATTTATACAAAGAGGTCAAGATGGACCTCCTTTTTGAATATGGGATTTGTCAATGATATTTAAAAACAATAATTATTTTTGATAGTGCTTTTTTACTGATGAAAGGAACCTGGGTTCAAACCCCATATAAGACATGGATATTTATGTTGTGTTTTGCTGAGGTCTTGTCTTCCTCACAGATCTTCTACTATGGTGTATAAACTGATAGGCTCCTGTCAGACCTCTGTGGCAAACAGCTGCTTGAGGGAATATTTACTTATTTTAAAATTTTTATTGTAATATATTATGGAGTTGTGTACTCTGATAGCCAGTGATGGGACCACCAGTATCTATGAATTAGGTCTACTGATTAATTATTATTTATAATTTGCAGTTAATTTAAATTCATCAATACAATAAAATATGCATGCTAAGTGGCTTGCACATTTGCTCTTAAAAAGAATATAAAAATAATTTACAATATAAAAACATTATTTTTATATATATTTTTATTTTGCATAGATTTTGAGACTACTGCAGAACATAATGCAGTTTGTTCATTACCACTATACATAATATACTTACTTCATCCATAGTATTATTAACTTGGACTTCAATGATGAAATATTGGTATGAAAACACATGATAAATTTTATACAAAACCTATTATTAGCTGAAAGATTGTGTAGTCATTCTTACAGAATGACAATATATTTAGAGGAAACATTGTCTCAAATCAGGTAGAATATAAACCCAAAATCTGATATGTCTTCAGATCTGGGTTTATATACCACACCAATTCAAGACAATTTTTTCCCTCTAAATTTCATAACAATGTGTGAGTATTACTTAATAACCTTCCAACTGAATCAGTATTGAAATATTTACTATGTAAAGAAACCTTCTATTACTCTGAAATAAAGCTAATGATGTTTTAATCACAGAACTGAAATACTGGTACTAGTACACTCCCTAATCCTGCTTAATCTGTTGAACCCTATGTGACAAATGCACCCTATGTGTTTTATATATATATATATTTTGAAACAAGAAAGTCCTCAAAGGATTAAAAAGAGTTAAACATATACTTCATAATAAACTTGAGACTAGAACAAAATGTTATAAGGCTTAAGCTATAAATTGCATTTTTATAAGTTTAGCCTTGAGATTTGTTTGCTCTGTCCATTTTCCATTTCCAAAACCTATTTTCCATATTCCATAAATTCTTAACAAATTCCAACAGCAATTTAGATTTTCCTGTTTACCTCAAATCACATGTTCTCTTTTAAAATTATTTTAAATATGTATATCACATAGTGCTAAGCTAATTTCTCAGTGAACAAATTGATTAATAATAAATATGACACTGAAATTATGAAAAACTAGATTTCAAAAGCATGTCAAAAACATTCAATAATTATGCAATGTAATGTTTTTTGGATTTTTACAGTAATATACCAAATGTTTATATTATTAATGTCAATGATTTTAATATGCTTAAATAAGTATTGTTATTTTGAATTTTTTTTTTCATTTCTTGTAGAAATGGCATTTGCGAAATGCAATGAAAATGAAAATATAAATAACAATCCATCTGAAATTCTGGTTGCTAAAGCTAAGAGCTGGATAGTTGATGATTGTTCGCTGGACTTTGCAAAACGTCTTGATGAAGAAGATCCTCTAAAAGAATTTAGAAGTTTATTTCATTATCCAAAGAAGAAAAACCTTCCTTGTGGTAAACCTTATTATATCACTACTGTTTTTAATTGTATAAGAATGTGCATAAAATAAAACCCATTAAATTATTGGCAGATACAAACAATTGACTGCAATTATATGTGGTTTATGTAAATCAATCAAGGACATTTAAAACTTGATTCATTATTAGGAATTTTTAAGAAAAATTAATTTTACATTTATAGTTTTTCTGCTCTAGTTCATAAGATATAATTTGGAGATTTAAAAAAAGGTGTTTGAATAACTTCTTCTTGATTTTATTAGTAAAATCTGTGCAGATAACAGTACTGAAAATGAAAAGACTTTTTATCATACAAAAAATAACTGAATTTGTTATTATAATCTTTTTAAAGCAGCAAACTTTTACCAAATTTAAGCAAGGTTATAAAAAGCATTTTTTTTAATATGAAATATACTATTAGAGAATTATGTTTGGACCTGAATTAAATAGTGCATACATTGAAATGGTTACACAATTGCAGTACACAAAGTAAAAGCAGTTTAGCAGACCTTCAGAAAGCTGAAGTAGTTGGCACTTTTTCTGTTTCTGCATTTTATTATTTACACATGGTCGTCCCGTGGCTGAGTGGTTAGCACGCTTGACTACTGATCTATGGGACCTGGGTGCGAGCCCTGGGTAAGGCATGGTTGTATGTGTTGTTTTTCTGCTGAGGTCCTGCCATCCTCTCAGACCTTCTACTCTGGCATATAAACTGACAGGCTCCTGTCAGACCTCTGTGGCAAGCAGCTGCTTGAGGTGGTATTTATTTTATTTTTATTTATTTTGTAATACATTTTCTCTATAGCATTAATTGCAGAGAAGTTTGTGATTGATGCCCTTGAAATACACTGGCAGAAATTGAAAAAAGAAACCCAGAAGGAATTCTTTAGGAACATCATATTATAATATGTTAATAGTTAAGGGCAGCAGAAACCATAATCCAAGATTGAAAATCATTGGATGAAATAATGATGTCGCTGAGGATGACAAGATGCAGATGTAAGCAGCATGTATTTAAGGACTAAGGCATGAAGAAAGAAGTTATCCATCTTGTGTCGTGTTGTTCAGTGCTTTTTGAAGAAGCTACCATGTCTGGATGACAGGCGCACAAGATTTGTTCAGTTAGCAGAGTTTGAACGAGGTCGTATAGTGGGTCTTCAGGAAGCAGGCTAGTCTTTTCATCAAATTGCACACTGTGTTGGATGAGATGTATCGCCCCATGGTATACGATGGTGGCGTCGATAGTCAGAAGAGCATTTGCATACTTGCAGACATGGTTACGGGAAACAGAGTTATGGATGCACAAGAGGATCGGCGTATCGGGAGGGCAGCGGTGGCAGAGCGGATGGCTACGTTGTCATAAATTCGATCCTCTGTCATACCAAAGGTGTCTATAAGAACGATATGCAATCATCTTTTGGAAGCAGGACTACGGGCACTCGTGCCACTGGCATGGTTACAACTATCATCTCATCACTGTCGAGCACTTTTGCAATGGTGTTAAGAACGAGTTCATTGGAGAGAAGAATGACAATCTGTGGTCTTCAGTGATGAAAGCTGATTCTGCTTAGGAGTGTCTGATGGATGTTTACACATCCGAAGGTGAGCAGCTTCCATCGTGCATCTGCTAGCAACACACAGGGCCCACACTGGGCAACATGATGTGTGGGATCAATTAGCTATCACTCTCATATATCTGGTGTTTGTACAGGGTACACTGAATAGCAATATGTGCATCAGCGACATCGTAGAGCTGGTCATCCTGCCATATTTGAGTGTAATCCCAAATGTGTGATATTCCAGCAGGATAACGCCCACCCACACTCCGCCTGGGCAACTCAACATGGTCTTCAGGCAGTGCACCAACTCCCTTGGCCAGCATACTCTCTGGACTTGTCTCCAATCGAGCATGTTTGGGACTGAATAGGACAAAGACTTCCGCAGACCACAGCAGGCAACAACCATCGCTGAATTACGCGTCCAAGTTGAAAGCGCATGGAGTGGTATCCCCCAGCATGATATCCAGCATTTATACGACCGATTGCATGCCAGATTAGAAGCTTGTATTGCTGCTCAAGGAGGTTCAACACCTTATTAAAATGTGTCTTCTGTAAAATGTATTACTCATTAAAAGGTAAAATAAACATTGAATCACTTCACACATGTGATCACTGTCCTTTCTCAACAAGTTGTTTCTACTAAATAAATCTCATAGATTACGCTCTGTGGCAAGCAGCTGCTTGAGGGTTTTTTTTGTTTTTTTTTTGTTAATAGGGTTCTTTTTTCAATTTCCGCCAATGTAATATCAGAATGAGAAATGGATTGTGTAGCATCAGGGATCAGTGATTGAAATGAATTCTAAAATGCATAATTTGTGATGCACTAAATTTTGAAAATTAAGATATGTATCAATTCTTGAACATTTTAACTCCATTTTTCATTTTAAATAGTCATTTTTTTTAAATGATGTTCATTTGTTACTCTCTTTTTTTTCATTCACAAAATGTAGGACAGAGAAGAATCCTAGAAGTTATTCTTAGCTTTTTCAGGTCTTCTCATAGAAGGACATGCCCTACTAAGACCAAAGTCATTGCTGACCACTGCCTCAGAGCAACAACACACAAAGTTTGCCTGGTGGAACAATAGCTTGTTCCCTAATCACTATGCAAGTTGTGGCATTACTCATCATTTAAAATGCTGTTAAAATTAACATAAAATTAATATGTGATTAGTAATTTTGCATTGAAACAAAGAGACAAGAATTATCTGAGAGATTAAAGCAGAGCAAACAGGACAGAAGAGAAGAAAAAACACAGACCATCTAGAATGTGTGCTTGAGAAATCTCATTTAAAATACCATTTTTGTTGCTGAATATAAGATTTAAAATGGAAAATCAAAGTTGGTTTGCTAAGAACATAATATATTGTTTGTATATATTGTTCAATATCAAAAAAATTAATATTGGCTTACACAAGTGAATTGATACCAGCAATTTTAACTATAAAATCAAATTCGCTGTGTATATTTTACATATGAAAATTATAGTATATTTTAATAGTGTAGAACATTGCTAATCAATTTATATTAATCAAACATTGATTGAAGCCACCAAATATTTTCTTTCTCATCAGGAATTTTAAGGTGCCATCTGAGTAGCCCTAGTCTATGTTGTTCATATTTACTTTAATATTTTATTGAGACCTGTATTGTGCAAAATTCAGATAGCCAGAATAACCCGAAAAAAAATGGTTTACATCCAGAGGCCCAGCTATTTTTTCACTATAATCAGTCAAAAAAATAAATCTAAAACTTTTTTTGGCAAATAACTAATGAAAGGAATTATGACATGTTATATATCAAATTAATCTGCATTTAATTATGGATTTTATGAAAATATTTTGTGAAAAAAATGACTAATTTTATTTTAATAAGGCATTTTTTAGAGTCATGTTGTAGAAAAATGCATCTGGCAATGCAAATAAAAATTTATTTAAAAAAAAAACATACTAATAGACAGAAATAATTATAATGCACATGAATAGAAAGTTTATTTCTGAATTAAAAAAAATATTTACTTTAAACAAAGAAATTACTCCTGATTTGTAATTTTTTTTTTACTTGGTACCATATTTTAAGAAAACTCCATGCTTTTTGCCAGCTGTGCTGAGTCAAATAAAAAGTAAACTTTAAAAAATAACCACTAAACCAAAATAGATTATGTTATATTCCAAATTAAACATAATTTAATTCTGAATTTTATGAAAACTAAAAATTTAAACAAATTTATAAACATATTAATTAAAATAACTTAAAGTTCTCTGTCATTGAATAATAGAATTTTGAAGTTTATCCTTCAAATTATTTGCATATGAAAAAGTTTTTATGAGCAAGGACAGCATTTTGTCTTCAGTGAAGTGACACTATGTGATGATTGAAGAATTTCTTTCCATGTGTCTTGAAGGGTGAATCCAGTGTTTCGGTTGCAGGTGGGGACAGGCGAGGTCATTATTTCAATAGCCTTGTGGACCATGGTTCTATAGTAAGTGGATACATGTGCTAGCAGTGTGGTATGCTCCCAGTCTATGATAGCTTTGTGTTGTATTACCAGCTCAGCAGTGGCAGTCATTAGCTTTATTTGGTTGGCATCTGTCTGATGCTCTGTGAACCTATCCTGTAGAGAATATATGGTTTTTCTGATATAGTAAACAATGGAATTATCCAGTAGATGTAGAAGAAAACTGTATACCCCTGATTTTTGAAGGATGCTAAATTTATTTCTCCCCCTTTTTAAATTTTTTTTCAGATTTGGGGCTGGACTGAAAACAATATTGATTGACTATTGATTAGCGAATAGGGTTATCAACAATGTGCCGAAAGGCCTCAGAAAGAGGGGGAGACAAGGTCAAACAGGACCTTGCTAAAATTAGTCTGCCTACAGTGGCCAGATGCAGCAGCTATAGCTCAGAACAGATGTGTTTGGAGAACTAAATTGCATCATCTGGTTGGACCTCCAATATCCATGGTTGCTTGAGGATAATGATGATGTCACAAATGCTATTTTGAAATTTATTGATTACTTAATATTACCTTAATTTTTATTAATATAGTTTCCTTTAATATTCTAGTGGATTTAAGTATGTTAGAAGTTGAAGAAGAAGAGGCAATATATTTCTGTGGACAATCTTTGGGCTTGCAAATGAAATCAGTAGAGCATTACATTAGCAAAGCATTGATGAATTGGGCCACATGGTAAGCATGTATGTAATTAGTATAAATGTTACTCATGAACATTACCTAATATATTTGTAAGATTTTAGAGATAATGCACAATTCTAAAGTCTAAGAAGATAAGTTAACAAGAGTGTAATCTATTGATTTATCATTTCAAATTTAAGATCAATAAAATATAAAAACTGAGTGTATGTCATTTGTTGCTGTCCCGTGGTCGAGTGGTTAGCGCGCTTGGCTACTGATCTACGGGACCTGGGTTCGAGCCCCGGGTAAGGCATGGATGTTCGTGTTCTTTTCTGCTGAGGTCCTGCCATCCTCTCAGATCTTCTACTGTGGCATATAAACTGACAGGCTCCTGTCAGACCTCTGTGGCAAGCAGCTGCTTGAGGGGGTATTTTATTTTTGTCATTTGTAAACAAGATGGTTTAACATTTGTAAGTGAATGATTAATTTTCTGAACACTTTTCCATTGTTATAAAAGGAAACTTTATTTAAAATAGTCTTAAATTATTTAAAGTCTTCTTAGAATTACTGGTTTAAAAGCATCATATCCAGTATCTTGCACTTTTTATGTAGGAGGTTTTTAAAAATTTTATTTTAAGAATCAATAATTCTTAAAAGTTTTATTTTAAGAATCAATATAACAAAAATACTAGATATTAAGATGAAAAAATTAGTTGGGTTCAATATTTGCAGACACTTAGGCTTAGCATGAGTTTAAAGTTAAGAAATGTTGATCAGATTTAGCTGAGTTATAGAGTACAATACACTTTAATGAATCTAATGTAACATTTAAGAACATTAAAATTTTATGGCAAAATGCAATAACACCAAAATTATGTTAACTTCAAACATGTTGAAATAGTGAAACTGATAAGACACAATGACTGGGAAGAAGGTAATTATTTGCTCAAATCCAATGGTGTACTATTGTTAGGAGCAAAATTTACTTTAGTGAAACATATGTCTCTTTTATTATTGTGCAAATATTGGGTTGATGAAAACAATGGGAAAAAATGTTAGCCACGCATTTGCCATTGTCAGGAAATGTGCAGTGATCTTGTAAACATCATAAAAGACAAAATAACTTAAAGTTCTCTGTTATTGAACAAAAAAATTTTTTGAAGCTTGTCCTTCAAACTATTTGCATATTAAAAGGTTTTTAGGTTCCGAACTTGGAAGCTTTTTGGAGCAAGGACAGCGCTCTGTTTTTGCAAAGTGACACTATGTAGTGATGTTAGAACTGTTAAGAACTTCTTTCCTTGTATCATGAAGGGTGATCCCAGTATCTTGGTTGCAGGTGGGGACAGGTGAAGTCATTATTTCAATAGCTTTGCAGATGATGCAAATGTATGCAGATGATGGTTTCTTAGTAAGTGGATGAACTTGCTAGCAGTGTGGTAATGTGCAAATAGTTTGAAGGACAAGGCTCGAAAAATTTTATTGCTCAATGACAGAAAACTCTAAGTTATTTTAATTATTTTCTGAGCAAGAAGGTCTTTTTAATTGTGTTTTTAACATAAAGACAGTACATAAATATCTCTGGTATCTAATGACATTATGTACTTCATTTAGTCCATACAAGTGGCAACAGGCATTTCACAATGGTTAGATGTGTGTATTCATTCTATGCAGTACGAATTCAGAAATGGTGTTGGTGTCCAAGAGTGCATGTAAACTAGACAAAGCTGGTGGAGTTGAATGATGACAGTATAAAAGCATTGCTGAATGAAAATTCACATTGGATATTTGGAAATTGGTAACAGCTACTAAACATCATTCAGTCTCTGACATCTGAATCTGCAAAAGCTGGGTTATGTGCCAAAACTGGATCTCACATAAGTTTTCACAGCAGAACATTGTGGCTCACTACACTGCATGTGCTTCATTGCTTGCTTGGTAAAAGGCCAATGGTTTTCTTGATAGAATGATTACAGGAGATGAAAAGTGGATCATTTATGATAATGTTGTCCATAAAAGATCAAGGTGTCAAGCAGGATAATCATCCCAGGCTATGAAAAAACTAACTGCATTCTAGTAAGGTGATGATCTGTTGGTGGTGAGATATCATCCACTATGAGTTTTTAAACTGATCCTAAACCATCGACTCAGATGTCTGCTGTGGGCAGTTGGACTGCTTGAGTGTGGTACTGAAGACCAAATGACTGGCATTGGTAAACAAAAAGGTATGTTCTACCAGGACAAGACAATGCCCCATGTTGTATTATTGGCACTGCAGAAGCTGCAGTAATTGGGCTGGGAAACAATGATGCATTCACCATTTTCGCCAGACCTGTCTCCCTCTGATTTCCATCTGTTCTGATCCCTGAACAATTTCATTTCTGATAGGAAGTTCTGGAATGATGATGAGGTGAAAGAGTGCATTGTTGACTGTTGCCAAGAAGGACAAGAGTTTCTGGAGGAGTGGCATCTACAAAGATGTAGATCATTGGAACATGGTAATATTTACTAATGGTAATTATGTTCTTGATTAATTAACACATTGGTTAATTGTGGGAATGATTATTCTTTCACATCTTGTGTTTTCCCATTACTTTTGCATCAACTCAATATATTGCAATTAAGTGATACAGAATATGTGATGATGAGAGAACCTATATATTAGGATTAGGGGATCCCTTCAGAAGGTTTCAAATATTCATATATTAAGCTATACTAAAAATCCTAATTAACCCTTCCAGGGACTTCATCAATTATACTTGTTGACAGAATCTGAAATGAGAGGCTGAAGACAGCTATATCTGTCTACAAGTATAATGCAGGAAACTTTGCTTTTATTAAAAATGGAAATTGTCAGTTGAAAATTTTTTTACTTAAAATAAAAATAAATATCCCCTTAAGCAGCTGCTTGCCACAGAGGTCTCACAGGAGCCTGTCAGTTTATACACCATAGTAGATGGTCTGTGAGGATGGTGGGACCTCAGCAAAAAAAATGACATGGACATCCATGCCTTTTCCATTTGATGAATATTTTATTAAGCTAGGGTATAAATAATTTGTTAAGCCATCTGATCATTTTTAGACCCAATGTCGAGTGGTTAGTGTGCTTCGCTACTGATCTACGGGACCTGGGTTCGAGCCCCGGGTAAGGCATGGATGTTCGTGTTGTTTTCTGCTGAGGTCCTGCCATCCTCTCAGATCTTCTACTGTGGCATATAAACTGACAGGCTCCTGTCAGACCTCTGTGGCAAGCAGCTGCTTGAGGGGGTATTTATTATTATTATTTATATGCCAAAGCCGATTTGCTTGTTTCTGTTTTCCTGCCTCGAAGCAACTTCCCGATTTAAGATCATGAGTTTGATCCAAACTATTGTGAACTAATTTTTTCATAAGTTTTAAAATCTCCCAAACATTATCCAAAACTGCTTTTTTTTAAATCAGAGAATTTTGGAAGCAAGTATGAAGTACATACCTCCCCCCCCCCCCCATGTTTTTTTCATTTTACACTCCCCTTTCTGCCTAAAACTATTTTAATATGCATAGAATTATTTTTATCATTCATCCCAGCATTAAACAGTGCTCTACTGCTACTTAACCATAACTGATTTGTGCAAAACTGTTGGTAAACTAAGTCTTGACTCAGTGATGACTTAGGACAAGATGCAGATGGCCATAATTAGTAGCAAGTGTTGCCACATGTGCTTATCAGAATGACACTATATACAGCACAATGACTCTGTGTAGTGTCATCAACATTGAATAACTTCAATTGAGTTGATATTTTATTTGTTCTTTTATAATTAAACCTTTGTTTTTATTCCTACAGATCTATTTTGAATTTATTTCTGTAAATTTATATGTCATTATCGATCTTTTGGAGTTATGCTACATCACTAGTTATGACAATAGTCAACTTGTTTTTGTTTTCAACTTGCAACTTGTTTTATTTTCACTTCTATTGATTTATTGTCGTATAATTATATGTGATTATCAATCTTTCAGAGTTATGGTAGATCACTGATTATGATAATGGCTGACTTACAGCTTTTTGCTGCAGTTTTTTTTTAGCATTGCATTGGGTTAAATGTTAAGTTTTTTTTATTTTTCATTTTATAGTCAATATAGTTGGTCTTTTATTGTTTCCTGAAAGTGAACAAGGTCTTGGATATGGAAGCGAAAAAGCCTTGGCAATCAGTCCTTTGGTTGGGAGGGCAATTTCGATAAAGGTGTTATGCTGAGGGCTTTTTACCCCCTTCCCCTCAGATAATTCCAGTTTCTTTTAAACAATTATTTGTTTTATATATTGAATAGTTTTAAAACAGTTTACCCCCACTCCCTCAATATTTTTTTGGCCACTCTGTGGATAATGACATTACTTTAGCCTTGGTTGATGCACCAACTTTTTGGCAAGATTCCCAAAATGCAATACCCCAAAAAAAGAAAATGCAATATGTTCAGTAAAAAAAAAAAAAGCCAAGTAAGTGTTCCTCCACTTCATAAACAGGGCAGAAAATTCCATTAATGTGATCACTCCAAGTTACCTAGTGTACACTGACCCGTGTGGTAAAATATGCCATTTTGAAAAGAATTATACAAAGAAATAAAAATTGTGTTCAGGTATATATTATATTATTCAGGAAAAAATTTCCTTTTGATTAATATATAATTTAACTGTTTTTATTCATCAGGTTTTGTAAAATTAAGTCCTAATTGCAAAGATTAAATTTTTTCACTATATCACTATAAAAAAGCATTATTAAAATTAATGTGTTTGTAAATTTGCTTAAATGTTTTATTTTCATAAAACTTAGAATCCTATTTCATTTGGTATATAACATGACCTATTTCTGTTGATTGGTTATTTGTTAAAAAAAATTGTAAAGTTCATTGGTTTATTTGACTTAGCACAGCCTGGACTTTTTTCAAAGTGTAGTACCAAGAATTTCCTTGTTTTAAGTAAAAAGTTAATTTTCCTCTTATTCATAAATAAATAGTCTTTCTATTCATATCCATTAGAATTATATCTGTGTATTAGAGTTTTTTAAATGAATTTTTATTTGCATTGTCAGATGCCTTTTTCTACATTACTCTAAAAAGCCCTATTAAAATAGACCAAGTTATCTTTTTTTCGTGAACTATTTTATTATTAGAAAATACAGAATTAAATGTGGATTAATTTGGCATGTAACGTGTGATAATTCCTCTCATTAGTTATTTAACAACAAAGTTCTAAAGTTAATTTTTTTGGCTGAGCATAGTAAAAAAATATAGCTAGACCTTTAGATGTAAAGCAGTTTTTCAGGCTGAACCATGGAAGGATAATAGGAAATCAACTAATAAAATTTATAAATGAGTTAAAAGTATAACTGTTTATAACTAATATATGATTTAGAAACATTATAATTATCTAAGAATAGTTTGGAATTGTTGGAGGTAAAACACTTGTAGGTGTTAATGTAATGAATACTTCCATTAGTACAGAGGTGTAAGTTATTTAAAAATAGCTGTTATAAAACTACTATAAGCATGGCTTTCAGAAATTTAATTTTTTTTTTATCTTATTTTAAATGTTGTATAAATTCTAAGTTTGTACCTTAGATTTTATCATTTTGTTTTTCTTTATAGTGGCAACTATTCTCATTACCATGGCTTCCTTCCAGCAGCATTTTGTGATGTTACTTTGAAAGAGAAAATGGCCTCTATTGTAGGTAAGCTTGAGAACTATGTTTCATATTAGACATTATGTGCAGTTAATTCATGCCATTTTATCTTCTTCAGTAGACATTTATTAGCTAGAGTCATTAAAAAAATTAAAGTAACTAAAAATTCTATGTTGTTGAGCAATAAAATTTTAAAGTTTATCCTTCAAACTATTTGCATGTTAAAAGTTTTTAGGAGAAAACTCGGAAGCTTTTTGGAGCAATGACAGCATTCCATCTTCAGTGAAGTAACACTATGTGGTGACGTTAGGTCTGTTTAAACAAAGAGCTTCTTTCCACGTGTTGGCAAAGAGCTTCTTTCCACAAATTCTTTTCAAGAAAGAAAGTTGGGGATGATCTTTTATATACTAGTGGCTGGGCAAGGACCTTAAGAAGAGTGCAGTGCCATCCAATTGCCAGGCACCTTGAATGTTCGCCCAGTGCAAAGTGCACAAAGATAATTACCCCATCCGGCTGCTAGTGTGCAAAAAATCATCCCCAACTTTCTTTCTTGAAAAGAATTTGTCGAAATTTTTGTCCAACTTCATTTGCAATCACCCATTTTCTATAAAGTTGATGGTGAAATTTCTCAACAGACTCAAGGATCTGCCCATTCCTCCAAACAGCAAATTAGTCACACTTGATGTAGTCTCTTTATTCCTATCCACTCCAGTTTTTGATGTGGTCATGTTGTTTTGGACAAAAATTATTGAAACGCAAAAATTTTCCCTTCCTGAAATCAATGCCATTCATGAGGCTCTAAAACTTGTCACCGAAAACAACTATTTCCAGTTCGGCAACCAAATCTAAGGCAGGACTCAGGGGCCCCCATGAGCTCACCCCTTTCTGGCATCTTATCCGAGATTGTCCTTCAAGATCTCGAAACAAAATTATTCAACTCAGCAGCAATTTTACCCTTCTTCGTGTTGCTATGTCGATGATATATTTTTAATTTGGAATGGCAGCAATGAGCAATTAAACAGGCCTCATTGACTCTGCCAACAATATATATCCTATGATACATTTTATGAAGGAGGAAGAAAATAGCAGTGCTATCCCCTATTTAGATGTTTTCATCCAAAAAGATGATGCAGGAGCCTTGATGACGTCAGTATACTGAAAGCCTACCCATGTCTACTCTGTCATTCGTGCGGACTCTATGCACCCCATGGGCATACAAAATTGCAGCCTTTTGTTCCCCCACATAGGACTTCGCCGTATCTTCAAATGAGCAGCTGCTTGAAAAATAAATTTGAAACATCCATTCCATTGTTGCTTCCCATGGCTACAACTCAACAACAATAGACAAATTAATCAGTAAATATAGAAACAAAAACAGAAGAGATTCGGCGCTCCTCCCAATCACCGACCCCAAATGTACAACCTTTGCCAGACCTATTTCTTATGTTCCTGTCCTAGGTGAATCAGTCCACAAATTACTTTGAGCCCAAGATATCAAAATTGTTTTCAGACCAGCTTCAAATCTGAAGAAAATAATCAAAAGAGACAGAGACAAATTTAGCCTACTTCAAAAATCAGGTGTATACCAATTTCCCCTACATTTGCTGGATAATTCCATTGTTTACTACATCAGCAAAACCATACGTTCGTTACAAGAGAGGGTCGCAGAGCACCAAACTGATGTCAGCCAAAACAAGCTAATGACAGCTGCCACCAAGCTAGCAGTACAACACATGGTAACAATAGACTGGGAGCACGCCACACTGTACATGCATCCACTTTCTACAGAACCATAGTCTGCTAGGTTATTGAAATAATGATCTCATCCATCCCCATCAACAACCAAGACACTGGAATTGCTCTTCACGACATGTGGAAAGAAGCTCTTTGTTTAAACAGACCTAATGTCACCACATAATGTCACTTCACTGAAGATGGAGTGTTGTCATTGCTCCCCCATCTGCAACTGAGACACTGGAATTGCCCTTCACAACATGTGGAAAGAAGCTCTTTGTTTAAACAGACCTAACGTCACCACATAATGTCACTTCACTGAAGGTGGAGTATTGTCATTGCTCCCCCATCTGCAACTGAGACACTGGAATTGCCCTTCACAACATGTGGAAAGAAGCTCTTTGTCTAAACGGACCTAACATCACCACATAGTGTCACTTCACTGAAGATGGAGTGCTGTCATTGCTCCGAAAAGATTCTGAGTTTTCTCCTAAACACTTTCAACATGCAAATAGTTTGAAGGATAAACTTTCAAATTTTATTGCTCAATGACAGAGAATTTTAAGTTATTTTTAATTAATTTCTGAGCAAGAAGGTCCTTTTAATTGTGTAGGTAGAGTCAGTGTATTCTCACCTGAAAAGTTTAGAAAACATTAGTTAATATTTAGAGACATGCTTTTATTTGGTTATGAACATTTTAAACCAGTGTGGTAATTTCATATTATATACTAGGCATAATTCTGAATGGGTGGGTGAACATGTGTGATATCATCGGTGGCAGAAATTGGCAGTTTCTTTTTGGTTCAAAATTTGGTGGAGTGTTCTTACTTAGTTCTACCCCTATTGGAGTAACAGCTCAGGTTCTTAGTTAACCATGGGTCTGAAGTGATCTCTTGAAAAGTGTCAGAAATTTGTGGGGGTGGTTGCTGGTGTCCACCTTGTGAAGGAGTAGTATATTGTGAGTAATATGTGTGGAAAGCTGCGAATGAAGTTATCAATGGACATATGGTTTGCATTAAACTTATGTCTATTGATAACTTCATTTCCCTTTTTGGTGGGATTTAATTGTGACTAGAGTAATTTGTTAATGGTGAAAAGCTATGAATGAACTTATTGATGGGAAGAGTTATCAGTGAACATACATTTCACACCAAACTTTTGTCATGGGTTTAACTAGTCGAAATATTCTTGACATAGAAAATGCCACATCATGAAGGAATGCACAAAATGAGATGAAACTTACCACACATGTAAACAAGTAGGTGGGAAAGAAGTGATTTAATTTCTGAAGGATTACTTGAATGCAATGGGTGAAGAGACAGTATAATGCGATCTGAGTCAATAGCTTGTATGACCGCCATGGTGGGTATACATTCAGCAACATGGTGTGGCATCAAGTGGAAAAGTCCCCGGGTGGTGTGCTGAGGTATTGTGGACCATGCATCGTTGACCTGTGTCCATAATTCATTGACATTGCAAGAGGTCGTGCAAAGATGTGAAGTCATCTGCCAATGATGTCCCACACATTATTGGGGAGAAGTCTGGGTATCATGCTTGCCAAGGCAGAACCTGGACATATTGTAGGCTCTATCTGCTGATGTTGGTAGTGTGCAAGCAAGCATTATCATGTTGAAATTGGACATCAGGGATACCTCGGAGATACAGCAACAAAACGGGCTGCAGCGCCTCACAACGTATTGTCATGCTGTCATTGTACCCACTATGTGTATGAGCTCTGGATGGCTGTTGAAACTGATAGTGCCCCGAATCATGACAACAGGCGGGGAGCCATAATCATATGACTGACAGCAAGATCATCCCTGGTGACCATGTCATCTCCATACTCTCAATTGGTGATCATTGGCACTGAGACAGAAGTGACTCATCATTAAATATGACATGGTTCCATTCGTCCCACCACACATGTCTGTTATGGCACCACTGCAATCTTGCACAATAATGTGATGTGGTGAGTGACAGTCATCACAATTGCTGTTGAAAGTGCAAACCTCCCTCAGCAATCTGTGATTCACAGTCCATGTTGACATGGGGATGTCTGCATTGAATGTTTTCTGCTGTGGATTGTGGGGCTGCTATGGCTTGCTGTCAAATGTGGCAATTGAGGTGTCGGATGTCCACCTACATGCACCAGTCCTACTATGGTGACACATGTTATCTTCTACAACTATTATTGCCAAATTTGCTTGACAGTTGTTGCACCCCAATATGTTTTCACTGCAATGCGATGCAGGGACCACCCACCCACACGTAGCCCTATGATGAAGCTTCTGATAAAGGTGTCTGTGTGATGGTAGGATTCCCAATGACGTCACCCAGACATTCTCACTCCTTACATGTGCTTTTGCCACTGATATCACTCCGATGCAGTGATCCACATGCCCAGGTCAGGACGATCAAACTTGGCTATGCCGAGCCATTTTGTCCTGTTATCTCCCTCACCTATCATGCAATTGGTTCGCAATTGCACTAATTTTATAACCCGAATGTTGACACCCACCCACCTATTTGTATGGCATTCTGACAAATGCTTCCTGGTATGGCATTTTCTATGTTGAGCAGTGTATATTACTATCACATCTGGTAACTTTCCCCAGTATTTGCCAAAAATGTTTAATGAATTTTGTTTAAATGAAAAATCAGTGCATTATGCCTTTCATTGGTGCTCTAGAATAATTTTGCACAACTTTAATAAGCTGTGTACAAGGTAATTAGAAATGTATGTACAATTTAATAAAATATCTCAAATTAAATCACTTTCACACACGTTCATCATAAGCTGATCACCTTGTAATCACCATGTGAGCTCATCACTTTTAAGTGGTCAGGGTTGGGTTGTTTTACCTCTGAGCGGCACTTTTTTTGCACACAATGGGCTAAATGGCCAGGTCACATGGAGCCTGAAGGCTCAGAGAAGGTTGGGGGAGGGGACCCACTGGAACAGCTGTTGGGAGACAGATGGTAGCCTCCCGTCAAGGCCATCCAGCATGTTCTTTAACGTGCACAGGGTATGGCCTCCCACACACTGGGCCATGGCTTAATGTCCCATCCAACGGACGGCGGCCTTTCCAAGCCCATCAGTGTCCCCTACTGACCGTGGGCAAGGCGGGGAATTTTGCGGAGATAAATCTCAATGCTGACCCAGCTGGGACTCGAACCTGGGAACTACAGATTATGAGCCTGGCATGCTACCGACTGAGCCACCCCCGCCCATTAAGTGGTTAGGAGTCATGCAACTGATAACATGGTGATCTTACTTAGGGTGTTATGATTGCTTTAAGATTCACAGCCAGACCAGTGGCATGCAGTGAATGTGTTACATCCATAACTTCACATTCCACATTCTATGGGAAGAAAATGTTTATTGGGATTTTTAAAGAAACTAAGTTTATTGAGAGAGGTAGGACTAACACTATCAAACAACTCCTTAATCAGAGGCATGGGTCAAAACCTATTCCTTCACTGCTGAAGGCTTAAGCAACCAATGCTGGTAGGTACTTTTACAAGTGGATGCTTTCAAGAACTAAAATTAAAATAGAAACTGACCTGCCAGAAACACATTACTCCAGTGTAGGGTTGGCAATGCCTGTAGATGTGGGGGTTAAGATACTTATGATGGCCTCTGATAAGGATTATCCACCAGCTGATATGAGGTGTCTTGTGTGTTTATTTACTTGGGTACACATTCCTTCAAAAGAGGCACACAATGCAACAAGTTCAGGATCTGTAATCAAGAGCTCAAAGCCATTAGCTAGTCCAATGGATTTAATTTGTCAGCACCAAGACCCTGAAAAATTAACTGCATCTCAGCAGGGCATCAAAAAATAAAACATGGCGATGGAAAACCATGTTAATAAACCACAC
The DNA here is from genome assembly GCA_038380435.1 of Ryuthela nishihirai. Lineage (NCBI taxonomy): Eukaryota > Metazoa > Arthropoda > Arachnida > Araneae > Heptathelidae > Ryuthela > Ryuthela nishihirai. The sequence continues at coordinate 344,848 of JAWZYU010000017.1, forward strand.
TAATCTGATAACCCTCTCCTTCACTTACAGAAGAGAATACCTATTTTGAAAGGTACTAATAGTTGACCATAAGGTGAGTTTAGAGTTTTAGTATTAGGCCTAGCAAGGTTTGTGCATCACAAGGGATTGATATGCAGCTCTCCTTCTGGTGTATGCTTAGCTACCATTAGGGAATTAAAAATAATTATTTTTTTTTATTTTATTATATGCTATTATGGCCGTCCCATGGCCGAGTGGTTAGCATGCTTGGCTATGGATCTAAGGGACCTGGGTTCAAGCCCGGGTAAGGCATGGATGTGTGTGTTGTTTTTCTGCTGAGGTCCTGCCATCCTCTCAGATCTTTTACTTTGGCATATAAACTGACAGGCTCCTGTCAGACCTCTGTGGCAAGCAGCTGCTTGAGGGGGTATTTATTTTATTTATTTTATATGCTATTGCAACAAATGTGTCTATAGTTGATAATTTGCTAGCATGATATGTGAAAGTTATATTTTGTGCGTATAAGTGCTAAATTAAAGAGAATTGCATTTGCTTGTAAGCCAGGCTTTGATTCATTAGAAGACATGTACTAGAATGTTTTAACAAATTAGCTAAATCTTAGGTTTTAACTTTGTTATTATGAGAGCTTAGAAATATTCCACAAAGGGAGATTTGTTACAATATTCATGCATAACCGTAAAGTTTCTATGATACCTATATACCATTTTCAGGAGCAGAGGCAAATGAAATAGCCATTATGAATGGACTTACTGTTAATATACATATTTTAATGGTAAGCATTACTCTTTTGTGCATTCCATATTTTGATGAATCAAAGTGTAAAATTAAATTTTAGAGAGAGCAGAAATATTAAGTATTTTATTCTAAAAGCTAGTGTTTTATGTTTCAAATAATTTTTTATTTTAATATAATTTAATATTAATAATTTTATTCATAAAACATTAATTCCCATTTTTTTTAAAGCAAAAAGACAACTTTATTTGCTTATTTACTTATTTACTTTTGCTCATTGTTTATGAAAAAGCACATAACAGAAATTTGAAATAAAATGTAGACTGTCAAGTAAGGTATCACTCTTAATGTTAATATCATTTTTAGAACAAAAATTGTCTTGAGTCACATGGGATATAAACCCATGACCTCCTTATAACAAGTCAGGTGCTCTGAGCTACTGGCCACAGATTGATATCTCCTCTAATTGATATTATGAGCTTTCCTATCTATAGTACACAATATTCTGTGTGTTTCATGAAGGCACTGTGCTTGTTGCTCACAAACAACCTCACAAAGCAGATGACAAGTGTGTCATGAAGATGGCATGCCACAACTATATAAATGGATAAAGTTAAGAAATTCTTGAAGTTTTTGTTCAACTGTCAAGTAAGATAACACTCTTAGTTTAACATTGAATACGTGGGTTCATATCCCACCTGGCTCAAAACAATTTTTCTTCTAAAATTGATAATATGATACTAACAGTGACAGTTGAACAAAAAAAATTGAGAAATTTCTTCAATTTATCAAATGAAGAGTTACCTATAGATGTCAGTAGTAAGATGGAATAGAATTACTCTGTATAAGAACATGTTATTTTGACATCTCTTAGAGTTACAAATAGCCAAGAACTGAAATATTCAAAATTATACATTCATAACTAGGAAGAGGAGAACCTTAAGAAGGATATTTTACATTGAAGTTATGAGACCATTTCAAATGAACTTCACAGCTAAAAACAATCTCTCACCATCTGGCTTATGAAACAGGCAACCTATTATATTTATTTAAGAAATTCATAAAATTTTCGCTTGCTGAATATATGGAAACATATGAAAACTGGAATACAATACTTTTATATTAATATAACTCTGTTGTGTTTCGTTAGAGAATGCACCTCTTCAAAGCAAACCACATCACTTATTTTGTAGAAGCACTCACACTTTTTGGCTCTTTAGTTAAATTCTATAAATGACCCATGGAAGAACACGATCTTCCATGTAATATTCAGAATTGCATGGAATTGAAATTGTGAAATTGAATATTTTCTTTTTCATTTGCTGACATGCCTGTAAATGTAATTTATGTTGGAGAAAAATTAAATTGCAATTGCACTATCAGTAAGCTGCAACATTGGAATGTTAATTTATATGTTAATCAAAATTTAAATTACATCACACATGCAGAGCTTAAATTTGCCTTGTTATGCAATAAAACATTTGTCTCTATTCTCCATTTTTTCTTGTGCATTGTTTTTACAATAACTGATAATTTGTATTATTACTCTTTATCACATTTTCAATATTACACAATATATTTTATTTAACAGTTTATTTTGAAATCATGTGGCTAGTAGAAATTAACACAAAAAAGTTAATAATATTTAAATTATGTAAATGTAACATAAAGCTGTGAGAATGTAAATACAATAATGCCTCACTAATTGCGGTTTCAAGTATCTATGATTAATAAATTGTACACTGTTTCGCCAATAATGGTATCCAACCTTGAGTTTCTGTGACTGTAAGCAACAGTGACTAATTTTAGCATACTTTAACATGATGCATATAGCAGTAAGTATAGCATTTTTCTAGCATAATATTATTGGGACTCCTTTAATTTGAATTTACTTTTATGCATATAGAAAAGTGGATTAAGTCTCTTGATTTTAAAAGGAAGTTTTAAATTTTTCTGTTTTTTTTTTCTTGAGTGGAATTTTACTAAGCTCTGTATCTTTGTTAAGTATAAACTTCAGTGGATATTAGGGAAAGGACTTGCCTGCTCAGCAACATAATAAGGGGAAAATAAAAATTATCAAGATACATCCAATCTTAGCAGCTAGTTTGCTTAAATAATATTTTTAAGGCCAAGCGAAGCATTTTGATGAAAAAATTTAATATAAATATCATAATTTAATAATGAAAGATATAAAATGCAATATTATTAATCAAAATGAAATGTTTATTATAGGACTTTAGACATGCCTCTCAAGTGGAGTAACCAGATATTCAAATTTGTTGTGACTTTCCTGTTTCATAATGTAAAATCCCGATTCCTGCACTGGCATTGAAAAATTCTGAAGGCCAGAGACCAATGCACAATTAAAATTTTGTTACATTTTATTTCACTTAAATTTTTTAGTAATGAGTTAATTTTTTAGTAATGAATTTTACTGTCTCCACAATATTGGTGTTTTTTCTTCTTTTTTTTTATTTTAGTTTGAAAATTTATACAGTTTCATATATTGATATGAAAACAATAAAATATTAAAATACAAGGAAGTAACTCCTATATAATCACATAAAAAATGTAGAATATTCAGGAGTTACCTCCTTGAGCAAAAAATTAATGGGGGCATATGAAGTCAGAACATATTATGTAGAAGAAACTCTCAGAAAGGCTATCTTCATCAATCTTGAATATATATATAAAATTAGATGTATTATTTTGTTAGAAGTTGCTTATTTTATATATATATTATCCAGTGTAATTTTTGTTTTACATTCTATAAAAAAAGAGTAACTTTATATTTGGTTATTCTTTAGGCATCATTTTACAGACCAACTGCAGAAAGGCATAAAATTTTAATGCAAGATCATGGCTTTCCTTCTGATTTGGTATGTTTAATGACTTTATTTTCTGTTCATTTTATATATTTGTTTGTATTTCATTTCTTCTGTTTGATGCTCCAAAATATGTATTGGTAGAAAAAGAATTCAGCTTTGCCAAACTGTTATATTTATAGTGAGATGTATCCATTAAAACTAGAAATATAAATTTTTAGCAATGTGAAGCATATACAAAGTAAAAATTTAATATATTCTTCAAAGAATTTACTTGAAATAGCATATTCTCTGCTTACTACATTATTGCATATTACACATTTTTGGGTATTTTTAAAATTTTATTGAAATAAGTTCAGTAATTGATAAACTTATGGCAATTTATGGGTGTAGTAGATGGTAGTAACAATGTGTTATTTAAAGTTTAAATAGTGCAATCAATTTTGAAATCTTAAATGTATATAAGGCACACATATTTTCTTAATAATTAAATTTGCTTTTTTCCAGTTTGCTATTCAGAGCCAAATAAGATTGCATGGCTATTCTCCTGAGGATAGCATTATTTTCCTGAAACCAAGAAAGGTAATTTTAAGAATTTATTGTGCCATGAAATGTTTATATCTAAAGTATGTATGAAATATTTTTATTCCTAACAGTTACAGTACTTTACATGTCTATATGTTGAAGTAGTCTAATAAGGCTAGAGTGTAAAAAACTTGTTCAATTTAATGTATTGTTTTTAATCTAGGTGTGAGCAACATAGATTTTTAATTCCCATTTGACTAATGCTTTTAGTAAAACCTGATCACATTGACTCATCAGAAAATCAAGTATTTTTATATAAATGTAAATAGTTTTAAATTAATACACAGCCACAATTATCTGGAATTTTTAGCATTACTTAACCTAACTGGTACAATAATATTTATTTTTATGAAAAATTTAAATCAGTTATACAAGGACAGTGTTGCTTCAATTTAGCCAAAGTACCAACATTTAGTAATCCTGCTGCTAGTTACAGGCACTTGAAATTGCGGTGTTCTTCTTTTACTACTTTTTAGAGTATCACTCAGACTTAAGAAATAAAATTTTGTGAGTGATTAAAAAAAATTATTTTTTAATTTATTCTATGAGTAAAATATTAAAAGATAAGTTCCACTTAGAGTGGGACTCACACCCATCTCCCAGTTACATGCTGGGTATTCTCATCACTAAACTATCAAGCTAATTCATTCCTTCACTGAGTGATGACTGTAAGTGTTTACAGACTTTGTTGCTCTTGGTGCCATCTATGATTGAGAATGGCAACCCTTCAATATTGCTCAGAAGTAGATGTAAATTGGACAGTCACACAGGTTAAAGCATCATCAATAAATAGTAAATACACAGACCTTGTTGACATAGAATTAAAACATTTAGCTAAAATAAAAACTTTAGCTAAAAAAATTCGCATTTAAAAAAAAATGTGAATGTGACTTTACTGTCCAATTTAAATCTACTTCTGAACAATGTTAAAGGGTTGCTGTTCCTGACATAGATGTAATATAACTGGATGGGATTATCTGGCATCTAACTGGGAATGATGAGCTTGAGTCCCACTCATGGCAAAACTCATCTTTTCAGCTAAAATGATTTTTCAAAGCTAGCTCATGCTGATGCAATAAAACCATCAACTAAGATTAGAAAGATGAATTTTTAATATCAACTCTCTCTCAGTGGAACTTACTGCTACACGTTAATATAGAATAATCTGGTACTTCACCCATACTTCAGAGAGTCAGATTGAACTTTTTTGCCAGAACTTGAGTCAGATTACTTTTGCAGACAATGATATTAGCAAATCTATGGTAAATGTAGCTGTTTTAATGCTGTGTTTAATGACTTCAATGACTTACTCCTTTCCATACTTAGTTTTAAAATTTTGCAGTTTTACTATGTAATTCTTTGTTATGATACATGTTTAATATTCAAGTTTTCCAAGATGATTTTGGAAGAAGTTGATAGTTTAGTACTATTTCACAAATATATTTTACCCTATATATTTCTTATATGGTTGATTCTTCTGTGTAGTAAATATACAAGAATATGTAATAAAATGAATAGTTTATCAAAATGTAAAAAATAATTAGAAGAATGCATATCACCTCTGGTGGATGTGGGAATCTCGTTTTCAGAGAGAAGGAAGTTTTTTGTTTACCTACTTTTTTTCTCTGTAAAAAAAGTTTTAATTCAGGCTAATGGATGTAGGGAAAAATGCAAATAGTACTATTTATTAGTAATTATATAATATAAAAAGTACATAATACAAAATCCTCATGTAGTCATGGGTTATGGCGGTCTTATGAGACTGTAATTTTTCCTCTCCAGACATGTCTGTTCTGAACTGCTGCTGCCTTTGGCCACTGTAAGCCAATTCTATCAAGATCCTGTTTGACATTGTCTGCCCAATGCATCCTAGGTCTCCCCCTTTTCCTCAAACTTTTAGGCACACTGTTCATAGTTCTGTTTGCCAGTCTGAGCTATTTATATGGACAACATGGCCAAACCAATGCAGTCTCTCTCTGCATAAAATATTGCACAAAGGAGGGTGATGCCTCTTTCTTCTAACCTCATCATTACTTACAAAGTAAAATCACCCAATGCCCGTGATACTGTGCAAGCATCTAGAATCAAAGGCATCAAGTTTCTTGTTATCCTACTTAAAAAGAGAACACGTTTCACTACCATAACTAACCTTATAAAGAATCAAACTACTATACAGCCTAATTTTAGTCTTGTGTACACACTTATTTTCCCACACTCTCCATAAATTCTTAAAAGTCCCACTGGCAGTTCCTATTCTTCCATTTATCTCGTGCTGCACATCGCAGGTATCTGTTAATAGCTCCCAAGATGAGATACTTGTTCAAGAGTGCAGCCATTCAAAGCAACTGAAGCACCATCTGCCTGACCAATTTTCGTCACTTTAGTTTTTATTTCTGTTTATCACCAACCTACTCTATTACAAGGCTCATCAACAGCCCTAATGAAAAATATTCATCTCATCAACATCATTAGTCAACATGGCCAAATCATCTGCATAGTATAAATCAGAAATTTTGAAAACTTTAGACCATTTAAGTCCAAAATTAAATGAATTGGTGTTGATTCATATTAATCATGCACTTCCTTCTTTCAGAAATAAGTTCCATAACCTTATCACTCAAAAAATTTTGTTTCCTTCTCTTCCCTTTTACCCAAAAGAGACCAAAAGAGAATGTTGGTTAGCAATGCTAAACCAATTGCTACAAGCCTTACAAACTCTCACACCTGACTCAGTGTTATTATAGAGAGCTTTCATTACACTAACTGTCAGGTATTCCATATGATGTAATGATCAACCACAAACTATGTCGATCAACAGAGTCAAAAGCCTTTTTGAAATCTATAAAGTTAGTAACCACAGGTTTCCGAAACTCTAAACATTTCTCAAGAATCGGCCTAAGTAAAAGTATTTGATCTATACATCCCCTACCACTTCTGTATCCACACACAGTTGTCCATCAACCAAATTCTTAATTCTATTAAGTATAATCATGCAAAGAACTTTACCTGGAACATAAAGTAAACTAATTCCCCTCTAATTATCACAAGAACCATGATAATCTTTTTTAATAATCAGGATAATAATAGCTCTACTAAAATCTTTAGGTACACCTTTATAATAAAAAAAAATATTCAAAATTTCATTCAGCCATGTGAATGTTCCCAGCTCTAAGCATTTTAGTGGTGATTTCATCCACCCTTGGGGATTTACACAGTTTCAATGTAGAGATATCCAAAGTAACTTTGGAATGTAATATAGGGCCATCATTAAAGCCAGTAATGCATCTATATTCATTACAAACAATGGGAGTGGAAATAATCACATTATTTAGAACATCTCTGAAATGCTCAGCCCACCTAGCCATCACAGAATCCTCACCTTCCACCTTTTGCCCTCCATTCTAGTATGGGAGAGGCAGCATTCATCTCAAACATCAATGGCCCAGTTACTGCCACATTTTTCCTGGAGGTGCAGGTTTTGCCAGTTTTGATGTAGTTCTGGTAGAGGTGCAATGTTGCATGCAGAAATCCCAGATGTTCTGCAGCCATGGATATAGAACATCTCATCTTCCTCACACCAACTATCTACCCATAATTGAACTCATTCAGGTTGTCATGTTTAGCCATCATAACAGTCAGTTTATTGTCAATTTCTGACAGATTTATAGCCTGCAAGGGATTTTGGTTGGCTGCATTATTATTCTGGAGTAGGGCAGGTTTGTGATGGGTGTAATAATAAATTGTGTTTTCAGTTTATTTCAATACCTATCCAACCCAAAAGAGATTTTTATCTTTGAAAATGAACAGTTTTCTCTTTAAAAAAAAAATTGCATTTTCCCACCTGTTTTGTGTCTAAGGGGTCAACTCATTGTTGCCAATGGAAACTTTGTGACCTTCACATTCTACCACCAAAATTTGAAATTTCTAGCATATACGTTGTTTGCAATATTCTTTAAAAATTTTGAAATTTTCATTTTTTTTCCACCATTTAAAGGACACAATTATAGCTTTTGGAAGATTCAGAAAGAAAATATGCAAATCATAATATTTCATCAATACCTATCCAACACAAAAAGAATTTTTTAATTTATTTCTATAAACAAAAAAGTTGTTGTATACAGATGGATGGACAGATGATAAAGTGAACACATCTCTTTTTTTTTTAAAGTGAGATATGAGTAAATTTAATATCCCCTGAAGTAGTTGATTGCCACAGAAGGCTTACAGGAGCCTGTGAGTTTGTTCACCATAAAGGAGGACTGTGAAGAAGGTGAGACCTCAACAGAAAGACAACATAGACATCTGTAGTTCCCAGGTTCGAGTCCCAGCTGGGTCAGCATTGAGATTTATCTCCGCAAAATTTCCCCGCCCTGCCCACGGTCAGTAGGGGACACCAATGGGCTTGGAAAGGCCGCCGTCCGTCGGATGGGACGTTAAGCCGTGGCCCCGTGTGCGGGAGAGCCATACCCTGTGAACGTTAAAGAACATGCTGGATGGCCTTGATGGGAGGCTACCATCTGTCTCCCAACAGCTGTTCGAGTGGGTCTCCTCCCCCAACCTTCTCTGAGCCTTCAGGGTCCTTGTGGCCTGGCCATTTAGCCCATGGTGTGCAAAAAAGTGCCGCTCAGAGGTAAAACAATCCAATCCAACATAGACATCTGAGCTGTACCCGGAATTTGAACCCTGATTCCTTTGATCACTAGCCAAGCAAACAACCACTTGGCCAAAAATTACACTAAACTATATTTATAAATGTGTTAAAAATAATCCATTGATTAATGTTGATAAACACCTTTAAATTGGTTTGTTTGTGTTGTAATATATTTAATATATAAATTTATTTTTAGGGAGAGCAGCTGTTAAATTTTGAAGACATTTCATCAGTTATTGAGAAAGAAGGTCGAAATATATCTGTTGTTTATTTTGAAGGTGTGCACTATTATTCTGGTCAATTGTTAGATATTGAAAGAATTACCAAAATTTCCCACAAACAAGTATGCATTTTCATTTTTGCATTTTATTAGAATAAATTTGTGTTCATGTATATTTAATTCCCAAAACGAATGTTATTACCACTTTGCAGATAATAATAAATAGTACTTATCAGTTACTTTAAATAAAACATACTTTATTTTGCTGATGCACATTTCATGAAAACTCTATCCCTTTTCTCAAACCATTATTTCTCCAGCCTGCCATCTATCCAGGGTTTGTTTAATTTTTTGAGTGGAATGTCATTTACTGTCCTATCTCTGTTGCAGTTCATATGTGACCTTTGTTATCTTTATAATTTAAATATCTAAAAATGTATGATGAATTTTTCTTCTTTTGTGATAATTTATTGTAAGGAAAACGGGTAGCATTTTTAGATATTTAGTAATTGAAACTGAACTTAATATACTACAAATAAAATATAATTAGTTATTTTAATGCTTGTGTTAAAAAGTTTAAAAATATGTTTTATTTTCTCTATGCTTATTTTCAGATAATGTTCTATTTGCTAAATATTATGTGGAAAATATTTTCACTGACATACGGATGCCTACCATTGGCACACCAATGGTAGGTGCCCAAATCCTCGGTGATGAATTTAGAATCTTAAAAATAGTGGAAAAAAGATGAGTCGACATTAGTTCAATGGTACAATATTCTGGCATGTTTCTGGGGAGATGTGGGTTCAAGTCCTGTATGTCGGCGAAAATTTTTTCACATCATATTTATTGATATATTGACATTAAAAAGTCAACAGGTAATGTTGTGATTGTCATCTATGTTTTATTTGCTGTACCATTTGAGCTACAGCTATAAGAACTTCAATTGAATGTAATATAAGTTATTAAATTGTTATTGAATTTAATAGAAATAACAACTGTTAAACTTATTGTTTCATCAAACATGTTAGCCATTTAGCCCACTGTGTGCAAAATGGTGCCACTCAGAATTTAAGTAAATCAAATATGCTATTCATGTTTTTTCGCTAATGCAAAAGTTTACTAGCAACAAAATATGAATAAAAATAACTGTGTTAGTAATTCTAAGTAATTTAAATATTATTGAAACAGATAATAACTAACTTTGTTCATAAAGTTTGATGCTATAATTAAAATTTTTCTAATAATTACTCTACAACAATTAATGTCTTTCAGGGTTGTGTAGTTGGGTTTGACCTGGCGCATGCAGTAGGCAATGTTAAACTCCAGTTACATGAGTGGGAAGTTGACTTTGCTCTATGGTGCACATATAAGGTGAGTTTTGTTAAAGAATAACAGTTACCATAAAATAACCCACCCTATATACATTATATTATCAAAGTATTTAAACTTCCATGAATTTGAATTATATTTAATTGAATAAAAAGCCATATCCAAAATTCTTTTAACTCTAAAAGTAAGCTTCATATGGGAAAATGATATACATAATCCTCAAGTAGTCAAGGGCTAAGAGGTCCAACCAGATTGTGTAATTTATTTCTCCAAACACATCTATTCTGAGCAACAGCTGTTGCACTTGGCCATTACAGGCTAATTCTATCAAGGTCCTATGTGATACTGCCTGTTGTATTTTAAGTTCCCCATTCTGAGGCTTTTAGGTGCCTTATTCATAAGTTGACTTGCTAATCTGAAATTCTGCATGCAGGCAACATGATGAAACCAAGTACTCTCTTTCTCCACAAGATCCTGCTTAAAGGTGGCTGCTAATTTCTTCACCTAGCCTCATCATTACTTATCTAGTTAAACTACCTAATGCCCATGTAGGCATCTAGAACCAAAGGTATCAAGTTTTCTGGTATTTTGGTTATGAAAAGGCCAAGTATCACTATCGTGGCAAACTTTAGAAAGAACCATACTACTTTATATCCTAATTTTATTCTTTAGGTGTATAAGCCTATTTTTCTATAATCCCCACAGATTCTTAAAAGTCCTAGTAGAAATGTCTATTCGTTTGTTAATCTCATATTGTCTATTACTGGTATATGCTAAACAACTGTCAAGATAATGAAACTCTTAAGAATGCAGCCATTTCAAAGGATTAAAGCACCACCTTCTGAGTGATGTAACTGAAATGTATGTTGATGTACCATTTGTTTTCCTTAACTTCAATTTGTAATGTGTTCATTTTATCCTTCATAATTTAAAACTAAAATTATGCTGAATTTTTCTTAACTTTAGTTTTCTCTCTTTTTATCACCAAGCCTGGTTTATTATCAGTCTCATCAACAGTTCTAATGAAAGAGTTATAATTTCCCAAAAAGACCCAAATCATCAGCATAATCTAAGTCAGAAATTTCAAATCTCTTACCATTTAAGACCAAAATCTTCCCCTTGCAGCAAATTCCTCATAACATAATCTTTTTACCAAACTAAAGAGAAAAGGTAATAAAATGCACCCTTGCTATTTAGTAGAATGTGAATCAAATATACAAGCTTTACCAACTTTATGTTTTATAGAGAGAGCCACTATTACGTTAACTAACTTATCTGCTATACCATATGATCTCATGATTAGTCATAAATTATGACAGTCAACAGAATAAAAGCCTTTCTGGAATCTACCAAGCTCTACTCTGTTTCATCTAAGTTGAGACACATAAACTATACGACACAGGCAAGCCTTTCCTAGCATCAGTGCACATAAAAGCCATTACTGGTTACATTTTGAGCCTCATTTTTAAGCATGTAATAATACCTGAGATGTACAACCATGTATCCCCCATGCTAAATAAATGCCAACATTCAATTATGTAAATATGGATAAATATGAAATAATAAAAATATTACCAATGCAACAAATTTAACCTTTGAAATGAAATTGAAATGAAAACCTTAACTGCCTAGTGATTAGGTAACTAGTTACTGATTTAGTGGGAAAACTTTGTGTGTTGTGTTAGCTCTAACTGTGGCAGTGATCAGCAATGACTTTGGTCTTAGTAGGGCATGTCTTTATATGAGAAGGCCTGTAAAAGCTAGGAGTAGCTTCTAGGATTCTTCTCTGTCCTATATGTCCAAATATATTTTTAAAAATATTATTTCAGCCCGTGATTTACTGGAAACTGTTATCATCTAATACAATGCCTATGGTATTATCACTACTACTGCTAAATCAACAAGTATATATTTCAAAGTCCATTTATTACATTGACTGCCACACTTTACAAATTGTGTGGCTTGAATTTACTTAAGTTTCATCCTAATAGTGAATATTTCTTTTACTCCCATGAGATGCCTTAATTGCTATAAGTAATTTTGTCTCCATATTATTATATTGTATTGTGTATTGTTCAGTAAAGCAGTTTCATGTTTGAGTGGAAAATAAAAACCATCTCTGTATAATGTTATACTTAAATTAGGAAATCAAAATCTGAGTTTTAGTGATACTAATACTTTGCTTAATTCAGCAGTTCATTTCTGATGAAGAATTCTTGCACTTTTTTTCCTGATAGCTGTCAAGATAAATTAATCACATTTTTGTTTTTTAAATTTGCCACTGCTTACCTGGAGTGTGGAATATCCAACTTGAATCAAATTCATTGTAAATATAGTACTTTTAGAGACCAGGTACTTTAAGAAATTCTATTTGCAATTCCCTTTATTGGTATTTCAACCTGATTTCCCAACATTCGATTTAAACTTGATTTATAATGATCTTGTAAGCAGCTTTATTTGTCTGTGCCATTTTGGCTGCACACACAACTTTAGCCATCTTATCTTCAAGAGTTGGTGGTTTCAGTTTTGTTTTACTGTTCAGATTCATAACTCTCCTGATTATTAGTATTAAGGGCTAATAAAGTCAGAGTGCATCATCTAGCAAATAAATAAAGTATATGAAATCTATGTTTTGTGACTATTGCTTTGTTGAAATCGATATATCAGAGAAATCTATACATTGTTTTTTTATATTGACAAGTACACTGATAAGTAGTGATGAGGTCTTTATCCAATATGCAAAGAGCTGTTTGTTTAGTCCAAGTCTCAACTTAGATGAAACAGAGTATAGTAACCATAGACTTTTGAAACTCTAAACATTTCTCAAGAATATGCCTAAAGATCCTCTACCATTTCTGAACCAACCATTCTAAGAGTTGTACATAAACCAATTTTTTCATTAAACATAATAATGCAAATAACTTTACATGGAACAGATAGTAGTCTGATACCCTTATAATTATTACAAAACTTCAATTACCTTTTTTTTAAAGTAAGGATGATACTTGTAATAAAGTACTTAGAAACAACACATTTAACATGAAAAATGTTCATATTTTCAGTCAGCTATGTGGTAACAGAACCATTCCTAGCTCTAAACATTTCAGTAGTAATTTCATCTATCCCTTGGTTTTTGTAGTTTTAATTTTGAGATATAATAACCTCAGATTGTGATATAGAGCTATCATGAAAGTCAGCAATGCATCTCTTCATTACAACAATGGACGTTGAACTAACCTTATTGTTCAAAACATCTCTTAAATGTTCAGCCCATTTGGTACATCATCTAGCAACCAAATAAAGTATATCAAATTTATTTTTCGTGTTCAAACTTTGTTGAAAAAACACTACTTTGTTGAAACCATTATATCATAAAAATCTGTACTTTTTTTTTTATGCTGACAAGAACACTTATAAGTAGAGATGAGGTCTTTAGCTATGAGGCATAGAGCTGTTTACATCGGGGGCGGTGGTGGCTCAGTCCGTAGCGCACCAGGCTCGTAATCTGTAGTTCCCAGGTTCGAGTCCCAGCTGGGTCAGCATTGAGATTTATCTCCGCAAAATTCCCCGCCCTGCCCACGGTCAGTAGGGGGACACCGATGGGCTTGGAAAGGCCGTCGTCCATCGGATGGGACGTTAAGCCGTGGCCCCGTGTGCGGGAGAGCCATACCCTGTGCACGTTAAAGAACACGCTGGATGGCCTTGACGGGAGGCTGCCATCTGTCTCCCAACAGCTGTTCCAGTGGGTCCCCTCCCCCAACCTTCTCTGAGCCTTCGGGGTCCTTGTGACCTGGCCATTTAGCCCATGGTGTGCAAAAAAAGTGCCGCTCAGAGGTAAAACAACCCAAACAACCGCTGTTTACATCATGAAAACTGAGTATAGTAACCACAGGTTCTTGAAACTAAATATATCTCAAGAATATATTCTTAAGCTATGATAGAAGAGGGCACAGAAAAATTGAAGATCTCATTGAAATCTTTCTAATCTCAGTTTTCAACAATACTCATTTAATATTTAGTGTTACTGAAGGTAAAATTTATTGAAGGCAAAAATTTGTTTAACTGTTATTCGTGATGTTATTAACTATATTTCATGCATTTTTCAAGAACATTTTGAAAGTCCTCTTAAACAAAGTAAAAATGTTATACTGCAATGGCACTACAGTCTCTTGCCACATCCCATCTTCCACCCCCTATTTTTTTTCCCAGCTAGATGGAGTCATTTGTCCCTCTCTTTTTTTTTATAGATCTATCCTGAGTAAGGTGTTAACCTTTGCAAGTTTTCTTGAATTGCTGATGCATTTAAAATGAAAAAAGTGTTTCATTAGATATTTCGTTTGCCCATCTGCATTTTATGCAGCTAAAGTAACAATATATTCTCACAGCCATTTCTCTGTCTGATGGGACATTAGGCCATGGCCCTGTGTGCGGGAGAGCCATGCTCTGTACACATTAAAGAACATGCTGGATGGCCTTGACGGGAGGCTACCATATGTTTCACAACAACTGTTCCAGTGGGTCCCCCACCCCAACCTTTTCTGAGCCTTCGGGGTCCATGTGACCTGGCCATTTAGCCCATGGTGTGCAAAAAAAGTGCTGCTCGGAGGTAAAACAACCTAACCCAACTCACAGCCGTTTCTGATGACTTTTTCCAAATGAAACTATTATCCATAGCTGCCAACTGCTCTGAATTCTGCTTTAAAATCAAAATTGGTCATTAAAAACTAAATTTTGCTTCAGGTTTTACTTTTTTAAAGAAAATATACTTGTAAATTCTACTGTATTTTCTTCTTTTTCCAAAAGGAGAATAGTAAAGTGAAGAACTGTTTCCATTTTAGCTCATTTACTGCACTAAATGTATGCCACTGTCCCCATTTCCTAACATGTGCTTGAGTGTAGGCTTACCTACACATTAATGCTCTGCAGGTCAGAGAGAATCTATAGGACTTCAGCTGACCATTTCCAGACAGAACACCTGGCCAAGTTTGCATTTAATTTTTTTTTACAGAATTGAAGGCCACAACTCCCAGCTTTGTACATCTAATTGCAAATTGGATTATTTAGAACCAGTTGTCTTGAAGCTTCAGTGTAAGGGAAGTTACACTTTCAAATTTGTAGTTCAGCTTATCCATGAACATGTTTATACTCAAGTATATACAGTAGATCCTGCTGTTTTAGTAAGTTTAAAAAAATATGTTTGCTTTGGACTTTGGTCATGGCTGCTTTAAGCCACTATTTCCTGTGCTGCATGTCAAACTGCCACTTCCAGCAATCGAGCATTTTCTAAAAAATTTACTAGAAAAAGGGATGCAAAAGCATTTGTTATTCCCTCTGTATTATAATGTTAATTTTTGAAATATATCGATAAATTTATTATTAACCCTTCCAGTGTCCATGTCATCTGTATACATTTGCAGAATCCGAAATGAGGGCCTAGGACGTATGTATATGTTTTTAGTACAACAAAAAAAAAAAATCGATTTTTTAAAATAAAAATTGCCATTGTAATTTTTTTATAAACACAGTCGTATCAGAATAATATGATCACCTACCTAATAATGGCAATAACCACCCTTGGCCTGGATGACAGTGGCAAGACAGTGTGGCATGGACGCAATGAGGCCTTGGAAGGTTGCCAGAGGCACACATGCCCATTTCGACTCCAGCAGAGCATAGAGGTTCTGGAGATGACATAGTTGTGGGTCCGCACGCCGAACTTGTTGATCCAAATGGTTTCACAAGTGCTCTATGGGATTGAGGTTGGAAGATTTCGCCGCCCAAGGGAGAACGGAGACATCGCTGTTGCATTCCTGGAACCAGTCACACACCACCTTAGCGACATGGCAGGGTGCATTGTCCTGTTGGTAGACACCATCACCACCAGGGTAAACGTTCAACATGAAGGGATGCCTGTGGTCAGCAAGGATGGATAGGTAGCCATTGGCATTCAGGGACCCATCCAGTGGTACCAGCAGTCCCAGGTCATATCAGGAAAACATCCCCCAGACATTCACTCTGCCACCGCCGGCCTATACTTGACCAACAAGCATGTCCGGGTGTTGGTTTTTGTGTATCTACCACCATATCTGCTACCGCTCGTCACTTCTGTGGAGTAGAAACCTCGATTTGTTGGAGAAGGCAACCTTTTTCCACTCTTCTACTGTCCAATGATGGTAGTCCTGTGCAAACTGCAGGTGTTGTTGCCGATGGACCTTTATGCAGCATTGACTCCAGAAGACCCATGCGCAACAGGGTTCGCTCTACTGTTATTGGGGACACATACCTGGGTGCCCCAGCATTCATTTGAGTGGTCAATTGCAGCACTGTTGTGTGTCGAATGTCGACCAGTCGACGGAGGCGACTTCTCCTCTGGGGTCGATGGCCTTTGGGGCTCCACAGTTATGATGTCTGGAGGTACTCGGTGTGCCAGCGGCCCATTCTTGGTACACCCTTACTACAGCACCTTGTAAACAGCCCACGAAGTCTGCTGTTTCCTAATTTCTTTCACCCTTGGTGTGGTAGCCAATGATCATTCCTTTTTGAACATCCATAAAATCATTACCTCTGCCCATTGTGCTCACGTTACTATGGCTCATCTGTCCTGGCTGGCCGCATATATCTCCATGTGGTCGACCTTGTCAAGTGCACTCTGTGATGGGCTGGTACACTGTGATTCCGTGGGTGGTCATATTATTCTGATACGACTGTGTATATATATATATTATAAAAATATATAATTCAGGCTTCAAAAATAATATTTTGCTTCTTAATTTGATGCATATTTTATTAAACTAAAATATAAATAATTTTATAAAGCCATTTGATTGCCATTTCTTAGAAGCACTAAATGGTATTGCTGATTTGCTGTTGTATTTGCCGATTTGCTGTTGTGGGAATAAGAAAATAGGTTTAAGGCAAAAAAGGAATGTAAAACGAGGGAAAAAACAGAGGTATGTATTTTGTAATAACTTTCAAAATCTTCCATTTTTAAAATTAGCAGTTTTTTTTTGTTAATTTTTAGGAGAATTTTAAAACTTTAAGTAAAAATTTATTGATAATAGTTCAAATCAAACTTGTGAGCTTAAATTGGTAGGTTGCGTCAGCAATGACGCAACCTACCAATTTAAGTAACATTAACAAACAAATCAGCAATACCATATGGTGTTTCTAAGAAATGGCAATTAGATGGCTTTAACAAATTATTTATATTATAGTTTAGTAAAATATGCATCAAATGAAAAGAGAAAATATTATTTTTCAAACTTGAATTGCGTATTTTTAAAAGATATATTTAAGAAAATTTTCCAACCGCAATTTCTATTTTATTAATTTTATTTTACTATAAATGAATGTAGATGTTTTGGGCCTCTCATTTCGGATTCTGTCAATGTCAGTGTTCATCTTGTGCCCTGGAAGGGTTAAAGTGAGTGTTAAATACCAAATAATTAATATCACTTTTTTCTTGTCTACTGTCCCATAACTTGATATTTTGCAGATGTATCTCAAGTATTTAATCAATTTAGAACATTTTTGGTGCCCTTACTATCTTACATTTGATATTTGCCATACATTTCTAAATATTTACTGTTAATACCTATAATTTTAATTTAACAAATGAAGTGTTAAACTTTGAATGCATATAATAGAAATCAATTTCCTGCAATTTAAAATTAAAATGTATATGTAATAAAGCATTTAAAAAAAAATTAAAGTATTGGTTTTTGTCTTGCAGTATTTGAATTCAGGAGCAGGTTGTCTTGCATCAGTTTTTATTCATAGCCATAATATACAGCATGGAATTAATGACTCTTTCCCTCTGCTTCGAGGATGGTGGGGAGTAGATCCAAAAGTTAAATTTGAAATGAGAAATGGTAAATATTTTACCATTATTTTAATAACAAATATATTTATACATAAAAATTTAGCTTTTAAAAATGCAGCAATATACATATATGTAACCTGGGTGCAAAAATGCTTCTTATGAAGGCTTTTTGTAAAAAAGATGAGTTGTGGCAACATGTGGGATTTGAACCCATGTCTCTTGAGATTTATGTCAGAGCGTTATAAGACCATTAACATATTTATCATTCATTCACTGATGTAACTTATCAATCTACCTGTCTTTGTCACTTCTGGTGCCATCTGTGATTTCAGAAAGCAACTTTTAATGTTGCACTGAGTAAAATGTAAATATATAAGTAAGTCACTCACACTAAAGCAGTATTAATGAATTAATCAATGAATAATAACTCCATAGAGTTACCTGTTGATTTTGAAGTCAATAATCGATTTATTAACTTCAAAGTCAATAGGTAACGCTGTGGATTTACTATTTATTTATTTGTCCTATTACAATTACATGACCATGTTTAATTCTCTGATAATTTTATTTTAAAAGCACTTCCACAAAATATATATGTTACCTAAAAAGAAAAAAAAAGCCTCCTCAAGCAGCTGCTTGCCCCAGAAGTCCGAGGGGAGCCTGTCAGTTAAATATGCCATAGAGATCTGTGAGGAAGGTGAGACCTCAGCAGAAAGAAAACACGAAACATCCATACCTTATTTAGGGCCTGAACCCAGGTCCCATTGATCAGTAGCCAAGTACACTAACCACTCAGCCATGGGATGGCTATGCTACCTAGTGTCAACAGTAAAAAATTACAAATTCTACTTACCATTGTCAATACAGTAGACAAGAAATCAGTGGCAGCTTGTGACTAAAATTTTTGGTGGGGCACTTTGCATAGCACAGGCAAGGCCTGGATATAGCAAAAAAAAAAAAAAAAATTGGGGGAGATGCTTGGTATTGAACTGAATCAGGATGAAATAATGTTCCATAATGCACATATTAATTTTTTCCAGCTATTCTTATAATGCATGATTTAAAAAAAAAACTCGGAAAGGTATACTTGTGTACTTTCTACTTTGATTCCGTTCAGTCGGTAGCGTGCCAGGCTCGTAATCTGTAGTTCCCAGGTTCGAGTCCCAGCTAAGTAAGCATTGAGATTTATCTCCACAAAACTCCCTGCCCTGCCACGGTCAGTAGGGGATGATGATGGGCTTGGAAAGGCCGCCGCCCATCATATGGGATGTTAAGCTGTGGCTCTGTGTGCGGGAGAGTCATACTTCACCCCCTAGCTATGTCATTGGTCCAACCACAGTTGACATGGTGCCGATATCCTTCTCCTATGGATGCATAACACCAGATGGCAATCATCCCTTGAGGTTATTGCCTATCATTATCCACTACTAAATCATCTGGATGAGCTCTGTCCTTGTTGGAATCTCTGCCAAAGTCTATGCACTGACTGGCTCACATTAAGTCATCTGGCAACTGCTTGTCTTTGGCCTATCTTGAGCTGACCTATAACTTGCCACTGTGCTTCTTCCAATAAATGTTGCAGCTATATCAACAAATCTGCTATTCGACAACACTTTTCAGTTCACAGGTGAACTGGACAATAGCTTTAAAATGCTCTTATATACCATTCATTTTGTATACCTTACTTAAATCCTGTGGCATATTTTGCATAAATGACTTTTATGCATTTCTATCGTAGGAGATTTATTGTGTCGTGTTTTGTTTTCATTTGTTCCTTAATTTATTGAAACCAGTGTATATCATGCAACTGTAAATAATGCTTATGTTTAATGAGAAAAATAATTTAGCATTTATGAATTTCTAGAATTTAAACCAACTGATGGAGCAGATGTTTTTCGGTTAAGTAATCCATCACCATTCCTTATATCTATGATGTTGCCAAATCTTGAAGTAAGTATTTTATTATTATTATCTGATTAGCCAGATTTTTCCTTCAAAGTAAAATCCTAATTTAATATATGAATAAAATTACCATACTCCACACTTAGGACTTACACTGGTTGTTAAAATTAGAAGGAAAAAAAAGTAAACCATTAGAGATATGAATAATTGACATAAAATAAGAAATCAGAATGACGCTTATTAATCAGAACCAGGCAAGTGTGAAAATGTCAAACCATCTCCTGGATTCAAATGTGGGATCACACAGATATCCAAAAACATGCAGTAATGAGATTATGAGGAAATTTTTGATTACACACCTTACTGACTCGTTATTTTATATTTTTACAAGACTTTTTTTGTAATAATATGGACAGTAGATTCATATGAAATGAGAATTCATAATTGAACATTTGAATATTTATCATAATTTAAAAAAAAATTTTCTACTTGTTTGCACTGGCTAGTAAAAGTTGTTGCTTTTATTGCTGTTATTTTTCGAACAATGGTGATGTGGAATATGCCCTGTTTGTGTTAATAAGTTTATATTAAAACTTTATAAGTATTTAATTGTATAGCCATGAATTCCCATTTCATATGAATTCATCAGCCACATTATTAAAAAAAAACCTAAAAATATGAGGTCATAGAGGGAGTGACTCAGTGAATGTGGGATAAAAAAAATGCCCATAATCTTGTTACCACATTTTTGTAAAATCGTCAAAATTGACCTGCAGAACTTGAGCCTATATTAATTAAGATTATATACTTAGGCTATTTAATCCTGATTCACCATCAGTATTATTTAAGTGAGGTTATTATTATTCTTTTGTATTCTAAAAGGCTAATTGAGGTATAATTAACATTGTGCATAAATATGAGTGATACCACATAATAACCTCACTTGGGTATTTTAACTTGTTTCTGTGCTGGTTTAAATAGTGTAATAATATCAAAGGTAGTTCTCTGACATTGTCGCATCATATAAACTTACCTAAGGAAATGTGAATCGTTACAACAGTCAGCTCAATTGGTATGTGTAGGTGGGCACACATTCAAATGCAGGAGATGAATGACTTCTTCATGCTTTGCCTTATCCTGACATGCTAAAACAAAATATAGGTCTGTATTAAACAAGAAAACAGAATGCACAAATTAAAAAAAAAAAGGTTTCAATACTGGAATATATTATGGATTTCTAACAGCCAGCTAGACTACATGGTAATTACAGCAGTGGCATGCTCACAAGGTTACATTGTGAATGGGTGGGGAACATATTTATTTCAACTTAATGGGGGCGGCATGTTTGAATCTTGTATTTTTGATTTTCGGAACAAATCTACTTGGAAATTACTTAAACATTATTAATAATTTTGCTCATCAATTTGTAGTTCTGCATGTTGGCAATATACACCTATCCCTCGATTTACACGGTACTCAGTTCACACAATTTTGGCTTTGCACGGTCAAAAAATTTCTATTTACACAGTACTGACTGAGATGTACATAGAAAGGAAATCTCAGTCAGTACCGTGTAAATCGAAACTGGTTGCATTTTTTGACTGTGCAAAGCCAAAATTGTGTGAACTGAGTACCGTGTAAATCGAGGGATAGGTGTATAACTAAACTTCGACATTTTCTTCCCAAATAAAATGTTGCTTAACCCTTACGTTGTGGGGTTTCTGAAACTGAACTCACTGTGGTGACTAGATTTATTTTAAAGTGTTTTCAGAAAATAAAATAAACACATTTAGAACCTCATCCTGAAGTAACTAATGAACAGAAATATGTCATGTTATATACCAAAAGAAAGAACATTTAATTGTGATTAATAAAATGGCAAAAATTCGAAGAAAATGGTAAATTAAAGTTTTTAAGCATTTTTTTAAAAATTGCAAAATTTTACTGTATTTTTTCCACATTATCTTTAGTAACATTTCAAATATATATATATATTTTTCTTTTTTTTTTCTACATTATTTTATTATTAACTGTTTATAATATTTCAATTATTGCTTAATCTTTCATTTATTTTATTTTTTTCTAAATTATTTAGTTATTTATGCATAATGCATATTCTTAGACTTTTGATGATCAGTAAACTCTAAGCTTAAGTAAAGCAGTGTCATAAAAAATAATTTTGCTTTGAAAATTAGATAAGTTAAATAAGAAATGAAAAATATATCAGAAAAGTGATAAAGAACTTTGGAAAAAAAATTAAAAAAGTTTCAAAGCATTTAAGTTTAATTGATGCATTGAATTTGAGAATTAGTCGTTTATTATGAAGCTGCATAACTGCTACAAAAAAGTTTAATTCTAAAATTTCTACAAAAAAATTCTTTAATTCTAAATTTTCAATTTGGTTAAAAATCGTAATTTCCTGCCCTTAATATGCTTTAAATATAATTAAAAATATTGATAAATAAAGCCTTATTGTTTAAAAATCGTGCTCCGAGTAATCCTAATGCTTGTTCTGGTTGCTGCCATTATAGATCACTAGCAGTTTCACTTTTGATTGTTTCTAATTAATTATTGTTTATAATCACAGTATCTATTTGAGAAGCAATAAAAATTATTTTAAAAGCATTAAAGTAAATAAAAAATCTTGAAAATCAAGTCTGCTAAAATATTGATCAAAAACTGAAGTGCATAGTTCCTGGATGATGCAATTTCCAGTAGAAAAAAAAAAAAAATCAATATCCTTATGTTAAAAGTTTAGAAAGCATTACAGCTCTAATAGAGCAATAAATAGCACAAAATGCGCAGAAATGCAATCAATCGATAATCTAAGTATTCCCATACTTAACAGGGACAGCAGAATAAGGCATAAACTAAATCGGCACTACTTGATGCTGTTTACATTGACTGAGCTTGCCATACGTTCACTGTGGACTCAAATAGATTTGTTTTAAACTTTATCATAATTTTTAAGTGGAATCAACAGGTAAAAAATATATATCATAGGTTTAAATGTTATTTTTGATATTAGAAACAATTGAAAAAAATCCCCCCCCCCCCCATTTTGCTCTCCAATCATAGAATGGTAAAGATGAAAGCGATTCTTCAGGCTGTGACATGGTAAGGGTTAAAGATGATGTTGATGACTCTTAGTCTATTATTATCATCATTTACATGATGAAATCACCTAATACCCAAAATGCTGTGTAAGCATGTGGAATCAAATTATCAAGCTTATTATATCAGATTGTGTTCAAATCTGAAATAAATTAACATGAATTTTGCTTTCAAATGGAATGAGTTTTTGACCTAGCACATATCAACACTATTTAATAATTGTATTTAATGTCTTATTTTTATTTATTTGATCAAGAGTTGTTTGTGAACTTTTGTTTTCTATTAAAAGGATCTATAATCTAAAACTATTGTAATAATGGTACACACTCTTTTCAGTTTATAAGACCAATTTTTGCTTATTATGATACTTTTTAAGCTATTATTAATTAAGAAATGATTTAACATTTATATTTTTGTGAATGTGAACTGCTTTTATGTACATTCTCTCAAGCACTAGACAATAGATACAAAAGAAAATGCACAAAAATAATTTCATGTGAGTAACAATGTAAGTTAAAATATTTTCTAATGGCTAACAGATAACTAAAATTACTATCATCTGAGAAAAAGCAAAAATTAATTTGTTTATTGTCTTGTAGTAGAGTGAATGTCAGGGTGAATATAGGTAGTGCAATGCCACTCTGTGAAGGATCCTTTCTTAATGGTGGGGCGGGGTGGCTCAGTCGGTAGCGCGCCAGGCTCGTAATCTGTAGTTCCCAGGTTCGAGTCCCAGCTGGGTCAGCGTTGAGATTTAGCTCCGCAAAATTCCCCGCCCTGCCCACGGTCAGTAGGGGACACCAATGGGCTTGGAAAGGCCGCCGTCCGTCGGATGGGACGTTAAGCCGTTGCCCCGTGTGCGGGAGAGCCATACCCTGTGAATGTTAAAGAACATGCTGGATGGCTTGACGGGAGGCTACCATCTGGCTCCCAACAGCTGTTCCAGTGGGTCCCCTCCCCCAACCTTCTCTGAGCCTTCGGGGTCCATGTGACCTGGCCATTTAGCCCATGGTGTTCAAAAAAGTGCCGCTCAGAGGTAAAACAACCCAACCCAAATTTCTTAATGGTCATCGGCTAGGAGTTTTGATGTCAGCGCCAGGACACTAATGGCAACACATAAAACAGATGTGTGTTGACAAAGTAAAAAAAAATATATTTTAATTATTTTGGGTCTATGCAATTATCAGGAAAGTATTGTTTTGAATATACACTCGCAACCACTTTATTATATACAGTTCTAATAGTAACTCAGTACAACTCACTAACTTCTTAAGCTTTTTATGAAGAAAGGTTACTGAAGATAATTTAAAGATTTCAATCAGATCTATTTCATTCTTGAATTTTTAACAATATTTGTTTGTTATTTACAGAGTTAAAGAAATTAGAATATTTAACAGCAATAATTCTAGTTTAAATAATTGCTCCAAGAAGTTAATAAAAACAAAATCAAAATCACCCTATACCAAACTTTACTAACGTGTGTAAGAATAATTTTAGCAGTTCGCATAAAAATTGTTAACTTTTGCCAAATGAAATTTTTTTGCAGAACGAGCTAATTTTCTCAATATTTCAGTTACCATAACTTTTTAAATACTGAATAAATAGTGTTGAAAACTGAGTTTTTAAATAGATTTGATTCACATCTTTGAATTATCTTTGGTCATAGTTTTTCACGAAAAGCTTATTTAAGAAATTACTCGGTTCTCTCTTGGAGTTACTGTTGACATAACATGGAACTGTATCTATAAAGTAGTCTTTGAGTTTAGATTGATATGGATTCGTGAGTATATCATATGTACTTCATAATGAATTACTGTAGAATTGTATTAAGTGATTCTTAGTAATTATTTTGATCTTACTTTTTAAATTCGATAGAATTTAAATACCAGATTTCAATTTATTACAACTTATTTCCAATTATGTTAATAATCATAATTAATCCCATGGCTGAGTGGTTAGCATGCTTGGCTACTGATCTAAGGGACCTGGGTTTGAGCCCCGGGTAAGGCATGGATGTATGTGTCATTTTTCTGCTGAGGTCCTGCCATCCTGTGAGACCTTCTACTATGGCTCCTGTCAGACCTCTGTGGTAAGCAGCTACTTGAGGGGGTATTTATCATTTTTATATTTTATAAAATTTTTGTCTCCTGAATTACTGTTTTAAAAAAATTTCCCTTCCAAAAGACATTTAATCTGACCTGGCATAAACACAGTTTTCAATTTACTAAGAAAATTTTCCATGGAGTTATCCATTGAAACAGCTTCTGCTTTTTTTCTTTTGTTTTCACTAGAATTTCGAAATTGTAATTTTGCTCTATCAAATTGTATTTATGTAAATTCCACTGTTTTTCACTTCAATCTTAATCTTGCTTACAAAGTTTTTTTTTTTCCTGCAGTTTTACTAAGAGAAGCTGTTGCAAACTGCTATTAATACATTAATTATTTGATGTGTAGACTCTGACTTTGATGCACTGATAAGTTTTTATTCTCTTGAATAGGTGCACTATAAGCCAAGGTATTTAAATTATCAATTCCTGTGGTAATGCTGATTTTTTGTTAGGCATGTTATAGTTTTCAGGATCACCATATTTTTTCCAACACTTCCCAAGACAATTGTTTGGTCCGTGTACAGTCGGTTGTTGTAACCAAGGCTTATCATGCACTAGTTTCCTTTAGTTATGTCTAACAGGGAGTTCTAAGAGTTTGCTTCCTAGATCACGATCTTAACAGGTATCTCAAAAATGTTTACTACATATTTAGCATGCTGCACATCAAATTTATGTTGAAGCCGACACAGTATCACCCACTTTTGACTAATTTCCTCCTGACTGGAATGAATGTGAAATATTGCTTTTCTTAATCTTCAAATTATAATTCATGTGCTTTGCTACTGTACAGTTCAGAATGATTAAAAATAAAAAAAACACCTGAAAGACAACACAGAGAGAAATGTTCATAATCCAAGAACAAAGACATGCACAAAAAAACGAATATGTAAATCCTTTGGCTCAGCTGCTCTTGTTGTGATGCCACAGACAGCTCCCTCTTGGCAGCACTTGAATGACTGGTAAAACAGAGCCTTTTGATACCACCCTATTTATACTCACCTTTCTTGAGCTAGCATGCCATGGATGGGAGGTGATATTGTGTGATATAAACTTATGGCTAGTCTCTCTATATTTCAACATAAATTCATATAAAATATTGATTAATGGGTCAATTACTAGCAATTACTTTAAATTTTATTAATATATGTGTAGTACACACATTGCAGTACACATGCTAGCATGCGATGGATGGGAGGTGATATTGTGTGATATAAACTTATGGCTAGTCTCTCTATATTTCAACATAAATTCATATAAAATATTGATTAATGGGTCAATTACTAGCAATTACTTTAAATTTTATTAACATATGTGTAGTACACACATTGCAGTACACATGCTGCAAGCTACCTCGTCTAGGGCAGCATGAGGAGAGCTGCCATTATTGGTGGTCTAAGCATTTTCTTGAAAAAGAATGGAATGGCAGAATGGCTTTTTTTTCTATTGCCTCTGTTATTTATGCAATATATTGACTAATATCATGTTAAAAATAATAGATTACTCTTCAAGTAGCAGCTTACCACAGAGGTCTTATAGAAACCTGTCAGTGTAGGATATGATCTGTGAGGAAAGTGAGACCTCAGCAAATATTATTATGTTAAGGCAAAATATAAGTCTGTATTAAACAAAGAATGTAGAGGACAAATTTTGAAAAGGTTCAGTATTGGAATAAAGCTGTCTGGTGGCTGAGTGGTTAATTCTTGGCTACTGATCAAAGGGACCTAGTTTCGAGCCCTGGGTAAGGCATGGATATTTATGTTGTCTTTTAGATGAGGTCTCACCTTCCTTACAGACTTACCATGGTGAATAAACTGACAGGCTCCTGTCAGACCTCTGTGGCAAGCAGCTGCTTGAGGGATTATATTTTTTAATGGAATATATTATGGAGTTGTGTACTCTGACAGCCAGTGATTGGACCACCAGTATCTATGACTTAGGCCTACTGATTGATTATTAATTATAATTTGAAATTAATTTAAATTCATTAATACAATAAAGTATATATGCGCTGGACTTTGGTCGTGCATCTGCCACAAGGCAATGCTTCATACTGAAAGCTGCCACTGCTGTGGTCCAAGCAGTCTGTGACATGCATATTTTATATTACTGAAATTTAAATTAATCACTAATAACTAATGCATAGACAACATTAATCAATCAATATTTGGCATGAATTTATGCTAAAATACAGATGGAATAGCCGCAAGTATATGTCACAAGAGTTGCCTCCCATCTATAGCAGGTTAGCTTAAAGTATCCAAAGTAGATTTGCACCAAATTTATTTTTTGTTTATTTTAGCTGTTCCAGGAAGTTGGAATTGATCAGCTTATACAGAAACAATTCTATTTGACTGGCTATTTGGAATACTTATTGAAGAAGATTTTCCCAAAGAGTGAGGATAATACCTTAAAAGTGCCATGTGTATCAATAATAACGCCCAGTAATCCTAAACAGCGAGGGTCTCAATTAAGTCTTATATTTTCTGTTCCCCTTGATAGTGTTGAAGAAAAACTTGAAAGGAGAGGTATAGTGGTAAGTTTAGTTAGTAAGTGAATTATGATGTGTGCATCTATTTATAAGTTTATTGTTCTCTTAAGTTTAGAATATGATCCCATTATTAACTCTTTGTGTGTTCAAGCTTGATTTACTATTTTTACTTTCAAATTCTAACAACCCTGAAAGAGTAACTATTTGTGTAGTACAAGATTGTATTTTTTTTTCTAACAAAAATTTGCATTTTTAAATTAATCAAATATAAAAAGTTACATTAAAATATAATTTTTACTTGTTAATTTCATATGAAAAAATTATGCTAAATCTGAAAATATAATCTTTGGGGCCTGTATTAATTACCTATGGGCATTTTCTTATACTAGAGTAGCATCATAATTGTTCATTCCTCACTGCAGTTCTGATCAGTTTTAGTCGGAATTTCAAGTGTTATCTTTGAGGTAAACTTTCAATGTTTTCAAACCAACCGATTTTTTTTTTATCAGTGATGGAAGTTGGATCATTCAGTGGCCACATACATTACTTTTGCTCAATTTTGATAGCCTTTCAATTTATTTTTTTTACTTTGCTACTTCTAGAATTATTTTTATTATTCCTGAAATGTATACTGCAATTAAAAAGAATATCAATAATAAATACACAGAAAAGTCAGAATTAGTGGATAAATGATGGAGCTGGTGATAGCTTAGTGGTTAAAGCACCTGGTATGTAACTGGGAGGCATAAGTTCGAATCCTATTAATCGAAAAACTTTTTTCCACAAAGTATTTCTTAAAAAGAATATTTTTAGAATTTTAATGAAAACTATTTCACAAATATGTCAGTTTTTGCTCACCTCAAATTACATTTACCTCAGGTCGCTTCGGATTATGGAAATACTTAGAATGTGCACTTGCTGTTATTTTCCTTCAGCCAGTAAATTGAATGGCGATAACAATACAGCAGACTTTTGGCAGATAGGTGGCTTTCTCCTGCTGATGATCACGCCCCTAGTTAGGAATCAGTGAACCACTTTTAAACATCATCATGCCATAATCTTGCATGGCACACCATTCATCTTGAAGTAGCCCATTACCCTATTTAACTTTCAAACTCAGTCTGCACAGGATGGATGTTTCAGTCATAAGATGTTAGACCACTGCTTGCTCAGCTCGTGTTAAGCTATCTCTCTAACGACAATAGATTTGCAGAAAAGAGGTAATACAAGAGAAACTAATTGTACATTTTGAAGTGTATGTATTTAGTTCAAAATGGATGAAAGCATGCTTTTAAAAGTACAAAAGTTGCTTGACTGGTTAGTTGAAGGCCATTTGTCAGGTTTTTATATATGATGGGCTAAATGGTTTAGTTGAAAGAACAATATGAAATCACCATTTAGATCAGATATGAAAAAATAGTCATTAGTGCTTAAAATTCTGCAAAGATTTATTTCTTCAGTACAAGAAATTGTGTTTAGTTATATCCTTCTGATATAGCCATTTAGTTGACTGCCATTTATACACTGTCTTACAACATAAAGGGAAATTCGTATTTCAAAATATTACTGATAAAATATAAACTTACATGCTGTGTTAGGTAAGTAAATTCGTTGATATGATGACATAGATGAACATACATATGCATATTGCCTCGATAAGTGCTCTCAAATAATATAAAAATATGCTGCATCATTGAACATTGGGTTGCATTCTTTTCACTGAAAGGTAATTTTTTGCTACACAATGGAATACAAAAATTTACTGGAAAGTTTGAGATGGAAGGCAACTGGACAAAATGAAGGTCAATCATGAGTAGAGGTTGAGAGATGGTTCAATGGGAGCCCTTCTTCTATAAGAGGCTGTGGCATTGGTTTCAAGAGATATAGTTTCCAGTAAACCAAAGAGTTGCTGTAATGTTCTACCTACTTTAGAAATTAATATTTTTGTTGAAGTGAATTAGATATAGGAAAGTGTAAATGCAATAGTTTTATTCCAGTGTTCAAAGGGACAAAAATATGTTTAGTATTGGTGTGTTCATCATAACCTGTATGATTTGGATGTGGAATTCAGTGGAAAAATGTAGTATTTCCATCCTGAGATTTACACTGGTGCCCAAAAGTTACACATAATGTAATGCATCCCAAAAAATCACCTGACAGGACAGAATTTGCATACATGACTCAAAAAGCAAAACTGGGGTGCTATAAAAGCTGGCTCTGATTCTGCACCATTCATTTCTTGTTTGGCAAGCCATTACTTTCATGTTGATAGCATGTTTCATAACAATAGTATGGCACAGAAACCTGGATGCTTTTACATGAGATAGCATGTAAAAGTATCTAGGTTTTAATATGTAACTGGAGCATTTGGTATGTCTGGCTTATCCCAGCATGTCCCTCAATCTTTTAAGTCTTTTAAGACTGCAGATGTTAGGTGTAGATGAGTGCAAGGCCATCCAAGAAGAAAATTTTAATAACGTCTTGCAACTAGCTACACCATCAGTGAAGTTGAATGTTCAACAGCTCATTTCTGGGATTCAGCCCCATCCTTCACAGCATCACAGGATTATTACTATTTTGTGCTAATAGCTGATGTCCTAGGGCAATGTTAGCTAGGTAGCTTTCTCTAAGCTTATTGCAACCATTGGAAGGACACTTTTGAGACAAACTGTTTACAGAAGGCTTGACTAGAGATGACTCTACACCAGACAACTGATGGTTTGTATTCCTCTCAATTCTTCCCACAGCAGAGTCTGACTAACATGGTGCAGGCATTGCAACTGGACTCCAGACCAATAGGCCCATGTTCTCTTCATTGATGAATCAGTGATTGCCAACATGGTGCAGGCATTGCAACTGGACTCCAGACCAATAGGCCCATGTTCTCTTCATTGATGAATCAGTGATTCGGACTGATTCTCACGTTTTAATTTAGAGAGAGCAAAGAATTTGTTAGCAACCCTCTAATATAAAAAAAGACACCACTATGGTGGTTTGACAGTCTGGGTGGCATTAAGTCAAATGGATGCACACTACTGACATTGGACGTATAGGGAAATATTCTTCAGCCCTATTATGTGAAGCTTTCCAGAGGTACTGTTGGCTCATTTTTTTTATTGGATGGTAATATTTTCCCTCATAGGGCTCAGTCAATGAATTCCTGAAAGATATCCAGCATATTCTCCAGATCTGAAACCTATAGAGCATATGTGCAAAAAATATGGTCTTTTTAACAATTTTATCAGGCCTGCATGAAAATCGGAATATATATATATTTAAGAATCTGGCTCTACTAAAGTGAATGCTATTTAAATAAGACGAAAATTTGAATAACATCATTAAGCTGAATGTTCAACAGCTTATTTCTTGGATAGTCCCATTGTTCACATACTGCTTCAACACACAAACTTCAATTGTGATGTTAAAAGAAACTATATTAGTATTTAATTTTTTTTGCATTGTATTATTTTGTACGTATATATGATAAGTAAAATTTGGCTTCACCTGCACTGTCAGCATATGTTATTTGACAACTGCCAATTGTTGCCCAGAGTATTATGTAATGGCATTGCCCATAGTTGCTACAACCAGTGACAGTTCTTTGGGGGGGGGGGGGGGAGATTTTATTTCTAATAAATTTTAGTTGGGCTCACTTCTGAGCAGTAGCTTTTTTGCACACAGTGGGCTAAATGGTGAGATCACAAGGACCCTGAGTGCTCAGAGAAGATTGGGGGAAAAGGACCCACTGGACAACTGTTAGGAGACATATGATAGCCACCCATGATAACAATCCAGCATATTCCTTAACTCTGATTGCACAAAGTATGGCTCTCCTGCACACAGGGCCACAGTTACATCCTATCCAATGGCCTTTCCAAGCCAATCGGTATTCCAATACCGATTGACTGAAAGCACAGTGGGGAGTTTTGTGGATCTCAATGCTGGCTCAGCTGGGACTCAAACCTGGGAACTGTAGATTATGATCATGGCATATACCAACTGAAGTTTTAAAAAGAAAAATCCTTAATATGTACAATGTAAATTTTATCATCTGGTAAAGTTGCAATAATTTAAACACTGTGAAATGTCTAAATCAATTACAGTGCTATGAATCATTTTTTGCTAATCTCACTGTATGGCATAGATACTCCCTACATGTGCCAGCATAATGCTTTAAAGTAGTGCTGCCACATTTTGCTCGCATAAAAGGAGATTTTGAAATTTGGAGATCCATGCAATTTTTATTGTTTTGCATTTTATAATATGAAAAATTGTGAAAAGTTCTTTCAAAGCAGTTCCAATCCATGCATTGTATTTTGTCATTTGTTAAATTTAAATTTTGTTATATTTGTTAATTTTTTTTAGTTAAGTTCGTTAATTAGTATAAATTAGTATAGTTTTTGTTATTAGCAGCCAATATAGTGCAAAGTATTTGCTGTTTTGCAATGATATGGAGATATTGTAGGCAGTGTGTTGGAGAGATGCAAAATCATATAAGAATTTGTGGAGAGATGCTTGTTGGAACAGATAGTTAAAAAAACAATTACGAACTTTAAGAAGAAAATCTAATACACATAAATTTATTTCATAACGATTATTTTGTAGTACGTAATTATCATAGCATGATAGATTCATTGCATTTCAGTATAGCCAATATGTTTTGGTCACCCTCTAGATTTCATTATACTGACATTTCACTGTATTGCAATTGATGGTCAATGCTTGCTCCTTTATTCAGTTTAGTTTGTATTACTCAAAATAAAGATATAAATCTCATACTGTAACAAAAGATGCTCTACATTTAATTTTAATTGTAAAGTTTAGCCTCTATTATCTTTTCAGTGTGATATTCGACTTCCTTCAGTTATGCGTGTTACTCCAATTCCACTGTATAACACCTATACAGAAGTCTTCAATTTTGTTAGAATTCTGAAAGAAGTGCTGTCATCTGATGTAGAATGTAAGACAAATGATACCAATAGATTTGAAAAATAGGACATTCATCTTGTTGTGTATAAATTATATAAAGCATAGTAATATTTAATTCAAGATTTACTATTTGAAAAATTAATGAATATGATTATTATAGGATTCACTTCAAAAAAATACCCAGCAGAACTATTTGGAGTAATTGGAATGTGGCTGTTTCAGATTACACAGAATCCTATCAAAACATTTTAATAAAAAAATATCTTGTTATGAGTTGATCCACTTCTAAAGGCAGTTAATTACAGTAAAAATACATTTACATACAGACAGTGATAATTTAATATTAATCTTTTTATTGTACATTGCTCAGTGAACATTAATGCTTGTATGTGAAGGTCTTTGTAATAAGCATCTCTTGAAATGATCTATAGGATTGAGATTAGAGACTGAAATAGTCAAAAAAAAGTAAATGATCATATGACATTCTTGAAATAAGTTCTAGACTAATATACTTTGCCAATAGTTTCAGTAGATGTTTACACATAGTGATAATTTAGCATTCTGTTCATGATATATTCATAGATCTTATCTCTGACTCATATGTAGATTATATCTAATTCATTACAGTATCTATGTCCTAAAACATGTTGCCATATAAGTTAACAGTCAATATTGCTGGGTTATGAAATGATACTGAAATATACCCTTATCATTATGAACCCATCCAGGAAGATTGTAGCAAATTAATAAATTTTAAGTACTCATGCTCAATAGTAAGATATAACCTAGATTAAAAGTATCTTTTTCTCACTTATGATTTAATAATTATAATTCTGAAAACCTTTGCTTAATGTTCTAATGAATTTATCAAAATGAAAAGAATTTTTTTTTAATAAAAGTTGTTTAGTCCACAGTAATAATTCAGTAATCGACATAAAAATATTCATTTGGAAGATGCACAAGCAAAATAATATTCAAGATGTTTTATGAAGAAATACATTCTATTAAGTACCCAAAGTTTTGAATAATGATATTTTTGAGGGCACTTTGTAGAATGCATATAGAGATAAGGAAGTTGGGTTGTTTTACCTCTGAGCTGCACTTTTTTTACACACCATGGGCTAAATGACAGGTCACAAGGACCCCCGAAGGCACAGAGAAGGTTGGGGGATGGGACCCACTGGAACAGCTGTTGGGAGACAGATGTTAGCATCCGGTCTAGGCCATCCAGCATGTTCTTTAACGTGCACCGACTATGGCTTTCCCGCACATGGGGCCATGGGTTTACCTCCCATCCGACAGACGGTGGCCTTTTCAAGTCCATTAGTGTCCCCTACTGACAGTGGGCAGAGCAAGGAGTTTTGTGGAGGTAAATCTCAACGCTGGTGAAAGTGGGACTTGAACCTGGGAACTGCAGATTATGAGCCTGGTGCATTACCAACTGAGCCACCCCAGCTCTGAGATAAGGAAGAATACTTTAAAAGAATAGATATTTGTTGCTGATATATGTACACACTAATGAATAAGAGATATCACATAACTTTATTATTTTAATTATATTAACTGAACTTTTAACAGTTATGATTATTTTATATTATCTCATAATTATTATAGTTAAGTGATAAAAATAATTTTGTCATCTTCAATTAGTTATGAGATCATATCGTAAAATCCCTTTTATTTTCAGCAGTTATATATTTATCATATCTATTGAAGTATTCTCATTTATCACCAAGTACAATCTACAAACACCATATGTAAAGTGTATGCAACATATATATTGGTGGTCCAGAATTGTTTACTCAGTACACTTCATGTGTTTCTTCATACAACATTTTAGAGATTATTTTGCTTATTTGTGCATCTTCCAAAGGAATACTTTTGTGTGTTTATTACTCTATACTGAATTCATTACCATCAAATAAGAGTGATTTTTTTATATATATATTGTGATAAGTTGAATAGGAGCAAAACGTTTTCAACTGTTATAATTATTAAGTCACATTGTGTGTGTGTCATAAAAATTTTTTATGTAGTTTATCAGATAAAAGTTGAGTACTGCACTAGCTCAAATTATCGCATTGGAACTGACAAAGAGGCATAAGAAATATTGGTGCAGTGCTTTATGGTGTTTTACAGTAACTTGACAAGTCTAGCACTTCTATCATGAATCAAAGTGAGCTTATATTTCTCAGGTAACAAGATCTTATAGGGATTTTGATAAGATTCTGTGAAATCTAAAGACGTAGTTACTATATATTTGTTGTGTGAAATTATATCAAATAAAGGGGTTATGTCTTTGCTATTTACTTTGATAATGAAGATTAATAAATTAAGGGTTATTTTGATATGTCTCAATGAAATCCATGTACATAAACTATTGATAAGCAGGTAATGTTTACTACTTAATATTTATTAATAATCTCAAATATTCACCATATTTGCATTTCAGTTTTTGTACATTGCATAGTTGAAAAAATAAAATTCAGTTTAAAAAATCTGTGTAATTTTGATTTCCACATACAATAGTCCCCTTGTTGATTGCAGTAGTTCCTGAAGATCACAAACTTTGAAATGATATACCATTGTCATAATCACATGCACATTAAGATGCTAGTTTATTGGGTACACCTAGCTAGTGGCATGTTAGACCTCCTTTGGCTTTCAGAGCAGCCCGAATTTGTCTGGCATGGAACTTACAAGATGCAGGAATGTTGTACTATGTGGAAA
The DNA here is from genome assembly GCA_038380435.1 of Ryuthela nishihirai. Taxonomy (NCBI): domain Eukaryota; kingdom Metazoa; phylum Arthropoda; class Arachnida; order Araneae; family Heptathelidae; genus Ryuthela; species Ryuthela nishihirai. The sequence continues at coordinate 380,283 of JAWZYU010000017.1, forward strand.
TGATTTTATTGCAGTTGCTACAAATTGGATAGTGGCAGTCTCGCTGTGAACAGCCCTTACCACCTCATTCCAAAGATGTTTGATACAGTTTAGATCTGGGGACTGTGCAGGTCAATGAAGAAGGAAAACTCGTCAGCATGTTCCTGCAACCACTCGATGATGATACATAGTTTGTGTGGAGGTGCATTATCATGCAAGGTTCAAAGGTGTAAGTTCATGGTGAAATTAACTTCCAATGAGGAGCTCCCTACACCAGTCACAACAGAAGGGTGAAGTGTCCATCCGAGTGAACATAAACTGTAGATATGAAAAGACGAACTTGCTCAGCAACGATGTTTAAACACACTGTGGTATTCAGAATATGGATATAAGGGGCCTTGATGTGTGACGGGGAAACATTCCTCACATCGCCTGTACTGTTGACACCAGACAAGATGGTTTCATGTTGCAACAGGTTCCGAACTTTCCATCGGCATGATGTAAAACTAAACTCGATTCATCTGACCAGGCTTTTTCTAATTATCAACCGTCCAGTGTTGATGTTCTACTGGAGACGCGCTTTCATGGTCGGCAGCTGTTGAAGCCCATTTGTGGCAAGGTCTGATACGTGGTATGTTCGGACGTTGATAGAACCAGCATGTCTAGCACCAACTACCACGTCAAAGTCGCTCAATCCAACTCTAGCAGATGGTCTGTCAGTCTGCCTGATTTACATCGTACACCACGATGACGTATTGGAATAGACCATTATGTGACAAGGGATGTTGTATCTAATAAACGCATCAGTTGCTTTAGATATGAAGCCCAATTTTTTTAAAAGGATTATCCCTTTGTTGTTAATAATGGATCTGGTCCAAACAATTAAATATCGCCCCCGATGGATTATAAGACAAAAATATAAATATACAGAACCCCGAAGGCTCAGAGGTTAGGGGTGGAAAAGGTATAGCCCTTTCCACCTTGAATACACTACTGTGCGTCTCCCTGCACTGAGTTAGCTTTAGCCTTTGTATGTATGCCTTGAACATACAAAAAAAGTCTATTGATACTAGAGTTTTTTTAGACCCAAAATGAAATAAGGGATGCGACTCCTGCCCTCCTTTTAATCAATTTTAAATTAATAAAAAGTGTTTAAAGAATTACAATAACCGATATATGCTAGCAATTCAAATTTGCTCTCTTGAGAAAACATTTCTTTTTCAACTTAGCAACTTTTTCGTAAAAGTTCACCTTCTCATTTTTGGTACACTTGATAACAAAGGGATAATCCTATTTTTTTTTTAATACTCCCTCAAGCAGCTGCTTGCCATAGAGGTATGACAAGAGCTTGTCAGTTTATATACCATAGTCAGTACCGTCTACAGGGTGTAGCATAGAGACAGCTTGCCTCAAGGCGCCTGTGATGGACCACCCATTCACTTTTCCTTAACCAGTTTTGTTTAATTTTACGTTATATTTATCATGTTGGTGATTATTATTCATTTTGTGAAAATTTCATCATCATCATCCTCAAGCAGCCATGGGCTACGGAGGTCCAACCAGACCGTGCAATTTAGTTCTCCAAGCAAGTCTATCCTGAGCTACATCTACTGCATCTGGCCACTGCACACCAATTCTAACAAGGTCCTGTTTGACACTGTCTGCCCACCGCATCCTAGGTCTCCTTCTTTCTGAGGACTTTGGCGAATAGGGTTATGAACAGTGTGCCTAATCTATAATTATTCATACGGGCAACATGGCCAAACCAACGGAGTCTCTCTCTGCACAATATGCTACTTAAAGGAGGTTGCAAACTCCTTTGCCTAACCTCATCATTGGTTACAAAGTTGAACCACCTAATACCCAAGATACTGTGTAAACATCTGGAATCAAAAGCATCTAGTTTCCTGTTATCTTGTTTACAAAGTGTCCAAGTTTCACTACAATAACTAACCCTAGAAAGAACCAAACTATTATACAGTCTAATTTTAGTCTTTATGTGTATACGCCTATTTCTCCACACTCCATAGATTCTTAAAAGTCCCGGCAGCAATCCCTATTCGTCTGTTAATCTCATGCCGCACATCACCATTATCTGTTACATAGCTCCCAAGATAATTAAACTGTGACACCTGCTCAAGACTGCAACCATTCAGATTAACTGAATCACAGCCTGCCTGACCAATTTTCATCACTTTAGTTTTCTCTCTGTTTATAACCAAACCTACTCTACTACCAGTCTCATCAACAGCTCGAATGAAAGAGTTCATCTCATCAACATCATTTGCCAAAAGGGCCAAATCATCAGCATAATCTAAATCAGAAATTTTCGTATCTCCAGCCCATGTAAGGCCAAAATCTTTCCCTTGAAGTGAATTTCGCATAACATAATCAATAACCAGGCTAAAGAGAAAAGGAGACAAAATGCACCCTTGTCGAACACCAGAAGTAATGCTAAACCAATTGCTACAAGCCTTACCAACTCTCACACACGACTCAGTGTTATTATAGAGAGCTTTCATAATGTTAACTAACTTGTCTGGTATACCATATGATCTCACAATCAACCACAAATTATGACGATCAACAGAGTCGAAAGCCTTTTTGAAATCAACAAAGCTAGCAACCAAAGGTTTCTGAAACTCTAAACATTTCTCAAGAATCTGCCTAAGTGAAAATATCTGATCCACACATCCCCTACCACTTCTGAATCCACATTGCTCATCACGCAATTGACTGTCAACCAGATCTTAATTCTATTAAGCACAATCAAGGAAAGAACTTTCTCTGGAACAGAGAGTAGGCTGATACCTCTATAGTTATCACAAGAACTGCGATCACCTTTTTTGAAAATAGGGATAACAATAGCTCTGGTAAAATCCTTAGGAACCATGCCTTTATCATAAAAGATATTCAGAATTTCAGTCATCCAAATGGTAACTGAAACATTCCCAGCTCTAAGCATTTCCGTAGTAATTTCATCTACCCCTGGGGATTTATGAAGTTTAAGTTTAGAAACAGCCAAAATAACTTCAGATTGTGTTATAGGGCCAACATTAAAGCCACCAATGCATCCATCATTACTGCAAACAATGGGAGCAGAACCAACTACATTGTTTAGAACATCACTGAAATGCTCAGCCCACCTAGTCATGACAGAATCCTCCCCTTCTATAACCTTACCTTGTTTATCCTTCAATCCTTGTATGCCTGTCCGTTTTCTACCACATAAAACATTAACTATCTGGTACAGCTCTCTGCTGTTGTGCTGTCTAACTGCTTCCTCGGCTTTGTCAGCCAAACCATCAAGCCAAAGATTCTTATCAGCAGCTAACTGATCTTTTACACGTTTATTAAGTTCTCTGTAATGCTTTCTATTAGGACTAGTAGGGTATTGATTAAAGACATTCCTGCAGTTCTTTCTTTCCGAAATAAGCTCAAGTGCCTTATCACTCAGATAATTCTGCCTCTTCTGCTCCTTTTTTCCTAAAAGAGTACTGTTAGTGTCCAAAAAAGCCTGTTTAAAATGATCCCATTCTTCCTCAACTTCAGTAGTAAGCAAACCATGACTGTCATAATGACTAAGTAACCTATCATGGTAAGCTTTGGCTATAACTGGATCTTTCAGAGCTTCAGTATTAAAAGTAAATTTTTAAACCCTAGCACAACACTTTTTAAGTTTAAGTTGCAACACACTTTTAACAAGGTAATGGTCAGATCCAATTTCAGCTCCCCTATATGCCCTGGTATTCCTAACAGAACTAGCCCATTTGCTGTTAATTAATATGTAATCAATCATATTCTTATGCAGCCCATCAGGTGAAACCCATGTGTACTTATGTATGTCGCGGTGTTTGTAATAAGTGTTAGTTATTCTGAATCCATTGAGTTTACTTACCTGTAGGAGACGTTGCCCATTGCCATTGCAGCTACCAATACCAAAAGGGCCAATCACTCCCCAAAGGTCAGAGTCAGTACCAACTTTGGCATTGAAGTCACCAAGAACAAGGGTAATATCTCCTTTCTTGACAGAATTCAAAATATCCTTAAGTTGTTCATAAAACCTATCCTTCTCATCCTCATCAGCATCCTCAGTGGGGGCATAACAGCAGATAACATTCAAGTCTTTAACGCTTGTCTGAAATTTTGCTGTACGAAACCTTTCATTAATGCACTCATATCCTAGAAGAGCTCGCTAGCGTGTCTGCTGAGAAGCAGACCCACGCCTTGGTGATGCTTATTGTCGTCCCTCCCTGAAAAGAGAAATTTAAAGCTCTGTGCAGAGTCCTCACATTCCAACTACCTAAGGAGAGAAAATGGTTAGTGGGATGTTTAAAGAAACTATGTTTATTGAGAGAGGGAATGCCGACAATATCAAACAGCCCCCTAATCGCAGACATGGGGCAAAGACCCGTTCCCCCACTACTAAAGGCTGAAGCCATCTACACTGGAAGATTTCCTCCAACGCAAAATTTGACGATGCCAATAGAAGCAAAGAGTTCAGGTGCCTGCGATGACTTCTGCTCAGGATTATCCACCAGCTGATAAACATATCCTGTGAATCTATTCACTTGGGGCTGTCAACCCACAAACAAACAGAAAACACAGCGGAAGATTTTCCCTCCACAGAAGCCCACCAGTGCAGCAAAATCAGGATCCATAATCAAGCTCAGAGCCATATCTCTGTCCAGTCCAGTAGGTTTATATGGTCAGCACCAGGACCCTGTGTGGTTGACCACTCCTCAGCAGGGTAGAAAAAAAAGAAAAGTAGCCATAGTTGTCCAGATCAGTAGGCCACACTAATCTGGCAGCCCTCCCCTTCCGGGGGCGGGGGTGGCTCAGTCGGTAGCGCGCCAGGCTCGTAATCTGCAGTTCCCAGGTTCGAGTCCCAACTGGGTCAGCGTTGAGATTTATCTCCGCAAAATTCCCCGCCCTGCCCACGGTCAGTAGGGGACACCGATGGGCTTGGAAAGGCCGCCGTCCGTCGGATGGGACGTTAAGCCGTGGCCCCGTGTGCGGGAGAGCCATACCCTGTGCACGTTAAAGAACACGCTGGAGGGCCTTGACGGGAGGCTGCCATCTGTCTCCCAACAGCTGTTCCAGTGGGTCCCCTCCCCCAACCTTCTCTGAGCCTTCGGGGTCCTTGTGACCTGGCCATTTAGCCCATGGTGTGCAAAAAAGTGCCGCTCAGATAAAACAACCCAACCCAACCCAGCCCTCCCCTTCCGTTCACTTCCACAAGAGAGTATCTCTTTTGAAAGTTAATTTAGATGAGCTTATAAAGTTTTATTGTGCGATATCTCCGTAGAGCAAACATTTAATTAATATTAATGTATAATTGTTTTACATTAATGTTTCTCTTGTAATAAAAACAAAATAGCAATTAGAGATTTTGGCGACGGCTCTGACCATAGTAGATTTGCGAGGATGGCAGGACCTCAGCAGGAAAACAACACAAACATCCATGCCTTACCTGGGGCTTGAACCCACATCCCTTTGATCAATAGCCAAACGTGTTAACCACTCGGCCACGGGACATAACAGAAAAGCAAATTCTCTAAAATTTTACATTTTCAGTAAGAATTTTACTTTCTACAAATGATTAGTACATTTTTTACATTAAAAGGAACCATGGTAAACATATAGTATAAAAATATTACCAAAGTGTTTCTGAATTATGTAAAACACAAGAAGTCTGTTTAGCTATATTATATAGTTGCCCAATTAGACTCGACTAAAAATTTTGGGCTTTAATGGGTTTACCTCTGAGTGGCACTTTTTCTGTACACAATGAAGTAAGTTGCTAGGTTACAAGGGCCTAGAAGCTCACCCCGAAGGCTCAGAGGTTAGAGAAGGAGACCCACTGGAACAGCTGTAGGGAGACAGATGGTAACCTCCCGTTGCCATCAAGCGTGTTCTTTAATATGCACAGGGTATGGCTAACCAACAGAGATTATCCCATCCGACAGACTGCAGTCTTTCCAAGCCCATCAATGTCCCTACTGACCGTGGGCAAGGCGGGGTTTTGCGGAGATAAATCTCAACGCTGAACCAGGGAACTGCAGAATACGACCCCTGCCCCAATTTTGGGCGATTCCAATTCGATTTTAATAGAATTAATAATGGTCTGGTCCAGATTGAGAAAAATAATTGGGGAATGAAGTTATTGAATTGAACTAGATTATTGTTCTGGTGGTTTTGGTTCTGGTTGTTCTGGTTCCCCCCCCCCCCCAGATTATTTCCACCAAATAGTAAAATATACCCTATCTAATGGTATTTAAAAAAATATTCTAACAAAACGTGATATGTTTAATATTTTTTGCATCTGTTCGTTAAATTCTCCAGGAAAGTGAATTCCCTCCTCCCATCGCAGGTTCAGTCCTGAAGCAACAAATCTCATGATCTCTAAGTAGGTGTACTCTAAGTAGGGTAAGGAAGATAACAAATTTGAAAGAAAACGATAAAAAATTATGTATTTAATTTCATAAGAATGTTTTTTACATTTATATATATATGTGCATCTCTTTTATTCCATGATATGCTGAAAATTATCGTTGACTTCTTGAAAAAAACTTGTCCAGAAATATTAATCAGCTACATTTCCAACTGCGCATATCCTAATAGTCACTCGAACATAATGCTTCTCATTATATAAAAAATACACTTTAAAAGCACTGTAATTTTTAACTACTTCATATCTCACTATATGTCTCGAAAGCTGTTTGTCTCAGCAAAGTTGCCAAAGCTGGATTTCGCAGGAATAAAGGCATTTATTATCTAAGAAAGTATCAATCCTGAGAGGAATGAAATGTCTTTTTCAAGACGAAAATTTCTGGAATAGCTAGGGGTGTCACTGGTAAAAATCCAATTACAAAACAGAACATAGATGGTCGCCATACAAATGATGTACAATTGGCTATGTCACTTGTTAACAAGTCTTTTTGAAGTGGAAATACTACCAAGTACATCGTCCCATTCATCATCAGGTACTTTGATCAAGAGAAAATGCTGCAATTTTTTATAACCCAAAGATCAAAAAGTGCCAAGTTTGCAGTATATATGGTGCTTTTGTTTCGATACTCATTGTGAATTTATGAATAAGTTTTAAACAAATGAGCTACAGAATGTAAATTTATTATTCGAAAATAAAGTTATATAATGTGTCAATTTTTCACCTGTTTGGTAAAAATTTTCACATTTTAAAGCAAAGCATTATACATATAGCAAGTGGAATACCTGATGTCATCATTCGTGGATAACTATTCTCATGCATCTGCCCATCATTCTCTCCAAATGACACTATTGACATTTTATTTCTTACTTCGTACATGAGGCCAGTGAGGTTATATACCTGATAATATTAATTTCTCTTGAATACACTGACAGACTAGGTTCTTGAAGGCCATATACCTTTCACTGAAATACACAGGTGTGAATTCCTCGACTATTCTGTGATTCAGAAGATAGATCAGCTGAGATGTGAACAGATAGATCCATACCAAAAAAAAATGGTGCCATTGAAAAAAGCAAAAACCTCCCTCCCCATATATATAGAGTAGGAATAGTCGCTCAAAAAAGTATCCAAACATTATGGTTGCTTACAGAATTCAGAAAAAATATCTGGCAACGATTTTTTTAGAAATTAGTGATCTGGCAGTGACACGAAGGCTGCCAGATCACTAATTTCTAAAAAAATCGTTGCCAGATATTTTTTCTGAATTCTGTAAGCAACCATAGTGTTTGGATACTTTTTTGAGCGACTGTACTGTTGAAATAGCAAATGGCTACACTGGCTTTCAAATGTCACTCTTGCACCAATGCACATGCTTATGAAAACCTAGACATATCTAGTGGCACATCCAGAAATTGGAGAAATGTTTTTTTTTCTAAATCCACTTCTGTAATCTTGCAGTGGTATAAACTAATATACTGTGAGCAATTGCAGGGAAGAGTTTTTAGGTACTGCCATACAATAATTGATAATCTCACAGTTACCTGTAGACGTTTAAACGTCTATAAATCAATAAACGTTTTTATGGAAAAAAATTTCACCGACATATGGGATTCGAACCTGCATCTCTCCAGAAACGTGCCAGAGTATTCTATCCTGTTGAACTAATGCCGACTGTCTTTTTTCCACTAATAACGTTTATTGATTTATAGACGTTTAAACCTCTACAGGTAACGCTGAGATTATCAACTGTTGTTTAAATCATTAATAACGCTAAATAGCGTGATGTGACTTCATTATTAATTACCATCTTACTCAGAGCACTAAAAAGAAATAGTTGCCACCAGAGATCATAGATGACGCCAAAAGTAGGCGCCCAAAATTCACAGGTAGAGTGATAGTCATTATTAGTGAAAAAAAAAAACACTGAACCTGCATTAGTTCAACAGGTTAGAATACTCTGGTATGTTTCTGGAAAGATGCAGGTTCGAATCCCGTATGTCGGCGAAATTTTTTTCCACAATAACGTTTATTGAGGTATTGCCAAAAATTATGATTATAAAATATAAATATTTTACGTTTTTAATAACTATTAGAATTTTAATAATTCGACATACTTTATTCTGGTTTATTTCAGCTACAGAAATTCTCACTAATGAAACCACTTCAGTACTATAACGAAATTTTTCAGCAGTCTTGGTTGAGTATGAAACGAAAGTTGGTTTTGACTGTTTGAAGAAGGGGGGTTGCACCACTAGGGTGTGTGGCTGAGCATGTTGGACACCTGGCAAGTAATTCAAGCACCACACTTCTTTCAGATAGCTGACAACAGTGAAAAATTCGAAGTTCACTTTATGTGAAGTATATTGTGTGCAGCTATTATTTTCTTTCATCTCACAGGACTGAACCAATCAGTTTATGTACCATGAGTGCTGGCAGGAGGCAGTTGCCAAGTCCCTCTTGAAAAAATTTAATTGATGTTAAGTGATACGAAGTGTAGCAAAAAAAAATTTTTCCTTATAATTTTGATTTTATTTTTGGAAGCATATTTTTATTTATAAACAAAAAAAAATTTATTTATAAAAAAAAATATTTTTACATATATTTTAAATTTTTTTTTTTGTTTTCAGTTCTTTGTCCCCTTCATCCTGGAAAATTTCTTGCTAACACCCATGATATGTACGTCTAGTCTTATCGCTAAATTTTAAAATTAAATTCCAAGTTAAAAAATTACTATTATCACTAAACCTTTTACATTACATATATTGTGGGGAGCAGCGCATACACTGCCTCCTTACAATTTAAAGGGAATTTTGTAATATTTAAAAATTATTCAAAACATTGCCAATAAAATGTAATCAAAATATGTTGCAATAGTTATGCAAAGTCGAATATGATGATTGAAGCACATAAATGAATGCTCTGTGCATGCACAGATACATATTGCCTTATTCTGACAAGTGCTCTTGAATCATCACTACATCATTCAATGTTTGGCTAACATTTTATGTATTCATGTTGGTTAAAAGTTGTGTCTGTTCACTGAAAAGTGATTTTCTGTTACACAATAGACCATATATCTACTGCAAAGTTTAGAGATGCAGGAAGATTAGATGAATTGAAGGACAATCGTAGGTAGAGTTATGAAATGGCTCAGATTGAACCCTTCTGTAGTCATCAAGCTATAGAGAAGATTACAAGAGATAATATTTCCAGACCATCAAGGAATTGTTCAAAAGCAACAACAGCAAATGAGAAGATCCTCTACAAAATTAACCTTTTAACTGCAAAGAAGTGTATTTTGAAAATTCAATTTTTAAACGACAAAGCTTGAAAAGTACACTCTGGAAGTGGGAAAGTAACAGGAAGAGGGGAAGTTTGGGATACATTGGCTGATGTAAAGAAAAAAGATCTGAGAATTCATTTTGTTTGCTAATCAAGGCAATAGTAAGAAAAAACAAAAACTAATTTCAGTGCCAAATTTGAGAACCTATTATGTTCCTTTAAAGAAGCTCAAAACGAGTAGCTGTTATCAGGAGGAATGTGCATACAGAAAAAGTGCAACTTTTCATGCTACCTTATAAATACTGGCCAAATTTTACTTGTGTACACCAAATAATCCAAAGATGCTTTAAACAAATTGCTATAGATTACAGAGACTTAACTGTATTTTCCGTAAAATTTAACAGAGTAATAAAATAAATAATTTTTCAGTTTTTGAACTTCAAATTATTGTTAGATTGCAATATTTTTTACATGACAAATTAAAAATATCTTTAGAATTTTGCCAATTTTAAATCAGAGTTATTTACTTGCTTCATTTTCTATTCATAAAAATAGTTTTAATTAATATTAAAATATTTTGTCCCATATCGATGTTCTCTTCAGATAATCACTTGTCATGGTTTAGGTGTCACAAGAGTGTGATCTCACCACAGAAATCTTGAATGCCATATAATTTCTGTATCACCACAGAAAAGACTTGAATGCCATTTGCTTTACACTCTACTATTTTCTCAGCCACTGATGAGTTACACCCTCTGTGGTCCATTATCATAAAATGTTGTACTATTTTTTTTCTTTATACAAAAATATACACTGCACGACACTGAAATTGCCCCACCCAGAAGGAGTGAAGGGATAGGGGTGAAATGTAACACACACATAGCAATACATATTGGCATACCATGATTTAATTTGCAGCCACTTACAGCAGTTAGAAGATGAGATAATGCAGCAGAATGTGATTGCCTCAGTAAGTGGTTGCAATGCCGTGAAAGTCAATACAGGCAGCAATACAGCATGACATGGAGTCATACAGGTGATGGATATGGTTCTGAGGAATTGCACACCAAGCAGTGTTGACCCATAATTCGAGATTCTGCACCAGCTGGTGAGAGGATTGCACATGTTGTCCCACAGATTTTCTATTGGCGATAAATCTGGAAATTGTGCTGGCCATGGCAATACTTGAACATGTTGCAAACACTGTCTGGAGACCCGAGTTCTGGATTGTCATATTGGAAAATGGGCTGCTTCATGCCTCCCACAAATGGTAACAAAACGGGCTAGAGAACAGCACTAATGTATCATGCAGCTATTAGTGTTCCCATGATGCAGAGAAGAGGTGACCTGCTGTCATGTCCAATAGCACCCCATATCATTATGCCTGGCTGACAGGTGGTGTGCCAGTCATGAACAAAAGCTGGATCCATCCTCTCACCTTGTTGTTGCCACACACAGACCGGTTGATTGTCAGCACCCAGACAGAAATGGGATTCATAACTAAACATAACAGTGTTCCATTCATGACCCCAGTTCGCATGACTTTGGCCCAAGCCAGACAAGCGCTGCAATGATTTGCAGTCAATGGCAGTCGACATAACGGTTGCCTAGAGTGCAGGTGTGCCTCATGCAACCTTCAGGTTGTTATGGAGATGTTCATGGCTGCTGACAGAGTCCATCGAATATCGCCTGCAGTGCTCTGTGATGACGAACGAGCATGTCAAACAATGCACCTATCAAACCATGCTGATGTCTGTGGATGGCACCACTCCCTCTATGATGCATGCTAGAACTTTCATTTCGCTGTCGCCAACAGTAAGGTGCATCCCAATGAACATGGGCAACAGCATCACGTGTAGTCCATCCAACTTCAAATAGGCCTATAATTCTTCCTCTCTCAAAAGCATCCAAATGGCGATAAACCTGCCAACGGTGAGTACCAGGCATTTTCAACCTTTGCTGAACAATTTCCAAGTGGAACTACCTAATCTCAACTGTTCACACAACTTCCACCTGCAGAAACACACCATCCCTGTTCCTTCTTGCACCTTTTATCTCTTGAGCCACATACTGCATTGATTCCGGATTATCATCATTTGCCTATCTCAACTGTGCACACCCACCCTATTTGCATGTTTGTACGACGTCCTTCTGGGTGGGGCACTTCCAATGTCGAGCAGTATACAAGGGTTCAACAAACAATGTGAATTAGAGGGAAAAAAGAAAGACTTATTATTTAATGAATTAACAATACCTAGTTCACTAAGAGAATAATTATAATCTTTTAACTGTAAAAGTGGACCATGTATTTTGAATAGTATTTTTCATTAAGCAATTCAAATATACATTGGACCATAAAGGGTTATCCAAACATAAATCTTTTTCATAGATGTGAAGCAGATTTTGTTTTCATCAGTAGTCATAAATTTAGTTTTATAGATGCTATTTAGCTACTTTAAGCAGTTATGTTAGAAAATGATTTACTTAGTCCACTCATACCATGCTGACCACATTTCATTCCTGCAACTCTGCATCCATATTCAATAGCATCAGCTATATGTTTGCCTTGAATTAAAGCTATGATTGTAGCAGCAACAAAGGTGTCGCCTGCACCCAATGTATCAACTATTTGACTTGGTGGAAATGCTGGTGAAGTAAAAACGGACCCATCTGGAAGTTTTGCACAAGCTCCTTTTTCACCCCATGGACATACAAGTACAGACCTACAAAATAGTAATATCATTCATTAGAAAACATATAAAAAAATTTCGCTTTTATAAAAGAGAATTTATGTGGTTCAAAATACAAGTGTGCCATAAATGCTGAAACCATTAAAATTCTAAACTTGGTTTGAAATCTTCAATGAAAAGCTTCACATATTTTAAGTGTATTTGAGTAAAAAGAATGTGTACAATAAAGCAGACTTCCCTCTCCATACACAGGGACAAAACACTTTTCTTGCATCCTATTTTACAGTCAAAAACCTTCTCAATTTTTACACTAGACAGGCATTTCCAACATATATTCCCAGTCTCCCAATTTCATTCTTACTCCATGTGCACAATATGATGACCATAAAGATAATGAAAAGAATACCAATTTAGGAATTTCCAACTTTTTCCCACCCTTCAAGGGCATGGAAGAGATGGAATAAGGACAAGCTAGCAGCAATTCTGACAGGACTCCCAATTTCTTCAGCATGCTGTTCCATTTGTAGAAATCATTAGAAGGGATTGAGAAGATGCTATATGAGGCAATTAAAGCAAGGTGCACAAAGGAAAAGCATACATGTAGTGGTGTCCTTAAGGAAGAATTCACATTTCTGAGACATCTAGACATCCATAACTTCAATTTCAGTTCAGAAGCTTTATATCATTATCAGGGACATGCCTAGCTAATTTTGCACCCAGAGCAAGCGAGATGTTCACACCCTGGGCAAGAGTCACCTTGCAATCTGCAGAATAGTTTACTATTATATATTTACACTAGAATGCATATTGCTTCTGGAGCATATGGGAACTATTGTCTTTGCATTTTGACCATTGTAGCATGCATGTGCTTGAGTACGGTTGAATGATGCCATCTGACGTTCCACTATACAGGACAGTACTACATCTTATGGATGGCACCAAAAGCCACCTTCGTGTGCTGGTTGAGGCCTAATAGAAAATTGACAATATGGCTGCAAAGCAGCGGTGAAAGTACCTATCATCTAAAATACTATAATATTATCTATCAGTTCATTCATATCTGTAATAGTGAAACTAATGAATTTTGAACTGTGCAATGGATTTTTTTGCCAATGTAGTTATGTAGCATTCTGGTCTAATTTTTTTACTGCAAATCTGTACATGAATTGTGCCAAAAGTCTACCATTTTTAAGGGGTAAATTCGAGCTCTTTTAATTTTAAAAACGTGATATTCGCTACTTAAATATCAGTTATTTGGGACAGATATCCAAGTTCGAAGCTCTCATGGATGGTTGGGTGAGAGGACCCACTGGACAGCTGTTGGGAAAAGAATGTCGGCCTCTCATTAAGGCCATCCAGTGTGTTCTCCCACACACAGGGCCATGGCTTAATGTTCCATCCGATGGACGATGGCCTTTTCAAGTCCAACAGTGACCCCTATTCACTTTGGGCAGGGTGGGGAGTTTAGAAGAGAAAAATCTCTACACTTACCCAGTCAGAACCCGAACCTGAGAATTGCAGATTACGAGTCTGACATGCTACCAACTGAGCCTCCCCAGCATGCATGTGCAGTGAGAATAAGTGAAACACAAACCAGAATTCCTGTAGCCAACGAAACACTTCCCTTGACAGATTAGGGTGTGACATGGAGATAACCAAATTGCAATTTATCCTCCAATGAATGTTAGACTTTTTATTAAAGAAGGTACTGAGCCACTTTTCCTTTTCACTGCAGATTAGGATGTAACCCACTGTCACACCCTAATTCAGCAAACTCTTTTGTTAGCCACGGGCATTCTGGTTTGTCTCACTTATTCTCATGGTAAATGCATGCTATGATGGTCAAAGTACAGTGGCAAGCAATGGCAATAAGGTGGCCCCTCCATGCAGGAATGAAATGTGTCAGCATGGTATGAATAGATACTAGGTAAATCATTTTCTAACATAACTGCTTAAAGAAGCTAAATAGCATATATAAACTAAAGAGCGGGGTGATACCCCTTCTTTAATAAAAAGCCTAACATTCATTGGAGGATGAACCATAAGTTGGTTATTTTCCTGTATGTAAATATTATCTAGTATATATATATATTTTGCAGATTTTTAAAAACAAATAACTATATAATCATGTTATTTATTTTACAAAGACATATTTACTATCTGTAATATTAAGTAAATTCTAATAATTTAAAAAAATAGGTAAAAAATAAGTTTTAGGAACATGTCACCATAAATGGTGTATTAAAATGACCACATAATGCCAATTCATTTAGCACTCTCTGTTTCCAAGAACACATTCCTAGCATTATACAGGTTATTACTGTGCTGCCTATTTGAACATAGGCGCCAATCACACCATTACCTGGGTGACATTTTAATGTCAATATATCAATAAACATCTTGTGGAAAAAATTTCGTCGACAGACGGGAAATCAATCAGTAAGAATACTCTGGCATGTTTCTGGAGAGATGTGGGTTCGTGTCCCATATGTTGCCAAAATTTTTTCCGCAAAATATTTGATATATTGACATTAAAATGTCACCCAGGTAACACTGTCATTGTCACCTATGTTTAAATCATTAATAACACTAAACAGTGTGAAGAGGCTTTATTATTTCCCTCTTAATCAGTGCAATATAAAAAGAAATAGTTGCCATCTGTTGATCATAGATGACGCTGAAAATCATCTGTGAAAAGTTAAAGTCTTAAATTAGTGAAAAAAAGATGAGCCAGCATTAGTTCAATCGGTAAGAATACTCTGGCATGTTTCTGGAGAGATGCAGGTTCACGTCCCGTATGTCAGCAAAATTTTTTGCACAAAATATTTATTGCCTATTTGAAGAAAAAAAAAAAATTGGAAATTTTTTTAATAATAAGAAATAATTAAATAGCTATAAATATCATTTACTAAAATATTTGCTGTAATTATTAATAAACATATTTAGTAAATTGAATTAGCTAATCCTGCACATCTTATTTCATGGATGATTCCACTGAGTAATTCATATATGCTATTTAGCAATGCACACTGCTTGCCAAAAGTACCAATCAGCAAATTATGAATACAAAAAATAATCATTAGAGATAAATAAAAGTTTGTTTTTTTTAACATACCTAGGTAATGCATTGTGTAGTTTGGAAAAATCAACATCTAACTCCTGTAACATGTAACACAAATACCCTATAAAAAGAGATATAGATAGATGCTTTATTATTTCAAGTTGAAATGCTATGTGTTGTCAATCTGGAGCAGCCAATTGCTTCATGAAGCCTCAAAAAAAAATGTTTCGATGACTCAAAACGATATGTTGAAGGCTGGCCAACCACGGAGTTGGCCACATTTTTTGGTGTCCCTCATTGTTATCTCATGGCTATGGCAGCAATTCCAAACCCAAAGAGCTACCAAACCAGTTCAGTGCCATCCTAGAATTACACTTCAAGATAATTACTCTATTGTACTACTGTTTTCAGTCAGCAGTGCACCAGGTTCATAATTTATAATTATAAGGTTTTGAGTCCGAACTGTGTGTGCATTGAGAATTTTCTCTACTAACCTCTCTCTAAAATTCCTCTCTGCCCTTCCAAGGGGCACCAATGGGCTTGGAAAGGCATTGTATGCCAGATGGGATGTTACGCTGGAGCCCTGTGTGCAGGAGAGCCATACCCTATTTTATGCTAAAGAACATGCTGGATGGCCTAGACAGGAGCCTACCATCTGTCCAGAGGTGCCCTCCCCCCCCCCAATTTTCTCTGAACCATGGGGGGAGGCTTGTGACTTGGCCCTTTAGCCCATTGTATACAACAGATACCACTCAGAGGTAAAATAGCCTGAAACAATTCAAGACTGACAACTTAAAATATCTAAATGTAACATGCAAAAAGACCCTACCAGGTTTGGTGGTTAGTGTCCTGACAACTAAGAGCAGCAGGGCATATCTTTGTGTGTTTGTATGTTGTATGAGAAACCAGAATAAGTAATATAGCTTCTAGGTTATCTCTGTCCTTATGTAGGGAAGTACATTCTTCCTTTTTAAAGGGGAAAAAAAAGAAATAAATTTTACAATTGGCTCTTATGATTAACCTTTACCATTTCACTGAAATGAATTTGTTTAAAGGAATAAAATATAATTATAAACTAACCCTGGTTTCACCTTCCTACTTATTTCTTCAACAGCAGTTTCCATTGTTTCACAACCATACATCTTAGCAAAGTCTTTGGAAATAAATATCAGATCCCCATACTGTAGGAGGTCTATAAACTGTGGCTTTCCTTTTTCTAGTTCAATGGAGATATTAATACGATTTTCTTTGTTTTCACTGTTCCATTGATCTATGTATTTCAAAATATTTTTTATTTCTTCCACTGATGGTCTTCCCTGTAATATAAATCAAAACAAGTGTAACATATGATTTGATTATCTCTATAATGAAACAATATTCTCTACAATGAAAAATAAAAAGTTATTGTTCCAGCAGGTATACTTTTGTGCTGTTAGCTTTAATGAAGACAGTGGTTAGAGAACCTCACTTGTCTTAATAGAGCATTTCCTTGGATGAGAAGGAATATATAAGCTACAAGTAGTACTCTATCCTCTAAGTAGTGTGTCAGGAGTCCAATATTTTATGCAATTGGTTACATGGCATTTTGAGTGTAATCAAATAATGATGAGATTATTATTCAAAGGAATTTTTAACCACTTGCAAGCAATATCTTGTGTACTGAGAGAATGCACTGGTTTGGCCATGTTGCTCATAAACAGGACAACAAATTAGTGACTATTTATGAACAGCATTCTCAAATACTTGAGAAAGGAGCAAGATAAAAATGCCAGAAAAAAAAAAACTTATTAAAACTGCTCTTCAATAGCTCAACACAGCATGTGTTGCTCAAATAGTGGCACAAGTAAAAAACAGACTTTACACTCTGATTGGAATATCACAACTTAAACATGTGTATGGAAATAAATTTGCATATGAATGATTATTAACCCTTAAAGTGTTAGTTTTCTGGAACAGGTGTCACTCTGGTGGCCAAGTTAATTTTGAAGTGCTTTCAGAAAATAAAATGCACAACTTTAGGACTTCATCCTGAAGTAAATAATGAAGGGAAATCTCATGTTATATGCTAAAAGAAAGAGCATTTAATTGTAATTAATAAAATGGCAAAAATTCTAAGAAAAATAAAATAGTAGTTAAGATTTTTTCAAACATTTTTTCAAATATTGCAAAATTTTACTGTATTTTTTTTTCTACTTTTATTCAATAAATTTTTTTAAAAAGGTGTATCTTTTTACATTTTTTTTCAAAATTATTTTATTATTCTAATATAAATAAGTTAATAATATTTCCATTAATACATAAATTTTTCATTTATTTAGTGTTTTCTAAACTTTTTAGTGATATATGAAAATAATGCATAATACATATGCTTAGATTTTTGGCGATCAGCAAACTCTAAGTCTAAGGAGAGTGGTGTCATAAAAAACAAGATAATTTAAATAAGAACTGAGAAATATATCTAAAATAAAAGATTAAAGAACTGTGAAAAAAATTGAATAAAAATATTTCAAAGCATTAATGTTTCACTCGGGCACTGAAATTAAGAATGAATCATTTTAATATAAAGTTGCATAACTACTACCAAAAAGTTTATTTTTAAAATTTCGGCAAATATTTCTGTTAAAAATCACAATATCCTAATGTTAATTAGTGTATTTAGTTAAAATATCACCAAAAAAGTTCTACCTTTTAAAAATCGTGCTTTTAGGCTAATTGCATAACCCTATGATTTTTCTGATATCGCCCATTAGAAATCACTAGTGACTTCATTTTCGATTGTTTCAAATTATTCTTTATAATTGCAGTAAAAAATAATTCCAGACACAACAGAGTAAAAAAGAAGTCTTTGAAATCGAAAGTCTGTAAAATATTGACTGAACACATTTGGCAAAGTTACAGGATGATGCAACTTCCAGTAATAATAAAATCAATAACTTAAATTAAAAGTTTAGAAAGCATTACAACTCTGCTACAGCTATAAATAGGTCAACATACTGAAAATCAAAAACTGATCAATAATCTACTACGGTGAGGTAGAATAAAAGCATAAACTAAATCATCGCTACTTGATGCTATTACAGTGATTCAACACGTGCATATGATCAACACAGGCTCAAGTTTTTTTTTTTTAAACTTTTTCATAATTTTTTCAAGCAGAATCAACAGTAAAAAACATATATATCATAGACTGAATCGTTATTTTCAAGATTTGATTAGAAACAGTTAAAAAAATGCCGATTTCTGTTTGGAAGAAAAAAATAAATTTACGATCTTGCACTACAAAACGGTAAACTGACTGGTGGCTCCCAGAATTGGAAAAGTGAAAATGGTACATCCAGCTGTGGCCCATTAAGGGGTAACATTGCATTTTTTTTAAGAATCACATGATACATTTATCATACATGAATTATTTTTCAACCTTCTTATTTCTATATTTGGCATAAGGAGAAAGAATGTGGTGTTTTATATAAAACAATGTTTTGGTTCCAAAAGAGATGTAGAAAAGACCATTTTTTTTATATTGTGGAAGGTATCATCATATCATATATTAAATGCTGAGGTCTAAATAGTAGTCTGTAGCTGAATTATAGTTGGGTAATAGTGCAGAATTTGTAAATAGTGGCTGGATCTCAGACAGGAATGCTAGGCAAACCAGAATCTGTGGGACTGTCCTTCAGAGCATCAATTTGTCTCGAGTCCTCCATGAACCTTCAAATGTTCCACGAAATTAATTCCTATTGAGTTGGTATTCTCTTATACAGTATAATGAGCTAAAACCTCTTTCTGTGTGTATGTATCTTTGCCATACAAATCTTTGCTGTTCAATCTAACTCTATATACCATATTAAATGCTGGGTTAATTAGTAGCCTGAGCTCAAATTATAGCCAGATACAAGAAAGAAATTGTAGCCCATGCTACTACTCAAGCATTTATGATGATATTTTAAAAGTAGTCTTTGGGAGATTATAAGTAACTGCTCGTCAGGTACAGTATATTCTCTACAAAAATGTAAAATAATTTTTTGTGTTGAAATTTACAAGTGGAATAAAAGAAATGCATAACAGATATGTGTGGGTTGGGTTGTTTTACCTCTGAGTGACACTTTTTTGCACACCATGGGCTAAATGGCCAGGTCACATGGACCCTGAAGGCTCACAGAAGGTTGGGGGAGGGCACCAACTGGAACAGCTGTTGGGAGACAGATGATAGTCTCCCGTCTAGGCCATCCAGTGTGTTCTTTAACGTGCACAGGGTATGACTTTCCCGCACATGGGGCCACAGCTTAATGTCCCAATCGAAGGACGGCGGCCTTTCCAAGCCCATCGGTGTCCCCTACTGACCGTGGGCAGGGTGGAGAATTTTTGTGGAGATAAATCTCAATGCTGACCCAGCTGGGACTCAAACCTGGGAAATGCAGATTATGAGACTGGCGCACTACCGACTGAGTCACCCCCGCCCCACAGATATGTGACTTTCATAATTTTCACTAAACTTTTAAATCCAGTCTAATACTAAGGTGATTCATAAGTCTCTGCATTTTATTGTCTACTTTAGAAATGATCATTACAAATAATGAATATTACTCAGCAAAATATAAACCATCATTTTCAATAGTCCATAGCCATCTGTAAGCAAGTTGTTCGATTCCTCTTCAAAATCATGCTTGAAAGTGAAAAACTCCTGACATTCGTTTTCAACTTCCTGTAATATTTGAAACTGCCTACCTCGAAAAAGGTGGTAGTCAGGAGGAGCTAGGTCTGGACTATAAGTTGGGTGAAGAAGAAATTCAAATACCGTTCTCAAAGTTTTGCTTCGGTCCAAAATGCAGTGTACAGTTTTGCACTGTCTTAGAGGAGTACCTGATGTCAGTTTGCCAATATAGTGTAATATTAAAACATCATAGAGTGCACACACTCCTATTGTGCTTAGTAGAGATCAGCATTGATGGCACATCCATCAGGAGCCAGTTTGAAGTATACAACACCCTCAAATTTCCACCAAACACTCAACATTGCCTTGTTTTGAATCATCCCCTCTTTGGGACAGGAAGTGTGGATTGGCCTGGATCACGCCACAGCTTCTGAGTGTTCAGATTGCTGAAAAAGATCCATTTTTCATTGCACATAACTCTTCACTTGATGAAATGGTGGTCACATGGATTAGTGAGAAGTTTCCTGCAGACTTCGATATGACAGTTTGCTTGTTCAGTAGTCATTTCGTGTGGAACACTTTGACAACTCCTGGCTACCTTGCCTATGCATTGCAGATGCCACACTATAGTTATATGTGAGCAACAAAGTTCAGATGTGAGCCTGCAATTTCGTGTCAATGGATCAGCTTCAACAGCATGACATAGAATTTTGCAATTTACTGATACTGGCTGACCCAATTGTTGAGTATGGTTTCCCAATTACTTAAATATTCCACTGAACAGGAAAAGTTAAAATGATATTCTGTATGGAATGAGATTTTATAGTTTTATAAAATCTATTTTTAGTGTTGGATACAAAATATGGGGCTAAAATAAAATAATACAAAGATAACTGTTTTGGTTTTCAAAGCAGATAAGACAAGCTTGAGATTTAGTATAAACAACAGGATTTTCAGAGGCCCAGATACCCACTTCCCCCCACCCTTGGATATGTTCCTGGTGTCACCATACACATTTCGCATGGTGAAAAATGCAGACTTATGAATTACTATGGTATAATAACTACCTTCTGTAACATAGACATAAAAGGCTGTAATACTTAAAATTGGTACTTTACTTCAAAATTGATCCACTTGTACATTTTCAAATTCAATTTCTTGAAATCTTCTAGCTTTATTTCTGGTAAATTCCTGAATAAGATTAACTATATTATAGAAATAAAGATTAAAACTTTTTACTAAAAAAATCGTATTATAATGAAATATATAAGAGTGTATAAAGGAAAAAAATTTAACCTATGTGCTTGAAAATGGTAAATAGTTTATTTGCATACATAAAGACACACATATATTCAGTAACCACTTTATTAGGAACACTTCTGAACCACATGTAATGGAATGTTATAATAATGAACATTCCATTGACACGTGCTGATTGCAATGCTTGTTGTGGCAGACATATCTAGAAGTAGTTTACGAGACTTGACAGAACCAGAATTTAACTGATTCTGAATAAAGCACATATTTATAGGTGTATTAAAGGAAAAGCAGCCTTGGCTGAGTATTTATGAACAATGATGTTATGAATGATGCATAAGTCAGAATGTTTTTTTCTGATTTCTGCACCATTCATAACATTATTGTTCATGAATACTCAGCCAAGACTGCTTTTCCTTTAACCAGTGAAGCATGTGGCCAGAATTTACTAGCTGATGTCAATAGAGGGTTACCATATTGTGTAGTAAAATGGACAAGCCACAATGAAACAAATTACATCTGAATACATATGTGGGATACAATGTAACATATCAGACCATTTACTGAACTCTTGTTCACTTTCCATAAGCAGATAATCCCAGCATGCACCACTCTTGACAACACATAAAAGATAACCGTGCCTATAGCAGCACTGGTCAACAAAGAATTATAAAAAGTTGTCTGGTCTAATGAATCCAGATTCCAGTTGAAGAATAGAAACTCTTCTGAAAATGGACAACCTGGTGGATAAAACAGAATGAATTCAATGGACCCATTGCGTGTAATGAAATCATTGCTGATTAATATAAGTAGTGTAATGATCTGGGCATGTTTTCTAATCCCACACTGAGATTCTTTATACTAATCACTCAATACCAGAATGCAACATCTTTTCTAAACATTGTTGCAGACCAGTAGCATCTCATATTGACTTCTTACATCTTGTGTGATGGTTATTTCCATTAAGATAATGCTCCATGCTACATCATGCAGGAATAGTTCCATGAAAGCAACCATGACATTTCTCTCTTTCAGTAGCTTGCACAGTCATCTGATTTGAATCCTACCAAACATTTATGGAATGGTAACAAAAAGAGCAGTCAAGTGTATTAATACACCTCCTTCTGCTTTCTTACTACTTGTTTTCATTGGCTAATATTTCTGCAGGACATATCTGTCTTTTTGTAAATCAATGACAAGGTGAATCACAACAGTTCTAACAGCAAACAAAGATCCTATACAATATTAGGCACATATTCCTAGCAAAGTGGCCACTGAACAATCATATATACATGCAGAGGATTAACAAAATAATGGAAACACTACTATATATAGCTCCAAGGACTCTCCAAACAGGTGGTCATTCACAGATGTTTTTAAAATATGAAATGTGTAGACAGCTATACATATAATCTAACTAAAGGTTAAAAAACAAACACAACATGGTCAGAAATTTTGACTTAAACAATTTTGAAAAGTCTAATTGTTAGGGCTCATTTGACAGATATTTCTAAGAGCAAGATAGCTGAACTGGAGCATATGTTCAAAGGAGTGTCTCCCTATGTAAAATGATGGAAGATATCTTCAACAATACTTTCATGAGTGCTGACAGGAACTTATCAGCATAATACGTCATAGAGAATATCTGTGAGGAAGGTGAGACCTCAATGGAGAGACATAATAAATAAAAAAAAACATGCCTAATCCAGAGCTCAAACCCAGATTGCTTTGCATTTCAAAAAAGATTTAAAAAAATGTGGAATATTACATTATAAAGGATAAAATAGCAGGGCATTATATATAGTTGAGGTAGAAGAAGTTTCAAAACCTTTAATTTTCCACACCAATTAAATTTTTTTTTTTAATTGTCAAGTATCTTTCATTTTAATTTGAATAGCTATTATTATTCAGAATTTAAATGCTATTTCATTTAGCATTTACCTATACATATGTGATTATTTAATAAGAATTATTTAATATCAGCAATTTTACTGTTAAAATGCTATTAAAAAGTAATCCTTGTTTTAAACAATGAATTGATCAGACCATAAAGGTGCAAAAAAAAACTTCTCTTTGCTTTTGATCAGTGGAAGTGTCCAGATGTTCAACTGAGAGTCAAAAACTTAATGAGAGTTGATACGGTGAAAAGTCACAGAAATAGCAGTATAGTTATTTGTAGTTCATAGGTGATAAATTGAACAGGCTACTTTAGTAAACCCATGCAGTATGTCACATAATAAATTTTGATACCATTAATACATGTATGTGTTCTGTAGAACATTTTGTGTATTAGTCACTGCAGAATAAAATTTTTTCCTGACAAAAAAGTGAAAAATGATTTAGGCCACAATTAAAATTTTTTGGTGCTTTCCTAAACTATGTTAATTATGGAGCAAAAACTAAAAGCTTCAATTATACATGGTATAAATGAAAGTTAATATGTGGGCCAACATTAAGAATAGATGCTCACATACTGACTTTCAATGCAATGTAAACAAAGGGAGTTTGGGTATAAAAGTGAGCAAGTCTTTTTTTGTGTGTGTGGCATGCACCTTTTTTCCTCAAGGTCATCTGTGGCTATTTTTTAAATTATCACAGACAGGAGAAGTGCCATGTAGAGAACATCTAAGGGACAGACAGGGGCTTAGAGCAAAAAAGGGGTGCTTCTTTTGGTTTACTATAAAAAGGCACTTCTGACTTATAGAGGAAAAAGAGCAAGGGCTCAAGCCCCTGTGGCCCCCTCCCTCTGCATTGCTCTGGACAGTAAGAATGTATAAACAGGAAGAGTAACATGCATATATTGGTGGTTCTCATTTCTTTGAGCTTTTTCAGTATATTATACAAACTCCTAAACCAGAAGAGTGAACACTCAAAAACAAATTCTTGCACAAAAAAATTTGACAAACAGTCAAATTCTTGGCTCCAATGTTGAGTTGTTTTAACTCAACACAAACTAAATGGATAGGATATCCATGAAGTAAACTAAATGGATAGGTCACAAGGACTCCAAGCATTCGAGCTGGGCAGAGGAAGGAGATGCAGTAAACAGCTATTTGGAGACAGATCAAAGATCTTGTCAAGGCATCCAGTGTGTTCTTTAATATGCACAGAGAATGTCTCTCCTGTGCAAATAAGTTCAGAGCTTAATGCCACATCCAATGGATGGTGGTCTTTCCAACCCACCAGTGTTCCCTTTATCACTGAGTGTGTGAGTTAGCAGCAAAAATCTCAATACAACACAGTGGGGATTCAAATTGAGGAGCATTAGGTTATGAGACTGGCTCAATACTGAATGTGCCAAGTGCCATCCTCATTGTGGCCCCAAGGGAGCTTTACCAGTTTCTTACATTTTATTTAGAGGTATGGAGAAATCATACACAAAAAAATCGCATTTTTCTGCATTACACTTTGTTCCAACAAAAAGATTTAGTATCCATTTATACCTGTAATCTAATTATAGCAATCTAATATTTATACATGGCAGTAGTGGGGATAATATTTCTTACTATGTTGGTGTAAATCAGTCTATGCATAAACACAAAACATGTTTCGAACTCAAAAAGATATTTATATTCTTCAGTTCAAATTATTAGCTTCCATGATATCCCTCAGAGAAATATTCGAAACAGATAACATCATTGTAATGAAACATGTTTGTATCTTAACACATCTTATTTGATTTAGTGTGGTATTGATCATTAGAACATTATGCATTTAAATAAAAAAAAATAAAATAAATATCCCCTCAAGCAGCTGCTTGCCATAGAGGTCTGACAGGAGCCTGTCAGTTTATATGCCATAGTAGAAGGTCTGAGAAGATGGCAGGACCTCAGCAGAAAAACGACACACACATCCATGCCTTAACCCGGGGCTCGAACCCAGGTCCCTTGGATCAGTAGCCAAGTGCACTAACCACTCAGCCATGGGACGACTATGCATTTATACACAACAAAATTTTCCTTTGAGTGTTAATATATTCTATTGAGAGCTGCATCAGTAAACATCATCACATGCAAGTATGACACCATTCTATTTCCATTGCATTTTGGTCATGAAAACACTGAACTTCAGCATTTATTTTATTGATATTCTAAATTAACCCTTATCTCTGCAAAGCCTTAAGCAAAATACCCATGGGTACGTTATTGTGTGGAGAAAAAAAAATGGTACGTTGTCTAAAAATGGTACGTCCAAATGGTACATTATTGGGTAAAAAAAAGGTATTCATTTGTATAATGATGTTTTACAGTAAAATCAATATCAGTGTTGCTGCACATGGGCATTTTTCACTTGGTTAGGTTGTAATTTTCCCGCTCCTGAGGTTGTTTTGTTGCTGATTGGTGTATTAATTTATTACTTGCACTTATATTTTAAACATTACCTGGTTAAGACATTAGGGTTTACATAGAGAGGGAATTGTTGAAAAGTTAGAATGAGATAATATAGTAGCTGGTAAGTTGGCTAAAAACCAAATGGAAATGTACTGCACTAAAGTTGACTATAATTAAAGTGAACATGTACTATCCTACAGTGCGAGTAATTCATTTCCTTTCAGTCATGTCATAGTGCAATACACTCTGCACATAATTTTTGTTATTGTTCTTCTATCTGCAACTTTATGTAATATTTTAGAAATCAGAAAGAAAAATAAGCATCATTCCATTGAACTGTGTGAAAAACATACATATTTTCTTTGTTCAATCTATTATAACTTTATATCTCTTTTCAATGTTTTATTTATTTCAGACTATGATTAACACTCTGCTGCTGCTATGTTCTGTTTAATTCATTGGCATTATGAATATAATTATGCTGTACAAGAATACTATGTTTTACAGTGGCATCACCTTGATTCAAAATCTTTATATTTTGTGCTTGTTTATATATTTGTTTTATTACACCAAAGTAAAATTTGGTGTAATAAAACAAAGTGTATACTCCTATTAGATTTTTTTAACCCTTTGCATGTTCAAGCTGGGTATATAGCTTCACTTTTCCAATTCTTTAATTATAGTGGCCCAGAGTTGGTCTACCTTTAGGTAATGCAAGATTGTAAATTTTATTTTCTTTCCAAACAGAAATTTGCACTTTTTTTAACTGTTTCTAATCAGATCTTGAAAATAATATCTGTCTATGGCATATATTTTTGCCTGTTGATTCTGCTTGAAAAAATTATGATAATGTTAAAAAAACTCTATTTGACCCTATAGTGATCATATGCATATGTTAAATCACTGTAAAGGGCATCAAGTAGCAAAGATTTAGTTGATGCCTTTATTCTGCATTACTATAATAGAATATCGATCAGTTTCTGATTTCCAGCAGTCTGATATGTTTAGTGCTCTAGTAGAGTTGCAATGCTTTCCAAACTTTTAATATAAGATATTGATTTTATTATTACCAGAAATTTGGTCATCCATGAACTATGCACATAGCTTTTGGTCAATATTTTAACAGACTTTAGATTTTAAAATTGGCGTTCTTATTCTGGTGCATCTGGAATAATTTTTTACTGCCTTTTCAAATGTGTACTACAATTATAGAGAATAATTAATTTGAAATGATCGAAATTGAAATCACTAGTGACCTCTAATGGATATCGGAAGAATCGAAGGATTAAGGATTAGCCTATAAGTGTAATTTTTTGAAGGTAGAACTTATTTTAATGACATTTTTTAATGATATTTTAACCAAATACACTATAATTAACATTAGGTATTTTAACCAAAATCTTTTGCTGCAATTCAAAAAATAAGCTTTTCCTAGCAGTTATGCAGCTTCATACTAAAACAATTCATTTTCAATTTCAATGCTTCAGTTAAAATTTAACTCTTTGAAATATTTTTTTTAAATTTTTTTTCACAGTTCTTTATCTTTTATGTATTGTTATGAATTAAACAGATGGAAACTGAGTATGAGTTCTAAAGTATATTTACCAAACCAAAGTATGAATAAAGTAATTTATTACAAAGGCACAAAATCATATAAATAAAACAATCTTATCTAAACATAAGTATTTCTCTTCCTCTTATCATAAAGTCAAACTACAAAAAGAATGATTTACTAAGCTTAACTAATTTTCAATGCTTAAACTACAGTGCTGTCAATATTCACCTCTTATGACAAAGTAGAACCTATTACCTTGTAACATTCAACAAACAAACCACTTTATGCTGAATGTCATTTGTGATACAAGATTACCTTAACAATGCTTTACACCTTATGGATGTGAAACATCTAACGATGTTGATCTCCCCTAATAGAGAACCCAAAAACAAACTTCACCGTTGATTCCCTTTCACCACCGGAACCAGGCTTCATCTTGAATCAAATAAGAGCAGTCTTCTTGCATAGCATTACACAACACTAATTTAACACACTATATTTTTCTTTCTTTACTACTCCATTCTATCTTTTGTTTTTCCTCCACACATATTATTCAAAGTGTCTCTCCACTCTAATCAGTTGATAACGTAATTGTCACACTGAAGTATACACGAGCGTTCATGACACATCTACCATAAGTTCATTGTAGCACATTCATCTGTCGTAACAATATATACCAGTTTTTATTTAAATTATCTTGCTTTTAAACCAAAATGAATTTTTTATGACAACATTTTACTTGGGCTTAGAGTTTGCTGATCACCAAAAATCTAAGCATATGTATTATATGCATTATATGCATAACAGACTAAAAAATTTACAAAAAATTAAATGAAAGATTTAAGCATTAACAAAAATATTATGAACTATTCATATTAAAATAATAAAATAACTCGTAAAAAGTACTTTTTTAAATTTTACTGAAGTAAGAATAGAAAAAAAAAGTACAAAATAAGTAAAATTTTGCAATATTTCTATAAATGTTTAAAACTTAAACTTGCATTTTATTTCGTTTGAATTTTTGTCATTTTATTAATCACAATTAAATGCTCTTTCTTTTGGTATATAACATGAATATTTTCCTTCATTAGTTACTTCAAGTAAAGGTTCTAAAATTGTGTATTTTATTTTGTGAAAACTCTTCAAAATTAACTTGGCCACCAGAGTGAGACATTTCAGAAACTTCACAATTTAAGGGTTAATCACAATCATCATTCAACAATAAAAAAAAATGGGCCATTTTAATCTGATTGTATTATATAATTTAATACACATATCTTACCTATTTGAGTGAAGTATAGTGCGAGAGCCATTTTGGGAATTAATAAGTATCACAGAAGTAGGACTTTCACAACTGTTATAATAAATACAATTTTCTATACAGATTCCATGTTCTTCAAAATTCTGCTTCAAAAACCTAAAAATAAAAATTTTACAAAAACATTACTCAAAGTAATTTAATTCTCTATGACATTGTTAAATGTTTTTAAGCACTTCGACACATGGACTATGCTATCAAGTATCAATAATCATTAAAGAGAGATCTCTCTTTAATAATTATTGATCAATTATCAATCATTGATTTTTAATTATATATTAACATCTTAGCATTAGTGACCTCATTAACATCTGATAATCAAATGCAACAACTGAAAAAGTTGCATCTCCTTGAGTATAGATGGCGCTGTCTCAGTCACGTCTCAGGAAGAAGATTTATAAGGTCATATTCCAAAAGAGTTCGTTGTCCGACGTGTGGTGCAATGGTAGCGCGCTCTGGCATGAATCTGGAGAGATGCAGGTTCGATTCCCGCCGTGGCGGCGATGAATTTTTTTTTCACAATCTATTAATTAAAATTACACTGATCTATCACAGCCTCCATTGTACACATATAGGCATAATCAGGGATGGAGTTAGCTATTTTGCAGCCAAGAGAGAACTTGGACTCAGCTATCCATTTCTCTACTCTTAGATATATTAATGATTAATTTAACTAAAGTTAATGTCATTTTAAAAGTAATTGTAGATCATCTTGTTAAAAAATGGGCTATACTTATCCAGTCAACCTTACACAACTATGGTCATTAGTTTATTTGAAAATTTGTCACCCCTAAGAAATGCCGCCTGGTGGTAACACCTGTTCTGGGTGTACTTCAATAAATTTTCTTTGAAGGTGGCACAAATATTTCATATGCAATGTTTAAAGACCAATATAACTTTTGTATATATTTGGAAGGCATATAAACAAAAGTTATATAGGTTTTGGATTTTATGACACATTTGCATGACCAAGCTTTTGGAAACATTTTGGGCTTGATGGGCCCCAACCCTTCAAGTATGACACTGGTACAACTATAATAAAAATAAATTTCTCCTTAGGAAGACACTTGTCATAGTGACCTGTCAGGAGTGTTTTAAGTATAGCACTATATATCCTCTCAAAAAGATTGCAGATTGCTGATATAGAGGAACATTGAAAGATTTATTTGTGCATTACCAAAGTTCAATATGGGAATCTTTGGGGCTTACAATATTCATAACATCTATTTGTGTTTCTAATAGTTATTTACAGCATCAGGTATAACCATGATTTTTTGGATGATGTTAATTTTTTAATGAATCAGTTTTCCATATTAGTGGCCCTGTGAATTATCCTAGCTGTCACATATAGAGATCGCAAAATCCTTATGCAATATGTTGACATATGACAGAAGCAGCTGGAAGGTTAATGTTATGTGTATTCTTCACCACAATAAGATTATTGATGTATTTTTATTTATTGAAGTGAATAATAATAACTATATGGGGATGGTTAATTTATGCACTGCCCCCAAAGGAAGAGTTTAAATTTAAATGTAATTAAAATTCTCTGCCATTGAGTGATAAAATTTTTAAGTTTATCCTTCAAACTATTTGCATGTTAAAAGCTTTTTGAAGCAAAGACAGTGCTCCTTCTTCAGTGAAGTGACACTATGTGGTGACATTAGGGCTGTTAAGAGCTTCTTCCCACTTGTCGTGAAGGGTGATTCCAGTGTCTCAGTTGCAGGTGGGGAGGTCATTATTTCAATAGCTTCGTAGACTATGATTCTGTAGTAAGTGGATGCACTTGCTAGCATTGTGGCATGCTCCCAGTCTATGGTTGCTGTGTCAACACACAGCAATCACAGACTGGGAGCATGCCACACTTGGCAGTGGCTGTCATTAGCTTATTTTGGCTGGCATATGTTTGATATTCTGTGAACCTCTCCTGTAGCGAATGTATGGTTTTTCTGATACAGTAGACAATGGAATTATCTGACAAATGTAGGGGAAATCTGTATATGCCCAATATTTGAAGGAGGTTAAATATGTCTCTGTCCCTTTCTATAATATTCTTCAGATTTGGAGCTGGGCTGAAAACAATTTTGATATTTTGGGCTCTAAGTAATTTGCGGACTGATTCGGATAGGACAGGAACATAAGATATAGATCTGGCAAAGGCTGCCCACTTGAAGTCAGTGATTGGGAGGAGAGCCAAATCTCTTTTGTTGTTTCTATACTTGTTGATTAGCTTTTCTATTGTTGTTGGTTGGAAGCCATGGGATGCAGCAATAGATTGAATGTTTTGAATTTCTTTTTTAAGCAAATGCTCATTTAATGATATAGTGAAGGCCCTGTGGATGAGAATGGAAGGCTGAAATTTTGTACGCCCATGGGTGCATGAATCCCCATGTATGATAGAGGGGACATAGGTAGGCTTTCAGTATACTGATATCGTCAAGGCTCCTGCATCATCTTTATGGATAAAAACATCAAAATAGGGGATGGATTGTTGTTTTCCTTCTCCTTTGTGAAATATTTCATAGGATAGATACTGTTGGCTGCATTAATGAGGCAGTTTAATTTCTCATTGATGCCATTCCAAATTAAAAATACATTCTCAACATAGCAACACCAGAAGACGGCTAAAATTGGTGCCAAATTTAATAATCTGGTTTCAAGGTCTAGAAAGACAATTTGGACAGGATGCTGGAATGGGATGAGCCCATGGGGACCCCCGAATCCTGCCTGTAGATTTTGTTGCTGAACTGGAAATAATTGTTTTTGGTGACTGGTTTTAGAGCTTCATGAATCATGTTGATTTCAGGAATAAAAAATTCTTGCACTTCAATAATTTTTGTCTGAAATAACATAACAGCATCAAAAATGAGTGGATGGGAATAAGGTGACTACATCAAGTGTGACTAATTTGCTGTTGGGAGGAATGAACAGATCCTTGAGTCTGTTGCGAAATTCTCCTTAGATTTTATGGAAAAAGGGTATTCAAAATGAGGTTAGATAAGAATTTGGACAGATTTTTTTTCTAGAAAGAATGTTGGGGATGATCTTTTGCACATTATGGGCCAAATGGGGTGGTTATCTTTGTGCACTTTGCAATGCATGAACATTTGCGGTGTCTGACAGTTGGATGGCACTGCACTCTTCTTAAGGTCCTTGGGGAGTCACCAGTTGTTTTTTTTGCCTGAAAACCTTGTGTTTGATAATAGTGGTGGAGTGCAAAGTGCACAAAGATAACCAGTCTATTAAGCCCTTAGTGGGCAAAAGATCATCCCCAACATGTATCTCAGTTGATGCATACATAGCTCCTGAATATATACATGAAAGCCTTAATATTATTAATAATAGCAAAATATAAATTACAATGTTTTTATAAAGGGTCAATATATCAATAAATATTTTGCAGAAAAAAATTTGCAGACTTTAGAACCCACATCTCTCTAGAAACATGTCAGAGTATTCTTACCGAATGAACTAATGCTGTCTCATCTTTTTTTCACTAATTTAAGACTTTAAACTTTTTCACCGATGATTTTTGGTGCCAACCATTGGCGCCATCTATGATCAATAGGGGGTAACTATTTCTTTTTATGTTGCACTGAGTAAGATGGAAATAATAGAATCTCTTCAAGCTATTTAGCATTATTAATGATTTAAACATAGGTGACAATCACAGCATTACCTAGGTGATGCGGGTTCAAGTCCCATATGTTGTCAAAATTTTTTCCACAAAATATTTATTGATATATTGATGTTAAAATATCACCCAGGTAACACTGTGATTGTCACCTATGTTTTATAAAGGGTTTTGGTGGTGTGAAAAAGTAAAAAAGTACCAATAAATAGTTTTGTGGAAAAAAGTTGAGCTGATATGAACCTACATCTCTCTAGATATGTGTCAGATTGTTCTAAGACCACTAAACTAACACTGACTCAGTCTTTTTTCCAATATTACATCAATCTCCTGTGATTTCTGCACATGGGGTAGTGCCATCTATGATTGGGAATGGCAATCTTTAATGTTGCACTGAATAAGATGCAAATAAATAAGTAAGATTGACAATGAGAATAAAATCAACTTTTAAACTAGAATAACATATTGCCTCTGGTGAATATAATGATTCTCAAAAAGAAAAGCATTTTGAATTTTCTGACTTTTAAACCCTTTAACAGTGAAAGTCAAACAACTAGATAACTGGGAAAACACAAATAGTAATATTTTATTAGTATATATCTAATCCAAAAGGAATTTTTAGTTCACTCTTAAAAAGTTTAATCTTTCCACCACCTTGGGGTATGGAGGCAACTCATGTTGTCAATATAATCCTTTGAACAGCAAATTTAAAAACCCAAATTTCAAACATTGATAGACCATTTACAATAGTTTGACATTTTGCTATTTTCCAAATTTAGCACCCTCTAATAATGGAAATTAAATCTACTGGATGATCAAAAGAAGTAAATCACAATATTTCATTAACATCTATGCAACAAAAAGAATTTTTCATTTATCTCTTAAAACCAAAAAATTTTCATTTCCTGGGATGAAAGGGGGTTCCTCTCTTCTTAAGGAGAAGTTTTTTGGATAATGACACCTGAGGGTAACGGAACAAATGGTTACTGCCAAACAAACCTCCTGACCATCTATCTACCACTAAAATTGTAAATTTCTAGCATAAATAGGTTGTCTGCAATACTGGAAAAAAGTTGGAAAATGCTGAAACTTTTAATCACCATTACAAGCACTGTTAAAGCTATTGAGAGATTTTTTGAAAAATACAAATCACAAGTTTTGATCTATATTTATCCAACCCAAGAAAAAATTTTAATTTATCTCTAAAAAAAAAAGTTGAATGTCAACAGATCAGCAGACAACAAAGTAAAAACTCTATTGAAAACTAGGTCAATTTTTTTAAACAAACTAAAAATTCAGTATAATACAAAAAAAAAAAGTTAAAAATGGGAGTTAAAATAGAAACAAAAATAAAGATGAAAATGATTAAACTGGAAGAGATATTAATGAATAAAGTTAAAGTTCAGTCATGGTCTGTGGTCAAGTAGGGTCATTTTTATGATTCTCAGATCAGAAATCGAAATGGTAATGACAACTGAACACCAGAAAGTGACAAGATGGATTTAGCAACTGTTGAAGTGTGCTAATTCTTTTGAATTTATTTAGTGAGAAAGACAAAGCAAAACTTTAGCTAAAGTAAATAATAATTATAATGCAATGAAATAAAGAACGAGTAATTTTTTTAAATGTTGCAAACCATAACTTACTTGCCTCCATAATCTAGACTAAGTGTTCCAAAATATTCACAAGGAACACCAAATTCTGCAAATATGGTACAGTTATTTGAAGCATTTCCTCCTCGTTGCCACCTATTTGAAAGGCACCTGCAAAGGAAAATAAAAGCAACTAAAAATATTTTACTACTAAACCGTTCTGAAACTTTATTATATACTCATTCAAATTCTCCAAATCTCAATTTTCAACAATATTCATTTAACCCTTAAACTGTCAGGTTTCTGAAACTGAACTCACTCTGATGGCCATGTTTATTTTGAAGTGCTTTCAGAAAATACTAAAATGCTTAACTTTAAAAAACATTTTTTAGGGTAACTAAATAAGTGAAACATGTCATGTTATATATCAAATCAAAGACCATTTACACTGATATTAATAAAATATTTTTAGTAAAATGTGATCTCTTTTAATAACTTTTAAAAAAAATGCAGTAAAAAGTATATTTTATTTTTTATTTTTGACCTTTTTTTTATCAAACTATTAATGAAGAAACCTATAAACTATTTATACAGAATGAAAGAGCATTTAATTCTTAATAAAATAACAACAAAAGTCATTCCTTTGAAAAATTGTTCTTAGTGTGATAGTCTACAAAGCAAGATCTAACACACACAGTCATATTGCATTCCTTGCACTCAAAAGCACTTACATAGTATGTATTTTGTGCTAAGCACACTACACATTTTCTGCATGGCTGTTTCTTCTGTTGAGTCTGGGAGATCATACTAGGAAAATGTCTAGCAGTTAGGGATATAAGTGGAGGTTGAATACTGGGTCAACCTGATCTTCAAATCTGGTAGGATAAAGCACCTCCTGTAACAGTTGTCTTACACGAAGTTGTCTTATTTGTAGTGACTGATGTGAGGGTTTTGCTACTTATGTAATAGATATGCATTAACAGCTACACTGAAGAGCCAAAACATGATCAGCATGTCTTTATGCGAATTGAAGCAACTGCATGTAAATGACAGCATGTGTGAAGGTCATGAAATGGTATAAATAACACCTGATACTGAGCTCTGTTAATAAGTGTTATTCTTGTTCTTCAGATAATAAAGGCAGTGGACTTAAGTGAGTTTGATAAAGGCCAAATTGTAATGGCCAGATGACTGGATCAGAGCATTTCTGAGACAGCAAAGCTTGTGGGGTGCTCACAGTCAGCCATGGTTAGTACCTCCAAAAAGTGGTCTGAGGAGGGAAAAACCATGAACCACCAGCAAGGTGTGGGCCAACCACGGCTCATTGATGCTAAAGGTGAGCGAAGGCTATCCTATATGGTATGAGCCAACAGAAGGGATACTGTGTTGCAACTTGCCTGTAATTTGAATGCTGGTGACAGAAGTAATGTATCACAACACACAGTACATAGAACCCTGCTGAAAATGGGGCTGCATAGCCGTAGGCCACTCAAAGTGCCCATGCTAATCTTGGTTCACCATCAAAAGCACCTACAATGGGCATGCGAGCATAAAAACTGGACCTTGAATGATTGGAAGAAGGTTGAGTCCAATGAATCTTGTTTCCTATTGCACAATGTGGATGGCCATGTGCCATCGTTTACCTGGGGAAGTGTTGGCACCAGGATAAACTGTGGGACAAAAACAAGCCGTGAAGGAAGTGTAATGCTTTGGATAATGTTCTGCTGGGAAATCCTGGGTCCAGTCATTCATGTGCAGGAAACTATGATGTCTACCACCTACCACATTGTCAAACATCATTGCAGACAAGATACATCCTTTCATGTAAATGGTATACCCCTCTGGTAGTGCCTTCTTTTAGCAGGATAATGCGCCATGCCACACTGCCCAGATTGTTCGAGAATGGTTTGCGGAACATGAGGAAGACTTCCAGGTATTGTCCTGGCCTCTAAATTCCCCAGACATCAATCCAATCGAGCATCTGTGGCTTGTGCTGGCAGAGCATATCTGATCTGCAGCAGCACAACCACCTAACTTACAAGTTAAAGGATCTGCTGGTAATGTGTTGGTACCAGATACCACAAGACACCTTTATAAATCTTGTAGGGTCCATGCCTTGCTGGGTAAGAGCTGTTTTGGTAGCATGTCGAGTACCAACATCATATTAGGCAAGTGGTCATAATGTTTGGCTCTTCATTGTATATTTACAAGGTGGAAAAAATATTTTTTCTACCATTTAAAGCTCTTGCACTTTAATGGGTAATATTGTAAATATTGATCAGAATGATCAACAGCTCCCATTTCATTGTTGTATTTGACATCACATTTTGGTTTTGAAATAGTCTCACTTCTAGTTCCATGCTTTTGCATAACATTTGTCATTTCAGCATTGTGAAAGGAGCTGAGCATTAAAACATATTTCTTGCCCTGCCACTTTGAAACCAAAAGAGGGCCTTTTCTAAATGAAATTATGTCTCCTTTCTTCAAGCTCTTTTCTATCTCGGCTTTAGGCAAACCATTTCTGTTTGGCATCACAGTACACGTTGCATGAGTTTCGCATGTAATGCCTGGTACAAGGATGGAGTTGGGTTGTGGCATTTTTTTGCACACCATGGGCTAAATGGCCAGGCCACATGGAACCCGAAGGCTCAGAGAAGGTTGGAGGAGGGGACCCACTGGAACAGCTGTTGGGAGACAGATGGTAGCCTCCCATCAAGGCCATCCAGCATGTTCTTTAATGTGCACAGGGTATGGCTCTCCTGCACATGGGACCACAGCTTAACATCTCATCCAACGGATGGTGGCCTTTCCAAGCCCATTGATGTCCTTTACTGATCATGGGCATGGAGGGGGAATTTTGCAGAGATAAATCTCAATGCTGACCCAGCTGGGACTCGAACCTGGGAACTACAGATTATGAGCCTAGTGTGCTACTGACTGAGCCAACCCCACTTCCCACACGGATGGAGAATACCAGCGGTTCATATATACATGGAAATCCTGGTTGAATAAACTGCCCATCAATTTTAGAACTATAGCATGCGTATGTCTAATGCTGCTAACGGTAAGTATACTGCTGAATGGTACTTCTTCCAGTGTACACAATAACATTCTAGGCATATGTTATTTTGCTGTCACACAACATATTTTTATGCCAAATTTTTCTGGCTTCTGTGGACTGTACACTCTAAAAAGAAATTCTACCTTTGAAGCCAATTATTGCTTCATCAATATATATTTCTGTGTTTGGACTATAGCTGATTTGAAGCACTGTGTAATATCAGGAAAGAAATTTCCAAGTTTAGCTGAAGGATTATAGTCAGGTTCACCTCTTTATGGCCTCACAATACTGTTGTCACTGAGATGCAGACATTGGAGTAATACAGCAAATCTGACATGATGCTTGGAAAGAATGGAGTGTGTGCAAGATCAGTTGACCAGTTTTTTGCTACAGACTGCTTTTTAATAAGGCCTGCCGAGTGGTTAGCACGCTTGGCTTGTAATCTACGGGACCTGGGTTCGAGCCCCGGGTAAGGCATGGATGTGTGTGTGATTTTTCTGCTGAGGTCCTGCCATCCTCTCAGACCTTCTACTATGGCATATAAACTGACAGGCTCCTGTCAGACCTCTGTGGCAAGCAGCTGCTTGAGGGGGTATATATTAAGTACTAGAGTTAAAAATCTTTTCATTTCAGCAGGTGTTGTGAGTTTTCCACTGAATCCAGTTATTCCTGCCTAGGGACTTCCAGAATCAGTGGGGTGGGGGTGGCTCAGTCAGTAGCACTGCAGCCCCCAGGTTCAAGTTCCAGCTGAGTTAACATTGAGATT
Source organism: Ryuthela nishihirai (assembly GCA_038380435.1). Classification (NCBI taxonomy): domain Eukaryota; kingdom Metazoa; phylum Arthropoda; class Arachnida; order Araneae; family Heptathelidae; genus Ryuthela; species Ryuthela nishihirai. Next base: position 417,911 of record JAWZYU010000017.1, read on the forward strand.
TATCTCTGCAAAACTCTCCTCCCTGCGAACAGTCAGTAGGGAATACTGCTGAGCTTGGAAAAGGCCACTTACGTTGGATGGGAATTAAATTGTGGTCTCATTGTGGGAGAGCCATATCCTGTGCACATTAAAGAACACACTGGATGGCTTTGATAGAGAGGCTACCATCTGTCTCCCAACAGTTGTTCCACTGGATCCCCTCCCCCAATCTTCTCTGAGCCTTCGGGGTCCTTGTGACCTGGCCATTTAGCCCATTGTGTGCAAAAAAAAAGTGTCGCTCATAGGTAAAACAACCCAATCCAATCCAGAATCAGTTTCATGCCGCTAAAGTAAATCCCGACCATAAATACAATTTGTTCTGCAAGCTCTTCAAATGTCCCATCAGTTAAAAATGTTTTGAAAAAATCTAAGAGGGTTTTAGCTTCCCCAATGTTAGGACCAGTTTGGGCTGTAAATTCATGATGTACTGGAAAAACCAAACATTCTTCTTTAAAAAGATTTTTACAGCATCCTAATGGAGTAGGGTCTACATCACCTTTGCTCAAATTTTCTGATCCTCAATCATCTGAAAAACCAAAAAAATTCATCCTCATCAGAATCTTGAAAAAATTCTTCTCTGTGATATTCTGATGAAGTTGAAGGTCCTATGTGAAACTCTAACCTAGAAGATAAATTTTCACCTTCTTTTGATGGAAAAACCAAGAAATTTTTCATCATCAGAATCAATGAAATGTTTCTAAAAATGGTCCTGATTCTCTGGAATAACTTGTGTGAGCAATTGGCTTTAGGAACACAATGGTACATCCATTGTATATATATATATTTAAAACACCTAATTCATTTAAAGATATTTGAAAAGCTAAGTAGCTATATAATTATAAGTAAAGATTTAATTTTAAAAAAAGTATTAATTTTTAAAGTACTTTCCAACATCAGAAGTGTAGCATAACTAATTAATAGATTCTGAAAAAAATTCATCGCCACCACGGCGGGAATCGAACCCGCATCTCTCCAGAGTCATGCCAGAGTGCGCTACCATTGCACCACGCGTCGGACAACGAATATTTTCAGAATATGATTCCTAAGTTACATTTCCATAAAGAACACTATATATAATGAAATACTAATAAAAGAAATCAATAAACGACACGTTAATTCTAAATACAAAAGGCTGTAATTTAAAGCAAGTAAGCACATACATGCCTTCATGTGACTTTGAATTCAGGTTTTAATGAATGTAAATTTTTTCTTAAAATGAGTAAGGATCAATAAAATAAAAGAATGCAATAGTTCTGATAACAACTCCCACATAAATTCTACTTTTAGAACAGCTGAATAAAAAGTAAACAACTGGGACACTCAACCACTGCCCATCGAATAGCCACCTGTTCCAACTAGTTTGCACATTGGTCGCCACATGGCAGTGGCTGCCTAGAATACATAGAGACTGTGTTTCAATCTATGAAGTACTGTCATTAATGCATTTATAGGATATACAATCAAAATATCAGTTATTTAATAATATGGAAAAAGAAAATCTGCTTAGTAATGCCGATAGAGGAAGTAGTTCATAAACATACAGTGAAATAATGAATAAATTGCCGTTTTATGACAATCCATAAATGGAACTCTTAAAGAGATGCTTTAATTTCTTGTCCCAGAACTGTTCAATGGCCGTTTTTTTTTGTCTCAAAACATTTAAACTTTTGGACAGCACGTACTTAAACTTACAGACTTGTACATTTTTTAATAATAATCAATTTATCTTACTGTTCACATTTTTTTAATGGACTCGATCATTTTCTTACAAGTTATTTTTCAGAGATCTAGTTTTGAAAACCTTTCTTCTATTTTTCGATATAAACTTAATCATATACAACTTTCAATATTATCTTCATAAAGTAATGTGGCAATGGAAAAAAAATTATTATTGAGATACCTAGTTTTGAAACAGTAAAATGTCTATTATGAATATCTTGCCATAAGAAAATTAAATTTCTGAATTTTTTTCTGCAATATTTTGTGAATAAATTTTTCACAAAAAAAAAACATTTTGCAATTTGCAAAATATATTTATTCCAAGTACATTTTATGTTAAAAATTTAAAACAACAAAATACATCAAAGTAGCTCTGCCTATTAGGGGAACACCAATATGGACATTTCATCATCTGTGAATAGGAACTGCTAAATTATTAAACATCACTTTATTCCAGTACTTTTCCATTAATATTAAGTTATGTTCAGGTATTCAAGGAACATATACTAATTATCACTTTAAACAAAACATGCAGTAGGAATTTTGGAAGTATTTTAAAAAATGTACACTTGCATTTAATTCATTACAGGCAAAAATTACTAAAATTGGCATGGTACAAGTTGAAAGGAATATACTAATCAAATATTTTCTGGATATTATGTGTTTTTTACAAAGGATTGCTGAAAAGTTAAGGATACATCATGTTGTATTTAACACTAGTTTTAAAGGAATATTTTTTCCTTTGGGTTCATAAGACAATTTTTTTAATTTCTAGTAATTGGATAATTGAAGTGCTCTGGTGAATCAATAACTAAATTTTATAATTAATAATCATGAATAAATGATTTCTTTCAATTAAGTTACATTATATTTAGTTACTTTAAATATCTGATGAGAAAAAGACCTTAAATTAAATAAACAATGTGAAAATATTTGTGAACTTGAATGAAAAATATTTTAAATGGTTTCCTTAAAAATTGAGAAATAATTAAGAGCTATCCATCCTATTAATAATGATAGTTATTAGTTGTGGTCTGTTAAAGATAATCATCTAAAAAAGTTTCAGACCATACAACACTGTTTTTAAATTCCCATGGTGGTAAATTTTAAAACAATACACAAATTATGACATGATGACATTCCAACTAAGAGCAGACTGGATAAAACATAAGGTGGTAAAATATTTGTAACTATCTCAAACATTGGGAAATATTATGTTATATTTGGAATTAATGCTAATAACTTTGAAATTTCCAGTTAGAAAAATACGGAAATTTTGTAATTCACATGGAATTACTATATGGATCTTTAAATCATACAGTCTAATAATTTTAATTTATTCAATAAATTCATTATAACCATTGATATTATTAATCAATATGCTGAAACACACTCAATTACCAGTGAATTCATGTTTGTCCTTTTGAAATGTTTTGTCTTTTTCACTGTGGTATGGCTCTCCCGCACACAGCCCTTGGCTTAATGTCTCATCCGAAGGACAGCAGCCTTTCCAAGCCCATAAGTGTCCCCTAATGACTGAGGGCAGGCATTTTTGCAAAGATAAATCTCAATACTGGCCCAAGCAGGGGGGGGGGGGGGGGGACCAACTACATATTACAAGCCTAGCATGCTACCAAACCATCTCTCACCCCATATATTTTGAAAAAAATTGACAAGCTTTCTACAACATACAGTTAACATTAGCAATGGCTACTTAAAAAAAAAATTTCTCCCTCAAGCAGCTGCTTGCCACAGAGGTTTGACAGGAGCCTGTCAGTTTATATGCCATAGTAGAAGATCTGAGAGGATGGTAGGACCTCAGCAGAAAAACGACACATACATCCATGCCTTACACGGGGCTCGAACCCAGGTCCCTTAGATCAGTAGCCAAGCACGCTAACCACTTGGCCATGGGACGGCTATGGCTACTTACATACCAAAAAAAAAAATCAATTATAAGAAGCCACGCTAACCTTTGATCACTATCTTCTTCTGGATAAGACTTGCATAACATCACAATATCTAAGCAGGCTAAACCTACTGACAGAATTCTTCTATTTTTTAACTCATCCATAACCTAGAAAAATATATTGAAAGTAGTGTGAATGTTATAGAATACAAAACATTAATATAAAAGTTTATGACACAGTCTACTGTAACGTGCAAGTGTATAACTTAAAAGATCTGTAGCTTAAAGAAAAGTATTTTTTTTTAGTAAAAAACAATAATGCACTTTTAAAAAATAACATAACATTACTCTTCAAAGATGGGAAATATCCTCTGTGACTACGGTTACCAGATGCCAGTGTTCTAAAAGGAAGACAGAGGAGGCCATGCTTCAATTTGTGAATAAAAGTTTTTTTCTACCAAATTTTATTTCGAGTGCAAACTAATAATTCAGTCAGAAAAAGGCAAAAATTCTAATTATTCAGTACACTTCAAAATATATGATGTGCTGATTTTTATTCATACTTGATAAGTAATCAAATTATTTGAACTTAGGTAGCATAACGGTTCGTAACTATCTACTTTCCAGAAGACAAACTTTGTGCGTTTCTATTAACTCTGGTTGAGGTTGTGGTCAGCAATTGGTTGGGTTTTGGTGGGGCATATGAGAAGGCTTATACAAAATAGAGGTATGTCCTTTATGTTGCAAATAAAACAATAAAACTGCTGTCAACTTTTATAGCTCCTTCTATCCATGGACTGCAGGAAATTTTATTCAATTTTCAAAAGTGCATACTTTTTTCAATCTGGCATGTAAATTACTATTATTAATATTACAGGAATATAACAACTTTTACATCATTAACTGAATTAATTTAGCATTCATGATTTGCATTAACAGTAAATTATATTATAGTCAAAAGTTCAAGAAATTTAAAAACTTACAAAAAGAGTGCTTTAATTTTAGTTTAAAACACGAGTTTATATAAAAGGATGTCATTTCATGTGTTTTCAAAATTCCAGGACACAAGATAAAAGAGGAGGGCGTATGGTAACCCTATCTGCAAGATGTTTTTTCCCAGCAACAGCTTTAACATACTATGTTTATAGGACAGAATTCACTCTGGTATCATATTAATTTTGAAGTGCTTCCAGAAGAAAATATCTTAGCCTGAAACGCCTAATAGAATTAGATCATGTACCAAAATAAAGGGCACTTAACAAATATTTTTGTGGGGGAAAAAAAAATGAGTTTTGCCAATACACAGAATTCGAACTAACATCTCTCTAGATTCATGCCAGTGTTCTAAGACCACTACACTAATACCAGCTCCATCTTTTTTTCACTAATGTGTACTATCAATCCTATTTATCGTCATTATTGCTCCTGGCGCCATCTATGTTCAGGGAAGTCAACTTACTTCTTAATGTTGCACTTTGAAAATGTAAATATATGTCACTCACACTAGTGTTATTAATGAATTTTTAAGATAGCAATAAATAGTAAATTCACAGTGCTACCTGTTGGTTTAAAGAATATGTATTCCATATATTTCTTTGAGAGTTCTACATATATATTTTGAGTTACTGGATTGTTTTACCTCTGAAAGCATTTTTTGCATACAATGGGCTAAATGGCCAGGTTATAAGAAATCTGAAGGCACAGAGAAGGTTGGTGAAGGGACTCTCTGGACAGCTGTTGGGAGACATGGTAGCCTTAATTAAGGCCATCCAGCGTGTTCTTTAACGTGTATAGGGTATGGCTCAATATGGTCTAAATCGAGTCTATAAATCAATAAATCTAGAGAGACTATAAAAGGATTTAACAACTTTCTTAAATATTAATATATAATTTTATATAATTAAGATAAAATATCAAATAAAAAAATAAATACCCCCTCAAGCAGCTGCTTGCCACAGAGGTCTGACAGGAACCTGTCAGTTTATATGCCATAGTAGAAGGCTGTGAAGATGGCAGGACCTAAGCAGAAAAACAACACACCCAACCATGCCTTACCGGGGGATCGAACCCAGGCCCCTTAGACCAGTAGCCAAGCGTGCTAACCACACAATACTTATATATCATGAATGGTCTTGTCAGACTCCAGTTTACGGTTAAAGTTATATATGATTTCATAGATACCTTTAGAATCGTGAAATGTTAAAGTTATTTTCATATATTAAGCCATATAGTTACTTTTAACTCTCTGCTTGCTAATTTGATTCTCTGCCACTTCTGCATGTATGCACTCGAGATCCAATGTAAACAATTAACATTTTTTCAATACCTTCATAACATTTACTACTTACTTCACTGTATACGCCTACTCCTATTACCAGTTACGGTTTGTATTATTTTCACTTCCACTTTGTTTTTTCACTACTGGTCTCGATTTACAAGAGAGTTGTATGGTTTATTACGTCAGAGTATAAGTGCGTGGTAACTGAAATATGCAATATTACCCCAGAAGGAGATGTGGGGCAGTTGAATGAGATGATACTCACTACTCTGTGATTCCTCAATTCCTTAGCGATCTCCACCGCACGTCGATCCTATCGCGGAGAAACCAAAATTGGTTCCTCCGTTTCCACTCTACTTTTTGAATATTATTTCTCGATTTCACTGCTAATTTCTTTATTATGAACACTAGTTGTTTTACTAATTATTTAGTGTTATTCAGTAAGTGCTTTTTTTAGAAGCACTAAGACATTATTATCATTATTTAATTTCAAGTAAAACTAAAAGCTAACTTTGAAGCTCTATGACTTTTACAATTAGCGTTTCAATTAATTAATTAAAAAACTCTAATCCATTGGCCTTCAGACTTCTCTCCACCTCCTATGTCATTGAACGATATTACAGATGTACTGAGGTCTACACTGATGGATCTGTCGACCGGGAGAGGCAACGTGCTGCCTCTGCCTTTGCCATCCAGAGGTTTTCGTCTCCCGCATCTTACTTCCTCCACCTGTGCTGAGCTCCATGCTATTCTTGAGGCTGCACTTTTCATCCTCAGCCTCGAGAGTGGCAACTTTGTCATCCTCTGTGACTGCAAGTCAGCCTTGGAAGCTCCAGAAGCGAGACAGCAAGAGCTGTAACCCCTTCCTCACCCATAAGATCATGGAGACTTGCTCTAAGGTCACTTCTGCCAGAATCACGGTTCATTTCCACTGGATACCTTCCCATAGGGATAACTGGCAATGAGCTCGCTGATCACACCACAAAGGAGGCGCTGGAGTGTCAGAGGTGTGTAACTAATTACAGTCTCTCTCTCTCTCTCAGCGACTGCAAGAGTTCTGTCTCACATCTGATGAGCCAGTACCATCTTGTTCAATGGCAGAAGGACAGCAGCTGTTCCTCATTCAGGTACCTGGTTGACCCTCCTCTCACTGCTCCTAACCTTGGTAATCTCCGCAGATCTGGGGAGACCCTCCTTCATCGTCTCCGAGTTGGTGTCATCTACAACAACTCTACGCTTCACACTCTTGGCAGAGCTTACAGTCCAAACTGTGCCACTTCCAACACACTTGAGACTGTATCCCACGTTCCGCTCAACTGCTCCTGCTACAATGCTGAAAGAGAAGCTTTGTTCCGGGAGCTTAATGCTATTGGAACTACTGACGATACCATCACCTCCCTTTTTGGCAACAACCATAATGCGATGCTGCAACAAACGCGCTTCCGTATGATCACTGACTTCTTTCAGAACATTGGCCTCTTCTGCAAGGTCTAATGTTCTCTATATTTGTCATTCTCCTTAATAGAACCATTTTTTCAGAGAGATAGCTGAGGCACAGTAACTTCTGCATCCGCTATCTCGCACTTCTGCTGTGACTGGTGTAGGGAGCCCCTTATTTGGAGGCTAATTTCACCATATTTACAACACCCTGAACCCCTGAACTGAACCCTGAAATATCAAGTTGAACAAACGTAACCTTTGTTTTACATATGGAAATTCTTAATATGTGAATCATTCGTATGCAAAATGTGCTGGAAACATAATACGGCATAATCCACAGTTGCATGAAACATGTCTCGGGGAATAGCTGCAACATGATATGTTATTCTTGCCTTCAGTATACATTGCCTTGGTAAACTCAGCTTTTCAAATAACCCCATAACCAAAAATCGCATGGGTTTAGGTCGGGGGAACGTGGTGGCCAAACGTTGGAAAACGTTCGAGAAATTATTCTGCCCTCACCAAATGTGGTACGCAACAATTGCATTGCCGTATGTGCAATATGGGGTGGCGCCCCATCCTGCATGAAGGTTATGGAGTCAAAGCAATTTCTTTATTGCAAAGCCAGAAATCTTGCAGCAGAGAAGATTTGTGCAATGTGATCCATTCACCAATCGATGCATGGGGCCATGAGGCATGATCTCATCAACGAAAAATGATCCGATTATGAAGTTTGCAGTAAACTCGCACCATACAGTTGTATAGTCAGAGTGTAGGGGCACATCATACACAGCATGTGGATGTGTAGGCCCCCATATTCGGCAGTTGTGCGTATTCAGTGCTCCATGTAGGGAAAAATGAACCTCATCGGTCATATCCACCACTTTTTGCTGTGATCCGTTGAGTAGATCCTTCTCTAAAGACTTTCGAAGGTCACATGTCGTCGAGCTGCATCCTCGCCAGAAATCGCAAGGCGAAGTCGGTGTGCTGTTCAGGGTCACATGGTTGCAGCTACTGTACCCTATGAATTTTATGAGGATACCATTTCGGGATGGACCATATAATGCCACGGAAGTTGCATTTGCTGGGATACCTGTCTTGCATTAATGGGTAGCTGCCATTGTAAGTGGATTTCCGCAATGGTAAGTGCGACGTTTTCCACATTGCTTTCTGCAACAGGCCGCTGGTCTCTACCCAAAGCCACACCCAACTTGCCTGTTTCTTCGAATTTCTAAAATTTTCGAATTCTTTCCTGTTTCTTCGAAGTTCTTCGATTCATATGTCCATTTAACGACAAATGTCCTTTCATTATATCTTTCAGACAACGATATTCAATATTCAATATTCACGTAAGCGGCGACACTACTGCCGTTTTGGTAAAAGAGTTTCACTAGCAAAGCTTGGTGCTTCTTGCACATACCCATTGTTCCTTCTAGCGCTTACGGGGATGACATCACATTTTATAGTGTTCCTCATGCTGCTCTGTTACGTGTGATTGGCTGCAATGTCACGAGAAATTAGCATGTTCTACCATGTTTTTAGCGCACCCACGCCACCTGGTGGCACTAACACTAACTAACTTTTTTATTCGTAAATTCTTTTCCCCCGTGTTCTTATTAAGGCATCCACCACTTTTCGCTGTGATTTGTCGATTAGATTCTTCTCTACATCGCTCTGAGTATTGTCAGTTTAATTATAACCACCCTGTACATACAAAATCCTCATGCAGCCATGAGCTGCGGAGGTCCTTACAAGATTGTAAAATTTTGTTCTCCAGGCATGTTTGTCCTGAGGTATGCTACTGCATTTGGCCCGTAGGCCAATTCTAGCAAGGTCCTGCTTGACATTATCTGCCCATCGCTTCTAAAAGATCTCCCCCCTTTTTCTGAAACCCTTAAGCACACTTTTCATAATCCTGTTTGCCAATCTGCAGCTATTCATACGAGCAACATGGCCAAACCAACGCAGTCTCTCTCTGCACAAAGTGCTGCTCCAAGGATGTTGATGACTCCTTCTTCTAACCTCATCATTACTTACAAAGTCAAACCACCTAATGTCCAAGATACTGCGTAAATAAATCTAAATCAAAGACATCAAGTTTCTTGTTATCCTGCTTACAAAGGGTCCATGTTTTGTTACCACATGAAACTTTAGAAAGAACTATTATACAGCCTAATTTTAGTCTTTAGGTGAAAACGCCTATATTTCCACATTCTCCATAGAATCTTAAAAGTCCTAGCAGAAATTCCTATTCTTCTATTTATCTCATTGATTATTATTATTATTATCTGACCAATCTGACCAATTTCCATTACTAAAGTGCTGAAAATTGGTCAGAATTAGACAGCAATAGAGATATTTGTGTTGCCCCCTCCCCCAACAAATCTGTTTTTTATCCACTAAAGTGATGAAAATTGGTCAGGCAGGCTGTGATTCAGTTAATCTAAATGGTTGCAGTCTTGAGCAGGTGTCACAGTTTAATTATCTTGGGAGCTATGTAACAGATACTGGTGATGTGCGACATGAGATTAACAGACGAATAGGAATTGTTGCCGGGGACTTTTAAGAATCTATGGAGAGTGTGAAGAAATAGGCGTATACACCTAAAGACTAAAATTAGACTGTATAATAGTTTGGTTCTTTCTACAGTTAGTTATGGTATTGAAACTTGGACCCTTTTTAAACAAGTTAACAGGAAACTAGATACTTTTGATTATAGATGCTTACGCAATATCTTGGGGATTAGATGGTTCAACTTTGTAACTAATGATGAGGTTAGGCAAAGGAGTCGGCAACCTCCTTTGAGCAGCTTGTGCAGAGAGATATTCCGTTGGTTTGGTCATGTTGCCCGTATGCATAACTATAGATTAGCGAATAGGGTTGTGAACAGTGCCTAAAGGCCTTAGAAAGAAGGGGAGACCTAGGATGCGGTGGGCAGATAATGTCAAACAGGACCTTGTTATAATTGGTCTACATTGGCGAGATGTAGATCAGGAGAGATGTGTTTCGAGAACTAAATTGTATAATCTGGCTGGACCTCTGTACTCAATGGTGCTTGAGGATGATGATTAAAAAAAAAGCCAGGGACATAAACAAGCAACTTTTAATTTTGGAGAAGAGTATTGTCCTAATCATTAGTACACCAAATCCATAACCTAATGTTACTAAACCCTAATCCCACTTTGTCTGCCGAGAGATATGTGCTTGAAAAAGCTGTCGTCTTTTGGTTGGAGCATTAAGTTAAACCATATCCCGTATAGGTTATCGATCATACTTAATGTCCTTCATGACAGATTTCTGCCTGCTTTCAAACGGCTCTCCAGTATATGTCTTTCCGTTTTCAACGTCAGCACAGAGCTTTTGGGATCTTGAAAGAGTACCGCTCAGAAGTAAATCAACCTCTGTTATGCTGAATTACGTAGGTACTCAACACAGTTCCCTCCAACTTGTTACTGACTATCTAAATGAAAAAAAAAAAAAAACCCCTCAAGCAGCTGCTTGCCACAGAGGTCTGACAGGATCCTGTCAGTGTATATGCCAGAGTAGAAGGTCTGTGAGAATGGCAGGACCTCAGCAGAAAACAACACTGACATCCGTGCCTTATCCGGGGCTCGAACCCAGGTAGGCGGCCCCTTTCATCAGCAGCCAAGCCGCGATAACATGCATATTAATATTTTCAATATATTTATTTACATTATGTTTTTTAATAATTTCACCAGTATCACCCTTATTATCATAGAGGCTCTTATCCAGATTTTTAAGGAAGTGCTGAACAAGTTTTTTTTCAATAGTCTTAAAAAACATCTTAATACGCCCTATAGAGCAGTATGATCTCGACATTGGTGTTGCTCCCAAAAAATTTTATTTTTTTTTTCCTTTAATCATAAAAGGTGGATGATTTGCCTTGTTCACTTTCAATGCTATCTGTACTGGGGGACTCAGAAAACAAAAATTTCGCATGTCGACTGAATATTTCATCGCCTGGTGATTAGTGTTTTGTCTCATATTTATTCTTTCTCTTTTATAATAATAAATACAGACCCCCGCAAGCAGCTGCTTGCCACAGAGGTCTGACAGGAGCCTGTCAGTTTATATGCCATAGTAGAAGGTCTGAGAGGATGGCATGACCTCAGCAGAAAAACGATACAAACAGCCATGCCTTACCCGGGGCTCGAACCCAGGTCCCTTAGATCAGTAGCCAAGCGCACTAACCACTCGGCTATGGGACGGCTTTTTTTACGGATGAAAAAATAAGAGGTAAGCCATGCCCAACCCTAAGAAACTGCAACTCTAAGTATTTTTAATACTCTTTTACTCATTTCACATAATATGGCGTTTTTCCCAAACCTTGTGAAGAGTTTAATCCTTATTGAAAGGATGGATTTTTAATAATAAATGCTTAAGCATGACTGACCTACTCATTAACATCTAAATCATTAGCAACAATTGGAAAAGTTGCCTCTCCTGAAGTATAGATGGCGCAAGGTCTGCCACACCTCAGTGAAAGATTTAAGAAGAAGAATTTAGCGTCTGATGCGTGGTTTAACAGATAGAGCGCCCTGGCATGTATCTAGAGTAGGGGTTCTCAACGTGGGGTACGCGCTAAAATATTTTGGGGTACGCCGTGAGAGCTCAAAAGTCGCTAGATCTAGTAACAAATAAAAATAACAGTTGTTATACTATAACTATAGTTTTATCTATCTATACAAGGGGTACGCCACTTACATACACATTTCCAGGAGGTACGTGAAGCACGAAAGGTTGAGAACCACTGATTTAGAGTGTTGCGGGTTGGAATCCCCTATGCGTCAGCGATAATTTTTTCAGATGTTTTTTAATAATTGTTGAAGTCTATTTCCACAGGTAATCTGTGGTAAATGGAATTTTTCACAGGTAATCTGTGGATGTTGAGTGGATGGAATTTAATCCTTTTTCAATTCCGAGCTTTCAAGATTTAAGGGGATTGTAGCACCCTATCCCCCCCTCTCCTCTGAATACGCGCCCTTTGCCATAGATGAAAAAAATGAAAATGTTCCTTTAGCTATGTAACGCACACTTCACCAGATGAGACGGATCTCAGAGAATGTACGATGAATCACCAACAGCTGGAAGCAATAGAGCCCAAAGATCAGTTCCATGGCATACGATTCGCCCTAACACCTAACAGAGTACGTTCGCACAAAAAGCGATTTAGCTTTATGAACGTTTTCAAACAACTAGATCTTAAACCAAAACCGTTAGCAGCGACAACAACATAGATGGCCTCACGGCAAACTGGAACGTGTGCAATACTTTCCAACAGGAGAGGTCGCTCACAGCAGAGGTCCCTTCTGTTGCTGGAAGTGTTTAGTTTTAAGACGCCAACGTTAATAACGCAAAAGCAGCCTTCTGTGTGGCCATTATCTAAGCAACTAAAACTCTGAATAACTGACAAAAATTTCTCTCTATCGCGTTACTGAGAGTGGCATGTCGAGGTATCAATTTTCCAGGCGAATGCGCCCAGTGACTGGGAGGCGTGCCTTTCAGCGTGCCACGTGACTGCGCACGCGGAGAACGCTCGCCCCTTACAGGTCAGCTGCCGATCGTGGGAGCGCGTGGCGCGCGCTTGTCCCAGGCCGCTGTTTCGCCTGGGGTCACTCTGCACGTGGGTCTCCACGCCACCTGAGCAGTGCCGCGGGAGCCTCGGAACACAATGGGGAGGAGCGATGGGAAGCCCCGATAGCCTCGCCGCCCTCCAGCCGGCAATTAAGAAATCTCGCCTCGTTGGCAAGGCCGGCAGGAAGTGGCACAAGAAGACAACTGACGCTGACCTGCACACTTCGAGCGTCATCGCCGTAGACGCTGACTAATCGCGGTGCCAAAGTTCTTTTGGGAAACGCGAGGCAACGTCTGAGCTTCTGCGAACCTTGATTTCAAACAAACGATTTTCGTGAATGTTTTGGAGACGGCGTTTCTAATCTACTCTTATTCAGACAGTTTTTTTTTATAATGCCTGTGCTTTTGGTGTGCTTTGAAACTTATGTTTGGGTTAAAAAATGTCCTCTGAACGGACTTTTTCATTTGCACACAATAAAAGGTCACGAGGACCCCCAAAGTTCAGAGAAGTTTGAAGATCCCCTGAATTGTCATTCTAGTCCATTCTTTATGGCAGGGTTTTCAAATTATAGGCTGCGGCACATTAAATTTTAACCCAACTTGTTCATACTATAGATAAAAAATTTGTTTGGGCTGGGTTGTTTTACCTCTGAGCGGCATTTTTTGCACACCATGGGCTAAATGGCCAGGTCACATGGACCCCGAAGGCTCAGAAAAGATTGGGGGAGGGGACCCACTGGAACAGCTGTTGGGAGACATATGGTAGCCTCCCGTCAAGGCCATCCAGCGTGTTCTTTAACGTTGGGTTGTTTTACCTCTGAGCGGCACTTTTTTGCACACCATGGGCTAAATGGCCAGGTCACATGGACCCCAAAGGCTCAGAGAAGATTGGGGGAGGGGACCCACTGGAACAGCTGTTGGGAGAGAGATGGTAGCCTCCCGTCAAGGCCATCCAGCGTGTTCTTTAACGTGCACAGGGTATGGCTCTCCCACACAAGAGGCCACAGCTTAACGTCCCATCCGAAGGACGGCGGTCTTTCCATGGGCAGGGCGGGGAATTTTGCGGAGATAAATCTCGACGCTTACCCAGCTGGGACTCGAACCTGGAAACTGTAGATTACGAGCCTGGCGCGCTACCGACTGAGCCACCCCCGCTCCTAGCATTTTGGAATACTTAATGTATTATAAAAGATAAAGTTGAGAAAAAAAATTAATTTAATTTCTTCCATTGAAACTAGAACCTGAAAATGCTTTTTTGTTGCTGTGTTTTTTTTTTCGGAATTTGAGTGCTTTTCACATAGAAGAAACTGAACCAGCAGATTTAAATAATGCAAGTTATCAGGTGGAATTAGAGAATTCATCGAAAAATTTGCCCCTTTGGGTTTACTTCCTTTGTAAGATATTAAACGATAAAACGAAAAAAAAAGGCACCAAGGTGATCTTGACATTTAACATTTCCGACAATTGTTATTTGGGAGCAGTGGAATACGAAAGAGGAAGTTCCCCCAAAAGGCTTTGGAGTGGTTTTACTTGTTAGAGGCAGTTTTGTTTTGTGCCCAATGAGCTGGATTGCCAGGTCACAGGACTCCCCAGAATAACTATTAAGAGAAAATTAAAAAAAAAAAAGCCATCCAGCGCATTCTTTAAGATACACAGACGCTTTCCTGTACATGGCTGAGCATCCTTTCCAATGACAGTGACTTTTCCAACTCCTATTTGGAATTTAACTAAAGGTAGCGCGCTTGGCTACTGATCTACGGGACCTGGGTTCGAGCCCCGTTCGAGCATGGCTGTTTGTGTCGTTTTTCTGTTGAGGTCCTGCCATCCTCTCAGACCGTCTACTCTGGCATATAAACTGACAGGCTCCTGTCAGACCTCTGTGGCAAGCAGCTGTTTGAGGGGGGTATTTATGTAAGCCGTCCCATGGCCGAGTGGTTAGCGCTCTTGGTTTCTGATCTACGGGACCTTGGTTCGAGCCCTGGGTAAGGCATGGATGTATGTCGTTTTTCTGCTGAGGGCCTGCCTCCTCTCAGACCTTCTACTCTGGCATATAAACTGACAGGCTCCTGTCAGACCTCTGTGGCAAGCAGCTGCTTGAGGGGGTATTTATGTAAGCAGTCCCATGGCCGAGTGGTTAGCGCGATTGGTTTCTGATCTACGGGACCTGGGTTCGAGCCCGGGTAAGGCATGGATGTTTTTCTGCTGAGGTCCCGTCATCCTCACAGACCTTCTTCTATGGCGTATTAAACTGACAGGCTCCTGTCAGACCTCTGTGGCAAGCAGCTGCTTGAGGGGGTATATTATATTATTATCAGAGGATATTCAGCGTGAAATAACTCACATTTATCGGCTATTAAATTTATATTTTTCAATGCGAAAGACTCGACGATAAGTAAATTAAGCTGGCCCTAAAAACAGCTTCTCATTTCGAGTTGTTTTACCTGTGAGCGGCACTTTTTTTTTACACACAATGGGCTATACGTCCAGGTCACAAGAACCCCGAGGGCTCAGAGAAGGTTGGGAAAAGAACCCATAGGACAGCTCTTAGGAGACATGTAGTTGCCTTAGGAGACATGTAGTTGCCTCCTACCAAGGCCATTCAGTGTGTTGTTTAATGCGCACAGGGTATGGCTTCCCCACACCCGGGGATCATGGTTTAACATCCCATATGACGGAGATAAATCTCAACGCTATCAAAGGTGGGACTCGAACTTGGGAACTGCAGATTTCGAGCCTGGCCCGCTGCCTATTGAGTCACTCCCGGGGCCTCTCATTTCGGATTAAGAGCGGCTTTATCGAGCGTTTCGGATTGCAGTTTTGTTAAAATGCAAAGGAGGTTGGGTTGTTTTACCTCTGAGCGGCACTTTTTTGCACACCATGGGCTAAATGGCCAAGCCACAAGGACCCCGAAGGCTCAGAAAAGATTGGGGGAGGGGACCCACTGGAACAGCTGTTGGGAGACATATGGTAGCTTCCCGTCAATGCCATCCAGCGTGTTCTTTAACGTGCACAGGGTATGGCTCTCCCGCACACGGGACCACGGCTTAACGTCCCATCCGACGGACGGCGGCCTTTCCAAGCCCATCGGTGTCCCCTACTGACCGTGGGCAGGGCGGGGAATTTTGCGGAGATAATCTCAACGCTGACCCAGCTGGGACCCGAACCTGGGAACTACAGATTACGAGCCTGTCGCGCTACCGACTGAGCCACCCCCGCCAACACCATCTAGAGGAGAAGGCCGTACCACTCATTTGTGACGTCAGCATTACTGGACTGGACTGCCGGCAGAATAGATTGAGAGATAGCTTATCCTTGTTCATACAACTTCCCATTTAGATTTTGAATATTCACTAATAAATCATTAAAATAATTTGTTTTCATATAATTAAAAAAAATCCCACTTTTTTCTGATTTTTTTTTAGAGATAACTTTTTTTTTGCTTTGATTAGTATTGATAAACCATTAATTACCGTTTCCGATTATACAGATAGCTTTAAATTATTATTTAGATAATAACACTCTTTAAATGTTCGGAAATTTCAAAACTTTTAACGAATTTTGCAAACGATCGATTAATGTTTTGAACAAGTACTAAATTTTCACTCTTAAAGGATTCTAGAAGTGCGAACTATATTTAGAAAAAACTACTTGTTACAAAATACCACAGATATCTATTTTTTTCACAAATATGTATGTATATATATGAGGTCTAAAACATTATTTAATGAAAACAGTATGTTTCAATATTGCATATGTTAAGAAAAACAACCAACAAATTCCACATTAAAAAAATACTTTTATTTACAATATAAGAAAACAAATATATATAGGATACACATTACAATGAAACAAATATTTCATTGTTTACTTTATTTTTAAGAAAATTATGCAATTAAAACAGGAAAATTCACCAATCATATGGGAGAATTTTTAAGCAATAGGAACTTAATATTGTGCAATACTATTTAAATTGAAAAGGAAAATTTTATGATATTCCATTCATCCCAGTTGAACTCTTTTTTTTAAATAGTTTAATAATGAAAGCTGTTTTTAAAATGCATCACATTAATAAAAACTGTTTCTAGGACAACTATGACTTTTAAATAAAAAGAAAAGAAAAATTGCTTTTTTAAACTTTTTCACCCTAATGCATATTAAAACTAATTTCTTCACATAACATAGAAATTTTTATCCTTTTTGCTATCATAATAAACTTTAATAATAGAAAAAAAAATTCTGAAGAAACATGAAAGCAACATCATCATCATCATCCTCAAGCAGCCATGGGCTACGGAGGTCCAACCAGACCGTGCAATTTAGTTCTCCAAGCAAGTCTATCCTGAGCTACATCTACTGCATCTGGCCACTGCACACCAATTCTAACAAGGTCCTGTTTGACATTGTCAGCCCACCGCATCCTAGGTCTCCCCTTCTTTCTGAGGCCTTTAGGCACACTGTTCATAACCCTATTCGCCAATCTATAATTATTCATACGGGCAACATGGCCAAACCAACGGAGTCTCTCTCTGCACTATATGCTGCTTAAAGGAGGTTGCAAACTCCTTTTCCTAATCTCATCATTAGTTACAAAGTTGAACCACCTAATGCCCAAGATACTGCGTAAGCATCTGGAATCAAAAGCATCTAGTTTCCTGTTATCTTGTTTACAAAGTGTCCAAGTTTCACTACCATAACTAACCCTAGAAAGAACCAAACTATTATACAGTCTAATTTTAGTCTTTAGGTGTATACGCCTATTTCTCCACACTCTCCATAGATTCTTAAAAGTCCCAGCAGCAATCCCTATTCGTCTGTTAATCTCATGCCGCACATCACCATTATCTGTTACATAGCTCCCAAGATAATTAAACTGTGACACCTGCTCAAGACTGCAACCATTCAGATTAACTGAATCACAGCCTGCCTGACCAATTTTCATCACTTTAGTTTTCTCTCTGTTTATAACCAAACCTACTCTACTACCAGTCTCATCAACGGCTCGAATGAAAGAGTTCATCTCATCAACATCATTTGCCAGAAGGGCTAAATCATCAGCATAATCTAAATCAGAAATTTTCCTATCTCCAGCCCATTTAAGGCCAAAATCTTTCCCTTGAAGTGAATTTCGCATAACATAATCAATAACCAAGCTAAAGAGAAAAGGAGACAAAATGCACCCTTGTCGAATACCAGAAGTAATGCTAAACCAATTGCTACAAGCCTTACCAACTCTCACACACGACTCAGTGTTATTATAGAGAGCTTTCATAATGTTAACTAACTTGTCTGGTATACCATATGATCTCACAATCAACCACAAATTATGACGATCAACAGAGTCGAAAGCCTTTTTGAAATCAACAAAGCTAGCAACCAAAGGTTTCTGAAACTCTAAACATTTCTCAAGAATCTGCCTAAGTGAAAATATCTGATCTACACATCCCCTACCACTTCTGAATCCACATTGCTCATCACGCAATTGCCTGTCAACCAGATTCTTAATTCTATTAAGCACAATCATGGAAAGAACTTTACCTGGAACAGAGAGTAGGCTGATACCCCTATAGTTATCACAAGAACTGCGATCACCTTTTTTGAAAATAGGGATAACAATAGCTCTGGTAAAATCCTTAGGAACCATGCCTTTATCATAAAAGAGATTCAGAATTTCAGTCATCCAAGTGGTAACCGAAACATTCCCAGCTCTAAGCATTTCCGTAGTAATTTCATCTACCCCTGGGGATTTATGAAGTTTAAGTTTAGAAACAGCCAAACTAACTTCAGATTGTATTATAGGGCCAACATTAAAGCCACCAATGCATCTATCATCATTGCAAACAATGGGAGTAGAACTAACTACATTGTTTAGAACATCACTGAGATGCTCAGCCCACCTAGCCATGACAGAATCCTCCCCTTCTATAACCTTACCTTGTTTATCCTTCAATCTTTGTATGCCTGTCCGTTTTCTACCACACAAAACATTAACTATCTGGTACAGCTCTCTGCTGTTGTGCTGTCTAACTGCTTCCTCGGCTTTGTCAGCCAAACCATCAAGCCAAAAATTTTTATCAGCAGCTAACTGATCCTTTACAAGTTTATTAAGGTCTCTGTAATGCTTTCTATTAGGACTAGTAGGGTATTGATTAAGGGCATTCCTGCAGTTCTTTCTTTCCGAAATAAGCTCAAGTGCCTTATCACTCAGATAATTTTGCCTCTTCTGCTCCTTTTTCCTAAAAGAGTACTGTTAGTGTCCAAAAAAGCCTGTTTAAAATGATCCCATTCTTCCTCAACTTCAGTAGTAAGTAAACCATGACTGTCATAATGACTAAGTAACCTATCATGGTAAGCTTTGGCTATAACTGGATCTTTCAGAGCTTCAGTATTAAAAGTAAATTTTTTAACCCTAGCACAACACTTTTTAAGTTTAAGTTGCAACACACTTTTAACAAGGTAATGGTCAGATCCAATTTCAGCTCCCCTATATGCCCTGGTATTCCTAACAGAACTAGTCCATTTGCTGTTAATTAATATGTAATCAATCATATTCTTATGCAGCCCATCAGGTGAAACCCATGTGTACTTATGTATGTCGCGGTGTTTGTAATAAGTGTTAGTTATTCTGAATCCATTGAGTTTACTTACCTGTAGGAGACGTTGCCCATTGCTATTGCAGCTACCAATACCAAAAGGGCCTATTACTCCTCCCCAAAGGTCAGAGTCAGTACCAACTTTGGCATTGAAGTCACCAAGAACAAGGGTAATATCTCCTTTCTTGACAGAATTCAAAATATCCTGAAGTTGTTCATAAAACCTATCCTTCTCATCCTCATCGGCATCCTCAGTGGGGGCATAACAGCAGATAACATTCAAGTCTTTAACGCTTGTCTGAAATTTTGCTGTAAGAAACCTTTCATTAATGCACTCATATCCTAGAAGAGCATCACTAGCGTGTCTGCTGAGAAGCAGACCCACGCCTTGGTGATGCTTTTTGTCGTCCCTCCCTGAAAAGAGAAATTTAAGATAATTTTTAAGAATCTGACCTTTATCTGTCCATCTGGTCTCTTGCAAGCCGAGAATATCTAAATTATAACGGTGGAATTCTTGTGTGAGGACATCAAGAGAAAAAGCTCTGTGCAGAGTCCTCACATTCCAACTACCTATGGAGAGAAAATGGTTAGTGGGATGTTTAAAGAAACTATGTTTATTGAGAGAGGGAATGCCGACAATATCAAACAGCCCCGTAATCGCAGACATGGGGCAAAGACCCGTTCCCCCACTACTAAAGGCTGAAGCCATATACACTGGAAGACTTCCTCCAATGTAGAATTTGACGATGCCAATAGAAGCAAAGAGTTCAGGTGCCTGCGATGACTTCTGCTCAGGATTATCCACCAGCTGATAAACATATCCTGTGGATCTATTCACTTGGGGCTGTCAACCCACAAACAAAAAGAAAACACAGCGGAAGATTTTCCCTCCACAGAAGCCCACCAGTGCAGCAAAATCAGGATCCATAATCAAGCTCAGAGCCATATATCTGTCCAGTCCAGTAGGTTTATATGGTCAGCACCAGGACCCTGTGTGGTTGACCACTCCTCAGCAGGGTAGAAAAAAAGAAAAGTAGTCATAGTTGTACAGATCAGTAGGCCACACTAATCTGGCAGCCCTCCCCTTCCGTTCACTTCCACAAGAGAGTATCTCTTTTGAAAGTTACTAACGGTCCGCACCACGAGAAGGCGGGGTTGGACATTAGGTGCTTGGCCTGGCCGGTTCTATGCATCATCACAGGGGATTGGTGCATAGCTCTCCTTCCAGTGACTACCTAGCTACCATTTACAGACCAACATCTAAATACATGTGGTCAAAAGGTTTGAACAGATTCAAAATACAACAGAAATATAAAATACAATGAGTATTATACAATGTAAAGGTCACATTGAAATATCCATATACACTCAGTAATTATGAAACCTAATTCCATGTTATGTCAATGGAAAGCTAATTTCAAACCTTTGTAACTTTTAAAATGAGCTTTTATGAAAAAAAAAATGAGATGAAGATCAATTAAAGATCTCAATCAAATTTATCTAAATCTATGTTCATTAAAAATCAAAGAATTATGAAAACTGGGATATTTAATATGAACAATGGCTGTTTTAAAATATTGATCTGGGAAGTAGTTGAAATAAGTTAATCTCAAAACAGTATCCCATATTAAATTTTATTAGCATAGTTTTAGCAGAAAATGTAACAATTATTTAAATTTTCACCAACTCTGCAGAATGCGCATTACTGTTTAAGATGTTGATATATAATAAAATACCCCTTCAAACAGCTGCTTACAACAGAGGTCTGACATGAGCCTGTAAGTTTATATGCCATAGTAGGTCTGTGAGGATGGCGGAAACCCGGCAGAGAAACAACACGAACAACCAAGTCTTACCTAGGGCTCGAACCCAGGTTAGTAACCAAGCGAAGCCTCTTTAAATACTAAATGAATATTATTGGAATATAGAAAATTAAGATAGATTTTTAACTTATATATATTCAGTCATATTTTCCCATGAAATGTTTATTTTAGAAATTACAGAGCTTTGAAATAATCTTTCCATTGACATAACATGGGATTGGGTGGTCATAATTAACAGAGTGTATATGGGTAGTTTCATGGCAGCAAACACAGAATTGAAAATATTTATGATAATACATTTGTACATACATGTAATAAGAAAATATTTAACTTGTAAAATTTGCAGCTATATATATAATTAGTAGAATTGTAGCATCATCAGCAACTCAGATTTAATGACATTGCAAAACTTGAATTAAGTAAAAATAAAGTACTACAAGCAATATATATCAACTATTGAACATTTTACTAACATTGAATAGATAGAATTAGCATCTAAAATTTTCTCATATTTTTATAGAGGTCAAGCTGTTTCAAATGATTCAGTTATACTCCAAATGTGCAAATCAAATTGAAGAATTAAAAAAAATATCTAGATGTCATTTACATAAAGGTTGATGAAGTGGCAAAAATAAACTACACCAGTAGGTTCTTAATAGGATTCCTTCCCAAAGGCAAGTTGATAAAATAACTTTAAATTTGTATGGTGTCAAAAATATACAGAACAGAAAAAAATGTTTTGCTATTTTGTAAAGAGCATATACTTAACATGCCTGGAAACATATTAAATAAAAACATTATTCTAATCTTGACCTTCTGCAGAGTTTTTTAAACCGTAAGTCATTAACTATTATGCATATCTTAACTGCCATATCTGGTGAAGATACTTTCGAATGCTAAGAGCAACAGGGTATTTTCCCTTTATAAACAGATATTCTTACATTAAAATTTTAATATTACTTTAACTCACTATCAGTGTAAAACCAGTTATTAACAAAGAACTTGGAAGAAGAAAATGTGTATCAGAACCAGTACAAGGTTTCTAATAACATAGTCAATCATCTCCCTCCAAGCAGAAACTGACATCCCCCAATGATACAGAAAACCTTATTGATCCGATGACCAGGCTAGTTCATAGGCATATCAAACACCCATTGGCAATCACTATTAGAAATTTAAAAAATCCTACATTT
Organism: Ryuthela nishihirai; assembly: GCA_038380435.1. Lineage (NCBI taxonomy): Eukaryota > Metazoa > Arthropoda > Arachnida > Araneae > Heptathelidae > Ryuthela > Ryuthela nishihirai. The sequence goes on from JAWZYU010000017.1 coordinate 440,497, forward strand.
TGCAAGGCAGAAGAAGCCACAAGATATGCATATATATTAAAGAAAATCAAGGAATAAATTAACTTCCTAAATCTCCCATGGCTTTTACAAAAACCAAAGATTGACACTTAAGTTTTCTGCTTATAATGTTCTCAATTTAAAGTAATGAAGGAAAAATAATATTCAGAAAATTCTATTTGCAGTTTAATGAGTTTCAGTTGATCATTTCATCCAGAAACTGGTGGTATATGTTCCAACAGAAAATTATAAATTTCATACCCCACTAAATGCATGTATAACAGAAGAAATGAAATGGATTGGAAAGAAAACCATATACTGTCACATACTGCATCCATACTGAATAGCTGTCCAAACAAAAGCATCCACCCCAAGTATTTGATACATTGATAAAAAAATTTAAAGACAACTAAAAATATAATTTATCTTCAGGGGTCCAGCCATAAGAGTATAGTGGGAAGTGAAAATGTTGTGGAATTGGCAAAAGATCACTCAAAAGTAACACTAAACACAATATTAAGAAAAAAACCTACTGACAAGTGCAGGTAGAGATTCTCTTTGATCATAGATTTAGCCACAAAAGACATGAAATCAGTAAAATAAAAATGAAATGAATCTAGTAGACCCTGTACAGTAGCAAAATATAGTTAAAGGAACTGAAAATAGCTATTGCAGCTTGCATGCAATAAAATTTCCACTAAAATATTGCAAAATATTTGACAATAAAGTTAACCAGTTTTTGTGTCTAAAAAACAATGGTTGAAACAATAGCACACCATTCCAAAGGGTTTTCCACCAATGTATTTATTGGGCTATGATTATTTGAGTCAAAAAAAAAAACAATACTCATTAAATATACTATAAAATATATGGTGCAGTGATTTTTATTCCTATTTCATAAACAATTAAAGGTTATTTCGCCTAAAGTGTCATAATGATTAGTAATATGCACTGTCATAAAAGGTAAACTTTCTGTTACTTCAAACTCTGACTGAGGTAGTGGTCAGCAATGATTTCAGTTTTGGGCATAATATTTTTTTAAAGTGTATTTGTGGATGCTTTAAAAGTAGTTGAACAGTACGTCCATTAACATACTGGTCATATAGCAAACATTCCCTCTCCATCAGTATATGGATACTTTAGAGGTCAGAAAGCTTTCTCCCAGTTTTCATGTCAAACATGCTGGTTTCTCTTTCAACATCAGATGGTGCAAAGTGGAGTTCACACACCTATGTATGCAAAAGAAATATTGAGAATATGTACAAAAAAAACCTCTGATGAATGATAAACAAAAATTCAAACACCAGGAATACTGTTCACCATACACTAAAAAATTTTATTCAGAACTGAAGACTTTTTACCTTCGAAAGTAAAAGCTACGATTGTATTCAAAACAATTCTATAATGAGTGTATTTTCTAAGATTTCAATAAAAATCCATGGTTAAAAGAATGAATTCTCCCAAGGAATGCACCTATTCTACCAGTAAGCTGGTTTTTCTCAATATTTCTAGCACTTCTTTTATCATATATAGTTCACCTTGAAAGCTAATGCTAACCATCTAAGAGCATTCCACTGCTAGTACTAACCATAAAGTGCTTTTGGTAATGCCACTACAAGGTGATAATGTAAAAAAAAATGCGAAAAATCATACTGAGCTGAAAATCATTAAAAACAACACTCTTATGACTGAACGTTTAAAGGTTTGAAATATTCCAATCCAGGAATTGAGCCTGAAAACAACTCCAGTAATAAGTTTATTGTTTCAGACAATTTCCTCTTACTGTGATTTTCAGTTTATTAGGCATAAATTTGTTTATATAGACAGCACCTGGTATTATACTAATGCTGAAAGGTATTAGGAATTGATTGGTCAGGAAGTTTACTGTTGTCCACAGTTTCTACAATAAGCTTTTACCATTACATATCAGTAAAATCAAAAAACCTCAAATTTTTGTGACAATTTTTGGATTTCTTCATTTGTAAAATCCAAAACCAGTGGTCAGTACAGAGGATAAACTTTGACGTTAACTCGAAAACAATATTGTATGCATTTGTGGTGTTTAACATATTTATATTCACATAATAGATGAAATGACAGATATCCCCTCAAATATTCTCTAATATGATTATAGAATACATTTGTAACAAAATTAAAACAAAATCTGCAATCACATGCAATAAAGATATGACAGTAGATTGTTATACCTTTATTATAATATACCTGACTTATCTCATTTTACAATGAGTGATTGGAAATATATGCACTTTTAATTACTCCTTTGAAAGTAAAAAAATTCTTTAACTTTAATATTAAATCCTTTTTCAAAATATCCTTTCATTTATTAATCCATGTGTACGCTAGATGTAGCCCACCCATTCTTTAATATCCACTATAACTTGACCTGATTTCAGAGATATAATTATGCAGATTAATTTAATGCTGAAAGTTATTAGGAATTGATTGGTCAGGAAGTTTACTGTTGTCGACAGTTTCTACAATGAACTTTTACCATTACCTGTCCTGCTTTTATTAAAAAAAATAGCTGATGTGTGAGGTAGGCAAAACTTTAGCAGGAAAATAATACATATTCACAAAGCCATCTCTAGGCTTTGAACATGGGTCCAATTTGTATCCAAGTATACTATTAGTAATAACACCAAAATAATTTCTAATACTTATGCAGAGATTTTGTATTTAAAAGTAGATTTTCCCATGATCTTGCCTTTGGCTTATATATGTATTTCAAGTTTAACAGTATTAAACAGTATTATCGTATTAACTTATACGAGATATATTTGAACTCTATGGATATATAAATATAGTGATATAACATTAGACCCTGAAACTATCCCAACAAAAGTACCAATTTCTTAACTTACTACTGTAATCTATTAAATAAAAAGTCTGGTCACTGTCAAATATTCTTTTCTATTTAAGCATTTTAACATATGTACATTCGACATTTTTTATTCCAGCATATTAGGTTTCTTACTTAATAAAAATAACGTCAAATTAATCCATAACAGATCAATATTATATATGTATATTATACAAACGTAACATACAATAGCTAAAACGATAATTTTTACTTTAGAAGTTCATAAATATGACAACAGATTCCATTCGAATTCCAGATTTCGAGGGTTTATACAGAATAAAGTTATTCTTACCTTGGATGCTTTCTTTGGACAGAAGTTTTGCGTTGGTATTGAACGAATCCATTTCTGTCGCTAATCGATATCTTCTGGAAATTTAGAAACTGAGAACATTTTAGCACTGAGGAACGCAGCAGCGCGATGGCATTTCGCTAAAAAAAAATCAATGAACGTAAAATATTGTGTGCACACACTAAAACGTTTTGCCGAACTAGCTAAACACGAACAAAAGCAAGATGGAGGCGACGCTACTAGCTACGGGTCGACTAAATTGACGTCATCAGAATCGCTTCACCGACTGGTAGGGCCTTCTCCTCTAGGTGGTGTTGCCCCCACCCCATTCAAAGGAGGAACCATTTAGATGACGATCAGAGGTAGAGAAACAGCGGAGGATGGAGGCACGACAGCCACATAGAGAGGTTGACAGATTCATGAATATGTCCGAAAGTGTAATTTCCAGACTGGAGATTTTTTCAAGATATTGGAACATGCTCTAGAACAGCGATTCCGAACGTGGGCGGTAGCACCCCCCTCCCCCCGGCGGAGAGTTACAGTCTTTCAGGAGGGCGTTGGCGTGACTACAATCTTTAGGGAGGTCTTGACATTTGGCGGCCTGATGTGACAGTTGAAGCATTTCAGTTTAATTTTATTTCATGCACAAATCATTAATTTTTTAAACTATTTTGTCCCCAGTTCGAATGTGTTTAATAGTCTCAATTCATGGAAATAACGTTATAAATAGTAAAGTAATTCTGAATAGCAGCCAGTGTCATATCAAGAAATGGGGATATTAGTCATGCCCTGGCACTAGGTAATGTTCCGATGCTGTCTTGAGGGTAGTTGGAACCAATCACGGGAGAGTGTTTGATAAGCTGGGTGTATTGGTGGAGAGCGAATTCCTCCAACGGGTGAGTGCCGTGTGCAAACGGGGAACGCAGACAGTCAGACCTTTCACGCATTACTCATATTTTAAAGGAAGAATAGGAAGTATTGGCATATACTTAACGTGAAGGGCAGAAAAAGATTTTGCAAAGGGACGTTGGGTCGAAAAAGTTGGGCAACGCTGCCCTAGAAGAACGAGCCAGGGTAGACCCAGAGCAACAACCGTTCAAAATGGTCCTTTCTAGTCCTTAACTGCAAGACGTAATACACTGTCTCGCAAACTGTGTGCCGCGAGAGATTTTCAAATTGACACTAGATATTCCAAAGATTTCATTTTGACTTGACTTGTGTTATCGACGTGCTATTAGCGCGCTTGGCTACTGATCTACGGGACCTGGGTTCGAGTCCCGGGTAAGGGATGGCTGTTTGTGTTGTTTCTGATGAGGTCCTGCCATCCTCTCAGATCTTCTACTATGGCATATAAACTGACAGGCTCCTGTCAGACCTCTGTGGCAAGCAGCTGCTTGAGGGGGTATCGACGTGCTTTAATAAAAATCTTTCAGATTTTATCAACTGGGATCTTTTAAGTATTTATCAAGCTTTTCCAAATTTTGGTATTAATTTTTGATTATTTCAAGCCATAGAATGGACAAATATTTAAAACAAACACCGAGTTTTGATTAATTATATGTATTATTATATTTATTTTAAATGAAATGCATTTAACGAAACTTCAATTTTCCTCTTTTTACATAACCATCGAAAATTCTTTTTAGGTGTGCCGCGGAAAAAAAAATTAGATTCAGTGTGCCGCGGAAAAAAATTAGATTCAGTGTGCCGCAGAGTAAAAAAGTTTGCGAGACACTGGCGTAATAGAATGATGTGAGTGCGCCTACTTCATCGGAGCTGGCAGCCGCCACAGAATGGACAGTATCCAGAGTGAGTGTCTCCCGATTACTTCATGAAAAAGGGTTATATTCTACGAGACCTGCAGTGTACAGTCGCTCAAAAAAGTATCCGAACACTATGGTTGATTACAGAATTCAGAAAAACTATCTGGCAACGAATTTTTTAGAAATTAGTGATCTGGCAACCTTCGTGACACGAAGGTTGCCAGATCACTAATTTCTAAAATAAATCGTTGCCACATATTTTTTCTGAATTCTGTAATCAACCGTAGTGTTCGGATACTTTTTTGAGCGACTGTACATGCCACGACCATAGATCGTTGGAGAGCCGACTGGAATGGATCAGGCAGCCCTTAATTGGACCAATGATCAATGACGACAGGTTCTCTTTTCGGATGACTTGCGATATAACGGAAACAATAATTCTCAAAGGGAATCTCTCTTTGGAGAGAATTTTTATCATCCCCTGAATATCATGAAAAGGTGAGTAGGGAGATATGAGAGTTTTAACTCAGTGGTGGATCAATGTTAATCCTATGGGATCCGCCACCCATGTGTTTCAAAGTGGTGACGGATCATTATCAACCACATTGGTCAGCACTATCACTGTTGAAAGACTGAAGTCGGACAACGCCGAATAAAATACCTCCCTCCAGTGATGTATTAATCTGAAATTATATTATTCAGTTAAATTGGAGGTAATAATTGATATATGACAGTTGGTATTGGATGAAGTACACAACCCACTCGTAATTTCCAGAAACGGCCATCTTGGATGACATTACCCATCACGCTGTCGGCACCCCTCTGTTTCCGTATTGCATGAGACAAGATGTGTTACAACGTGTTTTGGAAAAGTTCATTCCCCTCACACCCTTGACCACCATTTTTGGACCCATCTCGAAATATCTCTAAGTCCAGAGACGTTGGATGACGTCACCTATTAGAAATTCTGTATTTTAAATTATTTTTACCCAATATCATTTATTCTTTTCATTTTCTGCAGCACAGCCATTTTTTTTTATTTCAGTTTCTGTGGGATAGTCCTCCTTATAGTATAAATGCGGCTTCCATCAGTCAGAATCCTCATTCCGTTGGCAGATGTTAATAGTGACAGTTCTCTGCTGTTGCCTCTGTATGATTCTTCAGTTTTTCGAAGTTGACACCTTCGTGTAATATAAATCAGCTATTTTGCAAGTCACGTTTTTATAATGTATCCATGAGATATATGTCAGAAGACTTTCACGCTCCAGACGAATCTCATTCACCATAAAAGATATCACGATGGAAAGAGTCTCTTCAAGGGCTTTCAATGTGAATCTGCATTCTCAAGGAAAGACGACATCGGACATCATGCGTTATCCCACACCCCCAGGAAAACTTACAAATGTTAAGAATGTGCAATGGAGTTTGGAAAGAGAGACAGTCTTTTGCGGCATCAAAGAAAGCCACACAATAATAAGTGAAAACGTTCTGAAGATGAAAAGATTCCCAGAAGAAGCAAAAACCGGACCTCGAAGACCCCTGCCAGTTTACAGAAGAAATGAAAAGGACGTTGTCAACTCATAAGTTGATGGCGCCTGAAGAAACATCTGTTCATCTCACCATTTGCCTCGAGTCCTCTCGGAAGTCACTCCTAACTCTTTTGAAAGAAGAATTGACCTCGAAAGGTAGCATTAAGGTTGGTGCTCACTGGCCAGCAACGGAGGCACGCAGACACGAAAATGCAGGGGAGAATGTTTTAATACGTGTCTCCGTTGCTGACCAGTGAGGGCCTACCTTTAAATGGTACCTTGTCGTGCAAGTGCGCTTCAGGCGAAAAGTTTCCCCTTCTACCTTTGAATACTGCACCCCGTTTTTCCTAATTAACTGTGTCACGTCCTTAAACAGAGAACTGGATTCAGCGTGCAAGAAGATCAAGACTTCATTTGAAGAATTTGAAGGAGCACATAGTGGATGGACACTGGATGTCGTACTCCACGGTGAAATGAACATTGGAAAATATATCCCTGTTGCAGGGTCTAGTTATGTCCCTACTCCAAGAGAATTACTACAGGGTGTTTCAAAAAGGACGCAACCCTGTATTGTATTTTTCTATTTAAACCTGAAAAAGACACACATTTCAAAAGATTCAAATTAGACATATATCTACCTTTACAACAAATGTTGAAAGTGATTTCCTGCAACCTGGATGCAGGTTCGTACCCTTTCATGACATTTGCAGCCACCTTTCGAAATGTTTGTTTTCTTATGTTTAAAATTTCTCTTTCAATGTTAGCCTTCAAGTCTTCAAGTGTATGAGAATTGTTTTGAAACACTACACATTTGAGATATCCGTAAAGGAAAAAATCTGGAGGACTAACATCTGGGGATCTTGGGGGCACAATTTTTTTGAAATCAAATGATCACCAAAAAATTCCTGTTACATGACCATTGTGTCATTTGCAGTATGGGTGGTCGCGCCATCTTGTTGAAACCAACACTCTCGTTCATTCACATCCAATAGTGGAATAAACTGTTGGATGAGGTCACGAAAAACTTCACTAGTTACAGTTGAGTCAAAAAATGAATGCCCTGTCACACGACGACGGGAAATTGCACACCAAAAACCAATTTTCAGTGTGTGTAATAGTCATTCGTGAAAAGTTTGAGGATTTTGACTGCTCCATATTCGAGTTGGGTTGGGTTGTTTTACCTCTGAGCGGCACTTTTTTGCACACCATGGGCTAAATGGCCAGGTCACATGGACCCCGAAGTCTCAGAGAAGGTTGGGGGAGGGGACCCACTGGAACAGCTGTTGAGAGACAGATGGTAGCCTCCCGTCAAGGCCATCCAGCATGTTTTTAACGTACACAGGGTATGGCTCTCCCGCACACGGGGCCACGGCTTAATGTCCCATCCGACGGACGGCGGCCTTTCCTAGCCCATCGTTGTCCCCTACTGACCGTGGGCAGGGCGGGGAATTTTGCGGAGATAAATCTCAACGCCGACCCAGCTGGGACTCGAACATGGGAACTACAGGTTACGAGCCTGGCGGTGCTACCGACTGAGCCACCCCCGCTCCATATTTGACTATTTTGACTGTTCACATACTCATCCAAGTGAAACCAAGTCTCGTCACTGAAATAAACATGGTCCAACAGCTCAATCCCATTTTCATCAACGAAAGAACGAAACCAACGACAGTACCGTAAACGTTCATTATTGGTCTGGTTCTTTCAGATCATGAGCGACACCAATGTGGTAGATATGAAATTTTAACTTCTTTGTAGCCCTGCAAACAGTAGCTGGTGACAGTCCAACCTGTGAAGATAACTTTCTAAGAGATTTTCTGGATGAGCGAGTTAAACGCTGAGACACATCATCAAGAACTTCGGCAGTTAACAGTGATGGCCGGCCTGGGCTCTTTTGATCCTGTATGGATCAAGTGTCACGAAATTTATCAATCAAATGAGATATTGTTAACTTGTTGGGAACTGCAAACTGAGGAAACTTCAACATCGTCCCTATTCATTTCCTACATCGTCCCTAAACAGAGAACTGGATTCAGTGTGCAAGAATATCATAACTTCATTGGAAGAATTTGAAGGAGCACATAGTGGCTGGATACTGGATGTTGTACTCCGCAGTGAAATAAACATTGGAAAATATATCCCTTTTGCAGAGTCTAGTTATGTCCCTACTCCAAGAGAATTACTATTAAAATGTGCTATTGTCAATATATGTAATTCTGACCAAAAATGTTTTGTCCAGTCTGTTTTAGCCTCTTTCTATCCCGCTATAGAAAACACCGAGCGCCTTAGCAACTACATGCATTTAGAATTAAAATTAAACACATCTGGTCAAATTTTTCCTATGACAATAAATCAAATATCAAAATTCGAAAAAAAGAACATCTCTGTCAGTGTTTTTGGATACCAGAAAGTGGTGTTCCCATTCTACATCACACCATCCAGATTTAAAGAGCACACAAATCTCCTACTGTTATCAGATGATGAAAAGTATCAATATTGTTGTATTAAAAATATGAGTAAACTCCTCAGTCCTCTCACCAAACATAACGGTGTGAGTTTCTGTTGTGATTACTGCCTTCACCGTTTCACGATTGAATCACTCTTGAAGGATCATGTTCCCTATTGTCAAGAACATGGACCCCAGAGAGTAGAATTTCCAACTGAAGAGGAGAAATGTCGGAAATTCACAAATTTCAAGTTCCAACAGCCCTTTTCTTACGTGATTTTACGCCGGGTTTGAATCATTCTTAGTGAAAGTGGACACTTGAGTAGTGTCGTCGCAACCCAGCCCCCCACGCACTGTGCTTTCCCCCTCCTATGACGTCACAAGCCACGCCCACTTCCGGGGACGCCCCTTATTAATATTCATAATCGACCACACCCCTTATTAATATTCATAATCGACCACGCCCCTTATTAATATTCATAACAGACCATGCCCCTTATTAATATCCATAATTAATAACTAATTAAAAAATAATGTCTTTATTAAAAACCCTTATTAAAAATTCTCCCCCCCCCCCTTTTAACCCGTGGCGCCATCTAGTGTATATAATGAGTACTATTTTTAGAAAAACCCTCGTTTTTAGCCGTAACCCCTGGTTGACCTATATTTTAATCCCCTCTTTAAAGACCCCCTGGTTTACCTTTATTTTAAGCCCCCTCTCTAAAGACCCCCTGGTTGACCCGCCTATATTTTAAGTGCTCCCCTCTTTAAAGCAAATCAGTTTTTGAGCATTTAATCGGTGTCATCCAACGTCTGTATTATTTTTAGTGCGTCTCCTGTATTTAAAAAAAATTCCTTCCGACAGCGTGATCTGATCTCGCTACCTCAGTGCCGATAGCTGGAGCGTTATCGCGCTCGGCATTGCTTTGTTACTTGATCATGGGTTAGATGTGTCTCAAATGGGGTATAGCCCATCGTTATAAATAACGTATCTCTTTATTACAGCTTGAGTTTTATATTTCAGATATTAAACTAAGTTTTTTATTATTCTACGTTTTTTTTTTACAACCTTCGTATTCTTTATAACTAGCTTTTTTTTTTCCTGTGTAACCTTCGTTTATAACCTACGTATTTCTTTTAACACCGTTACTGTTGGTTGTCGCATTTTTACTAGAAGAAGAACTACCCCACACTAACTGTTTTAAAAGATATTTTTTCTGAATTTTGCAATCAACCATGGTGTTCGGATACTTTTTTGAGCGACTGTACTCTATATGGTGTCGACCCGAAGCTAACGGCTGACCCGATAGGCGCAAGTGCTCGAAGAAGCATATATATGTATGTTTTGCTAATTTTTTGTATTTGTGTTGTTAATGAATGTGAATTGTACTAATGTTTATATAATAAAAAATGTAAAACTTTTTTTTATACTTTATTCATCCTTATATCTCACTCCCTAGAGATTACAGCAACAGCAGTGTGAGAGTCGCTGAAAGTAGACTTCGTCCTGGGCGCCGTCTTACCTCCAGACGGACATCACTTTACGTGTGGTTGGAGTTTATTAAAAGGATATTTCACTTCACATTTATAAAAAGCTCTGCATAGGATCCTTTCACAGGAATATAACCAGCAACTCCTACAGCTTCCGTGTTAAAACTCGCCTCAGTTGAAATCTTTCCTACGAATGTAGCCTGAAATAAGTCCCGCTTTTTCTCTCCACTTTTTGGGTTTTTCTTTTCAATGCTTGCGAAATATTTGCAATATATAATTGCTCTTTTCCCCTCTTCGTTTTGGGGCGGGGGTGGCTCAGTCGGTAGCGCGCCAGGCTCGTAATCTGCAGTTCGCAGGTTCGAGTCCCAGCTGAGTCAGCGTTGAGATTTATCTCCGCAAAAATTCTCCGCCCTGCCCACGGTCAGTAGGGGGACACCGATGGGTTTGGAAAGGCCGCCGTCCGTCGGATGGGACGTTAGGCCGTGGCCCCGTGTGCGGGAGAGCCATACCCTGTGCACGTTAAAGAACACGCTGGATGGTCTTGACGGGAGGCTACCATCTGTCTCCCAACGGCTGTTCCAGTGGGTCCCCTCCCCCAACCTTCTCTGAGCCTTCGGGGTCCTTGTGACCTGGCCATTTAGCCCATGCTGTGCAAAAACGTGCCGCTCAGAGGTAAAACAACCCAACGTTAAGGAACACGCTGGATGGCCTTGACGGGAGGCTACCATCTGTCTCCCAACAGCTGTTCCAGTGGATCCCCTCCCCCAACCTTCTTTGAGCCTTCGGGGTCCATGTGACCTGGCCATTTAGCCCAGGTGTGCAAAAAAGGCCGCTCAGAGGTAAAACAACCCAACCCAACCCCTCTTCGTTTCGGTTATTAAAATTATCAAGGGGGGGGGGGATTTTTCCCCTTGTGGCTAAGATCCCGGAGGGTTGCATTTCTTCCCCCACCAAATAGACCTGTGGCCAAAACCCTAAAAGTTTTTCGCAAGACTGCATCTCCCAGCATTCTCGCCTAATAGTTTCGAAGACATTGCATTAAACAAGCATCCGCGCACCACAATTTGGTAAATTTTAATTTTACATCTCTAACATCCTTTTTTGAAAACACATTCATTCTTGAGGGCGGGGGTGGCTTAGTCAGTAGCGCGCCAGGCTCATAATCTGTAGTTCCCAGGTTCGAGTCCCAGCTGGGTCAGCATTGAGATTTATCTCCGCAAAAATCCCCGCCCTGCCAACGGTCAGTAGGGGACACCGATGGGCTTGCAAAGGCCGCCGTCCGTCGGATGGGACGTTAAGCCGTGGCCCTGTGTGTGGGAGAGCCATACCCTGTGCACGTTAAAGAACACGCTGGATGGCCTTGACGGGAGGCTACCATCTGCCTCCCAACAGATGTTCCAGTGGGTCCCCTCCCCCAACCTTCTCTGAGCCTTCGGGGTCCATGTGACCTGGCCATTTAGCCCATGGTGTGCAAAAATGTGCCGCTCAGAGGTAAAACAATCCAACCCACATTCATTCTTTTAATTCTATCGGAGGATTACATAGAATGAGCTTCGCAATAATTAATTAATTATTTATTGATTATATCTTCGCAATTACGGAAGTGCCAAAAAAAAGAATTCCCTATGGAATGGACAAACAACAAATTAAACAACCGATTCTTTTTCGGCTGAAACTTGTCTGTTGGAGAGTGCTAGGAACCGGAAGATGAGAAGCGGATGTAAAATAATAGCCGTGTCAGTGAACGTGTCCCTCCATCTGCCGCTAGGAGCTTTCTGTTCACTTTCTTCCTTTGTGACTGGCAGTGCAGAGAAAGGAACTCCATTCGCCGTTAAACTGACTAACGAGAAGTATAGAGTCGCAGTGGACGCCATCCATCGTCTCAGTGACGGGCTCATCCATTCCCAGTTGCATCCTAATGACAGCGGCTATTGTTACTTCACTCTAATCCGTCTTCTCTAATTTGTGGCTTATTCAGTGCGTTGTTCGCTCCCAGGGACTCGGAACGACGAGCTTCCGTGCGTTGAAGAGAAAACAGATACGGAGTTTTGTCTTTGTGGACTGAAGCTGAGACAGGGATTTTGAAACTCTGCATTTTCAATTTTTCTTTTCGCTGAGAAGATTGATATTCTTAACAAAGTGTTCGTATTAAGGTTGACATCTGCTGATTATCACTTCAGAGTTTGTTGCTAAGAAATGGCAAAGGAAGTATTTTGTTTCTAAGCATTCGATGTTTTTTTAAAGTGTGAGAAAAGTATTTTTTAATGTTATGTAACTTCATTCAAATGACATGAAGCAGACATGAACCGAATGTAAATAAATAAAAATAAATAAATACCCCCTCAAGCAGCTGCTTGCCACAGAGGTCTGACAGGAGCCTGTCAGTTAATATGCCATAGTAGAAGGTCTGAGAGGATGGCAGGACATCAGCAGAATAAACGACACAAACATCCATGCCTTAACCCGGGGCTCGAACCCAGGTCCCGTAGATCAGTAGCCAAGCGCGCTAACCACTCTGCCATGGGACGGCAAATAAATACCCCCTCAAGCAGCTGCTTGTCACAGAGGTCTGACAGGAGCCTGTCAGTTAATATGCCATAGTAGAAGGTCTGAGAGGATGGCAGGACCTCAGCAGAATAAACGACACAAACATCCATGCCTTAACCCGGGGCTCGAACCCAGGTCCCGTAGATCAGTAGCCAAGCGCGCTAACCACTCTGCCATGGGACGGCAAATAAATACCCCCTCAAGCAGCTGCTTGTCACAGAGGTCTGACAGGAGCCTGTCAGTTAATATGCCATAGTAGAAGGTCTGAGAGGATGGCAGGACCTCAGCAGAATAAACGACACAAACATCCATGCCTTAACCCGGGGCTCGAACCCAGGTCCCGTAGATCAGTAGCCAAGCGTGCTAACCACTCGACCACGGGAACAAGAAGTAAATTACTTCAAAAAGGCTTTCTCTTAAATCGATATTAGACATTAATTATACCAATTGCATTCTCATAGAATCGAAATAGTCAGTGTTATTTATTCGATGTTACGCGAACTCTTTATGATTAAAAATATTCATATAAACATTGAAAAAAAGAATCTACATAAATCGATACATTGTGTTGTTTTTATCTATTCTAATGCGCTTGAATTTTATATAATGCTTTATTTCATAAATCTGCAATTGGTGATTTGCGTTAAATGCTTTGTAAAGTGGTATGCTCTTAAGTCTATGAAAAGCTGAAAGAGAACCTTCATTAGACAACAGTTGCTTTATGAATTAAATGTATTCTTTAGAGTATTTTGATTTCGTTTACAATGTTTACCAATTTTCGTTGGGTATTTTGGGCAACGCAGAAAACAATTCATCGGGACTTCTTTCTTTACGGAGCTGTGTGAACTGAAAATGTAATAATTGAATAGCACTCTACCAATGGCATTTCATCAGGAATGTTTCGAGTCAGCCTTTCATACAGAACTTCTGCGGAGGTCCTGCCATCCTCTCAGACCTTCTACTTTTGCATATAAGCTGACAGGTTCCTGTCAGCTTATATGCTGCACAGGTTTAGAGATGGCAGCACAGGTTTCATTAACTTTTTAGATCCAGGCAGAGGAAGTTACCTGGGAGGATGAAGTTACCCCCCTCGGTTACGTCCGTATAAGTCATTAGGGGACACCGATGGGCTCCCAACAGCTGTTCCAGTGGATCCCCTCCCCCAACCTTCTCTGAGCCTTTGGGGTCCTTGTGACCTGGCCATTTAGTCCATTGCATGCAAAAAAAGTGCCGCTCAGAGGTATAACAACCCAACGCAGGATAGTCATGCCTTGTACAACAACACTTTGGATGACCCTTACGGGAGGCTACCATATATCTTCCAACAAATGTTCAATGGTTCTCCTCCCCAAACCATCTCTTGATCCCTAGCGGTCCTAGTAGCCTGGCAGTTTAGCCCATTGTGTGCACAAAAGTTCTGTGGCAAGCAGCTGCTTGAGGAGACATTTTTTTATTGTTGCGAAGGAGGTCAGGACTTGACTAGGAAGGCAACACAAAACAGCATCCTACAGAAGAAACTATGATGTGGGAAATAAATTAAACGCAATTTCCTTAAATCGTACAAGAAAAGTTAAAAAAAGAAACGGGTTCGAGAGTAAAAAAAATCACTGGGGAAACAAAGTCATTGCACACAAGTAGGATCGGTTGGATTGTTTTACCTCTGAGTGGCACTTTTTTGTCCACAGTGGGCTAAATAGTGAGGTCACAAGGACCCCAAGGATTCAGAGTAGGTTGAGGGAGGGGACCCACTGGAACAGCTGTTAGGAGACAGATGGTAGCGTACAGTCAAGTCGGTAGTGTGTTCCTTAACGCGCACATGGATATCTCTCCTCCACAAGGGGTCACGGCTTTACGTCCCATCCGACGGACGGCGGCCTTCCCCAGCCCATCGGTGTTCGGTCTGACCGAGGGAGTGGGGGAGGGTTTTGTTGAGATAAATTTCAACGCTGGCAAAGGTGGGACTCGAACCTGGGAACTGCAGATTACAAACCTGACACACTACCGACTGAGCCAACTACGACCCCAATAGGAACCGTAGCCAAGACAACTCCCGGCAGAAGTGACAAATGGAACGATACATTCTTCACAAAATGAACATGGGGAACATATTTAGAATTGCCAACAGTCTCATAAAAGTATTCGGAATTTGACGTGTTCGTAAAAATTTTAGGAATTCGTGAAAATTGCTACGAATTTTACGCCATTTCTTTTGCAATTTTTCACAAACTATAATGAAAGAAAGAAACCAAAATTACTTTATCATTGTCTTTTATAGTTTGAATTTGTTAAGCTTGACAATTACGAAAAAAAATTGATCCTTGAAACAATAAGTTATCTAGATTTTTTTTAATCATTGTGAAAGTTAAGCTATACTTCAGTCTAACTTCTTATTAATACATA
The DNA here is from genome assembly GCA_038380435.1 of Ryuthela nishihirai. NCBI lineage: Eukaryota > Metazoa > Arthropoda > Arachnida > Araneae > Heptathelidae > Ryuthela > Ryuthela nishihirai. The sequence goes on from JAWZYU010000017.1 coordinate 455,840, forward strand.
TTAATTTAATATTTTATTCGATTTCTGAATAATTTCTGAAGACCTTGTTTTTTAACTTCTCACTACTTGCACGCAGCAAATTGTTTAAAAATAATCATACCAAGTATTCCTGCGAAATTTGGGGCGGAGGTGGCTCAGTCAGTAGCGCGCCAGGCTCGTAATCTGTAGTTCCCAGGTTCGAGTCCCAGCTGGTTCAGCGTTGAGATTTATCTCCGCAAAATTCCCCGCCCTGCCCACGGTCAGTAGGGGACACCGATGGGCTTGGAAAGGCCGCCATCCGTCGGATGGGACGTTAAGCCGTGGCCCCGTGTGCGGGAGAGCCACACCCTGTTGTGCACGTTAAAGAACACGCTGGATGGCCTTGACGGGAGGCTACCATCTGTCTCCCAAAAGCTGTTCCAGTGGGTCCCCTCTCCCAACCTTCTCTGAGCCTTCGGGGTCCATGTGACCTGGCCATTTAGCCCATGGTGTGCAAAAAAGTGCCGCTCAGAGGTAAAACAACCCAACCTGCGAAATTTATCGATATTTCAAATACTGATCTAGAGAGATTTTCAAACGAATTTCAACTGTTAGAAAGCAAAACTGCTTGTTTTGGGGCTTTTTGCAAAAAAACAGAATTTTGTTAAACAACCATTTTAATGATTAGAAATTCGCCATTCAAGGCAGATTGTTGATTTTCCCTCAGTTCCTACTACAACCTTCAATCAAGAAAATATAAAATTGCCCACGGTCATTTATGTACTCGTTCTTCGAGTTCCAACAAGTATGTAGAAATAATATTGCAAACTTGCCAGTTTCTCTTTGACTTCTTTAATATTATTTTAGTTTAAATTATAGAATTTGATTTTGAAATCAGTTTCCAAAATAGAAAGTTTTCCTTATTATCAATTTTTTTTATGCATATTTAATATTTTTGGTCTCCATTGCCTTTTCCAGAGTTTTCAAAACTCTGATCCGGCCCTTCTGTTGTACAGTCGCTCAAAAAAGTATCCGAACAACATGGTTGATTACAGAATTCAGAAAAAATATCTGGCAACGATTTTTTTTAGAAATTAGATTTCTGGCAACCTTCGTGTCACGTGACACGAAGGTTGCCAGATCACTAATTTCTGAAAAAATCGTTGCCAGATATTTTTTCTGAATTCTGTTATCAACCATGGTGTTCGGATACTTTATTTCAGCGACTGTACCACTTAGTTTCGGATTTTTGAAACACGGAGAATAATATTGTGAAAGAATGTCACTAGATGGCAGCACAGGTTTCATTAACTTTTTAGATCCAGGCAGAGGAAGTTACCTGGGAGGAGGAAGTTACCTGGGAGGAGGAAGTTACCCCCCTGGGTTACGTCCGTATAAGTAATTAGGGGACACCGATGGGCTCCCAACAGCTGTTCCAGTGGATCCCCTCCCCCAACCTTCTCTGAGCCTTTGGGGTCCTTGTGACCTAGCCATTTAGTCCATTGCATGCAAAAAAAGTGCCGCTCAAAGGTATAACAACCCAACGCAGGATAGTCATGCCTTGTACAACAACACTTTGGATGACCCTTACGGGAGGCTACCATATATCTTCCAACAAATGTTCAATGGGTCTCCTCCCCAAACCATCTCTTGATCCCTAGCGGTCCTAGTAGCCTGGCAGTTTAGCCCATTGTGTGCACAAAAGTTTCGTTTAATGATAAAACAATTCAAATAAGTTCTCTAACCAGGGAAACCACCTGCAGCTGCTCCACGTGACTGTTTTGAAAAATTCTTTCACCGTATTTTTCCCTTTTTTTTAAATCGCCATGGAAGAGATTTAAGAGGACCATCATCAAAACCATCATCAAAAAGGCAAGCAAAGCATCCATGCCCAGGATCGTTGGGGCGGGGGTGGCTCAGTCGGTAGCGCGCCAGGCTCGTAATCTGTAGTTCCCAGGTTCCAGTCCCAGCTGGGTCAGCGTTGAGATTTATCTCCGCATAACTCCCCGCCCACGGTCAGTAGAGGACACCGATGGGCTTGGAAAGGCCGCCGTCCGTCGGATGGGACGTTAAGCCGTGGCTCCGTGTGCGGGAGAACCATTTCCTGCGCACGTTAAAGAACACGCTGGATGGCCTTGACGGGAGGCTACCATCTGTTTCCCAACAGCTGTTCCAGTGGGTCCTCTCCCCCAACCTTCTATGAACCTTCGGGGTCCATGTGACCTGGCCATTTAGCCCATGGTGTGCAAAAAAGTGCCGCTCAGACATAAAACAACCCAATCCAGGGTCGTTGAAGATTTCGGAAGTTTGGGGGAAATTTCGCATTTTATGTAATCTTGAGGAGAATTTCAGTTGTACGAAGATATTATTTCTAACTCATCATCAGGAAGTTCTTTTTCTTCGTTTTTATTTAAGAGACAAAACAAACAATAACAACATAAAAACCTTGAAAATGACATTTCATAGTAATATGTATGTTAAAGATGTGACCGTTAAAGATGGGCCGGGTAGTTTCAGATTCAGTCGATTGAAATTTCGAAATGCTTCTTGTGCTTGTGAAAAAATAAGTAAAATATTAAATAAGATCCTTCGATTAAAATTTAAACTTTTCAATTAGTCTTTCGCAGGGTGGGTTGGGTTGTTTTACCTCTGAGCGGCACTTTTTTGCACACCATGGGCTAAATGGCCAGGTCACATGGACCCCGAAGGCTCAGAGAAGGTTGGGGGAGGGGACCCTCACTGGAACAACTGTTGGGAGACAGATGGTAGCCTCCCGTCAAGGCCATCCAGCGTGTTCTTTAACGTTGGGTTGTTTTACCTCTGAGCGGCACTTTTTTGCACACCATGGGCTAAATGGCCAGGTCACATGGACCCCGAAGGCTCAGAGAAGGTTGGGGGAGGGGACCCTCACTGGAACAACTGTTGGGAGACAGATGGTAGCCTCCCGTCAAGGCCATCCAGCGTGTTCTTTAACGTTGGGTTGTTTTACCTCTGAGCGGCACTTTTTTGCACACCATGGGCTAAATGGCCAGGTCACATGGACCCCGAAGGCTCAGAGAAGGTTGGGGGAGGGGACCCACTGAAACAGCTGTTGGAAGACAGATGGTAGCCTCCCGTCAAGGCCATCCAGCGTGTTCTTTAACGTTGGGTTGTTTTACCTCTGAGCAGCACTTTTTTGCACACCATGGGCTAAATGGCCAGGTCACATGGACCCCGAAAGCTCAGAGAAGGTTGGGGGAGGGGACCCTCACTGGAACAACTGTTGGGAGACAGATGGTAGCCTCCCGTCAAGGCCATCCAGTGTGTTCTTTAACGTTGGGTTGTTTTACCTCTGAGCGGCACTTTTTTGCATACCATGGGCTAAATGGCCAGGTCACATGGACCCCGAAGGCTCAGAGAAGGTTGGGGAAGGGGACCCACTGGAACAGCTGTTGGGAGACAGATGGTAGCCTCCCGTCAAGGCCATCCAGCGTGTTCTTTAACGTGCAACAGGGTATGGCTCTCCCGCACACGGGGCCACGGCTTAACGTCCCATCCGACGGACGGCGGCCTTTCCAAGCCCATCGGGGTCCCCTAATGACCGTGGGCAGGCGGGGAATTTTGCGGAGATAAATCTCAACGCTGACCCAGCTGAACTCGAACCTGGGAACTACAGATTACGAGCCTGGCGCGCTACCGACTGAGCCCCCCCCCCCCCCCCCCCCCCCCCCCCCCCCCCCCCCCCCCCCGACGGACGGTGGTCTTTCCAAGCCCATCGGTATCTCCTACTGACCATGGGCTGGGCGAGGAATTTTTCGGAGATAAATCTCAACGCTGACCCAGCTGGGACTCGAACTTGGGAACTACCGATTGAGCCACCCCCGCCTAAGATGTCGGGAAGGAGAATAGATTTTCAATGCAGTATACCATTTCTTCTCTCCTTTAACAGGTCTTTAAAAAATTTCTTGAAGAATGCATGAAATAGAAATAAGTTTTATAAACCCGTGGCCGAGTGGTTAGTGCGCTTGGCTACTGATCTAAGGGACCTGGGTTCGATCCTCGGGTAAGGCATGGATGTATGTGTCGTTTTTCTGCTGAGGTCCTGTCATCCTCTCAGACCTTCTACTTTGGCATATAAACTGACAGGCTCCTGTCAGACCTCTGTGGCAAGCAGCTGGTTGAGGGGGTGTTTATTTTTTTTTTTATTTAAATTTTTTGCCTCTATTATTACCTTTACTATCATTCCGAAAGGGAGGTGGGGATGGAGGGAAAGTCCCTCCCCTTAGATCCGGTCCTAGTCTTTAGCAATTGAAAATAAACACCATTCAGCCTTTAATCATTTCTTTAGGAAATTTCTCTCTTTTCGAAATGAATCGCTCTTAGCATTTATTAATTTAATATTTATTAACAATGTTACTTAAGAATTTTTCAGTTTTTGCGAATTATTCTACTATTTTTCGTTACAAATACCATTAAGATTTTAATCTTGTCATCAGCTAATTACTTAAAGGTTGTAATAGCCAGTGCCGTAATACGTAATTTGCCGCCCGGGGAGAGTGACTTACTGTCGTCCCCGTAGTCCATTGTACTGCAGTGCGTCAGTTGAGGGAAGCAAACGGGGGAAAAAATGGCAAAATCCGCAAAATAAAAAAACAAAAATCCGAAATTTCACTTCTTAAAGGTTATTTTGCCGCCTCTTGGATTTGCGGAGCTTGGGCAGCCGAAAGCCCACTTGCCTCACTCCCTAGTTACGCCACTGGATTGGATTGTTTTAGAGAGATTGTTTTAATGGGCCCCATTGCAGCCCACTGCTAATTGTCACCAGAACTGCGGCAGAAAGACTGTGTTCACCAATAGGGTTGGGTTGTTTTACCTCTGAACGGCACTTTTTTGCTCACCATGGGCTAAATGGCTAGATCACATGGACCCCGAAGGCTCAGAGAAGGTTGGGGGAGGCGACCCACTGGAACAGCTGTTGGGAGACAGTTGGTAGCCTCCGGTCAAGGCCATCCAGCGTGTTCTTTAACGTGCACAGGGTATGGCTCTCCCGCACACGGGGCCACGGCTTAACATCCCATCTGACGGGTGGTGGCCTTTCCAAGCCCATCGGTGTCTCCTACTGACCGCGGGCAGGGCGGGGAATTTTGCGGAGATAAATCTCAACGTTGACCCAGCTGGGACTCGAACCTGGGAACTACAGATTACGAGCCTGGCGCGCTACCGACTGAGCCCCGCCCCCCGCCCCCCAAAGCAAACCCTGACGTAGTATATATATCACGAGTGAATATCCCGACCCATAAGAAGAGCCATAGGTGAACATAGAAGAGCCATAGGAATGGACATCAAAAAAAGTTCTAGAGATAGCGGTGCTCTTGATCAGCTGCGGAAAACTAAAAAGAGAGAAAAAAAAAGGATCGTGTCATTCAGTAGATAAATCACGGGAATAAAACGAAAACGTCTCAGAAAGAATGAAAGAAGGGCTCAGCAGCGGGCATACGTGCGACCGCTAAACAGGTGAGATGTTTGCCGAAGCCGAAACGTCAACAGCCGCTCTTGCAGCAGACCTACTTCCCACTGGTCCCTCTACCACTTAAACTTCCCCCACTCTTTTTGTAGCTAATTGTATGCCCCCTATGTGTGCACGCACAAGCCGCGTGTTCGGCCACCGTTCGCCGCCGACGCGCGTGCTCGCAACGTGTGTGAACGGCGCTTCGCGTGCGTTCCCATGGCAGCGGCGCATGCGTCCCGCCACCGAGCTAGCGAGACATGCACGAGGGGGGTCAAAGCGCGTGCCCGCGCGCCCATTCACTCGAACAATGGTCACTGTTGTGTAACGGGCGCTCTTTCGGCCGCCGCAGGTTCTGCTGGTATTTGGCGGCCGAGCACCCATAAGCCTGCTGCAGCTGGATGTCGCTGGCTCCCTGCAAAGGGAAAGAGGAAACTGTCGGCTGAAATGGGGCCCATTTGTAAACGGTGTGGGCAAATAAATCTGTGGGTATTTGGAATGAAACGAGATGGTGAACGAGGTTAAAATCGACAGTAATTGGGGAGAAAAGGCAAAGCTTAAGCATCTGTCGAGACTTACACGCGATCCTGATTTCGTGAAATACAGTTGTTATTTTCGAAAAGACACGAATTTGCATTTTTGGCAATCAGCAGATTCCTATAGGGATGACGTGAAAATAGGTCCGTTGTAACTATTGAAGGACTGCCACTTTTTCTGGGGGACGTAGCAGCTATATCAGAGGATCCCTATCTACGATAAAAAAACTCTGTCTCTCTTATAAATCTTTATCTCAAATTCTAATTCAGCACTGATAAAATGCATTAATGTAACATTATTTTGCACTTTACTTGCACCCATTCAAATCCATCCATCCAAATGAAATCCTCATTCAGCCATGGACTGTGGAGGTCCTACCAGACTGGGCAATTTTGTTCTCCGGACATATTTGTCCTCAGCTGCATCTACTGCATCCCCATTGTAGACCAATTCTAACAAGGTCCTGTTTGACATTGTCTGCCCACCGCATCCTAGGTCTCCCCCTCTTTCTGAAGCCATTAGGCACACTGTTCATAACCCTATTCGCCAATCTATAATTATTCATACGGGCAACATGGCCAAACCAACGGAGTCTCTCTCTGCACAATATGCTGCTTAAAGGAGGTTGCAAACTCCTTTGCCTAACCTCATCATTAGTTACAAAGTTGAACCACCTAATGCCCAAGATACTGCGTAAGCATCTAGAAACAAAAGCATCTAGTTTCCTGTTATCTTGCTTACAAAGTGTCCAAGTTTCACTACCATAACTAACGCTAGAAAGAACCAAATTATTATACAATCTAATTTTAGTGTTTAGGTGTATACGCCTATTTCTCCACACTCTCCATAGATTCTTAAAAGTCCCGGCAGCAATCCCTATTCGTCTGTCAATCTCATGCCGCACATCACCATTATCTGTTACATAGCTCCCAAAAGAATTAAATGTGACACCTGCTCAAGACTGCAACCATTCAGATGAACCGAATCACAACCTGCCTTGTTGAAATATTAACGAAACTCTCTCTTCGCTGGCGCACGTAAATTTAGGTGTGCGAAATCTGCGTTTTTGTTGAAATGGAGCCTTCTAAAGACTGGAAAGGTTTTGTTGAAATGGAGCCTTCTAAAGACTGGAAAGGTTTTGTTGAAATGGAGCCTTCTAAAGACTGGAAAGGTTTTGTTGAAATGGAGCCTTCTAAAGACTGGAAAGGTTTTGTTGAAATGGAGCCTTCTAAAGACTGGAAAGGTTTTGTTGAAATGGAGCCTTCTAAAGACTGGAAAGGTTTTGTTGAAATGGAGCCTTCTAAAGACTGGAAAGGTTTTGTTGAAATGGAGCCTTCTAAAGACTGGAAAGGTTTTGTTGAAATGGAGCCTTCTAAAGACTGGAAAGGTTTTGTTGAAATGGAGCCTTCTAAAGACTGGAAAGGTTTTGTTGAAATGGAGCCTTCTAAAGACTGGAAAGGTTTTGTTGAAATGGAGCCTTCTAAAGACTGGAAAGGTTTTGTTGAAATGGAGCCTTCTAAAGACTGGAAAGGTTTTGTTGAAATGGAGCCTTCTAAAGACTGGAAAGGTTTTGTTGAAATGGAGCCTTCTAAAGACTGGAAAGGTTTTGTTGAAATGGAGCCTTCTAAAGACTGGAAAGGTTTTGTTGAAATGGAGCCTTCTAAAGACTGGAAAGGTTTTGTTGAAATGGAGCCTTCTAAAGACTGGAAAGGTTTTGTTGAAATGGAGCCTTCTAAAGACTGGAAAGGTTTTGTTGAAATGGAGCCTTCTAAAGACTGGAAAGGTTTTGTTGAAATGGAGCCTTCTAAAGACTGGAAAGGTTTTGTTGAAATGGAGCCTTCTAAAGACTGGAAAGGTTTTGTTGAAATGGAGCCTTCTAAAGACTGGAAAGGTTTTGTTGAAATGGAGCCTTCTAAAGACTGGAAAGGTTTTGTTGAAATGGAGCCTTCTAAAGACTGGAAAGGTTTTGTTGAAATGGAGCCTTCTAAAGACTGGAAAGGTTTTGTTGAAATGGAGCCTTCTAAAGACTGGAAAGGTTTTATGTTTTCACAAGGTTGCAGCTTGGGAAAGACGCAAAAAAAAAACATTCATGCCGATTATCACAGTACATTGGGATCATGTTCTGAAAGATCTGTGCCAAATAGGTATCCCACAAATTGACAGAACAGTAGAAAAAGGGCTAGAGTCGACTCGTGCAAGGAGATGCTGGCAGTGTTTGAACCTAGTGACCCCAAACGATTAACAGCCATTGTCATAGGTGGTGAGACGCGGTTTTATTACTATGTGTGGGTTGCAGAAGATTAACCGCGTCCCTGAAATGTTCCGACAAGATTTTCGCTCAACGAAGAGGATATTCACAATTTTTCAATTCTGAAGAAGTGGTAATAATTTTGGTAGCCTGTGATACAGTTCAATAATGTTTGACCTACTTTTAAGTCAAGTTGTTTTCAGAATGAATTCCTTTCATTTAAAGCAGAAATTTTGGGGAGGTATATTTAATTAAAAAAAAATCATGAATCCTGGAGGATTTTATTTAAAGATTTGTATCATTTGATGTCGACTTGTTAAAACTATTTTTGAGATTTTAGGATGGCAACGCTTGGCTACTGATCTACGGGACCTGGGTTCCAGCCCCGGGTAAGGCATGGACGTTTGTGTTCTTTCTCTGCTGAGGTCCTGCTATCCTCTCAGACCTACTATGGCATATAAACTGACAGGCTCCTGTCAGACCTCTGTGGCAAGCAGCTGCTTGAGGGGGTATTTATTTTTTTTTATAACGTTAGGTAAACAGGATTTTAGAAAGTTTCATTCCAGAATTTCTCAAATCTATGTGGATTTGGTTCTTAACATAAGATTAAGATGTATTAGTCATCTGGCAATACTGGGTCTCAAATGGGGTGAGTGGCCCGCGCATTGAATAACACTGACGACGTCATGCCCTGGCTTAATCACAATTTGAAATTCAAATTTTGCTCATAATCCTGAAATGCATTAGTTACATTTATGTTCAGAAATGAATAATTTCATTTCATAAAAATTATATAAAATAATGATTATTTAGTCGTCCTATGGACGAGTGGTTAGCACGCTTGGCTACTGATCTAAAGAACCTGGGTTCGAGCCCCAGGTTAAGGCATGGACGTTTGTTATTCTGCTAGGTTTCGTCATCCTCTCAGACCTACTCTGGCATATAAACTGACAGGCTCCTGTCAGACTTCTGTGGCAAGCAGCTGCTTCAGGGGGTATTTATTTATTTATATTATTATTATATTCATTACTACATTAATTTAAATAATTATTATATTAATAATTTGATGTATTTGAAAGTTAATTGTGCTTATTTATTAATGCATAATAAATAGTTCAGTTTATAATAATACTGATTTCATGAAATAATAATAATATCATGATATTATTATTTCAATCTTTCAATCAACGTTCAGAAAATTTAAATTAATAAGCACTTTTAGCTTTCGATTTTTAACCCCGGATGTTTCCTTTGTTTCCCATTAATAAATCTCCCTTAGCATTTCTAATGATCTTACTCAAGAATATCCAGATCCTACGAATTATTTCTAGTATTCTTTTTTTTTTAAATTAACTAATGTTCACAGCATATTGGATCGTGTGAGCTCACAAAAACTTGGATCGTGTGGGCCCACTCACAGAAATATTGAGCGTGTGCAGTTACCGTTCACAGCAAACTGGAACGTGTGCAGTAACTGCACACGCTCCAGTTTGCTGTGAACGGTAACTGGAGCGTGTACAGTTGCTGTACACGCTCCAGCTATTTTTTCTGGATTCTGTAATCAACCATAGTGTTCGGATACTTTTTTGAGCGACTGTAGGTGGTCATATTATTTTGATACCAGATCGTGTGGGCTCACTCACAGAAATATGAGCGTGTGCAGTTGCTGTACACGATCCAGATATTTTTCCTGAATTCTGTAATCACGTGACACGAAGGTTGCCAGATCACTAATTTCTAAAAAAAAAAATCGTTGCCAGATATTTTTTCTGAAATCTGTAATCAACCCTAGTGTTCGGATACTTTTTTGAGCGACTAACAGTGTTAACGGATTTTAATTTGGTCTTCAAAATAATTATAATTATGTGCAATCAGAGGCGTAGGAACGTGTTGGCATCGGGGCAGTTGCTAAGGGCGCCGGAATCACAGGGCGGTGCTGGGGCGGCACGAGCCGTTCCTCGATATCTGACGTTTATGTGCAAAATAAAATCGAATGATTAGCCGCCCGTCGTTCGTCAAATTTAATACGTATTTAATTCGACGTCGTCGTAAATTGTTTATACCGTCGTATCGTCAAGACAGTATATTATAGATTTTCGATATTTCCTACAAAAATATTTTTTTTCTTTTATCGGCGGACAATTAGCGCCCCACTCCCCCCCCCCCCTGCACCGCCCATGCCATAAAACAGCTTTGGGGCGCAGTTTCCAACTGTTCATATTACTTTTACACATCATGCCGTTGCAAAATAAAATTCTGTTACAAAGGTATATTTTTCTTTGGACGGGAGTTCATAATTTGTTTGGGGCGGGGGTGGCTCAGTCGGTAGCGCGCCAGGCTCGAAATCTGTAGTTCCCAGGTTCGAGTCCCAGCTGGGTCAGCGTTGAAATTCATCTCCGCAAAATTCCCCGCCCTGCACACGGTCAGTAAGGGACACCGTTGGGCTTGGAAAGGCAGCCGTCCATCGGATGGGACGTTAAGCCGTGGCCATACTCTACACACGTTAAAGAACACGCTGGATGGCCTTGACTGAAGGCTACCATCTGTCTCCTAACAGCTGTTCCAGTGGGTCCCCTCCCCCAAACTTTCTTTGAACCTTCGGGGTCCATGTGACCTGGCCATTTAGCCCATGGTGTGCAAAAAAAGTGCCACTCAGAGGTAAAGCAACCCAACCCAACTCATAATTTGTACATTATATTGAATTATTTTGTTTATAAACCCCGGGATTGTTTAAGATCAACATCGGGACAGGAGCGTACAGTCGCTCAAAAAAGTATTCGAACACTATGATTGATTACAGAATGTAGAAAAAATATCTGGCAACGATTTTTTTAGAGATTGGTGATCTGGCAGAACACTGTGTCACGTGACACGAAAGTTGCCAGATCACCAATTTCTAAAAGAATTGATTTCTGAATTCTGTAATCAATCATAGTGTTCGGATACTTTTTTGAGCGACTGTACATCATCACTTTGCTTCCTATCAATCGAGCGAGAACTGACTCAAAAAATTAATTTTCATGAGATTTTACCAACGAGAAAGTAGGAAAAATTAAAATACATTAAAAAATAATTAATTGCAATTTCTTTGGCAATTAATATTTATTCATGTAACTGTATTAAAATAATGACAATAAATATATATAATATAAATAACATGTTTATTTTTGTATCAATAACTGAAGAGGGGTGGACAATTATAAATTTGCCAAGGGCACCAAAAGCCTAGCAACGGCTCTGTGTGCAATAGTCTACATTACCAGGAATAAAAGGGGCGGGGGTGGCTCAGTCGGTAGCGCGCCAGGCCCGTAATCTGTAGTTCCCAGGTTCGAGTCCCAGACAGCGTTGAGATTTATCTCCGCAAAATTCCCCGCCCTGCCCACGGTCAGAAGGGGACACCGATGGGCTTGAAAAGGCCGCCGTCCGTCGGATGGGACGTTAAGCCGTGGCCCCGTGTGCGGGAGAGCCATACCCTGTGCACGTTAAAGAACACGCTGGATGGCCTTGACGGGAGGCTACCATCTGTCTCCCAACAGCTGTTCCAGTGGGTCCCCTCTCCCAACCTTCTCTGAGCCTTCGGGGTCCATGTGACCTGGCCATTTAGCCCATGGTGTGCAAAAAAGTGCCGTTCAGAGGTAAAACAACTCAACTCAACCAGGAATAAAAGAAAACGACTCGTTTAGAGACTAGAATTATGACTTATGATTCTGTCAGACTTTTTTTCTCTAACAGCTCGTGCGGGCTGGTCCTTAGTAATTACCGAAATAGTTGGGGTCGAAAATTGGAGTCGAAATACATCTCTCAAAGGCACCAAACGAACGAAAGGAATTTCTCTAATCTCCGTTTCTTCCTTTTCTGAGCCCCTTGGCAACGGTAGTCATGCTTCAAACGGCCTTGAGCCCCACCCAAGGTCAGAGCGCGCGCTTTCGTCTCCTGCCCGTCCCCATCCTAGAATATTGCGGCACGTGCAAGTGACGCAACGATTACCCTTCGCAGCGTCGGATCGGGTCCCTCCCATGGAGACGGTGCTGTGCGGTGCGTGCCTGGGGGGAGGGGGAGGTAGAATCTCGCTGCGCATCGTCGGACACACAAATAATCTGGTGCAAAAGATGAGCACACGTACGAAGTGAATATTTGAGGAACGGATTTCCACAATCTGAGAAATAGAAGAACTGGGAGAATAATCTAAAAGGATACGGCCAAGCAGAAAGCGGCGGGGTGGCTCAGTCGGTAGCGCGCCAGGCTCGTAATCTGTAGTTTCCAGGTATCCCAGGTTCGAGTCCAGCTGGGTCAGCGTTGAGATTTATCTCAGCAAAATTCCCCGCCCTGCCCACGGTCAGTAGGGGACACCGATGAATTTGGAAAGGTCGCCGTCCGTCGGATGGGACGACGTTAAGCCGTCGCCCCGTATGCGGGAGAGCCATACCCTGTGCACGTTAAAGAACAAGCTGGATGGCCTTGACGGAAGGTTACCATCTGTCTTCCAACAGCTGTTCCAGTGGGTTCCCTCCCCCAACCTTCTCTGAGCCTTCGGAGTCCATGTGACTCTTCCAACAGCTGTTCCAGTGGGTTCCCTCCCCCAACCTTCTCTGAGCCTTCGGAGTCCATGTGACTCTTCCAACAGCTGTTCCAGTGGGTCCCCACCCCCAACCTTCTCTGAGCCTTCGGAGTCCATGTGACTCTTCCAACAGCTGTTCCAGTGGGTCCCCTCCCCCAACCTTCTCTGAGCCTTCGGAGTCCATGTGACCTGGCCATTTAGCCAATAGTGTGCAAAAAAGTGCCGCTCAGAGGTAAAATAACCCAACGTTAAAGAACACGCTGGATGGCCTTGACGGGAGGCTACCATCTGTCTCTCAACAGCTGTTCCAGTGGGTCCCCTCCCCCAACCTTCTCTGGGCCTTCGGAGTCCATGTGACCTGGCCATTTAGCCCACGGTGTGCAAAAAGTGCCGCTCAGAGGTAAAACAACCCAACGTTAAAGAACACGCTGGATGGCCTTGACGGGAGGCTACCATCTGTCTCCCAACAGCTGTTCCAGTGGGTCCCCTCCCCCAACCTTCTCTGAGCCTTCGCAGTCCATGTGACCTGGCCATTTAGCCCATAGTGTGCAAAAAAGTGCCGCTCAGAGGTAAAACAACCCAACCAAGTAGAAAGAGATTTTCCGTTATTTACGCTTCTTAAAAGTAGGTCCTGCTCAAGCTCCAGTTTATTGCCAGTATCCTTCGTTATCGATGGTGTCTTTTGTTTTACGACGCCACAAAATTGAAAGCGGTAATAACATTAAAGCGCTGATGTGTACCGATACCCAGATGCATTCCACTTCTGTTGCCACTGAATATAGAGCTTGTTTTGTTTCGATTGCTTGGAAATGCGATTCCATAACTAGGAGGGAGGGATTTTTAGATGGCTTCACTTCGCTCTAATCTGATCTATCGTTGTCAACAGCTTATTTCCTCTAGGATCTGGCAGTTCAGTTTTTTTCCCGATTGTGCAGGTCATGTATTTGGAGATCGCAAATCTGTCGATTCAGCGCGTTGAAGATAGAATTGAACCTCTCCTTCGCCATGAGGCACTTCAGGAAACGGGAACTGCAATCATATGATAGGGAGATTGTCGAGGACGTCAACTCAGGTGAAGAGCAATTTGCTTCGTTGGCGAACTGCAAGGAAAACTAGATCTGAGATTGGGAGAAGGTGGGAGACCATTTTGATTTTAGATCGCTCGCTCCGTCATAATTTCATTTCCTAATATGCCGTCCCGTGGTCGGGTGGTTAGCGCGCTTGGCTACTGATCTAAGGGACCTGGGTTCGAGCACCGGGTATGGCATGGCTGTTTGTGTCGTTTTCCTGCTGAGATCCTGTCATCCTCTCAGATCCTCTACTATGGCATATAAATTGACAGGCTCCTGTCAGACCTCTCTGGCAAGCAGCTGCTTGAGGGGGTTGTTATTTATTTTTTATTTTATGGTCGATTACAGAATTCAGAAAAAACATCTGGAGCGTGTACAGCAACTGTACACGCTCCAGTTACCGTTCACAGCAAACTGGAGCGTGTGCAGTTACTGCACACGCTCCAGTTTGCTGTGAACGGTAACTGCACACGCTCAATATTTCTGTGAGTGGGCCCACACGATCCAAGTTTAGAAATTAGCGATCTGGCAACCTTCGTGTCAAAAATATATCCGAACACTATGGCCGAGTGGTTAGCGCGCTTGGCTACTGATCTAAGGGACCTGGGTTCGAGCCCCGGATAAGGCATGGCTGTTTGTGTCGTTTTTCTGCTGAGGTCCTGTCATCCTCTCAGACCTTCTACTTTGGCATATAAACTGACAGGCTCCTGTCAGACCTCTGGGGCAAGCAGCTGATTGAGGGGGTATTTATTATTTTATTTTTTAATAAATTTATGGTATACTGAATCAAAAGTTTCCCTTGTAAAAAAATAAATAAATACCCCCTCAAGCAGCTGCTTGCCATGGAGGTCTGACAAGAGTCTGTCAGTTTATACCTGAAAAATAAATAACAATTTATATTATATATTCTTATTATCCGATTCATTCTGTTTCAAGAGTCCAAGCCCTTTGGGCAGACGATAAATGTGGTTTAGTCAGTTGCTATTCACGATAATAATAAATAAATAAATAAATACCCCTTCAAGCAGCTGCTTGCCACAGAGGTCTGACAGGAGCCTGTCAGTTTATATGCCACAGTAGAAGATCTGAGAGGATGGCAGGACCTCAGCAGAAAACAACACGAACATCCATGCCTTACCCGGGGCTCGAACCCAGGTCCCGTAGATCAGTAGCCAACGCCATAAAAATTTCAAGTCCCGTTAGTGGCTGAAGTTAAGTCGTTGGATATATGAACTCCTCAGTTCTATCACGTCACAATATCCGGTCATTTGGGTTCAATAGAACACGCCCAGGGCTTCATCTCCCCCCCTCGCCCCGAAATTTCATATAAATTTCTTGAAAAAAAAAAAAAACTTTTCAGGATTATTGTTCTTTTTTAAAAAATAAATACTCTTGGAAATCAAAGACGCAACCTTTATAGGACAACATTTACCACATCATAATAATTATTCAAATCGACAAATATCCTCTGTTCGGGTTTTCAACTGAATTAGATTAAACTTTTTAAGATATATAACAGATGACATCCTCCGTGTCGCAAGCTTTCGTATCCTTCGGGAAATTTCCAGAGAGGGGACAGAAAGCAGAAGACATAATTGGAAGTAGCTTGTGATACTCTTTACGTCAAAAGTTACAATTTTACATATAATTCATATGTTCGTCAATGATTTATGCATATTGATTGGGGGTAGAAAAGACTTGGCGGATCAGCAAACCCTTGCATTCATTTCTTTAAGTTGTGAATGGTAGCTAGGTAGTCACTGGAAGGAGAGCTATGCACCAATCCCCTGTGATGATGCATAGAACCGGCCAGGCCTACCACCTAATGTCCGACCTCGCCTTCTCGTGGTGCAGACCGTTAGTACCTTTCAAAAGAGATATTCTCTTGTGGAAGGGAACGGAAAGGGAGTGTGGATGTGCCAGATTAGTGTGGCCTACTGATCTGGACAACTATGGCTACTTTTATTTTTTTTTTCTACCCTGCTGAGGAGTGGTCAACCACACAGGGTCCTGGTGCTGACCATATAAACCCACTGGACTGGACAGATATATGGCTCTGAGCTTGATTATGGATCCTGATTTTGCTGCACTGGTGGGCTTCTGTGGAGGGAAAATCTTCCGCTGTGTTTTCTGTTTGTTTGTGGGTTGACAGCCCCAAGTGAATAGATTCACAGGATATGTTTATCAGCTGGTGGATAATCCTGAGCAGAGGTCATCGCAGGCACCTGAACTCTTTGCTTCTATTGGCATCGTCAAATTCTACATTGGAGGAAGTCTTCCAGTGTAGATGGCTTCAGCCTTTAGTGGTGGGGGAACGGGTCTTTGCCCCATGTCTGCGATTAGGGGGCTGTTTGATATTGTCGGCATTCCCTCTCTCAATAAACATAGTTTCTTTAAACATCCCACTAACAATTTTCTCTCCGTAGGTAGTTGGAATGTGAGGACTCTGCACAGAGCTTTTTCTCTTGATGTCCTCACACAAGAATTCCACCGTTATGATCTAGACATTCTCGGCTTGCAAGAGACCAAATGGACAGATAAAGGTCAGATTCTTAAAAATAATCTTAAATTTCTCTTTTCAGGGAGGGAAGATAACGAAGGTTGCCAGATCACTAATTTCTAAAAAAAAATTGTTGCCAGATATTTTTTCTGAATTCTGTAATCAACCATAGTGTTCGGATATTTATTTGAGCGACTGTAGGTGGTCATATTATTTTGATACTAGATCGTGTGGGCTCACTCACGGAAATATTGAGCGTGTGCAGTTACCGTTCACAGCAAACTGGAGCGTGTGCAGTTACTGCACACGCTCCAGATATTTTTCTTGAATTCTGTAATCACGTGACACGAAGGTTACCAGATAGCTAATTTCTAAAAAAAGTCGCTGCCAGATATTTTTTCTGAATTCTGTAATCAATCATAATGTTCGGATACTTTTTTGAGAGACTGTAGGTGGTCATATTATTTTGATACTAGATCGTGTGGGCTCACTCACGGAAATATTGAGCGTGTGCAGTTACCGTTCACAGCAAACTGGAGCGTGTGCAGTTACCGTTCACAGCAAACTGGAGCGTGTACAGTTGCTGTACACGCTACAGATATTTTTCCTGAATTCTGTAATCAACCATAGTGTTCGGATATTTTTTTGAGCGACTGTATCTACATAACTACTCTGTAATACAACACTGACTTTTCCACCTATTTGCCTCCCCCAACATCAACATTCATGTAGATTTCAGTTTCTTTCAGTGAGTTTTGCAAACTTGCCCTTTTGTACTTCATTTTCTTTAGGCATACAGCATTTAATGGTTGATAATCAGATATCTGAGTAATAATTTTTATTTCATTCTTCATATATTAATGAATATTGGATTTCTTTTTCGTCTAAAAATGCAATTATAATTATTTAGCCAAGAGTACTGTGTTAGGTAGAGTTAAGAAAACTAACTAGCTACTATTGCAGTTTATGGTGACTAGGTTGGGTTGTTGGGTTGTTTTACCTCTGAGCGGCACTTTTTTGCACACCACGGGCTAAATGGCCAGGTCACATTGACCCCGAAGGCTCAGAGAAGGTTGGGGGAGGGGACCCACTGGAACAGCTGTTGGGAGACAGATGGTAGCCTCCCGTCAAGGCCATCCAGCGTGTTCTTTAACGTGCACAGGGTATGGCTCTGCCGCACACGGGGCCACGGCTTAACGCCCCATCCGACGGACGGCGGCCTTTCCAAGCCCATCGGTGTCCCCTACTGACCGTGGGCAGGGCGGGGAATTTTGCGGAGATAAACCTCAACGCTGACCCAGCTGGGACTCGAACCTGGGAACTACAGATTACGAGCCTGGCGCGCTACCGACTGAGCCACCCCCGCCCCCTTATGGTGACTAACATAAACTACTGTAGTATGGAAATAATTTGCTGCAAATATTTGATTTCATCGTGAGTGGGATTCGAACCACTCATATGATGGAAGCAATATTTATCACTCACAACATTATATACATAATTCAATGATAAAATATTGATGGAAAATGTCTTGTAGACAAGAAACACTTGAAATAATTCTTTTCTTGTCTGTAGGACATT
The DNA here is from genome assembly GCA_038380435.1 of Ryuthela nishihirai. Classification (NCBI taxonomy): domain Eukaryota; kingdom Metazoa; phylum Arthropoda; class Arachnida; order Araneae; family Heptathelidae; genus Ryuthela; species Ryuthela nishihirai. The sequence continues at coordinate 473,777 of JAWZYU010000017.1, forward strand.
TTCCATTGGCACTTTATTACTGTATATTGTTTCTATCTAAATGATTCTTTAATATTATAGTATCTATTGGGAATAAATGACTGAATTTCTGGACAACAAGAACCAGTCATAATTTTTTACATTGAAATTAATGGGAAATTATTGATCGACACATGAATTTTCGCATTATGAACAATTTTAGAGGAAGAAATTACATTCATAAATCAAGGAATGGGTATATTTTAGAAATTTTCCTTGTTGGGGTTGTTTTACTTGTGAGCGACACTTTTTTTTACATGCCATGGGCTAAATGGCCAGGTCACATGGACCCCGAAGGCTCAGGGTATGACTCTCCCGCACGCGGGGTTACGGCTTAACATCCCATCCGATGGACGGCGGTCTTTCCAAGCCCATCGGTGTCCCCTACTGACCGTGGACAGGGCGGTGAATTTTGCGGAGATAAATCTCAACGCTGACGCAGCTGGGACTCGAACCTGGGAACTACAGATTAAGAGCCTGGCGCGCTACCGACTGAGCCACCCCCGCCCCAAAAGTTTCCTTGAGTTACTGCGCCGGGTTCATTGACAAATCATCTCTATATTTAAAATGATTTCCTCCTGATGTGGGGCGGGGGTGGCTCATTCGGTAGCGCGCCAGACTCGTAATCTGTAGTTCCCAGGTTCGAGTCCCAGCTGGGTCAGCGTTGAGATTTATCTCCACAAAACTCCCCGCCCTGCGCACGGTCAGTATGGGACATCGATGGGCTTGGAAAGGCCGCCGTCCGTCGGATGGGACGTTAAGCCTGGCCCCGTGTGCGGGAGAGCCATACCCTGTGCACGTTAAAGAACACGCTGGATGGCCTTGACGGGAGGCTACCATCTGTCTCCCAACAGCTGTTCCAGTGGGTCCCCTCCCCCAACCTTCTCTGAGCCTTCGGGGTCCATGTGACCTGGCCATTTAGCCCATGGTGTGCAAAAAAGTGCCGCTCAGAGGTAAAACAACCAAAATCCTCCTGATGTGACTGCTTGAATGCTTTTTCTTTCAGGCCGATCTTCTTGATTTTCCATCTCTGCATAAGTTCAGCTATTTGGAAAGCAGGCGACATTTCACACAAAAGGAATTTTTAAGGAATGTTTGCAGACAAGGTTACATCAGATAGAATTTTTGGCAGGGGCCATGAACTCTAAATAGGAGATCCCACATTTGGAAATAAATTCAGAAAGGGATGCTTTAAATAAAGTCAATATTTTCCCAACAGAATGAAATTGTTTTAAAACTTTCTCTTCTTGCAAGGACCCTAAATTCCCAAGTGGCACAGGGTTTGGGATGTTTTACCTCTGAGAAGCACTTTTTTTGCACACAGTGGGCTAAATGGCCAGGTCACAAGGAATATAATTTGCTGGAAATATTTTGAACATTGAAGAAGGAACTATACTGGAACATTGAAGAAGGTTGGGGGAGGAGACCCACTGGAATAGTTGTTGGGAGACAGATGGTAGCTTCCCCGTCAAGACCATCCAGCGTGTTCTTTAATGTGCACAGGGTATGGCTCTCCCGCACACGGGGCCACGGCTTAACGTCCCATCCGACGGACGGTGGCCTTTCCAAGCCCATCGGTGTCCCCTACTGACCGTGGGCAGGGCGGGGAATTTTGCAGAGATAAATCTCAACGCTGACCCAGCTGGGACTCGAACCTGGGAACTACAGATTACGAGCCTGGCGCGTTACCGACTGAGCCACCCCCGCCCCAGTGGCACAGGCTTCCTAGCAGTTCTGAAATGACTTTTTTCTCGGTTACAGGCTGCTAAGTTTTGGGATCGGTAAATTCAAGTACAATGAAAAATCTTCGCCTTAGACACTTCTCGAAAAGCGCCTTAAGTAGGTCCCATTAACACTATTATTACCCCATTTGAATGACCCCAGTATTCGTAATAAAGCAGTCGCCCTTCTTTATCGGTATGATCGCTACACCTCCTCCCTTGATAACTACCGAAGCTCTTCCTCACGTGACCCGCCGTCTCTTTCGCCTTTATCCCAGGTCAACGGTGGCAGCCCAGGTGCCGTAGCTCCCAAGCCGTGGCTCGGCCACAGAGGTCAGAGGTTGGCGAGGGTGGAAATCGGACAAGCCACTTCCTGGTGCCCAGCTTGCTAAGTGGAACGTGTGGGTGGCAACGATCCCTTATCATTGTTGAGACGGAAAAACAATGCCCCGTCCAGTCGGTGCACGTACGCCATTGTCCTCGGATCACGAAATCTTGTACTCTTGCGTCGCGTGCAAGGGCGACCCGGAAACTATACTTCCTAGGGATCGAGCTAACGAACGGATCTCAAAACAAACTGAAAGGCGCTTGGAAAGAGGAAGGACAAAGACCACTTTAACAGAGACTCATTGTCTAATTCAAATGGAGTAAGTTCTGCTGTGAGGGCGTCTTTAAAGCTGTTCGATACTCATAGTTAAGACTTAGTTAATTATACACTATGTTGAAAAAAGTGTCCGTATACTTCCTTTTTTAAATGTGAATGGAAAGCCACTTTCAAAGCTCCTTAACATTGAAAATAAAACTTTTATACAAAAACTGTTATTGGGTTTATATATGCCATAGTGGTTAGGCAGCTAGCGACTGTTCCAGCAAGGCAAACTTTGTGTGTTGTGTTAGCTCTAACTAAGGCAGTGGTCAGCAGTGACTTCGGTCTTAGTAGGGCATGTCCTTGTATGAGAAGGCCTATCATCCTTGTATGAGAAGGCCAGACCATCCAGTGTGTTCTTTAATGTGCACAGGTATGACTCTCCCGCACACGGGACCACGGCTTAACATCCCATCCGACGGACGGTACCCTTTCCAAGCCCATCGGTGTCTCCTACTGACCGTGGGCAGGGCGGGGAAATTTTGCGGAGATGAATCTCAACGCTGACCCAGCTGGGACTCGAACCTGGGAACTACAGATTACGAGCCTGGCGCGCTACCGACTGAGCCACCCCCGCCCCTATTTAACCTGTGAGCGGCATTTTTATGCACAAAATTCGGGCTAATGGCCAAGTCACAAAGACCCCAGGAGCTCAGAGGAGGTTGGGGAAGGGGACTAACTGGACAGCTGTTAGGAGACAGATGGCATCCTCCCGTCGATGCCACCCAACGAGTTGTTGCACAAGGAGCCACGGCTTAACGTCTCATCCGACAGAGGGCGTCCTTTCTAAGCCCATCGGCTTTCTCTTTCTGACCTAGGGCAGAAGGGGGGTTAATGTAGATGAATCTGGAACTGGAGATTCCAGCTATTAATTGATAACAATTTAGAGTAAGACCCTGATTATCCGACTCAAAATGTGTACCGAAGGGTGATCGGATTACCGAAAATTTTGGATAATACGAATACAGTTAAAAACAAAGAACACAAAAACTGTTCCGATAAAATGACATCAATCTTTTGAATAGTGAAAGAATAGACGAGTCTCATATGAACGTGGCGTAATTGTTAGATCAACGTATATATTGTTGAAAATAAAGGTTATTGTTAAGAATTCGTTCTCTTGCTTAGCATTATATATTGATTCGTTTTTTAGGGGGGGGGGATAAATTTAAATGTTTTCATTGCAGTTAGTTACGATAGGATGAAGCTGTGTACCGAATTTGGTGATCCTAACTCTTTCCGTTTAGAGGAGGAGTTTTTAAGCAAACAAATAGACAATCTCTGTGACTGTTTTTCGCGACCGAAGTCGGATAATCGGGGTTCTAGTGTATTTTTCCTTTAAAGAATGCTTATTGGGCTTGATCCGGATCTTGGTGGGTCCGCAGTTCCATGTTAAGAAACGAGGCCAGATGACCTTTTAGACCTTGAAATCCAATAGATTAACAATAAAAGTAATCTGATCAGTGTGACCAACTTTACGCCAAACCTCGTGATGTTTGTTAAATGTGATTGTCTTATCAGAGGGAATAACTGTTGGTGCTTATTCTTCTTGACTCTGGAGTTATCGGTGTTGTTAGAGTAAATCATTATTCATCGGAAGTATCTAAATAGTAGATTATTGCTTTCCTGTTGGAAATGAGTTGCAAATCAGTTATATGAATTGAAAGTTTTATGTTCTCCCATTCATCGGAATAGCAACAAATGTTGTCTAGGCTTTATATCAAAGATGGCATACTTTTCTCCTCTGCGAGACGGATGAGGAGTTTTCAGAATATCTCTCATCAGCATCTAAGTTACTGGATTAAACGTTCTAACATCCCCCGCCCCTCGTCCAATGCTATGAGTAAACTGTATGTTTTTATAGTCAAGTTAATCTACTATAATAATAGGCTAACTCTGTAACTGTGAAAAGCAGTCCGGTTGCCGGATAGTCAAAGGAAACTATAAGTCGATACGCATTTTACAAGATCCTGAGAAGATTAGTTTTCGTCGAATGGCAACTTCACTTCAGCGTCACAGTAAACAGTTCTTACTTCACATTCTAATCGTTCTATCTAATAATATTTTGTACAACATTCGAAATTTTAAAACATGATACAGACTGTTAGGGTTACCATACGTCCCCAAAAAGGAGGACATGTCCTCCAAGAATTTTGAAAAAACACGAAATGTCTTCCTTTTTGCTTAAACTCATAGCATGTTTTAAACTGAAATTAAAGCACTCGTTTGTTTGTACTTTCCTTTTATAAAATATTTTGAACCCACGGTTATAATATAATTTATTGTTAACCGTGAAATAATTTACCGTAAATGCAAACGTGATACAATATTAATTCTGCTATTGTTATAAAAATTTCAATTTTATGTAATCTCAATATTAGCAATTTACATGCCAGATTGAAAAAAAGTATGTGCTTTACATAATTGCATAAAATTTTGCTTTCGCCCAAAGATAGATGGAGCTGTGAAAGCTGACAGCAGTTTTAATATTTTTGATTTGCAACATAAAGGATACCGAAGGAATTAAGCCTTCTGATACAACAGCATGCCCCTACCAACATCAAAGTCATTGCTGACCACTACCTCAGTCAGAGTTAATACAAGCACACAAAGTTTACCTTTTGGAACAGCAGATAGTTACTAACTGCTAAGCGACATAAGGCCAAATAACTCTGGATTGATTAATGAGTAAATGTAAAACAGGACATGTTATATTTTGAAGCGTACTAAATAATTAAAATTATGCCTTTTTCTGACTGAACTGTTAGTCGGTACTTGAAATAAAAACTTAGTAGGAAAAAAAATTATTCTGTTTTACAAATTGAAAGCATGTCCTCCTTTGTCCTCCATTTCTAGCTTTTTTGTCCTCCTTTTAGAACATTGGCATCTGGTAACCGTTGTACGGTTCAGATGACTTTTGGACTTATGTGCATCGAACGATCGATGGAATGAATTTTAATTATATATACGAAAGCGTGCTGCGTAGTATTTGAATAAATAGATGCATCAGTTGACTATAACTACAAATTTGTATTTGAAAAATGTATTTCACTACGTAGATTAGGGGTTCTCAAGGTGAGGTACTCGTACCCCTTGGGGGTACACGGTGAAATTTTTTGGGGTATGCCGTGAGAGCTCAAAAGTGACTAGATTTATGTCATATATATGTAGGTTTTATTTCATTCCCATTGTTATACTATAACTATAGTTTTATCTATCTATACAAGGGGTAGGCCAGTTACATCCACATTTCCAGGGGGTACGTGAAGCATAAAAGGTTGAGGACCACTGATATATATGTTTTATCTTATTCCCATTGTTATACTATAAGTATAGTTTTATCTAACTATACAAGGGGTACGTCAGTTACATCCACATTTCCAGGGGGTACGTGAAGCATAAAAGGTTGAGGACCACTGATATATATGTTTTATTTCATTCCCATTGTTGTACTATAACTATAGTTTTATCTATCTATACAAGGGGTACGCCAGTTACATCCACATTTCCAGGGGGTACGTGAAGCATAAAAGGTTGAGGACCACTGATATATATGTTTTATCTTATTCCCATTGTTATACTATAAGTATAGTTTTATCTAACTATACAAGGGGTACGCCAGTTACATCCACATTTCCAGGGGGTACGTGAAGCATAAAAGGTTGAGGACCACTGATATATATGTTTTATTTCATTCCCATTGTTGTACTATAACTATAGTTTTATCTATCTATACAAGGGGTACGCCAGTTACATCCACATTTCCAGGGGGTACGTGAAGCATAAAAGGTTGAGGACCACTGATATATATGTTTTATTTCATTCCCATTGTTATACTATAACTATAGTTTTATCTATCTCTACAAGGGGTACGCCAGTTACATCCACATTTCCAGGGGGTACGTGAAGCATAAAAGGTTGAAGACCACTGATATATATGTTTTATTTTATTCCCATTGTTATACTATAAGTACAGTTTTATCTATCTATACAAGGGGTACGCCAGTTACATCCACATTTCCAGGGGGTACATGAAGCATAAAAGGTTGAGGACCACTGATATATATGTTTTATTTTATTCCCATTGTTATACTATAACTATAGTTTTATCTATCTATACAAGGTGTACGCCAGTTACATCCACATTTCCAGGGGGTACGTGAAGCATAAAAGGTTGAGAACCACTGACATATATGTTTTATTTCATTCCCATTGTTATACTATAACTATAGTTTTATCTATCTATACAAGGGGTACGCCAGTTACATCCACATTTCCAGGAGGTACGTGAAGCATAAAAGGTTGAGGACCACTGATATATATGTTTTATTTTATTCCCATTGTTATACTATAAGTATAGTTTTATCTATCTATACAAGGGGTACGCCAGTTACATCCACATTTCCAGGGGGTACGTGAAGCATAAAAGGTTGAGGACCACTGATATATATGTTTTATTTCATTCCCATTGTTATACTATAACTATAGTTTTATCTATCTATACAAGGGGTACGCCAGTTACATCCACATTTCCAGGGGGTACGTGAAGCATAAAAGGTTGAGGACCACTGATATATATGTTTTATTTCATTCCCATTGTTGTACTATAACTATAGTTTTATCTATCTATACAAGGGGTACGCCAGTTACATCCACATTTCCAGGGGGTACGTGAAGCATAAAAGGTTGAGGACCACTGATATATATGTTTTATTTCATTCCCATTGTTATACTATAACTATAGTTTTATCTATCTATACAAGGGGTACGCCAGTTACATCCACATTTCCAGGGGGTACGTGAAGCATAAAAGGTTGAAGACCACTGATATATATGTTTTATTTTATTCCCATTGTTATACTATAAGTACAGTTTTATCTATCTATACAAGGGGTACGCCAGTTACATCCACATTTCCAGGGGGTACATGAAGCATAAAAGGTTGAGGACCACTGATATATATGTTTTATTTTATTCCCATTGTTATACTATAACTATAGTTTTATCTATCTATACAAGGTGTACGCCAGTTACATCCACATTTCCAGGGGGTACGTGAAGCATAAAAGGTTGAGAACCACTGACATATATGTTTTATTTCATTCCCATTGTTATACTATAACTATAGTTTTATCTATCTATACAAGGGGTACGCCAGTTACATCCACATTTCCAGGGGGTACATGAAGCATAAAAGGTTGAGGACCACTGATATATATGTTTTATTGTATTCCCATTGTTATACTATAAGTATAGTTTTATCTATCTATACACGGGGTACGCCAGTTACATCCACATTTCCAGGGGGTACGTGAAGCATAAAAGGTTGAGGACCACTGATATATATGTTTTATTTTATTCCCATTGTTATACTATAAGTATAGTTTTATCTATCTATACAAAGGGTTCGCCAGTTACATCCACATTTCCAGGGGGTACGTGAAGCATGAAAGGTTGAGGACCACTGATATATATGTTTTATTCCCATTGTTATACTATAAGTATAGTTTTATCTATCTATACAAGGGGTACGCCAGTTACATCCACATTTCCAGGGGGTACGTGAAGCATAAAAGGTTGAGGACCACTGATATATATGTTTTATTTTATTCCCATTGTTATACTATAACTATAGTTTTATCTATCTATACAAAGGGTTCGCCAGTTACATACACATTTCCAGGGGGTACGTGAAGCATAAAAGGTTGAGAACCACTGATATATATGTTTTATTTTATTCCCATTGTTATACTATAACTATAGTTTTATCTATCTATACAAAGGGTTCGCCAGTTACATACACATTTCCAGGGGGTACGTGAAGCATAAAAGGTTGAGAACCACTGATATATATGTTTTATTTTATTCCCATTGTTATACTGTAGTTATAGTTTTATCTATCTATACAAGGGGTACGCCAGTTACATACACATTTCCAGGGGGTAAGTGAAGCATAAAAGGTTGAGAACCACTGATATATATGTTTTATTTTATTCCCATTGTTATACTGTAGTTATAGTTTTATCTATCTATACAAGGGGTACGCCAGTTACATACACATTTCCAGGGGGTAAGTGAAGCATAAAAGGTTGAGAACCACTGACGTAGATTATCAGAAGATTAGTTTTTCATTGAATGGCAACTTGACTGCAACGTCGAACTGCATCGTATGATGATTTACCTCACAAAAAAAAAAGGGAAAAAATTTAATCTACGGGGGATGGGGGGAGAGTGGTCCGTTCAAGCATTACTTAGGAGGAGAACACTGCATAATTTTTGAACGCCCTTTAGAAAGATTTTACAATTTTTGTAAAACAAATTGCAATATATATCAATGAACTCTTTCCAAGATTTAAAATGTTTCGATGAATTAGTTACATTGATTTTTTTTTCTCTTTAGTTGAACCTTGCAAAATTGGGGTGCGCATTGTATTCGAGTAAATAAGTAATTAGTAAGCCGTTGTTTTTCTTTTGTGCCGTATATAAATGGTCGAGTTCAGAAACTACTGTTGGAGTTTCACCACAACTTGCCAACTGACATTCCGTGGCTGTGCCAACTGCATTTTTTAAATCTTTTCTCTTGCTTTAACCACAAAAAGAAAAAGGCCGTCACGTGGATTTGCAATCGATGCGATGACGTCACAAATGGCTACGAGTTCATTGGTAAAGGGCCGAGCGCGGCCTCTCTCTTGGTGTTTGTTTCTTCCCGATTCCCACGATGCTCTCTAAAAAGGACAACCCCCCCCCCCTACAGAACGCTCAGCCGTCGGATACTGACCTTCTTGCTGTTACTCAGTTCCACGTGATCGACTCTGAAACACCGTCAGTCAGTCGGCGGCAGGTTGGGCCAGGTTTGGTTTCCGTAGCTACAGGGCTGTCGATGTTTGCCTGTGCCGGTTGCGATGGCAAATTGGACGGAGAAAATCGTCACCGCCGCTGGAGGAAGAGCCGAGCTCATTAGCCCAGTGAGAGCGATGAGAGATAGGAGTGCAAGTATCACATGACTTGATCAAGCGGAAGAGTGACGTGTTGATAAGGGGGTCAAGCAAGAACATCAGCACGCTGTGGCGTGTGATGACAACTCGGCGAAAGAGCCATGTAAATTCTGAAATTGTTCCAGGAAATACATTTAAAGTGGAGTGGACCATCTCACACACAGCAGCCTATCAGATGGACCTATTTCAATCGGCGAACCCACTCGCCACAAGAAATTGGATGTTTATTTTTCCTTCTTGTTTTTTATTAACTAGCCTACAACCTAAGGGCAGATAAGCTAAAAAAATGAAAGAGTGATATGTACTTCGTTTTTTTTTTATGATCGCGTTGAAATATCACCCTTGGACATACACAATCACTAATTTGTTATGATGCAGCAGATTCTCAGGCTTTTCGTCCCAGTTCAGTTGCATTTAATAAAAGAAGAAGAACACGACATTGATATTTTTTCCACTGTGGTATTTCTAATGAAAAAAAAAAAACCATTAATAAGTTACCTTCAAACAACCTAAATAAGGACACCTTCTTCTTCAGTAAGTTGCCTGGAAGTTCAACGACTACTTCTATATGACTGGGGGGGGGGGGGGGGGGGGCTCGGTCGGTAGCGCGCCATGCTCGTAATCTGTAGTTCCCAGGTTCGAGTCCCAGCTGGGCCAGCGTTGAGATTTATCTTCGCAAAAATCCCCGCCCTGCCCACGGTCAGCAGGGGACACCGATGGGCTTGGAAAGGCCGCCGTCCGTCGGATGGGACGTTAAGCCGTGGCCCCGTGTGCGGGAGAGTCATATCCTGTGCACGTTAAAGAACACGCTGGATGGCCTTGACCGGAGGCTACCATCTGTCTCCCAACAGCTGTTCCAGTGGGTCCCCTCCCTCAACCTTCTCTGAGCCTTCGGGGTCCATGTGACCTGGCCATTTAGACCATGGTGTGCAAAAAAGTGCCGCTCAGAGGTAAAACAACCCAACCCGCATTGACAGCCAAAAATCCTGCACACCAAGAACAAGAAATAATTAAAGTTTCGTTCGATTTGATTTCGCTTTTAAAATCTTAGCAATGACTTTTATTTTCATCCAAGGCATTTTTTTAAATTTGGACTTGTATACGTCCGAAAGCAAAAACCCTGGCATTCCTGGAGTAAGAATACTGACACCTGAATATAGGGAATCCAATTTACGGTTGTAAGTAAATCGCAGAGATTCGTTTTTTAGAACAAAAAATTTCGTTTTCCTTCCACTTCCGACCCCTGGTGGTAAGGAAGCAAATTATTGCTGCTAATGTAAACCTCTTGTCCGTCACACTCTAGCATCTAAATTTGAACTTCTCGGAATAAATAGATCATTTGCAATATTCGTTTAAAAACTGTCCTTTTCCAGTTTACTCCACCTTGGCAGGCGCCATCGAGTTTTTCATTTTTCGCCTTTAGCTCCCTCTAACGGTGGAAATCCGAATTCATGATTTATCTCCGCAAAATTCCCCACCCTGCCCACGGTCAGTAGGGGACACCGATGGGTTTGGAAAGGCCGCCGTCCGTCGGATGGGACGTTAAGCCGTGTCTCCGTGTGTGGGAGAGCCATACCCTGTGCCCGTTAAAGAACACGCTGGATGGCCTTGACGGAAGGCTACCATCTGTCTCCCAACAGCTGTTCCAGTGGGTCCCCTTCCCCAACCTTCTCTGAGCCTTCGGGGTTCTTGTGACCTGGCCATTTAGCCCATGGTGTGCAAAGAAGTGCCGCTCAGACGTAAAACAACCCAACGTTAAAGAACACGCTGGATGGCCTTGACGGGGGGCTACCATCTGTCTCCCAACAGCTATTCCCGTGGGTCCCCTCCCCCAACCTTCTCTGAGCCTTCGGGTTCCATGTGACCTGCCATTTAGCCCATGGTGTGCAAAGAAGTGCCGCTCAGAGGTAAAACAACCCAACGTTAAAGAACACGCTGGATGGCCTTGACGGGAGGCTACCATCTGTCTCCCAACAGCTGTTCCAGTGGGTCCCCTCCCCCAACCTTCTCTGAGCCTTCGGGTTCCATGTGACCTGCCATTTAGCTCATGGTGTGCAAAAAAGTGCCGCTCAGAGGTAAAACAACCCAACGTTAAAGAACACGCTGGATGGCCTTGACGGAAGGCTACCATCTGTCTCCCAACAGCTGTTCCAGTGGGTCCCCTTCCCCAACCTTCTCTGAGCCTTCGGGTTCCATGTGACCTGCCATTTAGCCCATGGTGTGCAAAGAAGTGCCGCTCAGAGGTAAAACAACCCAACGTTAAAGAACACGCTGGATGGCCTTGACGGGAGGCTACCATCTGTCTCCCAACAGCTGTTCCAGTGGGTCCCCTCCCCCAACCTTCTCTGAGCCTTCGGGTTCCATGTGACCTGCCATTTAGCTCATGGTGTGCAAAAAAGTGCCGCTCAGAGGTAAAACAACCCAACCCGAATTCATGTATGAGTGAAAAAATGAGAATAAGAATATTTCATTAGTGCCTATAAAAAAACAGAGAAAATTTTTTATTTTTCTTTCGAAATGAAAAGTTGCGTTTTTTCACCGCCCACTGAGGTTAAAGGGACAAATCATTATCAACTCTTGGACACTCTACTCCACCACTCAAGTTTCAAATCTCGAGTATAAATAGATCGTGTGCAACGTTCGTTTCAGTTTTCCGCATTCTGCACAATTTTCCACAGTTAGAAGGTGTTGGCTGTTGGGAAATTCTGAAAATGAAAATTCAAATATTTCCTCAATATCAATTCAAACTAAATCCAGAAAAACAATCCTAAACAAATCATATATATATAATTTATCTCTACAATCGAAAAAAAAAAAGTTTAATATCTATAGAAGGACTGATAAAAAAACAATGTGAAAACATCAAGTCTTTTTTTTTAGAGATTGAAAAAGAATATGATCTTAGTCAGAAATCGAATCTTAATATTCTATTTAATATCATAATTCAATTATTTTCACATGGATATCATGCTTAGGATACCGTACTGGTAAGAGCGAAAAAAAAAACATTCGTTTTCGCTCGTTTTTAAAAAAAAAAATACGAGCTAATGTTATCACTTTGTCGTCTTTCTGTCGGTTTGTAAACGTACTTTCAGCTTTTTGGCTTTTAAAGATAAATTGAAAATTATTTTTGGGTTGGATAGAAAGCGATGAAATATTACAATTCGCACATTCCGATTCTCAAGATGACTTTAATAAAATCCTCCAGAAGTAGAAAATCCAAAACTGTAAAAAATATTGCAAACGATCTATTCATGGTAGAAATTTAAAAATTTGGGTGCTAGAGTGCGATGGTTAAGATATGAAGGGGGGGGGGGCATCAAGCCACTTGAACGTTTCATATTAATATCCAAAATTACCTGTACAGTCGCTCAAAAAGTATCCGAACGCTTTGGTTGATTACGGAAATCAGAAAAAATATATGGCAACGACTTTTTTTTAGAAATTAGTGATCTGGCATCCTTCGTGTCACGTGATTACAGAATTCAGGAAAAATATCTGGAGCATGCACAGCAACTGTACACGCTCCAGTTACCGTTCACAGCAAACTGGAGCGTGTGCAGTTACTGCACACGCTCCAGTTTGCTGTGAACGGTAACTGCACACGCTCAATATTTCCGTGAGTGAGCCCACACGGTCTAGTATCAAAATAATATGACCACCTACAGTCGCTCAAAAAAGTATCCGAACACTGCGGTTGATTACAGAATTCATTAAAACATCTGGCAACGGTTTTTTAGAAATTAGTGATCTGGCAACCTTCGTGTCACGTGACACGAAGGTTGCCAGAATCACTATTTTATAAAAAAAAAATCGTTGCCAGATATTTTTTCCGAATTCTGTAATCAACCATAGTGTTCGGATACTTTTTTGAGCGACTGTACCTTGGCTTTACTGTAACCCCCTACATGAAATAAATTATTATTATTATTATTTACATTGACGGTAATAATTTGCTCCCTTATCTCTAGGAATTTCCCACCCGTGCTGAACATTTGAAATGAATTACAATTTACTTTTGTGTTTTATATTCCTTTTCTTAATCATCCATCAGTTCCAATTTTCGTTGCCAGAGAATGCAGAACGCAGCCAATAAAGCCTTTTCTTTTTTCTCTTTGACAGCGAACATTATTCGCCAGAGGCGATAATTAAGAGATGATTTTCTTAATGAGGACAGGAGGGATGCAATTTCCCCATTGTAAATTGACCTCTTGCATCCCTCATCCCGCATCCGATTTCTCATCCTCTCCGCCATCATCAGCGTGCAGAGTATGCAGAGTCCTGGTCCCATTTCGCTGGCTGCAGATGGTGACTTTTGAAGTTGCCATTGCAACGTGGGAGTGATTCTCATCAGATGCGAGCTTGGTCAGTGAGAGAGGAAATGACGTGGCCATTTCCGCTTCTGGACTTTCTCAAAGCGACTCTCGAAGGAGACAGGAAGTGACGCAAAAAGGTTCTGCGGAGAGAGAATCTGGCATAAGGCATTTAGGTTGGGTTGTTTTACCTCTGAGCGGCACTTTTTTTTGCACACCATGGGCTAAATGGCCAGGTCACATGAACCCCGAAGGCTCAGAGAAGGTTGGGGTAGGTGACCCACTGGAACGGCTGTTGGGAGACAGATGGTAGCCTCCCGTCAATGCCATCTAGCGTGTTCTTTAACGTGCACAGGGTATGACTCCCGCACACGGGGCCACGGCTTAACGTCCTATCCGACGGACGGCGGCCTTTCCAAGCCCATCGATGTCCCCTACTGACCGTGGGCAGGGCGGGGAATTTTGTGGAGATAAATCTCAACGCTGACCCTGCTGGGACTCGAACCTGGGAATTACAGATTACGAGCCTGGCTCGCTACCGACTGAGCCACCCCCGCCCCTAAGGCATTTGGAATTTTCAATTCAGCATGAAGAAGAGTTGTAGACGAAGATTGATAGAGTAAGAACATTTCCCTTTAGATGTCTCTTAACTACTGAGAGCAAATCACGATTCATAATCTGCTGGGTGTTCATAAAACCTTGACCCAATTAGAGATTTTATGGTTACAATTTCAACTTCTTGCGTATGAAACGATGCTTAATATTAAAAGACAGGTGCAATCGCGACAAAAAGCAGGCAACAAAAAGTGACAGAATTCTCTTTCCACTCGAACAAAGCTTTCCAATCTTCCTTAGAAAAATCCCGCACCTGCCTTCTTCTACGAAAGATGACATTCTTTGCTAATTTCGATTTGCCGTTCCAACTTCCTTACCTGCCCGTCTAGGTGCTCTGGAAACATACAGCGTCTCCTGTCTTTCCTTATTGGTGATTATTTATTGTATATGGTTTTCTTGTTCATGTTGGGTTTTTTACCTCTGAGCGGCACTTTTTTGCACACCATGGACTAAATGGCCAGGTCACATGGACCCCGAAGGTTCAGAAAAAGTTGGCGGAGGGAACCCACTGGAATAGCTGTTGGGAGACAGATGGTAGCCTCTCGTCAAGGCCATCCAGCGTTCTTTAACGTGCAGAGGGTATGTCTCTTCCTCACAAGGGGCCACGGCTTAACGTCCCATCCGACGGACGGTGGCCTTTCCAAGCCCATCGGTGTCCTCTACTGACCGTGGGCAGGGCGGGGAATTTTGCGGAGAATAAGTCTTAACGCTGACCCAGCTGGGACTCGAACCTGGGAACTACAGATTACGAGCCTGGCGCGCTACCGACTGAGCCACACCCCTCCCCCTCCCCCTCTTGTTCAGGAGGACAACCTGAAACAAAGTCAGGACTTGATGAATGCCTTGTATTATTTTTCAGGCATTCAGTCATTCAAATTCGGGATGATTTGTCGAGTTTGAATCATCACCAGTCATCTAACCGTTAAAGAATCAAGCTGCGTTCAATGTAAGAATTAGTGAATCACTTTTCACAAAGGAGGAGAGAAAGTTTCGCATCTTATTACTTTGTTTAGAGCAGCTGTCTAACCTTTTTTTGAGCTTAAAATATTTATGAAGAATAAATATTTAACGCCCCTTTAATAAATATAGCCGTTCCACGGTCGAGTGAATAGCACGCTTGGCTACTGATCAGAGAGATCTGGGTTCGAGCCCCGGGTAAGGCATGGATGTTTATGTTTTCTGCTGAGATCTCGCCTTCCTCACAGACTTTCTACTATAGCACATAAACTGACAGTCTCCTGTCAGACTTCTGTGGCAAGCAGTTGCTTGAGAAGGGGTTTGTTTATTTATAATAAATAATCCCTCAAGCAGCTCCTTGCCAAGGGTCTAGCAATTTAATACGCCATAGAGAGAACTATGAGGAAGACGAGATTTCAGCAAAAGACAACACACACATCCATACTTTACCTGGGGCTCGAACCCAGGTCCCTCTGATCAGTAGCCAAGCATCCTGTTCACTTGGCCACAGCTTTTTTTTTACGAAGAATTATACTATAACGCCTCTATGTTGAAAAAAAAAACACCAACTAATTTTTCTTATATAAGATTAGTCGAAAACCAGATGGCGTTAGCGTCCCCGTTATCAGTTTGACAAACGAAACGCCTACACAGATTTCTGAAACACCTCCATTATAAACCACTGGTTTAGAGTATTTCAAACTGAATTTTATGTACAGTCGCTCAAAAAAGTATCCGAACACTATGGTTGATCACAGAATTCAGAAAAAAATATCTGGCAACGATTTTTTTCGAAATTAGTTATCTGGCAACCTTCGTGTCACGTGATTACAAAATTCAGGAAAAATATCTGGAGCGCGTACAGCAACTGTACACGCTCCAGTTACCGTTCACAGCAAACTGGGGGCGTGTGCAGTTACTGCACACACTCCAGTTTGCTGTGAACGGTAACTGCACACGCTCAATATTTCTGTGAGTGCGCCCACACGATCCAGGTTTAGAAATTAGTGATCTGGCAACCTTCGTGTCACGTGACACGAAGGTTGCCAGATCACTAATTTCTAAAAAAATCGTTGCCAGATATTTTTTTCTGGATTCTATGATCAACCATAGTGTTCGGATACTTTTTTGAGCGACTGTACGACTCCCACGTTTCACGAAATGGTGAACGAGGCTTCTTACATTTCAGGGGAGATCGGTTGGCAACTAGTGAATAGTCAACAAGGTCCACGTCCATATGAGGACACAATATTTTTCCACTTCGTTTACCCATTCCAGGGGACTTACCAGCAGATCCTGCAACGAAGCCCAAAAGAGCAGATGCTTGTTGGAATAAGAGGAGCATCTTTTATTATGATACTAGTTAAATCCGGTCCAAAAATTTGGCGCGAAATTCTTTGGTAACTCTTTCCATCTATAAGTTCATTCCTAGGTTTCCGCCACTCCAATCGCAATAAATTCCCGCCAAAAGATTAGCGCCAAACATATGTTCTTGGATACCTTTAATCACATCTTTCAACACGTACTATTCACAATGTACTACTCTATTCACACAGTTGACGACTGCAGCGCCCTCAGAAATTCGGGACACTTTTCAAGGGATTTAACTAGTCATATGTAATAGCCGTAATTCCGGCGAACAGGCGGGCAGACACGTCTGACGTCACCTGTGGCAGATATTGTCAGTTTCTCCGTGGTTCCTCGGCTACTTGAGCGATCGGTCCCGAATTTGGTGGGGTGGTCCCACTTAGTTCTGACACTCTTGGTGTCACGGATGGGGATCCTAAGTCCGGTGGGTCGGGAGTGATCACTAGAAAGGTGTCCTGAATTTCTGAGGGCGCTGCCGTCGTCAACCGTGTGAATGGAGTAGTACATTGTGAATAGTACGTGTTGAGAGATGGGAATGAAGTTGTCTATTATCTTCCTTGAAAGGAAAGAGAAACCGAAATAAAAAAAAAGGTCGCGATGCTCACTGTTATCTTCTTTGAAAGGAGAGAGAAACCGAAATCAAAAAAGGTCGCGATGCTCTCTCTATCTTCCTTCAAAGGAAAGAGAAACCGAAATAGAAAAAGCTCGCGATGCTCACTGTTATCTTCTTTGAAAGGAAAGAGAAACAGAAATAGAAAAAGGTCGCGATGCTCTCTGTATTTTCCTTCAAAGAAAAGAGAAACCGAAATCAAAAAGGTCGCGATGCTCTCTGTATCTCCCTTCAAAGGAAAGAGAAACCGAAATAGAAAAAGGTCGATTTGCTCTCCGTATCTTCCTTCAAAGGAAAGAGAAACCGAAATCGAAAAGGTCGCGATGCTCTCTGTTATCTTCTTTGAAAGGAAAGAGAAACAGAAATAGAAAAATGTCGCAATGCTCTCTGTATCTTCCTTCAAAGAAAAGAGAAACAGAAATAGAAAAAGGTCGCGATGCTCTCTGTATCTTTCTTCAAAGAAAAGAGAAACCGAAATCAAAAAGGTCGCGATGCTCTCTGTTATCTTCCTTGAAAGGAAAGAGAAACCGAAATACAAAAAGGATGCGATGCTCTCTGTTATCTTCTTTGAAAGGAAAGAGAAACAGAAATAGAAAAATGTCGCGATGCTCTCTGTATCTTCCTTCAAAGGAAAGAGAAACCGAAATCAAAAAGGTCGTGATGCTCCCTGTATCTTCCTTCAAAGGAAAGAAAAACAGAAATAGAAAAATGTTGCGATGCTCTCTGTATCTTCCTTCAAAGGAAAGAGAAACCGAAATCAAAAAGGTCGTGATGCTCCCTGTATCTTCCTTCAAAGGAAAGAAAAACAGAAATAGAAAAAAGTCGCGATGCTCTCTGTTATCTTCCTTGAAAGGAAAGAGAAACCGAAATGAAAAAGGTTGCGATGCTCTCTGTTATCTTCTTTGAAAGGAAAGAGAAACAGAAATAGAAAAAGGTCGCGATGCTCTCTGTATCTTCCTTCAAAGGAGAGAGAAACCGAAATAGAAAAAGGTCGCGATGCTCACTGTTATCTTCTTTGAAAGGAAAGAGTAACGAAATCAAAAACTTCGCGATGCTCTCTCTATCTTCCTTCAAAAGTAAGAGAAACCGAAATAGAAAAAGGTCGCGATGCCCTCTGTTATCTTCTTTGAAAGGAAAGAGAAACCAAAATCAAAAAAGGTTGCCCTGCTCACTATTATGTTCTTTGAAAGGAAAGAGAAACCAAAATCAAGAAAGGTCGCGATGCTCTCTGTTATCTTCTTTGAAAAGAAAGAGAAACAGAAATAGAAAAAGGTCGCGATGCTCTCTGTATCTTCCTTCAAAGGAAAGAGAAACCGAAATCAAAAAGGTCGTGATGCTCCCTGTATCTTCCTTCAAAGAAAGGAGAAACAGAAATAGAAAAAGGTCGCGATGCTCTCTTTTATCTTCCTTGAAAGGAAAGAGAAACCGAAATAAAAAAGGTTGCGATGCTCTCTGTTATCTTCTTTGAAAGGAAAGAGAAACCGAAATAAAAAAGGTTGCGATGCTCTCTGTTATCTTCTTTGAAAGGAAAGAGAAACAGAAATAGAAAAAGGTCGCGATGCTCTCTGTATATTCCTTCAAAGGAGAGAGAAACCGAAATAGAAAATGGTCGCGATGCTCACTGTTATCTTCTTTGAAAGGAAAGAGAAATAGAAATGGAAAAATGTTGCGATGCTCTCTGCATCTTCCTTCAAAGGAAAGAGAAACCGAAATCAAAAAGGTCGTGATGCTCCCTGTATCTTCCTTCAAAGGAAAGAAAAACATAAATAGAAAAATGTCGCGATGCTCTCTATTATCTTCCTTGAAAGGAAAGAGAAACCGAAATAAAAAAGGTTGCGATGCTCTCTGTTATCTTCTTTGAAAGGAAAGAGAAACAGAAATAGAAAAAGGTCGCGATGCTCTCTGTATCTTCCTTCAAAGGAGAGAGAAACCGAAATAGAAAAAGGTCGCGATGCTCACTGTTATCTTCTTTGAAAGGAAAGAGTAACGAAATCAAAAACTTCGCGATGCTCTCTCTATCTTCCTTCAAAAGTAAGAGAAACCGAAATAGAAAAAGGTCGCGATGCCCTCTGTTATCTTCTTTGAAAGGAAAGAGAAACCAAAATCAAAAAAGGTTGCCCTGCTCACTATTATGTTCTTTGAAAGGAAAGAGAAACCAAAATCAAGAAAGGTCGCGATGCTCTCTGTTATCTTCTTTGAAAAGAAAGAGAAACAGAAATAGAAAAAGGTCGCGATGCTCTCTGTATCTTCCTTCAAAGGAAAGAGAAACCGAAATCAAAAAGGTCGTGATGCTCCCTGTATCTTCCTTCAAAGAAAGGAGAAACAGAAATAGAAAAAGGTCGCGATGCTCTCTTTTATCTTCCTTGAAAGGAAAGAGAAACCGAAATAAAAAAGGTTGCGATGCTCTCTGTTATCTTCTTTGAAAGGAAAGAGAAACCGAAATAAAAAAGGTTGCGATGCTCTCTGTTATCTTCTTTGAAAGGAAAGAGAAACAGAAATAGAAAAAGGTCGCGATGCTCTCTGTATATTCCTTCAAAGGAGAGAGAAACCGAAATAGAAAATGGTCGCGATGCTCACTGTTATCTTCTTTGAAAGGAAAGAGAAATAGAAATGGAAAAATGTTGCGATGCTCTCTGTATCTTCCTTCAAAGGAAAGAGAAACCGAAATCAAAAAGGTCGTGATGCTCCCTGTATCTTCCTTCAAAGGAAAGAAAAACATAAATAGAAAAATGTCGCGATGCTCTCTATTATCTTCCTTGAAAGGAAAGAGAAACCGAAATAAAAAAGGTTGCGATGCTCTCTGTTATCTTCTTTGAAAGGAAAGAGAAACAGAAATAGAAAAAGGTCGCGATGCTCTCTGTATATTCCTTCAAAGGAGAGAGAAACCGAAATAGAAAATGGTCGCGATGCTCACTGTTATCTTCTTTGAAAGGAAAGAGTAACCGAAATCAAAAACATCGCGATGCTCTCTCTATCTTCCTTCAAAGGTAAGAGAAATCAAAATCAAAAAAGGTCGCGATGCTCTCTGTTATCTTCTTTGAAAAGAAAGAGAAACAGAAATAGAAAAAGGTCGCGATGCTCTCTGTATCTTCCTTCAAAGAAAAGAGAAACCGAAATCAAAAAGATCGCGATGCTCTCTGTATCTCCTTTCAAAGGAAAGAGAAACCGAAATAGAAAAAGGTCGATTTGCTCTCCGTATCTTCCTTCAAAGGAAAGAGAAACCGAAATCGAAAAGGTCGCGATGCTCTCTGTTATCTTCTTTGAAAGGAAAGAAAAACAGAAATGGAAAAAGGTCGCGATGCTCTCTGTTATCTTCCTTGAAAGGAAAGAGAAACCGAAATAAAAAAGGTTGCGATGCTCTCTGTTATCTTCTTTGAAAGGAAAGAGAAACAGAAATAGAAAAAGGTCGCGATGCTCTCTGTATCTTCCTTCAAAGGAGAGAGAAACCGAAATAGAAAAAGATCGCGATGCTCTCTGTTATCTTCTTTGAAAAGAAAGAGAAACAGAAATAGAAAAAGATCGCGATGCTCTCTGTATCTTCCTTAAAAAAAAAGCGAAACCGAAATCAAAAAGGTCGCGATGCTCTCTGTTATCTTCTTTGAAAGGAAAGAGAAATAGAAATGGAAAAATGTCGCGATGCTCTCTGTATCTTCCTTCAAAGGAAAGAGAAACCGAAATCAAAAAGGTCGTGATGCTCCCTGTATCTTCCTTCAAAGGAAAGAAAAACAGAAATAGAAAAAAGTCGCGATGCTCTCTGTTATCTTCCTTGAAAGGAAAGAGAAACCGAAATGAAAAAGGTTGCGATGCTCTCTGTTATCTTCTTTGAAAGGAAAGAGAAACAGAAATAGAAAAAGGTCGCGATGCTCTCTGTATCTTCCTTCAAAGGAGAGAGAAACCGAAATAGAAAAAGGTCGCGATGCTCACTGTTATCTTCTTTGAAAGGAAAGAGTAACGAAATCAAAAACTTCGCGATGCTCTCTCTATCTTCCTTCAAAGGTAAGAGAAACCGAAATAGAAAAAGGTCGCGATGCCCTCTGTTATCTTCTTTGAAAGGAAAGAGAAACCAAAATCAAAAAAGGTTGCCCTGCTCACTATTATGTTCTTTGAAAGGAAAGAGAAACCAAAATCAAGAAAGGTCGCGATGCTCTCTGTTATCTTCTTTGAAAAGAAAGAGAAACAGAAATAGAAAAAGGTCGCGATGCTCTCTGTATCTTCCTTCAAAGGAAAGAGAAACCGAAATCAAAAAGGTCGTGATGCTCCCTGTATCTTCCTTCAAAGAAAGGAGAAACAGAAATAGAAAAAGGTCGCGATGCTCTCTTTTATCTTCCTTGAAAGGAAAGAGAAACCGAAATAAAAAAGGTTGCGATGCTCTCTGTTATCTTCTTTGAAAGGAAAGAGAAACCGAAATAAAAAAGGTTGCGATGCTCTCTGCTATCTTCTTTGAAAAGAAAGAGAAACAGAAATAGAAAAAGGTCGCGATGCTCTCTGTATCTTCCTTCAAAGGAAAGAGAAACCGAAATAGAAAAAGGTCGCGATGCCCTCTGTTATCTTCTTTGAAAGGAAAGAGAAACCAAAATCAAAAAGGTCGCGATGCTCACTGTTGTCTTCTTTGAAAGGAAAGAGAAACAGAAATAGAAAAGAATCGCGATGCTCTCTGTATCTTTCTTCAAGGAAAAGAGAAACCAAAATCAAAATGGTCGCGATGCTCTCTGTATCTCCCTTCAAAGGAAAGAGAAACCGAAATCAAAAAGGTCGCGATGCTCTGTGTATCTTCCTTCAAAGGAAAGAGAAACCGAAATCAAAAAGGTCGCGACTCTAAAATATAGAAATTTCCATTATTCTCTAAATATTGAATGATTATCGCTGAAAAATGAGATTTAGGTGTGTTTGATTGAGATTTTTTATCTTCAATTACATTTTTCCGTCAAAAGCTTACTTCAGATATCATGTGACTTTGAATTTTCTTTCTGTATTCCCATGACATGAGATGTTATCATTTTTCAAGTCAACACCTCTGTATGAGGCTGTTCATTTAGGAGAATGCCACTCTGTGGCGACAATAAAAAGAAATAAGTCTAAAATTAAACTAAAAGTAACTGCAAATAAAAAAAACGAAAAAAAAAAACCTACTAAAATTACAGCAAAAGTAGCAGAAAAAAAAATCTAAATCAGATATTCGGCGAAAATGGCATAATGAGAGTGCTTGAAATTTGTGACTAGCAAAAAAATTTTAATTACTGAAATGTGTTACTTTTGGTGTGCTGACGAAGCGAATTCAATATGAGATATGATGCGACATGAAAATTGTGGAGAAAAAATTAGTCTAGAATGCGGATAATACTCTCTATTACTTTCCTTGAAAGGAAAGAGAAACCGGAGGTAAAAGATGATGCTCTCTGTTATCTTCCTTGAGAGGGAAAAGAAAACCGAAACCAAATGATGATGATACTCTCTGTTACCTTACTTGAAAGGAAAGGGAAACCGAAAGAAAGAGATGGGGATGATTCTTTGAAAGGGAAAAGGAAACCGAAAGCAAAAGATGGTGATGCTCTCTGTTACTTTCTTGGGAGGAAAAAGGAACCGAAGGCAAAAGATGATGTTGCTCTCTGTTACCTTCCTTGGAAGGAAAGAGAAACCGAAAGCAAGAGATGGGGATGCTTCCTTGAAAGGGAAAAGGAAACCGAAAGCAAAAGATGGTGATGCTCTCTGTTACTTTCTTGGGAGGAAAAAGGAACCGAAGGCAAAAGATGATGTTTCTCTCTGTTACCTTCCTTGGAAGGAAAGATAAACCGAAAGCAAGAGATGGGGATGCTTCCTTGAAAGGGAAAAGGAAACCGAAAGCAAAAGATGGTGATGCTCTCTGTTACTTTCTTCGGAGGAAAAAGGAACCGAAGGCAAAAGATGATGTTGCTCTCTGTTACCTTCCTTGAAAGGAAAGAGAAACCGAAAGCAAGAGATGGGGTTGCTTCCTTGAAAGGGAAAAGGAAACCGAAAGCAAAAGATGGTGATGCTCTCTGTTACTTTCTTGGGAGGAAAAAGGAACCGAGGGCAAAAGATGATGTTGCTCTCTGTTACCTTCCTTGGAAGGAAAGAGAAACCGAAAGCAAGAGATGGGGATGCTTCCTTGAAATGGAAAAGGAAACCGAAAGCAAAAGATGGTGATGCTCTCTGTACTTTCTTGGGAGGAAAAAGGAACCGAAGACAAAAGATGATGTTGCTCTCTGTTACCTTCCTTGGAAGGAAAGAGAAACCGAAAGCAAGAGATGGGGATGCTTCCTTGAAAGGGAAAAGGAAACCGAAAGCAAAAGATGGTGATGCTCTTTGTTACTTTCTTGGGAGGAAAAAGGAACCGAAGGCAAAAGATGATGTTGCTCTCTGTTACCTTCCTTGGAAGGAAAGAGAAACCGAAAGCAAGAGATGGGGATGCTTCCTTGAAATGGAAAAGGAAACCGAAAGCAAAAGATGGTGATGCTCTCTGTTACTTTCTTGGGAGGAAAAAGGAACCGAAGGCAAAAGATAATGTTACTCTCTGTTACCTTCCTTGGAAGGAAAAGGTAAACCGAAATCAAAGATGGTGGTTCTCTCTCTTACCTTGCTTGAAAGAAATAAAAAAAGGAAACCGAAATCAAAAGATGGTGTTGCTCTCTACTACCTTCCTTGAAAAGATAAAGAAAACAGAAATCAAAAGATGATGATGAACTCTATTACCTTTCTTAAAAAGGAAAGAGGAAAACGAAATAATAAGATGATGATGCTTTCTACAGTATCTTTCTCGAAAGCAAAAAGCAAAACGAAAGCGAAAAATGATGATGTTCTGTGCATTATCTTTCTCGAAAGGAAAAAGGAAACTGAAATTGAGAGATAATTATGCTCTATGTACTAGAAAGGAAAAAAAAATCAAGAGATGATGATGCTCCCTGAATTACCTCTCTCGAAATGAAAAAAGGAAACAGAAATCGAGAGATGATGCTGCTGTATGTATTACCTTTCTCGAAAGGAAAACGGAAACCGAAATCAAAAGATGAGGATAATCAATGAATGATAAAGTTGATGATCAATGAATGATAAAGTTGAAATGATCAATGAATGATAAAGTTGAACGAGTCGAAAACAGGAAAAAATTTAACTGAGCTTCTCCCTTTACAGAGATGAGCCGATTCTTCATTCTAGAGACCAAGGTTTGAATACGATTCAAATATTCCTGAAAATCTCAGCCTAAAGGACCTGTAATGGATGGCCGAGTGGTTAGCGCGCTTGGCTACTGATCTGAGGGACCTGGGTTCGAGCCCCGGGTAAGGCATGGATGTATGTGTCATTTTTTCTGCTGAGGTCCTGCCATCCTCTCAGACCTTCTACTATGGCATACAAACTGACAGGCTCCTGTCAGACCTCTGTGGCAAGCAGCTGCTTGAGGGGGTATTTATATTTGCCGTCCCGTGGCCGAGTGGTTAGCGCGCTTGACTACTGATCTAAGGGACCTGGATTCGAGCCCCGGGTAAGGTTGGGTTGTTTTACCTCTGAGCGGCACTTTTTTGCACACCATGGGCTAAATGGCCAGGTCACATGGACCCCGAAGGCTCAGAGAAGGTTGGGGGAGGGGACCCACTGGAACAGCTGTTGGGAGACAGATGGTAGCCTCCCGTCAAGGCCATCCAGCGTGTTCTTTAACGTGCACAGGGTATGGCTCTCCCGCACACGGGGCCACGGCTTAACGTCCCATCCGACGGACGGCAGCCTTTCCAAGCCCATCGGTGTCCCCTACTGACAGTGGGCAGGGCGGGGAATTTTGCGGAGATAAATCTCAACGCTGACCCAGCTGGGACTCGAACCTGGGAACTACAGATTACGAGCCTGGCGCGCTACCGACTGAGCCCCCCCCGCCCCCCCCCCCCGGGTAAGGCTATGGATGTATGTGTCGTTTTTCTGCTGAGGTCCTGCCATCCTCTCAGACCTTCTACTATGGCATATAAACTGACAGGCTCCTGTCAGACCTCTGTGGCAAGCAGCTGCTTGAGGGGGTATTTATATTTGCCGTCCCGTGGCCGAGTGGTTAGCGCGCTTGACTACTGATCTAAGGGAACCTGGGTTCGAGCCCCGGGTAAGGCTATGGATGTATGTATCGTTTTTCTGCTGAGGTCCTGCCATCCTCTCAGACCTTCTACTATGGCATATAAACTGACAGACTCCTGTCAGACCTCTGTGGCAAGCAGCTGCTTGAGGGGGTATTTATATTTGCCGTCCCGTGGCCGAGTGGTTAGCGCGCTTGACTACTGATCTAAGGGACCTGGGTTCGAGCCCCTGGTAAGGCTATGGATGTGTGTGTCGTTTTTCTGCTGAGGTCCTGCCATCCTCTCAGACTTTCTACTATGGCATATAAACTGACAGGCTCCTGTCAGACCTCTGTGGCAAGCAACTGCTTGAGGGGGTATTTATTTATTTATTTAATAGAAGAACATGATAGGCAGTACCCTAAAGAAAAATTTAGTAGGAAAGAAAATTTGGTTTTAGTGTCCTTTTATAGTTAATGTTTGGTGCCTACTATCACTAATGTTTCAGTTTGTATTCTCTATTACGAATCAAAATTTGAGGCTATTTCTTTCTAATATTGCCATTTTATAAAATTGCTCTGTTTCAAGGACACTTCATTAAAGGATCGCATGGCTCATATACAGATTATCAGGGTTGTTAAATGGAAATGTGCTTCACAACATAACATTGAAACCTTTCAGGTGTTCGATACCAGAGGTTTCCTTTCCAAGGGCAGAGCGGGTTGGGTTGTTTTACCTCTGAGCAGCACATTTTTGCACACCATGGGCTAAATGGCCAGGTCACATGGACCCCGAAGGCTCAGAGAAGGTTGGGGGAGGGGACCCACTGGAACAGCTGTTGGGAGACAGATGGTAGCCTCCCGTCAAGGCCATCCAGCGTGTTTTTAACGTTGGGTTGTTTTACCTCTGAGCGGCACTTTTTTGCACACCATGGGCTAAATGGCCAGGTCACATGGACCCCGAAGGCTCAGAGAAGGTTTGGGGAGGGGACCCACTGGAACAGCTGTTGGGAGACAGATGGTAGCCTCCCGTCAAGGCCATCCAGCGTGTTCTTTAACGTGCACAAGGTATGGTTCTCCCGCACACGAGGCCACGGCTTAACGTCCCATCCGACGGGCGGTGGCCTTTCCAAGCCCATCAGTGTCCCCTACTGACCGTGGGCAGGACGGGGAGTTTTGCGGAGATAAATCTCAACGCTGACCCAGCTGGGACTCGAACCTGGGAACTACAGATTACGAGCCTGGCGCGCTACCGACTGAGCCCCAGGGCAGAGCGGAAGTATTGAGTGAAAGTCGGGGAATATCAGATTTATCATCCTGTCTGTAATGTCCTTGAGGTCTGTGACAAAGTAACAGTTCAAGTAAGAAGTTGGAAGTAATTCCCATCTTCCATTTACCCCTTTTGTCTCTCAGCCGTTGGTTGTGGCCGATGCAGGAAGTCTTCCTCTTCGTATGACTTACATCCATTCTAAAAAATTATTGATTATGAGCCTGTTGCCAATTGACATTCGGACTGATTAATGCGCTTCCATATTCCATATCTGCATAACACTAGCCACGCATAATTTACAGTTATTTGACATTTTAGCCAATATTAACATTTAATGTTGATAATATTTTAAAGATTTAAGTATGGATGGGATATCGCAATGGATCTAAAAGTTGACGGTTCAATCCTCTTTTCGTAAGCAATGAATGCTCTCATTAATTCTGCTGGTTCATTTTTTCTCAGACACATGTTCGAAATACCATTTTTTTTTTAAATCACGGCTATGACATTGATAATCAATATGCTGACGCCCAATTTGCGGTTTCAACTTCACATTCAAGGACGGAATTCCTCTTTCTTTTTTATCATGACGATCATTGCCTCTTTCAGCTCCGCGAAGACTTTTGCATCTTCACCATTCCGCAGTCCGTTTTTCTTCTAATCTCTAATGATTTGAATTCATGAAAACTAACAGCGATCTCTTAATGAGGGTTATTCTCAGTGTTATCATTTCTCATTTAGCTAATAATCTGCCATTCAGGCTATGAAAGCATTTTGAGAATTTTTCTCTCTCTCGCTCTCTCTGTCTTTGAAGTCTTATTATGCAACTCGACTCAGAAGGATCAACTCATAGCTATGAAAAGAAGCCGACTCTTATGCATCACTTTGGGACGACAGCTCGCGAGTGATCAGAAGGGCAATTAGATGGGAGGGGGAAGGAGAAGGGGGAAGGAAACCGACTGATGTTGGTAGAGTACGGCCACACAAAAAGCGGTTTAACGTTATTAACATTTCCAACTTCGTCGAGATCTTAAAACAAAAACCTTTACCAACAGCGGTGGTGGCCTCAATAAACTAGAAAGTGTTCAATAACTACCCACATTCGTTTTGAGGCCAGTTTCGTTGTTGGTAAAGGTTTTTCGTTTCAAGATGACGAAAACTTCGGAAACGTCAAAGGAAGCTAAATCTCTGAAACTTCTTTCTGTGTGGTCGCTCTCTTAGCGAGAAAGATGTTTTCAGGTTGACTTCGTTGCACACGCGATCGAGAGCTTTGCATGCAACGGGAGAGAGAGATTTCGTTTCGTGTCAACGAAGAAGAAAGAAATCGCGAAAGGAAGGAGATTTCAGTTAAAGAAGAAAGAGCCGAAATTGTGTCTTCGCTTCCCATTGAATCGCGATGAATTCAGGATGCTTTCCGAGTTAGTAGAAGATTAGTAATGATTGTGGAACTTTTTTTATTCGCAGCTTAGTAGAAGTTATCTGAAGCAATAGTTGTTTTTCGAAGGTTGGACTCCATAGACTAATTGGTAGTTCTAAAAAAATAGGAAAGAAAAAAAAATAGAATAAGAATAGTTGTCTATGGGTTGGGTTGTTTTACCTCTGAGCGGCACTTTTTTGCACACCATGGGATTAAATGGCCAGGTCACATGGACCCCGAAGGCTCAGAGAAGGTTGGGGGAGGGGACCCACTGGAACAGATGTTGGGAGACAGATGGTAGCCTCCCGTCAAGGCCATCCAGCGTGTTCTTTAACTTTGGGTTGTTTTACCTCTGAGCGGCACTTTTTTGCAAACCATGGGCTAAATGGCCAGGTCAGAAGGACCCCGAAGGCTCAGAGAAGGTTGGGGGAGGGGACCCACTGGAACAGATGTTGGGGGACAGATGGTAGCCTCCCGGCAAGGACGTCCAGCGTGTTCTTTAACGTGCAGAAGGTATGGTTCTCCCTCAGACAGAGCCACGGCTAAACGTCCCATCCGACGGACGGCGGCCTTTCCAAGCCCATCGGTGTCCCCTACTGACCGTGAGCAGGGTGGGGAGTTTTGCGGAGATAAATCTCAACGCTGACCCAGTTGGGACTCGAACCTGGGAACTGCAGATTACGAGCCTGGCGCGCTACCAACTGAGCCACCCCCGCCCCCGGTCGTCTGTGGAGATATTTTCCACAGTTTTCAAACAGAAGGAGGCTTTTCGTTTTCCGATTTTTACACCCTGAAAAAGGAGGAAATTCAACGGATGAATTGAAAAATGTAAATATCAGTATCTTATTAATATCTTATAAAGCACAAAAAGAATTTCTCATTTATCTCTTAAAATAATTGCTATTTCCCACCCCATTTAGTGTTAAGAGGCCAAATCAGTGAGTGTGCCTACACTTTGACCATCATCACACTGTATCAACCAAATTTCAAATTTCTAGTTTGTATATATCGTTTGCAAGATTCATAAAAGTTTTGCATTTTCCAAATATAGGGCCCTCTAACGAGGGAAATTCAAACTACTGGAGAATTTTCAAAATGTGAAATGTTTCATTAGTACAGTCGCTCAAAAAAGTATCCGAACACTATGGTTGATTGCAGAATTCAGAAAAAATATCTGGCAACGATTTTTTTAAAAATTAGTGATCTGGCAACCTTCGTGTCACGTGACACGAAGGTTGCCAGATAGCTAATTTCTAAAAAAAGACTTTCCCAGATTTTTTTCTGAATTCTGTAATCAACCATAGTGTTCGGATACTTTTTTTGAGCGACTGTAGGTGGTCATATTATTTTGATACTAGATCGTGTGGGCTCACTCACAGAAATATTGAGCGTGTGCAGTTACCGTTCACAGCAAACTGGAGCGTGTGCAGTAACTGCAAACGCTCCAGTTTGCTGTGAACGGTAACTGAAGCGTATACAGTTGCTGTACACACTCCAGATATTTTCCTGAATTCTGTAATCACGTGACACGAAGGTTTCCAGATCACTAATTTCTAAAAAAAAATCGTTGCCAGATATTTTTTCTGAATTTTCTAATCAATTATAGTGTTCGGATAATTTTTCGAGCGGCTGTACCTATCCAACTTAAAAAGATTTGTCACTTATTTCTTAAAATCAAAAAGTGGCGTTTTCTTACCTCCCCCCCCCCCACCTCAGGGCAAATCACTGCTGTCAAATAAAGTTAATCTCCTGGCCCTCCCATTCCACTACCAAAATTTCAAATTTCTAGCGTAAATAAATCGTTTGAAATGCTCGTTTAAGGTTTTGCTATTTTCCGTTTTTTCCAGTTTGAGTATGCCATTAACACTTTTCGAAGCATTCCAAAAAAGGAAACCCCAACTTTTCATTAATACCAGTGGCGGCTCGCGTATAGGCACTGTGAAACTGCAGCACCCCCAATTTCAACTTGATATTATCGATAACATTTAATATAATGAGTCCTTTTTTTCTTTAATTCTTTCTTTATACTTGTACAATATATAATCCTTAAGCTTAATGTCAGTAGCCATCCCCCAGTTTATGAAAAAGATACAAAAATCTTTGTTTGGAACTGTGCGCTTCACAGTACTAGCGGCGAGGTGTTTGACTGTTGTGCGCATGCGCAGATAGGAAGCTACACGCGAGGCTGCAAGGGAGAGAGAGAGCACTGTCGTTCCCGCAGTGCCCACCCTGGCGTGCTGGTTGAAGGTAGTTTTTTTTACTCCGCGTGTGTTGTGCTTAAAAACCGTGTACCATATTCTTGAATGTGATAAAGTGTAGAATTAGATTATTATCCTGCTTCCAACTATTCTATTTGATTCATTTTTTTTTCGCGCAAATTAAAACAAGAAGAATGGATTTCATTTTTAAATGAATAGATTAAGCTTGAACTGTAACAATTTAGGTTAAAGTAAGTAAAAAATATTTGATTTTGTTCTTTTAGGATTTTATCAAGTTTCTGAATAAATTTTCTTTTTATACATGTTTGTTTCCTTTTACACAATTTTAAAACAAAGGCTAAAAATTTTCAGGAGCAGCACCCCCACTTTTTTCACCACAACAACAACATTTTTTTCATTTATCTCTAAAAAGTTGAATGCTTATAGGCGAACAGAGAAACAGAGAAAGGGAAAACATTAGCCCGTTTCTTTGCAAATGACGAAACAAAATAAATCTTTTCTCAAAAATCTCACTTGTCATCGAGATCTGACAAGAGTCTCAAAATAAAACGCGAAAGAGATTGTCACGGTCAGACGACTTCTGTTCCACCAAAGTGCCACCATTCGTGATTGTTCCTCCACATTAATGACCAGACAGATAGCGAATAGACTGAGAGGCAATATGATGATGATCATGGTGGATTAGCAGAGATCATTGTGGGTGACATGCAACACGTAGCAGCATCTGATCACATGAACTGTAGTGCCCAGATTTGGGTTGGGTTGTTTTACCACTGAGCGGCACTTTTTTTGCACACCATGAGCTAATTGGCCAGGTCACATGGACCCCGAAGGCTCAGAGAAGGTCGGGGGTGGGGACCCACTGGAACAGCTGTTGGGAGACAGATGGTAGCCTCTCGTCAAGGCCATCCAGCGTGTTCTTTAACGTGCACAAGGTATGGTTCTCCCGCACACGGGGCCACGGCTTAACGTCCCATCCGACGGGCGGTGGCCTTTCCAAGCCCATCAGTGTCCCTACTGACCGTGGGCAGGGCGGGGAATTTTTGCGGAGATAAATTTCAACGCTGACCCAGCTGGGACTCGAACCTGGGAACTACAGATTACGAGCCTGACGAGCTACCGACTGAGCCACCCCAGTCCCAGTAGACAAGCGTGCTAACCACTCGGCCACGGGACGGCCTCAGAATATTTTAGTAATTGGAAAACCCTACCCAAGCCCCCCTCCCCCCTTCACCCCCACCCGACAGACACACAAACTAGATTCTCTGAAGTTCCCAAGCGATCCGAGAGGTAGCAGGCGAGGCAGTCACGCTGTTCATCGTGAGCGCCCGAGTCAGGGCGCACCTGAGGGACATGCGCTGGCTCGTCTGCCACTCACACCTTTGAGTCCGGAGCTCCTTTCGCTCTTTTACTTATCCATATTTTTTCGCACCCCTTTTAACGCACCCCTTTTAACGCCACCCATACTCCAAGTCCCTACTGGAGTATATCTCTGAGACAAGCCTTAGTCTTCTCTGTACAGTGGCTCAAAAAAGTATCCGAACACTATGGTTGATTACAGAATTCAGAAAAAATATGTGGCAACGATTTATTTTAGAAATTAGTGATCTGGCAACCCTCGTGTCACGTGATTACAGAATTCAGGAAAAATATCTGGAGCGTGTACAGCAACTGTACACGCTCCAGTTACCGTTCACAGCAAACTGGAGCGTGTGCAGTTACTGCACACGCTCCAGTTTGCTGTGGACGGTAACTGCACACGCTCAATATTTCCGTGAGTGAGCCCACACGATCTAGTATCAAAATAATATGACCACCTACAGTCGCTCAAAAAAGTATCCGAACACTATGGTTGATTACAGAATTCAGAAAAAATATGTGGCAACGATTTATTTTAGAAATTAGTGATCTGGCAACCCTCGTGTCACGTGATTACAGAATTCAGGAAAAATATCTGGAGCGTGTACAGCAACTGTACACGCTCCAGTTACCGTTCACAGCAAACTGGAGCGTGTGCAGTTACTGCACACGCTCCAGTTTGCTGTGAACGGTAACTGCACACACTCAATATTTCCGTGAGTGAGCCCACACGATCTAGTATCAAAATAATATGACCACCTACAGTCGCTCAAAAAGGTATCCGAACACTATGGTTGATTACAGAATTCAGAAAAAATATGTGGCAACGATTTATTTTAGAAATTAGTGATCTGGCAACCCTCGTGTCACGTGATTACAGAATTCAGGAAAAATATCTGGAGCGTGTACAGCAACTGTACACGCTCCAGTTACCGTTCACAGCAAACTGGAGCGTGTGCAGTTACTGCACACGCTCCAGTTTGCTGTGGACGGTAACTGCACACGCTCAATATTTCCGTGAGTGAGCCCACACGATCTAGTATCAAATAATATGACCACCTACAGTCGCTCAAAAATGTATCCGAACACTATGGTTGATTACAGAATTCAGAAAAAATATGTGGCAACGATTTATTTTAGAAATTAGCTATCTGGCAACCTTCGTGTCACGCAACACGAAGGTTGCCAGATCACTAATTTCTAAAAATATCGTTGCCAGATAGTTTTTCTGAATTCTGTAATCAACCATAGTGTTCGGATACTTTTTTGAGCGACTGTACCTACTCTGAGACAAGCCTTAGTCTTCTATTTCCAGGCTTCTGATCGCCACTCGTGTAGTGTCTTACGACGGAGCACGAGTTTTTCCCCATAGGAAGGCGGGTATGGGGGGGGGGGGGTTTGAGACCCGCCCCCCATAAATGAGAGATCCCAAAATTAAATTCTTAAACTCTCTCCAAAACTAAATTCCTGGACACTCCCTTCCCCCCACAAACAAAATTCTGGGTAACGTGCCTGTGCCATTATAACTCATGCCATGTATTCTGACCGAGTGGTTAGCGTGTTTAGCTGCTAATCAAAGAGTTCTAACCCCGAAAAGTTGTTAATAGTTCTTTTCTGCTGAAGTGTTTACTTCTTTGATGATGGCTTCTTGATGATATGGCGTACTGAACTTAAAGGCTCTTGTCAGACCTCTGTGGCAAGGAGCTGCTCCAGGGGAAATTTTTTATATCGATATTAAAATTTATTAATTTTCAAAACTGAACATTACAAAAATACTGAAAAGAATGAGCCTAAGAATCAAAATATATGCCACATAAAATGTGCAATTTTATTCAGATTATAAATACCGTTGTTTCTTAATTTACAACGACATTTTAATGCTAGCAATTTGAAATATCTTTATGGAAAAAGAATCAAACCACAAATTAGCTCTCTGTGATTTATTTTTTTTCATCGTTTTCCCATCGTACGGGGGCGGGGGTGGCTCAGTCGGTAGCGCGCCAAGCTCGTAATCTGTAGTTCCCAGGTTCGAGTCCCAGCTGGGTCAGCGTTGAGATTTATCTCCTCAAAATTCCTCGTCCTGCCCACGGTCAGTAGGGGACACCGATGGGCTTGGAAAGGCCACCGTCCGTCGGATGGGACGTTAAGCCGTGGCCCCGTGTGCGGGAGAGCCATACCCTGTGCACGTTAAAGAACACGCTGGATGGCCTTGACGGGAGGCTACCATATGTCTCCCAACAGCTGTTCCAGTGCGTCCCCTCCCCCAACCTTCTCTGAGCCTTCGGGGTCCATGTGACCTGGCCATTTAGCCCATGGTGTGCAAAAAAGTGCCGCTCAGAGGTAAAACAACCCAACCGAACAACCCATCGTACGTGGTGGGAGAGGTTCCCAGCAGAAAGAACCGTCTGCGCAGTCAATAAAAAAGATGATCAAGTGCCCCTCGAACTGTACACGCCGACAATGGCACGCGCTGGCCAATTATCCCGCCACCAGTGGCCAACAATTTCCTGCAGCCACAGAGTCGGCAGCACGAGATGGCCAACAATGGCCCCACGGCCTCCAAGTCCCTGTCACCCCCACCCTTCATAACCAGCCACCCCCAACCCCTTGCAGCCGCAGGTCGCCACATGGCCGCGGGTTCCCACACCATTACCCGGCGTGCCTCACGCTCGGGCGGGGGCTAATCGGCGAGTCCGTGCACTTTTCCCGAGCTAGAGCCTGAGAAAGTGCCCCGCACCAGCCGGCCATATGGTCGGACGCCCTGTCCCACACGCGCGGCGGCCCTCCAGCTGGTTGCTGGGCAACTACCTCCTTCCTTCCCTCGCGCGTCCCCCCTACCTACTCTGCGGCCAATCGGCGCCTGGGATCGCTCACGCCGGCGTTCCGGGTTCGGCCCCGGCGTCTGGCGAGCTCGCGTAGGGGCGGGTCCGACGGAGGAGGGGGTGTTTTTATCCCTGACGGCGTGGGAAAGTGTCAGCATTAGGCAGGCAGCCTCCGGCGAGTGTAGGTCGTGTGTTGGTGAAGGACTGGCCGCAGCTTCCTGCTGGTTCTACTCGGTGTTGTTGTTGCCTTGGCAACACACGTGTTTGCACGGCTGGAATTACGAGTGCTCTTCTGCGCTGTGGTGGTGCTGGTTAGTGTCCGTGTGACGACACCCGCGGCATGAAAAGAAACATGAGCGATATGGATTCTGACTGCGATGATGTTTTCACAGATGAATCTCCTAAAGGGTAAGTTCATTTCCTCTCATTTCTCTTGCGTGATTTATTTTTGTGAATTTTACTTATTACTTTATACTGGATCAGTTTGACTTTATACTGGATCAATTTGATCCAGTGACATTGCAGTTAGTAATGTGTTAACTACAAATAGAGTTAGTTAGTAGTGTGTTTGCACATAGAGCTATTCCTTCTTGCTCCGAAAATAATTAAAATAAAGTTATCTGTCATTAAGAAACAGTTTTGAATATGCAAATAGTCTGAAGGATAAATATCAAAATTTTATTGGTCAACGACAGAGAACTTTAATTATTTGGAAGACAAAATCCTGTTGAACGTAAAAGAAAATTATACATAGCGTGACCGTTCGTCCTCTATATTTATAAAAAAATTCCGTATCTCCATTTTCAGCCTCGCTCTCAGAGATTTCTTCTTCCGTTTGACAATCGCGATGAATCATTAAGCTCAGCAATAAATTGTCGATGTCAATGTTTACGTCAAATGATAAAAATTGATGTCATCTTAATTCATCAACATCTACTTTTCTTCAATTATAATTCTTATTTTGCTATTATTTTCAACGTAGAGGGAAAGGAATGCTGAGGTCCTGCCATCCTCACAGACCTTCTACTATGGCATATAAACTGACAGGCTCCTGTCAGACCTCTGTGGCAAGCAGCTGCTTGAGGGGGGTATTTATATATATAGAGGGAAAGGCAGATTGCTTTTTGAAAAGTCAGTAAAAGAAGGTGAACAATACTTTTGTCCTTTTTTAGTTCTGTCCTTCAAAAGTCCACTATTTTTATGTATGCCGTCCCGTGGCCGAGTGGTTAGCACGCTTGGCTACTGATCTAAGGGACCTGGGTTCGAGCCCCGGATAAGGCATGGATGTGTGTGTTGTTTTTCTGCTGAGGTCCTGCCATCCTCTCAGACCTTCTACTATGGCATATAAACTGACAGGGTCCTGTCAGACCTCTGTGGCAAGCAGCTGCTTGAGGGGGTATTTATTTTTATTTTATTTACATTGGATCGTGTGAGCTCACAAAGACCTGGATCGTGTGGGCTCACTCACGGAAATATTGAGCGTGTGCAGTTACCGTTCACAGCAAACTGGAGCGTGTGCAGTAACTGCACACGCTCCAGTTTGCTGTGAACGGTAACTGGAGCGTGTACAGTTGCTGTACACGTTCCTGAGGTCCTGCCATCCTCTCAGACCTTCTACTATGACATATAAACTGACAGGCTCCTGTCAGACCTCTGTGGCAAGCAGCTGCTTGAGGGGGTATTTATTATATTTTATTTTTATATCAAATGAAAATCGATTTGTGTCGACACTAATTTTGATAAATGTTTGCTATTCTTGTTCACGTGATTGAAGAATTTTAAACTCTTTTATCTCTAATATTTAAACTATATCTAATTTTATATTATTAATTATTTAACTATTATATAATATTTATAACTCTAATATTAATAATTCAAAATTATTTAAAATCTACAAAATTTTTAAATAATTTTTGTAATAATGTGAACCTTTTGAAAATTAGAAGTTATTTTATTGTTACGCCTTTGAAGAATTTTTTTTGCACTATAAAGTTTTTTTTCTTTATTTTAGAGCTGTTTTGGGACATTTTTACCCCTTTTCGATACCACATATCAAAAAATTAATACTATCATGATAATAATTAACGAACAAATAGTATTAATAATAAATATTACCGGAAAATATATTTTTCAATAAGTGACGTATATTTTCCTCCAAATAAAAATATCGCCCTTCACAAAACTGACTTTTGCCACAACTCAAAAAATATTTACAATAATTTGTGGCAAATTTCCTTTGAATTCGAAAAAAAAAATCGGAACAAAAACTTACTACTAATGTATAAAGTGTGAATAAAACTTTAGTACTTTAGTCCTAAAAATTGCACCCCCCCCCCAGGATAAAATTGATCGTTATTTATCTTCCCCTAGAGAAAACAGTAGAGATGCCCATTACCAGGTCAATTTGTCACCACATTGCGAAACTAGTCGGATGAAACCTTTTGAATTGCGGTCTTGCTCTGCAGTTCTGTCTCTCCATTGCGACGGCTTCCCAGAGTCCTGGCATCACAATATGCGACAATTTCTTTGTGGAATTAATACAGCAACATTGGGCTGAGAGATCATAAAAGACAACTGGGGAAGGGAAAGATTCCGCGAAGGATGCATTGCATCTTGGGACTCGCGCTACAAATATATCACAGGACTTGACAAAGAAGAATTCTCTTTTGCGAGAATGACGATACAAAGAGACTTTGGGTTGGGTTGTTTTACCTCTGAGCGGCACTTTTTTGCACACCATGGGCTAAATGGCCAGGTCACATGGACCCCGAAGGCTCAGAGAAGGTTGGGGAGGGGACCCACTGGAAAAGCTGTTGGGAGACAGATGGTAGCCTCCCGTCAAGGCCAACCAGCGTGTTCTTTAACGTTGGGTTGTTTTACCTCTGAGCGGTACTTTTTTGCACACTATGGGCTAAATGGCCAGGCCACAAGGACCCCGAAGCCTGAGAGAAGGTTGGGAGAGGAAACCCACTGGAACAGCTGTTGGGAGACAGATGGTAGCCTCCCGTCAAGGCCATCCAGCGTGTTCTTTAACGTGCACAGGGTATGGCTCTCCCGCACATGGGGCTACGGCTTAACGTCCCATCCGACGGACGGCGGCCTTTCCAAGCCCATCGGTGTCCCCTATTGACCGTGGGCAGGGCGGGGAATTTTGCGGAGATAAATCTCAGCGCTGACCCAGCTGGGACTCGAACCTGGGAACTACAGATTACGAGCCTGGCAACAAAGAGACTCATGGATACACGAGTTGGATGATATAAATTGCGAAAGCTCATGAAAATATGCAATTAATTACTAAAAGCAATTAGTAAATGGATTAAAAAAATAACTACATTGGTTTAAAAAAAATAAATACCCCCTCAAGCAGCTGCTTGCCATAGAGGTCTGACATAGCCTGTCAGTTTATATGCCATAGTAGAAGGTCTGTGAGGATGGCAGGACCTCAGCAGAAAAACGACACACACATTCATGCCTTGACCCGGGGCTCGAACCCAGGTCCCTTAGATCAGTAGCCAAGCGCGCTAACCACTTGTCCATTAGTAACTATAATTCCCACTTCTAGACGTTCTAGACTTCGTGGACACTTTATTGAAGAACTGATTTAGAAATTGCTGTTGGATTTGGGAATCAGTTGTAAATTGTATTAGAATTAATACAGACGCATCTTCTACGTTTACTAGGGTATAACACATAAATAGAGTGTGCTGAAGTTAAGGGATATCGCCCAAGGGCAAATTTGAACGCACAACGTCACATTTAAAAGCGTTCACTAAAGAAATTCTGTTGCGATTCTGAAAATGAAGCAGAAGAATTAATATGTTCCTAGTGACACAAAATGCAAACCTATTGCCATAAATATCAGGTGTTTCCTCAACTGATCGGGGCGGGGGTGGCTCAGTCGGTAGCGCGCCAGGCTCGTAATCTGTAGTTCCCAGGTTCGAGTCCCAGCTGGGTCAGCGTTGAGATTTATCTCCGCATAACTCCACGCCCACGGTCAGTAGGGGACACCGATGGGCTTGGAAAGGCCGCCGTCCGTCAGATGGGATGTTAAGCCATGGGCCCCGTGTGCGGGAGAGCCATACCCTGTGCACGTTAAAGAACACGCTGGATGGCCTTGACGGGAGGCTACCATCTGTCTCCCAACAGCTGTTCCAGTGGGTCCCCTCCCCCAAACCTTCTCTGAGCCTTCGGGGTCCATGTGACCTGGCCATTTAGCCCATTGTGTGCAAAAAAAGTGCCGCTCAGAGGTAAAACAACCCAACCTTAACTGATCTGTATAACAGTGGTTTTTTTTTCGCCATTTTCAGCCTCGCTCTTAGAAATTGCTTCTTCGTTTGACAAATGATGCTGAATTCTTGAGTTCACTGATAAATTTTCGATGCCAATATTTACGTCAAATGATAAAAAGTGATATTATTTTAATTCATTAACATCTGCTTCTCTTCAATTATAATTCTTGTTTTGCTATTATTTTCAATATACAATGTTATGAAAGAGGGAGATTACCTTTTTAAAGTCAGGGAAAGAAGGAGATTTCAAAATATTTTTTGTGTCTGTATTTGATTTACTGTTAATTATTGCTGTTTATATTGTTATATTCTTAAACTTCCCGTTGCCGAGTGGTTAGCACGCTTGGCTACTTGATCTAAGGGATCTGGGTTCGAGCCCCGGGTGAAGGTCATGGATGTGTGTGTCGTTTTTCTGCTGAGGTCCTGCCATCCTCTCAGACCTTCTACTATGGTATATAAACTGACAGGGTCCTGTCAGACCTCTGTGGCAAGCAGCTGCTTGAGGGGGTATTATTTAAAATTATGATTTGAATATTTTTAACAACCAGTTCTGGGACATGTTTTAACTCGAATTTAAGCCAACACCTGGAAAAAGTTACTTTTTGCCGGGGAAATCTTTTTTTACCATATTCTTAAAAATCATAAATTTTCATAAATATTATACTTTAATATATTGCTAAATGGTATTAGTAATTATTAAAACAGGAACACAGGTATGATTTATGTTAGGGGTTCTCAATGTAGGGTACGCGGTAAAATTGTTTGGGGTACGCCGTGAGAGCTCAAAAATCGCTAGATATATGTTATATATATGTTTTATTCCCATTGTTATACTATAACTATAGTTTTATCTATCTATACAAGGGGTACGCCAGTTACATACACATTTCCAGGGGGTACGTGAAGCATAAAAGGTTGAGAACCACTGATATATATGTTTTATTTCATTCCCATTGTTATACTATAACTATAGTTTTATCTATCTATACAAGGGGTACGCCAGTTACATACACATTTCCAGGGAGTACGTGAAGCATAAAAGGTTGAGAACCACTGATATATACGTTTTATTTTATTCCCATTGTTATACTATAACTATAGTTTAATTTATCTATAAAAGGGGTACGCCAGTTAGATACACATTTCCAGGGAGTACGTGAAGCATAAAAGGTTGAGAACCACTGATATATATGTTTTATTTTATTCCCATTATTATACTATAACTATAGTTTTATCTATCTATACAAGGGGTACGCCAGTTACATACACATTTCCAGGGGGTACGTGAAGCATAAAAGGTTGAGAACCACTGATATATATGTTTTATTTTATTCCCATTGTTATACTATAACTATAGTTTTATCTGTCTATACAAGGGGTACGCCAGTTACATACCCATTTCCAGGGGGTACGTGAAGCATAAAAGGTTGAGAACCACTGATATATATGTTTTATTTTATTCCCATTGTTATACTATAACTATAGTTTTATCTATCTATACAAGGGGTACGCCAGTTACATACACATTTCCAGGGAGTACGTGAAGCATAAAAGGTTGAGAACCACTGATATATACGTTTTATTTTATTCCCATTGTTATACTATAACTATAGTTTAATTTATCTATAAAAGGGGTACGCCAGTTAGATACACATTTCCAGGGAGTACGTGAAGCATAAAAGGTTGAGAACCACTGATATATATGTTTTATTTTATTCCCATTATTATACTATAACTATAGTTTTATCTGTCTATACAAGGGGTACGCCAGTTACATACCCATTTCCAGGGGGTACGTGAAGCATAAAAGGTTGAGAACCACTGATATATACGTTTTATTTTATTCCCATTATTATACTATAACTATAGTTTTATCTATCTATACAAGGGGTACGCCAGTTACATACACATTTCCAGGGAGTACGTGAAGCATAAAAGGTTGAGAACCACTGATATATACGTTTTATTTTATTCCCATTGTTATACTATAACTATAGTTTTATCTATCTATACAAGGGGTACGCCAGTTACATACACATTTCCAGGGGATACATGAAGTATAAAAGGTTGAGAACCACTATATGTTTTATTTTATTCCCATTGTTATACTATAATTATAGTTTTATCTATCTATACAAGGGGTACGCCAGTTACATACACATTTCCAGGGAGTACGTGAAGCATAAAAGGTTGAGAACCACTGATATATACGTTTTATTTTATTCCCATTGTTATACTATAACTATAGTTTTATCTATCTATACAAGGGGTACACCAGTTACATACACATTTCCAGGGGATACATGAAGTATAAAAGGTTGAGAACCACTATATGTTTTATTTTATTCCCATTGTTATACTATAATTATAGTTTTATCTATCTATACAAGGGGTACGCCAGTTACATACACATTTCCAGGGGGTACGTGAAGCATAAAATGTTGAGAATCACTGATATATATGTTTTATTTTATTCCCATTGTTATACTATACTATAGTTTTATCTATCTATACATGGGGTACTCCAGTTACATACACATTTCCAGGGGGTACGTGAAGCATAAAAGGTTGAGAAACACTGCTTTATGTTATAAAATATTTACATATTTATATAGGTTTTTAAAAAATAATGTGCAATCTAGCCCATAATATGTCCGATAATAATTCTTTAAAACACAAAATTCCATTTGTTCTTAATTAAATTTTGTTTTGGATACCAAAAGCCGAGGTGCAAATTTTTTTATGAAACATTAAGTGAAAAAAATTTAGTTTCTATTGAGGCATTTAGAATAATAAAGTTTTTAATCTGTTGGATGATATCATTAGATATCATCCAACAGTAGTACTTTACAGTTCCACCTCAAGTACTTTACAAGTGAAAAAAAAAAGCACAAGACGGAAAAAGTAAAAAAGGATCTGCACTGAAGTGAATTAGAGAGACGGAATTAAGAAACAGTAACAGAGATTTTCATTTCGAAATGATTTCTTACCGGATTGTTGCAATTTACTTTCCTGAAACCCTTTTTCGTGAACACGATGGGCTGACTGGTCAAGTGACAAAGACTCCTAAAGGGCTCAGAATTGGGTAGGGGTCCACTTTCTCAGTAACAGCAGAGTTAGGGTTAGCGAAGAAACTCTCAACGTAGGGATAGTGGTGATTCGAACCTGGGAACATAAGTTACGAGCACGGAGCGCTACCTTATTGAGACTACCCAAAGCCATCTTGGGGGACCGTTGGGAAGGATTCCCCCCTCCCCTCCGTACCTCAGAGGCAAGCAATAGCCATAAAATGCATCTTGTTGATAGCAGTAAGACCAAGATAGGGTGCATTATTAGGAGAGAAG
The DNA here is from genome assembly GCA_038380435.1 of Ryuthela nishihirai. Lineage (NCBI taxonomy): Eukaryota > Metazoa > Arthropoda > Arachnida > Araneae > Heptathelidae > Ryuthela > Ryuthela nishihirai. Next base: position 515,787 of record JAWZYU010000017.1, read on the forward strand.
CGGGATTTTATGTTTTTAATATTTTGAATAAATAACCTCGCACCAGTTACTCGTAGTTTTAGTTTTTATCCTAAAACTCCCTTTCTTAATAGATATACTTTTCATTTTTGACCAAAAAGTTACGAAAAAGCCTCGTGGTTGAATTCGTGAAAATGCCGATTTCGAACCATAATTAAGACAAAAATTGCAAAGATGTTAAGACTTTGATTGATAAACAACCACGAAATATTGCTGCATTTTGGTTGTCATTCTTTCAAATGCGTTATTTTTTTAAAAAGAAATATTTTCATAATTTATCCCGCGTACTTTGAAAATCTATGATGTAAATTTCTTTTGGCAAACAGGAAATTCAATTTTCGGTGAATAAATCCTAGAAGGGATACACCTAATTGCAAAAAATAAAACAACACTCTTATTATCAATATCGAACTCTTAAAAAGATTCCTCCCCAAGCAGCTGCTTGCCACAGAGATTCGACGAAACTTGTCAGTATAATACGGCAAAGAGAAGATCTGGTAGGAAGGCGAGGATTGGATTGGATTGTTTTACCTCTGAGCGGCACTTTTTTGCACACCATGGGCTAAATGGCCAGGTCACATGGACCCCGAAGGCTCAGAGAAGGTTGGGGGAGGGACCCACTGGAACAGCTGTTGGGAGACAGATGGTAGCCTCCCGTCAAGACCATCCAGCGTGTTGTTTAATGTGCACAGGGTATGGCTCTCCCGCACACGGGACCACGGCTTAACGTTTCATCCGACGGGTGACGGCCTTTCCAAGCCCATCGGTGTCCCCTACTGACCGTGGGCAGGGCGGGGAATTTTGCGAAGATAAATCTCAACGCTGACGCAGCTGGGACTCGAACCTGGGAACTACAGATTACGAGCCTGGCGCGCTACCGACTGAGCCACCCCCGCCCCTAGGAAGGCGAGACACTTGAGTAGAGACACAAATATCCATGCCCTTACCTGGATCTCGAACCCTGTTTGCTTTGGTAAGGAGCCAAGCACACTCTGTCTCAGAAATGGCATTCGAAAATGGCATTGCAGAAACGCCATTCAAAGGACTATAAAAAAGGAGTTTTATTTCAACCCAGTCGCGTACGCCAGATTTTCTTATGGTTGAGAAGGGTTAAAATTCAGACAGTTTGTCAGGAATTTAAAATCAATATCAATCCAGGCGAAATACATCAGGTAATAATATTTGAATAATATAAGTGATTGAAAGCATTAATGCTTTTAATTTTGAAGAACATTATTTTTCTGTTCATTCTTTGTGTGTTATGAAGAAAACATAATAAAAAATAAATAAATACCTCCTCAAGCAGCTGCTTGCCACAGAGGTTTGACAGGAGCCTGGCAGTTTATATGCCATAGAAGAAAGTCTGAGAGGATGGCAGGACCTCAGCAGAAAAACAACAGACACAACCATGCCTTACCCGGGGCTCGAACCCAGGTTCTTTAGATCAGTAGCCAAGCGCGTTAACCACTCGGCCATGGGACGGCAAGAAAACATAATAAAAAATAAATAAATACCCCCTCAAGCAGCTGCTTGCCACAGAGGTCTGACAGGAGCCTGTCAGTTTAATACGCCATAGTAGAGGGATCTGTGAGGATGGCGGGTCCTACGTTGTTTTTAAGGCTGCATTGTTTCAGCCATATATTTGTGCTCTCCATCCTCTTCTATTAAAGATATTTTCAGAAACTTAGTTATGTTTGTAAAGAAACGTTTCAATTTCAGTCTTTGAGCCTTGTTTGCGCTATTCGACAGTTCAAAATGGAAAAGCAATTCATTCTGAAATTGGAAGCAGAGAGTCAGAAATCATTCAGAAATCAGAAATCTCAAGCCTGGCTATTTAGGGACGTATGAAGGACACTATTAATTTTAATATTATATTATTTAGTAATCGAGACTCTGTTAGCAGCTTATCATTTGGCCTGTGGCATGGGCGTCCGCAGAAAATTTTCCAGGGGGGTGGGGATCAAAGCTTGGATACAAATAACATCAATAAATTTTTATTTAATTTTTTAGGTTTTTTTTTTCACAAACAGATTATAGAATACAGTATTGCATCAATACAAAATCACATACATAATAATAAAATAAGTACCCCCTCAAGCAGCTGCTTGCCACAGAGGTCTGACAGGAGCCTGTCAGTTTATATGCCATAGTAGAAGGTCTGAGAGGATGGCAGGACCTCAGCAGAAAAACGACACATACATCCATGCCTTAATCCGGGGTTCGAACCCAGGTCTCTTAGATCAAGTAGCCAAGCGTGCTAACCACTCGGCCACGGGACGTAATAATAAATAAAAAAAAAAATAAATACCCCCTCAAGCAGCTGCTTGCCACAGAGGTCTGACAGGAGCCTGTCAGTTTATATGCCATAGTAGAAGGTCTGTGAGTATGGCAGGACCTTAGCAGAAACACGACACATACATCCATGCCTTGACCCGGGGCTCGAACCCAGGTCCCTTAGATCAGTAGCCAAGCGCGGTAACCACTCGGCCATGGGATGGCTAATGTATATAAATTAATTACGTTTAAATTGTTACGATTAAAATTTGTGGAATTATTTACTCGATCCCAGGGGGGGAAGTGCCCCGTCTGCCCCCCTCTGCGGGCGCCCATGGTCTGTGGGGTACTGATGGCGTCATTCCTAGAAAAGAAAATGGCGACGAAATCCTAGGTGCTTAATCACTTCAAGAACGTAAAAATTACTGGCTGGTAAAAAAAAAAACTCCCCTCTGCAAGTACTGGATTACTGCGGTACTTGCAAGTCTTACAGGGGGACATGGCCGCCTGGCTCCCCCCTTATGAAAGCCACTGATTGGAAGTTCACAATTTCTCATGTTTCTTTCTACGCCTTTTCAAAATCAATTGCGAAGAAGGAAAATGTTTGCATTTTAGTTTGCTTAGACAATTTCGTACTTAAACTTTCCTTTTTCTGATTCTATGTGCTGTAATGAGTTATGATTTTGATTGAAATATATGCGAAAGAAAAAACATTCAAAATCGTTTTTTTTCTCCAGAACCCCGACTCATGATGACGATGGATGCCATCTCGTGACCAGGAAGCGAAGACGAGGGGTGAGTTTTCATTTCTCACTTTTTTTTTAGTTTACATTTCTCTGGGTTGGGTTGTTTTACCTCTGAGCGGCACTTTTTTGCACAATGGGCTAAATTCACAGGTCACATGGACCCTGAAGGCTCAGAGAAGGTTGGGGGAGGGGACCCACTGGAACAGCTGTTGGGAGACAGATGGTAGCCTCCCGTCAAGGCCATCCAGCGTGTTCTTTAACGTGCACAGGGTATGGCTCTCCCGCACACGGGGCCACGGCTTAACGTCCCATCCGACGGACGGCGGCCTTTCCAAGCCCATCGGTGTCCCCTACTGACCGTGGGCAGGGCGGGGAATTTTGCGGAGATAAATCTCAACGCTGACATAGCTGGGACTCGAACCTGGGAACTGCAGATTATCTGTAGCGTTGGGTTGTTTTACCTCTGAGTGGCACTTTTTTGCACACCATGGGCTAAATGGCCAGGTCACAAGGACCCCGAAGGCTCAGAGAAGGTTGGGGGAGGAGACCCACTGGAATAGCTGTTGGGAGACAAATGGTAGCCTCCCGTCAAGGCCATCCAGCGTGTTCTTTAACGTGCACAGGGTATGTCTCTCCCGCACACGGGGCCACGGCTTAACGTCCCATCCGACGGACGGCGGCCTTTCGAAGCCCATCGGTGTCCCCCACTGACCGTGGGCAGGAAGTTTTGCGGAGATAAACCTCAACGCTGACCCAGCTGGGACTCGAACCTGGGAACTGCAGATTACGAGCCTGGCGCGCTACCGACTGATCCACCCCCGTCCCACACAAATTAGTTAATAAGAATTTGTAATCATTAGCAGCAATGAATAATGTTTTGTTTCGTCGATTTCCTTTTCTATGAATCTCGATCTGCCTTGTGATGAGAATTTTAACTCTTGCATATGGAAAAGGTCAACTCAGTTTTCAACCCAATGTTCCGCGAAGTATCGCACGCGTGACGTACCACATAACCTCCGCGGTGGGAGGGGAGGCGAGGGAGGGGGACTGACGTCACACTCTCACGGTTTCCAGACGTTTGTCTTGATCTCTCGAGCTTGCAGGTCGCGCTAAAAATAGCCCATGCACGGCACACTGTCACCTTTGGTGCGATCGGTGTGCAGAATGAGACTCAGTCACATTGCAGAGCACGAGGAAGCGAAAACAACTTGGCAGTTTTTTCGCGCAAAGTGATTTTACGCATTTAAAGCAGATTTGCTTACAGTGAGCTGTAGGAAAGAGAAAACAAATATGCTGCAAAAATTTCGGAACATTTCTGTTTCCTCCGGTCACATTTTAACACGGCAGTGTTCACTGATTCGTTCTCACTTGGCTTAAAAAATTTTGGGGCTTTTTTTTTTATAATTCGGACGACTGATTCGTGTCTTACTCTGATTCCTCTAGGCACTGAGAGTGTCTTTTTAAAATTTTTGTGGCAAAATGTAAGTTTTCTCTGCTACTTATGTCGACGAAAAATAAACACCAAAGTAGCAGAGAAAACTTACATTTTGCCACAAAAATTTAAAAAGACACTCTCAGTGCCTAGAGGAATCAGAGTAAGACACGAATCAGTCGTCCGAATTATAAAAAAAAGCCCTAAAATTTTTTAAGCCAAGTGAGAACGAATCAGTGAACACTGCCGTGTTGGGGCGGGGGTGGCTCAGCCGGTAGCGCGCCAGGCTCGTAATATGTAGTTCCCAGGTTCGAGTCTCAGCTGGGTCAGCGTTGAGATTTATCTCCGCAAAATTCCCCGCCCGGCCCTCGGTCAGTAGGGGTCACCGATGGGCTTGGAAAGGCCGCCGTCCGTCGGATGGGACGTTAAGCCGTGGCGCCGTGTGCGGGAGAGCCATACCCTGTGCACGTTAAAGAACACGCTGGATGGCCTTGACGGGAGGCTACCATCTGTCTCCCAACAGCTTTTCCAGTGGGTCCCCTCCCCCAACCTTCTCTGAGCCTTCGGGGTCCTTGTGACCTGGCCATTTAGTCCATGGTGTGCAAAAAAGTGCCGCTCAGAGGTAAAACAACCCAACGTTAAAGAACACGCTGGATGGCCTTGACGGGAGGCTACTATCTGTCTCCCAACAGCTGTTCCAGTGGGTCCCCTCCCCCAACCTTCTCTGAGCCTTCGGGGTCCTTGTGACCTGGCCATTTAGCCCATGGTGTGCAAAAAAGTGCCGCTCAGAGGTAAAACAACCCAACCCAACTGCCCTGTTAAAATGTGACCGGAGAAAACCGAAATGTACCAAAATTCTGTAAAAATTAAAAAACGCTACCTCCTAAGAAGGAAATATTTGCTACAGATCTGAGAGGAGACTGCGTTATATAAAGAAAACTACAGAGGTCTGTGAAGATGGAAATAACTCCATCAGGAAAACAATACAGAAAATAAATATCCATATCTTAAAGGAGCAAAAATGTCACCCTCCTTTGCCGCCTTTTCCAACTCTAAAGATATATTTTTTCAAAAAAACTAGGGTTAGAATTGGTTCAGTAAGTAGCAACATAGAAACGTAATCTGATGTTCCTCTAATCGAGTCCTCACTGCCCCTGCGTTGAGATTTTCTCTGACAGTCAATAAAAAAAAGGGCACGTCGAGGACATCGAAGGAAGTCTCCTTCGTCGCATGGAACGTTGAGTTGTGGCTCCGTGTGGTGAAGGAGGGTCATATCTTAATAATATGAGGAAATAGAAATACAAGGAATATGAGCCTTTAAAAAAAAATAACTTCTTTAATTCAATCGGCTAAAAACAAACTATTTTGCGACTTTTTAAAAAAAATTATAATGAGAGATACAAGAAAAATTTTCCTAAAAATAAATGAATTAGTTTAATATTCCTTCAAGCAGAGGGGTGGGGGTGGCTCCGTCGGTAGCGCGCCAGGCTCGTAATCTGTAGTTCCCAGGTTCGAGTCCCAGCTGGGTCAGCGTTGAGATTTATCTCCGTAAAACTACCCGCCCTGCCCACGGTCAGTAGGGGACACCGATGGGCTTGGAAAGGCCGCCGTCCGTCGGATGGGACGTTAAGCCGTGGTCCTCGTGTGCGGGAGAGCCATATCCTGTGCACGTTAAAGAACACGCTGGATGGCCTTGACGGGAGGCTACCATCTGTCTCCCAACAGCTGTTCCAGTGGGACCCCTCCTCCAACATTCTCTGAGCCTTCGGGGTCCATGTGACCTGGCCATTTAGCCCATGGTGTGCAAAAAAATGCCGCTCAGGGATAAAACAATCCAACCCAACCCCCGAAAATGTTGCTTCTGTTAAGCTGCAAAAAATCACCTGGAAAGAAATTTTGGTTACACCAAGCATCCTTCTGTTCATTGAAATTATTATTCATTTCAATAAAAAAAAAATTGTCTCTTTTAAACATGTCGGAACTTGCTGACCCGAAACTATTGCCGGATTTTTTTTTTCTTGAAAAAAATCCCGAGGTTCTTTTTGTCTCCCATGCATCCATTACATCGTCCTTACCTAATCATCCATCTTCGGTCATTATTTTTATATGGTACGTGAAAACGTTTGCGTAAACTTTCGCATTTCCATAAACAGGACAGGAATTGTTTCTCGATGCGGAAGCGAACTGAGGCAGCCTCGGGTGAACCGCATAACAAACTGCGAATCATTGAGCTGTCTCGATTCCTATTGAGCGAATGGCCAAATCCACGAACTGCAAACCCGCGATCAGCAAGGGCTTATTTAAGTTGTCTCGTTCGCCGTTGAAAGAATTCGGTTGTTTTACCTTCGAAAGGCACTTTCGTGCGCACAATGAGCTAAATGGTCAGGTCACAAGAACACCCAAGGCTCTCGTAAGATTAGGGTTGGGTTGTTTTACCTCTCAGCGGCACTTTTTTTGCACACCATGGACTAAATGGCCAGGTCACATGGATCCCGAAGGCTCAGAGAAGGTTGGGGGAGGGGACCCACTGGAACAGCTGTTGGGAGACAGATGGTAGCCTCCCGTCAAGACCATCCAGCGTGTTCTTTAACGTGCATAGGGTATGGCTCTCCCGCACACGGCGCCACGGCTTAACGTCCCATCCGACGGTTGGGTTGGGTTGTTTTACCTCTGAGCGGCACTTTTTTTGCACACCATGGACTAAATGGCCAGGTCACATGGATCCCGAAGGCTCAGAGAAGGTTGGGGGAGGGGACCCACTGGAACAGCTGTTGGGAGACAGATGGTAGCCTCCCGTCAAGGCCATCCAGCGTGTTCTTTAACGTGCATGGCTCTCCCGCACACGGGGCAACGGTTTAACGTCCCATCCGACTGATGGCGGCCTTCCCAAGCCCATCGGTGGCTGACCGTGGGCAGTGCGGGGAATTTTGCGGAGATAAATCTCAACGCTGACCCAATTGGGTCTCGAACCTGGGAACTGCAGATTACGAGCCTGGCGCGCTACCGACTGAGCCACCCCCGCCCCTCATAAGATTGGGGAAAGGGACTCAGGAGACAGAGGGTAACCTCTCGCAAGGCATCTAGTGTGTTCTTTAACGTGCAGGATATGGCGCCTTCTTTCCAAGCCCATTGGCTTCTCCTTTCTCGCCGAGGATAGAAAGAAAGGTTTGACGGATTTAAATCTCAACGCTGGTTCGGGTGGGACGGAAATAGATCATTACTTGAAATATAAAAGATGATCTTTGTGCTCATGTGCAATTTTTTCCCATAAGTCTGCATTCGATATTACGATGCTGATGTTGCGTGTTTTTTTAATCCTTTCAGATCATCGAGAAGAGGAGGAGAGACAGAATCAACAATTCCCTCTCGGAACTGAGAAGATTGGTTCCGGCAGCATTCGAGAAACAAGTAAGTGAGGAAAAAGTCACTTCTTCTAATTGGAATAAAAAAATGTCAGCAACATTTTTAAGAATCATCAGAGAGTGAAATCATGTCATCCATAATTTCGTTTTTACGATTTAATCGCAGGGGGGGGGGGGGGAGACATAATTCTCTAAATACTAGAAGCCAGGCATGAGAATTTCAGGAGCCTTCTGTTGAAATGGTTTGTAGTGGGATGATTCACAGAGTGAAAATTTCAGTCGCCGGGTTGGGTTGTTTTACCTCTGAGCGGCACTTTTTTGCACACCATGGGCTAAATGGCCAGATCACAAGGACCCCGAAGGCTCATAGAAGGTTGGGGGAGGGGACCCACTGGAACAGCTGTTGGGAGACAGATGGTAGCCTCCCGTCAAGGCCATCCAGCGTGTTCTTTAACGTGCATAGGGTATGGCTCTCCCGTACACGGGGCCACGGCTTAACGTCCCATCCGACGGACGGAGGCCTTTCCAAGCCCATCAGTGTCCCCTACTGACCGTGGGCAGGGCGGGGAATTTTGAGGAGATAAATCTCAACGCTGACCCAGCTGGGACTCGAATCTGGGAACTACAGATTACGAGACTGGCGCGCTACCGACTGAGCCACCCCCGCCCCATTAGTCGCCGGGAATCTGGCTCTCAAGAAAAGTCCCAAGAGTCCTTTTCCCGGCGACTAAAAATTCTATATCTCTTTCCTTTCTATTTCCTTAGCATCGAGTTCCATTCTTAATGCTAGCTAGTGTTAAAAATACGTTTCGAATAAATAGAAAAATTATTCATAAGTTTCATTAAAAAAAAAGTTAAAAATTTGATCTTACTAAAATTTTTAATTCAAATTTGAATCTTAATCTTTAATTTTAATTTATTAAGCAATTTGATGACTAGGAGAAAAAAAATCACTTTTTCTTTCATAGAGAAGTTTTTTTTTTAAATTCCACTGTATTATAAAAATTAATAACAAAAAGTAATATTAATTAATATTAATTAAGAACAATAATTCGACCAAATAAAATAACGACTGAAAGTAAAAACTGCACTTTTCATTTACTATTGTTTCGTGTGATTTTAGCGTTTTCTGATGAATACAGTAGCTCAAAAAAAAGTATCCGAACACTGTGGTTGATTACACAATTCAGAAAAAAATATCTGCCAATGATTTTTTTAGAAATTAGTGATCCGGCAACCTTCGTGTCACGTGACACGAAGGTTGCCAGATCACTGTACCTCTCTATAGGGAACTTGCTACTGAAGGTCATTAACATTGATCAGCATTTTGCATCAAATTTAATCTGCTATTTTACCAATGAAATTTCAGCTGCATTCTGCGTTTAACAGAATCTCATTTGCCTCTCACTATACGAGCAATCGTCAACTTCATCTTAAGCCTAATTGCTTCCACTAACTCGATATTTTTAGGGGGGGGGGGGGATTCCATTCTTTTCTGCAGTTATTAAGCATTTAAGACGCTTTTAGAAATTTGGCTGATAGTACATATTTGTGATTGATTAATTTTCTCCCGAAATTGTCATGCATACTGATGTTAATTATTCTTTTTCTGCAGGGTTCTGCGAAACTTGAGAAAGCCGAGATATTGCAAATGACGGTCGATCACCTCAGGATCCTTCATTCCAAAGGTAAGTTGATTTCCAGTTGTTTTCTTCATAAGTCGTTTTATTTCCTCATTCAAATGTTAAACAACCTCGATGTGATTGAGGATGAGATTTCTCAACAAGAGCGAAAGCTTGAATTACGATGGAACTCGAATTTAAAAAAAATCCCCAGAGTAGTATCAGCTTTGTGTTTAATTGCTTCATTTAATTGCTCTTGATTTAGGTGGATTGGATTGTTTTACCTCTGAGCGGCACTTTTTTGCACACCATGGGCTAAATGGCCAGGCCACAAGGACCCCGAAGGATCAGAGAAGGTTGGGGGAGGGGACCCACTGGAACAGCTGTTGGGAGACAGATGGTAGCCTCCCGTCAAGGCCATCGATCGTGTTCTTTAACGTGCACAGGGTATGGCTCTCCCGCACACGGGGCCACGGCTTAACGTCCCATCCGACCGACGGTGGCCTTTCCAAGCCCATCGGTGTCCCCTACTGACCGTGGGCAAGGCGGGGAATTTTGCGGAGATAAATCTCAACGCTGACCCAGCTGGGACTCGAACCTGGGAACTACAGATTACGAGCCTGGCGCGCTACCGACTGAGCCACCCCCGCCCCCTTGATTTAGGTGAAGACACTTAATGAAGTGTGAGTGATTATGAGACTGATCTGATTCTTCAAAGGTGATCAGATTTAGCTGAAATTTCGTTTTCTTTCGATGTCATCGTCAATTCGACCATTGCTTTATTACAGAGCAATCAGATCGGACTAAGCTGTTGTTTACCACGCGAACAGAAAGGCAAACTGATGAGTAAATTTTGTTCTATAATCGGCAACAAATCATCGGAGAGAAGAGGCCTCTGTCTTTGAGGAGATCATCATCATCAAAGCTTCAAGTGATCCCCAAAAGCGAATAAAACCATTTTTCAAACGAGTAACTTTCTCCAGGGGCGTTTCCCTCTGCTGCTTCTGCTCGCGGTAGCTTACACTAAACAGTCTGCAGTCGACTGGCCCGGAGCCTCTGTGTAAAAAGATTATTTACGGGGTGAAAGGTCAGTGCGGTTACAGACGGCTGAAGAGGGAGTAGTAGCGGGGCCTCACGCCCGGGGCACGTGCAAGATGAATTACCACTGCTTGCGAGAGCCGCCGCCGTCCTCTCAAACGAGGAGGATGAGGCCCTCCGTTCCCACGGCTCAGGACTCTCTGGCGCTGCACCACCTAGCTAGCTTAAGAGATGCTCCTTCAGCATCTTCTTCATCATGCCCTTCAGACAAAGGATGCTCGAAAAATGGCATCACTTCTCCATCGCGGATGTTGATGCAGACGCGGAATTCGTATGGGGGATGAGGAGGGAGATTTTCCTCGCCCCCAAAATATATATGCTATTTCAGCATCTTCTTCATTATGCCCTTCAGACAAAGGATGCTCGAGAAATGGCATCACTTCTCCATTGCGGATGTTGGTGCAGACGCGGAATTCGTATGGGGGATGAGGAAGGAGATTTTCCTCGCCCCAAAATATATATGCTATTTCAGCATCTTCTTCATTATGCCCTTCAGACAAAGGATGCTCGAGAAATGGCATCACTTCTCCATTGCGGATGTTGCTGCAGACGCGGAATTCGTATGGGGGATGAGGAAGGAGATTTTCCTCGCCCCAAAATATATATGCTCCTTCAGCATCTTCTTCATTATGCCCTTCAGACAAAGGATGCTCGAGAAATGGCATCACTTCTCCATTGCGGATGTTGATGCAGACGCGGAATTCGTATGGAGGATGAAGAAGGAGATTTTCCTAGCCCCAAAATATTTCAGTTTTGTAAACGATTTCCCCACTGTTCTGGAGATGGAAATAATCCTATATATTTCTTTCATTTTGGGAACATAAGAATTAAATAAATAAATAATGTAGTGTAATATTCTGCGCATATTTTTAAATTGATAGAGTGTAAGGTGACTCACCTCCTGGTGACCGAATGGCAAGCGTGCTTCGCTACGGCTTAAAGGTTCTTGGGTCGAGCCCGGGGGGTAAGGAATGGATGTCGAGGGCTTGCTTTTCTCACAGATCTCCTTTGTGACGTATTATACTGACAGTCTCCGCTTTTAAATGACGGTTGAAGGATGGAAGGTTTCATATATCACTCTATCCAAAGGATGGAAGGTTTCATATCATATCACAAAGGATGGAAGGTTTCATATCATATCACAAAGGATGGAAGGTTTCATATATCACTCTATCCAAAGGATGGAAGGTTTCATATCATATCACAAAGGATGGAAGGTTTCATATCATATCACAAAGGATGGAAGGTTTCATATATCACTCTATCCAAAGGATGGAAGGTTTCAATCATATCACAAAGGATGGAAGGTTTCATATATCACTCTATCCAAAGGATGGAAGGTTTCATATATCACTCTATCCAAAGGATGGAAGGTTTCATATCACAAAAGATGGAAGGTTTCATATATCACTCTATCCAAAGGATGGAAGGTTTCATATATCACTCTATCCAAAGGATGGAAGGTTTCATATATCACTCTATCCAAAGGATGGAAAGTTTCATATATCACTCTATCCAAAGGATGGAAGGTTTCATATATCACTCTATCCAAAGGATGGAAGGTTTCATATCATATCACAAAGGATGGAAGGTTTCATATCATATCACAAAGGATGGAAGGTTTCATATCATATCACAAAGGATGGAAGGTTTCATATATCACTCTATCCAAAGGATGGAAGGTTTCATATATCACTCTATCCAAAGGATGGAAGGTTTCATATATCACTCTATCCAAAGGATGGAAGGTTTCATATCATATCACAAAGGATGGAAGGTTTCATATATCACTCTATCCATCAAATATGGATATAGTCTAACTGTTTTGTATATTCCGCATCTGTTCTACTGGGTTTCTTTGCGACCATGAATGTCGATAGAATTATCCAAGATTCGATTCATCACGATGATGATGATCAGCGGCAGGGGGGGGGGATGATAAGAGAGTCGTGTCCCACCCCCTGCTTTGCAAATGCTAGGAAATGGTAATAGAGGCAAAAATGATCAAAGTTGTGTATATTTAATGCTAAGCTGCCCCGTGGCCGAGGGGTTAGCACGCTTGGCTACTGAACTAAGGGATCCGGGTTCGAGCTCTGGGCAGGATATGGATGTATGTGTTGTTTTTCTGTTGAGGTCCTGCCATCCTCACAGACCTTCTACGTGACGTGTAAACCGACAGGCTCCTGTCAGACTTCTGTGGCAAGCAGCTACTTGAGGGGGTATTTCATGCGTGTTTTTCACAGAAATTTTTAAAAGACCTCTAAAATGGGGTTGGAGGGATGGTGGTGGAATGTTGCACTGCAATGAAACCTAGTCCCTTGCCTCCCCCCTGCCCCTTTTCCCGGCTCGTTTGAGTTTCTTTCCATCATTTTATTTTTTCTAGATCTGGGCCTAATGATGATGGAGATGCGGAATTCGTTTGATACACCGGATGAGGATGATATTGCACTCATTACATTGTCTTTTTCGTTTTGTGTCTTGTTTTTTCAGCATACTGAAATAAATTTGAGCACAGCCGTGCAGATACACTAAACCATGTTTTTCGTTTAAGTATACGGATCTTAAGAATACCAATAATAGCTTATCAAATGGGAAATAAATCAATAAAGTTTTAAAGTTTAGGTTTTTTAAGTTAATTTCAGTTTGCTAAAGTTTTAAGAATTTTATTTCTATCTGGAATCTGAATGAGTCACGTGCTCCTTATTTCCGGCTTTCATTGTTTTTCCGCTTATCTTGTTTGTTCTATATGTATGAGTTTGTTTAATTCTTTGAATTCTTTCAATAAATGTTATTTGAATTTGAAAGAAAAAATGATAAAATATGACGTTTTATTTTTCATCAGTGTTATTGTAGAATATATACTAAAGTTTCTTTTATTGCGTAGTAACCACAATATTATCCATTATCAGAAATAAAATGTCACCCAATAAAATTTGCTGCTTTGGCAGCTGTTTGATGGAATGGGCGTCCGTAAATAATAGGAAATGTAAAGCTTTTTTAAAGATTCGCTTCAGGAAACAATTTCGATTGCAGTTCTTCCTTTTTGCAGTGTTTCTAAACAAATGCCATTTCTTTTCTACTCTTGGGGAGCTCAGTCGGTAGCGCGCCAGGCTCGTAATCTGTAGTTCCCAGGTTCGAGTTCCAACCGGGTCAGCGTTGAGATTTATCTCCGCAAAACTCCCCGCCCTGCCCACAGTCAGTAGGGGACACCGATGGGCTTGGAAAGGCAGCCGTCCGTCGGGTGTGACGTTAAGCCGTGGCCCGTGTGTGGGAGAGCCATACCCTGTGCACGTTAAAGAACACGCTGGATGGCCTTGACGGGAGGCTACCATCTGTCTCCCAACAGCTGTTCCAGTGAGTCCCCTCCCCCAACCTTCTCTGAGCCTTCGAGGTCCATGTGACCTGGCCATTTAGCCCATGGTGTGCAAAAAAGTGCCGCTCAGAGGTAAAACAACCCAACTCTTTTCTATTCTCAACAGATAAGTTTTTGAAGACTTTAGACACTGGAAGATAACGCATTTGAATGGAATGGAAGCTGTCACTACTAATATTCGAGAAAATTGCATTTACTTGGGCTCAGTTTGCTAAAACAAATATTTTTGATTTTTTACAAACGATGAGTTAAAAGGAAAGAAGGAGAATAGCTCGTGGAGGAGGTGAAAAAAAAATGTTGTTCATGCCAGACGAGTCAGCAGACAGCAAAGCCGAGATAGAGAGGCACTGAGCGGCCGTGATGGATACCTGTGGCCGTGGAATTTGGATCTGCAGCGCATCGTGAGCCTCAAGGTATGTGGGAGATAAGGAGAGCCCACACACACTGTCTGCTGCTGGTGGACCCCCATAGTGGTGGTTGGTGGTGGGGGGAGTTACGGTCGACAGAGCGCGGACAGAGCGTTCCCACGCCGCACATCACCCCGGGTTAGAAAGACAATTACTGAGCTGGTTTTTTCCCCTCTCTTGTGTGTGTATGGACCGTGCGCACGATGCTACTGGAGAGAGAGAGTCATACGGGCACTGATAGCGGGTCCCGGATTGCTACAGCTTAGGAATTGCATTCTCTTCTCGAAACTTAACTGTCCGACTCCGATTATAGCGAAATGGCTTTCCGCACATTTGATTTCGCTAAACAGCAGCGGCGACTGGCAATGGCAGTGGAAGAGGTTCGTGCGGTTAACCTCGTTGTCATTTGCTGACCACCTTCTCACTGTAATTCATTCTTCGCTAAATTTTGATCAAGCTTTCTTTTGTCTAGATTTCTTTCGTGGTGAACTTTCGAAAAATGAAAAAAAAAATAATAAAAAAAATGCGATGGGAGAAGTGCCACGTACTTGTATACTTTAGAGTTTTTAAACCCGAACAACTGCTAAGCTTGGGTACTGACCTAAGGGACCTGGGTTCGAGCCCCGGGTAAGGCATGGATGTATGTGTCGTTTTGCTGCTGAGGTCCTGCCATCCTCTCAGATCTTCTACTGTGGATATAAACTGACAGGCTCCTGTCAGACCTCTGTGGCAAGCAGCTGCTTGAGGGGGTATTTATTTATTTTTTTATTTTTATTACGTCCCGTGGTCGAGTGGTTAGCACGCTTGGCTACTTGATCTAAGAGACCTGGGTTCGAACCCCGGGTTAAGGCATGTTGTGTGTGTTGTCTTTCTGCTGAGGTCGTGCCATCCTCTCAGACCTTCTACTCTGGCATATAAACTGACAGGCTCCTGTCAGACCTCTGTGGCAAGCAGCTGCTTGAGGGGGTATTTATTTATTTTTTTAATTTATAATAATTAGTAAATCTGCTAGTAGTAATATTTCTTAACACACCAGGATATAAAAAAGAGTGTGCGTGTGTGTGTGTGGGGGGGGGGGGGGGGGGGGGGGCGGAGTGAAAAAGGATTGCCACTGCACTATCACATTTCCGCTACCGTTTCAGAGGAATTTTCCCTCTACCCCCAAATCCCGCCCCATTTTTTTATACGTTAAGGCATGGATGTTCGTGTTGTTTTTTGCTGAGGTCCTGCCATTCTCTCAAATCTTCTACTGTGGCATGTTAACTGATGGGGCGGGGGTGGCTCAGTCGGTAGCGCGCCAGGCTCGTAATCTGTAGTTCCCAGGTTCGAGTCCCAGCTGGGTCAGCGTTGAGATTTATCTCCGCAAAATTCCCCGCCCACGGTCAGTAGGGGACACCGATGGGCTTGGAAAGGCCGCCGTCCGTCGAAGGAGAGCCATACCCTCTGCACGTTAAAGAACACGCTGGATGGCCTTGACGAGAGGCTACCATCTGTCTCCCAACAGCTGTTCCAGTAGGTCCCCTCCCCCAGCCTTCTCTGAGCCTTCGGGGTCCATGTGACCTGGCCATTTATCCCATGGTGTGCAAAAAAGTGCCGCTCAGAGGTAAAACAACCCAACCCAAAAATGTAAACTGACAGGCTCCTGTCAGACCTCTGTGGCAAGCAGCTGCTTGAGGGGGTATTTATTTTATTTTTTATTTAATATGTATAAAAACATGCAGACGCTGAGCATAAATACGTGATAAATGAAAGCGAATCTGAACCACAATTCACTTTGGTTTTAATCTCGTCTGTTTTTTTTTTAATTGCCAGTTGTTGGTTCAGCTTCCTCGTTCATCTGCAGAAATTGAACTTTTTTGTTTAAATAAAAATCGAATTTTTCGGAGGATGGGTGGGAGTAATAAAATATTTTGTTGCATCTTCTCAATTTTCCATGAATTTAAATTTCCATCGTTAAAGGTCATTAAAGTTGGAAAAATGATAAAATTCTAAACAGTCTGTGCAATAAAGTGGAATATCTAGGTGTCAGAATATGCTGGGCAAGGCGCTTGCATTCACAACACACACTCGTCCTCTCCTTCCGGGTTTTTGAAAATGAGCATTACATTTACGCTAAAGGCGATTGGATGCTGTGCTATTAAATTTAAAATGTAACTTCACGGCTTAAATTAGCATTCTGATCACCATTAACGCTGGGGGTGGCTAGGTCGGTAGCGCACAAGGCTCGTAATCTGTAGTTCTCAGGTTCGAGTCCCAGCTGGGTCAGCGTTGAGATTCATCTCCGCAAAATTCTCAGCCCTGCCCACGGTCAGTAGAGGACACCGATGGGCTTGTAAAGGCCGCCGTCCGTCGGATGGGACGTTAAGCCGTGGCTCCGTGTGTGGGAAAGCCATACCCTGTGCACGTTAAAGAACACACTGGATGGCCTTGACGAGAGTCTACCATCTGTCTCCCAACAGCTGAACCAGTGTGGCCCCTCCCCCAACCTTTTCTGAGCCTTCGGGGTCCTTGTGACCTGGCCATTTAGCCCATGGTGTGCAAAAAAGTACCACTGAGTATTAATTGAAGAGTAAATATTTTGAATTTAAGCATTAAATCTTAATAGGAGCGCGCTATTCAACAGGAACGTTAATTTCATCTTTAAAAAACCGATCGAGATCATTTCAAGAAATGCATCAAATGGCCAAGCCACTTTCTCCACAGCTATTCCCCCACCCCCCCCCCTATTCATCATTGAAGCGGTCATGTGTGGGCCGATGGCGGGCATGAGTGACGATTACCAGGCGGACTCACGCGCGGCCCGTGCATGCGTGTTACTGTTGCTCCCACCACCACCTGGCAGGAGCGCACGTACCACAAGGTCAGATGACTGCGCTGCTGCCGTTCCCACGGCCGCCTAACCCCGGCGCTCTGTACTTTGAACCGCGGCGAGTCGTGTCGCTGTCTCCTCTGTCGCACTCGGCCGCACTCGGGTTTCCCGCTGCGAGCAACCGTTAAAGGAAAACTGGGAACCTCGGCACAATCGAGTCAACTTTCATTTGAATAGTTGCAAACGAACGCATTTCAAATGGAGATAAGACGCCTCCAAGGGATATTTTGATGGAGCTCATAAGACCCAATTGGGAATTGGCAGAGAAACAAGGAGATTAAAAAAGTTTTTTTTTTATTATACAAGGATTTCAAGCAGTGTGTAACCAGCTCAAAGCGACAGAGACTGAAGAGGTTTTACAAAAAGAGCGATAAAACATAACGCTTCCAATTTTTTCCATCCGCATCCCTAATGTACAGGAAACCTTGTATTTTAAAGTAAGAAAAGTTTTAAAATTCAGACTAAATACTTTGTCAGGGGGTGACCCCGCCCTGGTGAAGGGTCTGCTTTCATGACAGAAATTCCAACTATTTTTTTAAGTGTATAGGATCAGTGGTTCTCAACCTTTTATGCTTCACCTACCCCCTGGAAATGTGTATGTAACTGGCGTACAACTTGTATATAAATAAATAAATAAATACCCCCTCAAGCAGCTGCTTGCCACAGAGGTCTGACAGGAGCCTGTCAGTTTATATGCCACAGTAGGAGATCTGAGAGGATGGCAGGACCTCAGCAGAAAAACGACACACACATCCATGTCTAATCCGGGACTCGAACCCAGGTCCCTTAGATCAGTAGCCAAGCGCGCTAACCGATAAAACTATAGTTATACCGTATTACTTCGATTCTAAGACGCAGTTTTTTTTCCCATATAAACATCTCTGAAAACGGGGTGCGTCTTAGAATCGAAGAAATACGGTAATATAATGATGCCAACTTAGCGACTTTGTTACCAGATCTAACGACTTTTCAGCTCTTACGACGCACCCCAAAAAATTTTCCCGCATACCCCATGTTGAGAACCCCTGGTGTAGGGTATGGTTCTCCTGAGTCCAGGCCTATAATTTAGGACCCATCCGATGGATGGGGAGGACCATTCTAAGTCCATCTGTGTTCCTTTTCTGATCGAGGGCGAAGTGGAGGTTAGTGGATAATATGAGAAAGAAGCGCAGGCTGAAATCTGGAACATCAGATTACGTGACGGAAGGGCGAATCTAGGAAATGCAGAAATCGGTCGAGAGAGTTTGAGAGGGGAGTTAATGAGAAATGGAAGTTGCTTTCTTCTCCCATCCCTTTCTTTACGAAGTTTCAAAAAAGAGAACTAATTATTTTTATTAACCTTTTCTCATTTTCATTGGGGCAGGGGTGGCTCAGTCGGTAGCGTGCCAGGCTCGTAATCTGTAGTTCTCAGGTTCGAGTCCCAGCTGGGTCAGCGTTGAGATTTATCACCGCAAAACTCCCCGCCCTGCCCACGGTCAGTAGGGGACACCGATGGGCTTGGAAAGGACGCCGTCCGTCGGATGGGACGTTAAGCCGTGGCCCCGTGTGCGGGAGAGCCATACCCTGTGCACCTTAAAGAACACACTGGATGGCCTTGACGGGAGGCTACGATCTGTCTCCCAACAGCTGTTCCAGTGGGTCCGCTCCCCCAACCTTCTCTGAGCCTTCGGGGTCCACGTGACCTGGCCATTTAGCCCATGGTGTGCAAAAAAGTGTCGCTCACAGGTAAAACAACCCAACCTATGCAAGTTAAAGAACACGCTGGATGGCCTTGACGGGAGGCTACCATCTGTCTCCCAACAGCTGTTCCAGTGAGTCCGCTCCCCCAACCTTCTCTGAACCTTCGGGGTCCATGTGACTTGGCCATTTAGCCCATGGTGTGCAAAAAAGTGCCGTTCAGAGGTAAAACAACCCAACCTATGCAAGTTAAAGAACACGCTGGATATCCTTGACGGGAGGCTACCATCTGTCTCCCAAGAGCTGTTCCAGTGGGTCCCCTTCCCCTTCCTTCTCTGAGCCTTCGGGGTCCATGTGACTTGGCCATTTAGCCCATGGTGTGCAAAAAAGTGCCGTTCAGAGGTAAAACAACCCAACTCAATTTCATTTCCACAGCCTCCTCTGCTAGATACGGACTCCTGTTACGCTGAACGCTGTGTCGTTGATAGAGCGTGATTTATTAGGCTCCCACAGCATAAATATCTCAAGTGGGCAAGAGGCGATGTTTGTTATTTTGGCATTCTGGTTATCAGTTGCCAATGGCGTAGCTTTTGCGACAACTGGAGGAAGATTGAGACTGGACAGCTGACTCTTCGACATTTCTGTTAAATATTTGCTTGATTAATAGGACATGGACCAATGATCTGTGAGAACTGCCGAACCGTCAATTGTTTAGTGTCGCTATCTCTCCAATTGTCACTGTGCAGAAAAACGTCTTTGTTGAGGAGATAGCAATTTCACCAAAAAAAACATTTTAAGATTGTGGTGAACTTTGCATGTAAAGGTCTTATTGGTGATTGTATTTTTTTTTTCATCTTTCTTACCTCTGATAGTTGGGTTGGGTTGTTTTACCTCTGAGCGGCACTTTTTTGCACACCATGGGTTAAATGGCCAGGTCACATGGACCCCGAAGGCTCAGAGAAGGTTGGGGGAGGGGACCCACTGGAATAGCTGTTGGGAGACAGATGGTAGCCTCCCGTCAAGGCCATCCAGCGTGTTCTTTAACGTGCACAGGGTATGGCTCTTCCGCACATGGAGCCACGGCTTAACGTCCCATCCGACGGACGGCGGCCTTTCCAAGCCCATCGGTGTCCCCTACTGACCGTGAGCAGGGCGGGGAGTTTTGCGGAGATACATCTCAACGCTGACCCAGCTGGGACTCGAACCTGGGAACTACAGATTACGAGCCATGCGCGCTACCGACTGAGCCACCCCCGCACCTTATCTCTGATAGTAAAAGCTCCAGATTAAATATGCTTCAAAGTTGTTTTGAAATCTTTAAAAAAAGAAAATTCAGTACTGCCAGAAATATGTTTTATTTTCTTCCTGAAAAAAAAAAAACAACTAAACAATGTTCCAATTCCAGAAAGTGTTTATCATAAGATAAAGAAAAAGTTTCTGTTGAGAAAGTTGTTTCTATAAATATCAATTCCAATTCTTAATGAAGAAGCTGAAAGTGTTAATTGTTTGAAAATGGAGTTCGCATATTTCATTTCATATTTAGAAATAGAAGAGTGGGATGTCTGTTGTTGCTTCTAATATTAATGCCTCTCTTGTTTTCCTTACAGGAATGGATATATTCAATTTTGAGCCTCACAAATTCTCAATGGACTATCACGGAATTGGATTTCGAGAATGTGCATCGGAAGTGGCTCGCTATTTGGTGGGCATGGAGGGAATGGATCTGCAGGACCCGCTGCGCATGCGACTCATGAGCCATCTCCAGTGCTACGCGGCCCAGAGAGATCTCGCCATTAAGTCAGCAGCAGCTCACAGTCCTTGGAGTCCCGCATCTATGTTCGGCTCCCTCCCTGCTGCTCCTACACCTCAGTATCCTTCAGTGGCTCCTCCTATAGTGAGTCCAGTATCAGACCAGGCTCCTTCATCTCTGCCTTCCACTGGAGCCTATAGCAATTGCACGGAACCTCGCCTCAGTCATCACAGCAGTAGCAGCGGCCTTTCTTCGGACACGGCGAGTTCACCGAGTGCTCATTCGCACCTGTCTCGTGTGTCGATGGGGGCAGCCATGACCGCAGTGTCGACGCCGACTTCTTTACCTAACACCCATCCAAGCATGGTGAACTCTTTAAATCAGATGAATGGGCCCAACAGTTACCTTGGTGGACATACATATTCGGGATTCTCAGGTACCCCAGCACAGCCTGCTGCAGTGCGTCCCTACAGGCCTTGGGGTGCAGAAATGGCTTATTGATGAAATGAACTTGTGACGTCATCTGTACAATAATTTGACATCTCATCGCGCAAAGGAGAGTTGGTTTGTGAAATTATGGTGCATACATCTACTGAACAAAGCGTTGACAATTGATTGGAAACATTTTTAATCGTTACATTTGTCGTCAAACATCTGTGGAGGGTGTCAGGCTGTAAAGAGATGAAAAGCTCTAAAGAGTTTGTTTAAACTAGTGGCAAAGCGTCCACAAATGAAATGGAAGCCTTCAAAATCTGAAAATTAAATAAATATGCTAAATTTATTCGCAGTGACCAAAATTATGAGTTACTTTTAGCAATTGCTTTCTTCATTTGACAAGTCACGTTACGTCACTGGTTTAAACAACAGCTCAAATTATTAGTATTCGGATATTGACAAAAATTTAGTCTCTTTTTTTTAGAAACTCAGCAGTTTTTTTGTAAGTTAGCGAGAGTGGATTCAAAAAGTGTTTCCAGATCCTAATAGTTTTGAAAATGACTGCAGATCACATTGCATCAGGGATTCTTTGCCAACCCCATGGCGTTTCCGTTTTCAATATTGCAAAAAGAAAAGAAAAAACAAATAATGCTCATGAACAGATGATCATTAAAATGGAAACACTGTAAAATTTACAAGATGTTTCAATTTTTTTCCTCAGAAGCCAAATTGGAACAAGGACCAATTCTTTATCTATCTAAATTTACTTCCAGTTCCCAACTAAACTGAAATCCCCTGGTGGTTTGAATTTGGCTCTCGAGCCATTGATGACAACTTGATTAATCATTAAATGTAGACATTATCAATTAAATTTTTTGAATATTCGCTGAATTTCACGGAATATGTCAAAAAAAGGTTCAATTTGGTTCTGTCTAAAACCAATGATCGCAACCTAGCCAATTTCACGCTATTCTGAATAGTTTTTGTGTGCAAAATTAAACTGTGCAATAATTTGAAACTTTCCCTTGTGGATGGCCACTGATTCCAGCACAACTTTGTATCAAACAGAAACAATAGCAACATTTTCATTCACTTTTAATGGCATACAAGTATATAAAAATTGCATTTATTTTTGAAACGAAAATTCCTAAAATTCTTTATCTCACAATCTTTGCCCTTCATATAAAAAACACACAAAACTTCACATAAAAGTGAAACAATCATGTTCAAAATAGTTCTAGATTTAATAATAATTTCATCATTCACTGTTAGTTCTGAAAGAGATATGACAACTTTGGATTTAATCGCTAACTTATTCTTTTCTGCAATATTTCATTGCGTTGGGTTGTTGGGTTGTTTTACCTCTGAGCGGCACTTTTTTGCACACCATGGGCTAAATGGCCAGGTCACATGGACCCCGAAGGCTCAGAGAAGGTTGGGGGAGGGGACCCACTGGAATAGCTGTTGGGAGACAGATGATAGCCTCCCGTCAAGGCCATCCAGCGTGATCTTTAACGTTGGGTTGTTTTACCTCTGAGCGACACTTTTTTCCGCACCATGGGCTAAATGGCCAGGTCACATGGACCCCGAAGGCTCAGAGAAGGTTGGGGGAGGGGACCCACTGGAACAGCTGTTGGGAGACAGACTGTAACCTCCCGTCAAGGCCATCCAGCGTGTTCTTTAACGTGCACAGGGTATGACTCTCTCGTACACGGGGTCACGGCTTAACGTCCCAACCGACGGACGGCGGCCTTCCCAAGCCCATCGGTGTCCCCTACTGACCGTGGGCAGGGCGGGGAATTTTGCGGAGATATTTCATGCAAACAGTTGATTAGTAATATATGCCCATATCAACATAAGCATACATGTTGTACGTAAATTGTAGATTCTTTTTGGTTGTCGTCTTAAAACTGCAGTTGACCCAGGGTGCATTAAATTATAATGAGCCAATTTTAACAAATAAATAAACCAATTTACTCTTGTATAAGGAATATCCAATGTTGTTCCGCTTCTGACTTTATATTAAGCATGGACTATAATCATCATTTGCCATATCTTCAATTTATCATCACCTTCTAATTATCAATAAAGTTTACTTTGAAAAGTTGAGCAGAAATCCTCTAATAAGAATTTGTCGCGTTTTAACTGCATACGAGTATGTACCAAATATGATTCTAATCATTGTCCTTTGTGCTCGTTTAAGAATAAAAGAAAATTTGAGATTTTATTGAATAGTATTCAATTTATTCTCTATATAAATTTACCCTTTTCTATTGTCTGTCCAAAGTCTTTTGCAAATCAGTTTATAGACTCTAAGACACCTGAATGTTGTTGATGTTGTCATCAAATAGTACAAGTTAACTGCCATTTTTGACGACCTGCCACCTGTCGATATGTACATACTGTAAAAAGAAATATAGATTATTACGCTAGAAAGAATTGCTAAAAAAGGATGAACCCAGTTTTGGGGTTGCATCAGGCTGTAACTAGAAATAGAATGTGTATATATTAAGAGCTATTTATTTGTGTAAATATTATGTAGCTTGCTGTTTTGATACCAATGACAAAAGTACGTTTTGTACACAAAATAATGGGCCGCCACTGTTGCCAATGATCTCATGTAAATTATTTTCGAATTTACTATTTTTATGTTTCACTTCTGGTTATTTGGATGAAAAACTCAAAGCTTCTCATTGAATGTAAAAAATAAAAATTCTGCATTAAAGATGACGGTCTAGTCCCACAAGTCTTGTGTCTTGTCTTTAATTACTTTTACTAGGAATTATTTTTAGTTCGTTAAAAAAAACTATCTGTTCTTTAAATTTTGCTGTTTGTTGATTATGAAAAATGTTGAATTGGCACTACTGATGAATTTGGGCTCAATTTTTTGGGTTGAGTTTGGGTTGTTTTACCTCTGAGCGGCACTTTTTTGCACACCATGGGCTAAATGGCCAGGTCACATGGACCCCGAAGGCTCAGAGAAGGTTGGGGGAGGGGACCCACTGGAACAGCTGTTGGGAGACAGATGGTAGCCTCCCGTCAAGGCCATCCAGCGTGTTCTTTAACGTGTACAGGGTATGTCTCTGTCGCACACGGGGCCACGGCTTAACGCCCCATCCGAGGACGGCGGCCTTTCCAAGCCCATCGGTGTCCCCTACTGACCGTGGGCAGGGCGGGGAATTTTGCGGAGATAAATCTCAACGCTGACCCAGCTGGGCAATTTTTTGGAGTTTGGATTCATCTGGGTCTAAATCATTTCGATAATCATTGTGGGGGATACACTGCAACGTATACATGATGCTAAACATTAATTAATTCTTCGTATTATCAGCTATTACAAATTTTTTAAATATATATTTTTGAAGACCAAATTAAAATCTTAATATTATTTGAAATAAAGAATGGTAGAAATAATTCGCAGAAACCGAATTCTTGAATAGTATTATAATAAAGACTAAGAGCGTATAACGCTCTTAGTCTTTATATTAATACAGTTATTATACGAGAGCTTTAATAAACAGCAGTTAATAAACGAGAGCGAATATGTGAAAGTGATAAAATGCTGAATGCAGGGCACGTGACCTGCTCAAATCAACAAGGGGACTTTGGCATTTGTAGTGGGGGCTGATCAAAGAAAGAAATAAAAGATAAAAAAAATAAGCATGGAATATGACAATATTTGTCACGTCTTCAATTTATGAACACCTGCTAGTTATCAATAAAGTGAATCAAATTATCTGCAGTAGCTTGAGTTGCCATCCCAAATGAAAAGGAAAATATTCTAATTGAGAATGGGTTAAAATTTCCAAAAATTCAAACAGAATGAAAAGTTTTCTAGAGGGGACTCGAGGACTTTTCAAGAGAGTCTGATTTCCTCTCCCTCCCCCTTTGATGACCGGCGTACTAATTGAATGGGGGTTTCTTTAAAATTACTGAAAAACTGATTAAAATGTTAAAATTATAATATAAAGAAATTTTTTTACTATTACAAAAAAAAACATGAAATTTAAATTACGCCCAAGCTGGAACTCTTCTCTATTCAGGACTAATAATATATTAGGATAAGCATTTTACAAATTCTTTGAATTTCCAGTATTTTAGGGTGAAAATTTTCGAAATGAGCAAAACTTTAATATTGTAAGCATTCTGTGTTAGAAATTTGAATTTCATTAGTAGAATATGATCATAAAGGGGAGCAGAAATTGGGTCTGACCATTATCTGGTCAAAAGTGTCTTGCAGCTGAAGCTTAAGAAAATTATCTTCAACACTGAAGGTCTGAAAGATCCAGATGTAGCCAAAGCATACCATTATAGGATAATTAGACATTATGACAATCGTGGTTTGCTTACTTCTGAAGTTGAGAAAGAAT
The DNA here is from genome assembly GCA_038380435.1 of Ryuthela nishihirai. Taxonomy (NCBI): domain Eukaryota; kingdom Metazoa; phylum Arthropoda; class Arachnida; order Araneae; family Heptathelidae; genus Ryuthela; species Ryuthela nishihirai. The sequence continues at coordinate 541,220 of JAWZYU010000017.1, forward strand.
GGGATCAGTTTAAACAAGCTTTTCTTGAAACCAATAGTACTCTTTTGGGTAAAAGAAAACATAGGAAACAAAAGTATGTGAGTGATAAGGCTATGGAACTTATTTCTGAAAGAAACTACTAGTTCTAACATAAGGCATTACAACGAGCTTAATATACATGTAAAGGATCAGTTAACAGCTGATAAGAATCTTTGGCTTGATAGCTTGGCTGACAAAGCAGAGGAAGCAGTTAGACAGCACAACAGCAGGGGGTTGTACCAGATTGTTAATGTTTTCTGTGGGAAGAAACAGACAGGTACACAGGGATTGAGGGATAAATATGGCAAGGTGGTTGAAGGTGAGGATTCTGTGATGGCTAGGTGGGCTGAGCATTTCAGAGATGTTCTAAATAATATGAATATTTCTACTCCCATTGTTTGTAATGAGGATAGATGCATTACTGGCTTTTATGATGGCCCTATATCACATTCCGAAGTCGCATTGGCTATCTCTAGATTAAAACTGCATAAATCTCCAGGGCTGGAAGAAATCGCCACTGAAATACTTAGAGCTAGGAACATTTGTGTTGTCACATGGTTGACTGAAATTTTGAATATATTCCTAAGGATTTTACTAAAGCTATAATTGTCCCAATTTTTAAAAAAAGGTGATCGCAGTTCTTGTGGTGTTTATAGGGGAATTACTTTACTCTCTGTCCCAGGTAAAGTTCTTTGCATGAATACACTTAATATAATTAAGAATTTGGTTGATGAACAATGCGTGACATTTTCACTTAGGCAAATTCTTGAGAAATGTTTAGAGTTTCAGAAACGTGTGGTTACTAGCTTTATAGATTTCAAAAAGGCTTTTGACTCTGTTGATCGACATAATCTGTGGTTGATTGTTAGATCATATGGAATACCTGCTAAGTTAGTTAGTGTAATGAGAGCTCCCTATAATAACACTGAATCGTGTGTGAGAGTTGCTATGTCTTGCAGCGATTGGTTTAGCATTGCTAGTGGAGTTAGACAAGGGTACATTTTTGTCTCCTTTTCTCTTTAGTTTGGTTATTGATTATGTTATGCGAAATTCACTGCAAGGGAAAGATTTTGGCTTTAAATGGTCTAGAGATTTCAAAATGTCTGATTTAGATTATGCAGATGATTTGGCCCTGTTGGCTAATGATGTTGATGAGATGAATTCGTTCATTAGGGCTGTTAATGAGACTGGTAATAGAGTAGGAATGGTGATAAACAGAGAAAAACTAAAGTGTTGAAAATTGGTCAGGCAGATGGTATTTCAGTTGCTTTGAATGGCCGTACTCTTGAGCAAGTGTCTCAGTTTAATTATCTTGGGAACTATGTAACAGATACTGGTGATGTGCGGCAGGAGATAAATAAAATAGGGACTGCTGTCAGCACCTTTGGGAATCTATAGAGAGTGTGGAAAAATAGGCGTATACACCTAAAGACTAATAGTTTTGGTTCCTTTTTACAGTTAGTTTTGGTAGTGAAACTTGGACGCTTTGTAAACAAGATAACAGAAAACTTGATTCTTTTGATTCAGATGCTTACGCAGTATCTTGGGCATCAGATGGTTCAGCTTTGTAAGTAATGATGAGGTTAGGCAAAGGAGTCGGCAACCTCCTTTGAGCAACATATTGTGCAGAGAGAGATTCCGTTGGTTTGGCCATGTTGCCCGTATATATAATTATAGAATAAAAATATATACGAGTAGGATTATGAAAAGTGTACCTAAAGGCTTCAGAAAGAAGGGGAGACCTAGGATGCAGTAGGCAGACAATGTCAATAAGGACTTTGTTAGAAGTGGTCTTTAGTGGCCAGAGGCAGCAGATGTAGCTCGGGAGAGATGCGTTTGGAGAACTAAATTGCCTAATCTAGTTGGACCTCCGTAGCCCTGGCTTCTTGAAGTGATAATGATGAGACAAAACAAGATGCACCCCGATAAATTAATCTGTGAACCGTGAAAGCAGGTATGCAAATACCTCTTGGTTAGGTATGCAAATGATCAAAGTTTTACCGCTAATAACAATCCAGGTCATTCCCAGAACGCATTTGAATCTCGCATCCAGTGGCCAAGGTTGGTCGGGTTGGACATCCGTAAGTAGTGAGTAAAGGAGAGTTCTGGAACAGAGGCGGGTCAATGTTTCCTATGGGACCCGCCTCCCTGTGTTCTAAAGCGGAGGCGGGTCTTTCCACCACACAAACGGGTCAATATTTCCTTCAATAATTTACATAATTTATTTTTTTTAAATCAGAGATTTTTTTTTTTTTCTTTTAAGTAATTTTTTTACCCAATAGCATTGTTTCTTTTCGTTTCTGCGGGACAGTCTTTTATTCCAGTTTCTGTGGATAGTCCTAGTATAATCAATCAGATTCCTCATTCTGTTGTCAGACGTTGACAGTGACAGTTCTCTGCTGCTGCTGCTTCTCCGTGATTTTTACAACTGTTAGAAGGCAATAGTGATAGTTCTCCACGTCCTCGTGTAGTATCAGTTATTTTAGAAGTCATTGCTACATAATGTATCCATGCGATATATGTGAGAAGGTTTTCATTCATCAGACCCATCTCATTCGCCATAAGAGAAATCATGATGGAAATAACCTCTTTAAGTGCTCTCAATGCGAATTGGCATTCTCAAGGAGAGACGATGTCCGACGTCACGAGTTAACCCACATCTCCAGAAAAACCTACAAATGTGAAGAGTGTGCCATGGAGTTTGGCAGAAAAGACAATCTTTTACGACATCAAAGAAAGCCGCACAATAATAAGCGAAAACGTTCTGAAGATGAAAGGATTCCCCAAAAGAAACAAAAACCAGACCCTGAGGACCCCTGTCAGTTTACAGAAGAAATGAAACGGACCCTATCAACACATAAACTGACGGCAACGGAAGAAACATCAGTTGACCTCACCTTTTTCCTCGAATCCTCGCGGGAGTCACTCCTAACTCATCTGAAAGAAGAATTGACCTCGAAAGGTAGCATTAAATGGTACCTTGTCGTGCAAGTGCGATTCAGGCGAAAAGTTTCCCCTTCTACCTTTGAACACTGTACCCCGTTTTTCCGAAGTAACTGTGTCACAAGCCTACCTACATCATCCCTAAACAGAGAATTGGATTCAGCGTATAAGAAGATTAAGACCTCATTTGAAGAATTTGAAGGAGCACATAGTGGATGGACATTGGATGCCGTACTCCACGCTGAAATGAACATTGGAAAATATATCCCTCTTGCAGGATCTAGTTATATCCCTACTCCAAGAGAATTACTGCTAAAACACGCTATTGTCAATGTATGTAATTCTGACCAAAAATGTTTTGTCTGGTCTGTTTTAGCCTCTTTGTATCCTGCCACAGATAATCCGCAGCGCCTTAACAACTATATACATTTAGAAGACAAATTAAACACATCGGGCTTAATTTTCCCTGTTACAATAAATCAAATATCTAAATTCGAAAAAATGAACAATATTTCTGTTAATGTTTTTGGATATGAGAAAGAGGTGTTCCCACTCTACATCACACCATTCAGATTTAAAGCGCATGCAAATCTCCTTCTGTTATCGGATGATGAAAAGCAGCATTATTGCTCCATTAAGAATATGAGTAGACTTCTCAGTCCTCTCACCAAACATAACGGTGTACGTTTCTACTGTGATTACTGCCTTCACCGTTTCGCAAATGAATCCCTCTTGAAGGATCATGTTCCCTATTGTCGAGAACATGGACCTCAGAGAGTAGAACTCCCAACTGAAGAAGAGAAATGGTTGAAATTCACAAATTTTAAGTTTCAGCAGCTCGTTCCATACGTGATTTATGCCGACTTTGAATCATTCCTAGTGAAAGTGGACACTTGTATGCCTAACCCTGAAAAATCTCACACCACTATCACGGCAAATCATGAACCCTGTGGATTTGCATATCTTGTTGTTGGACATGATGGCTGCAGCTATAAGCCTCCAGTAGTTTATAGAGGTCCTAATGTAGTAGAAGAATTTTTAGAATGTCTGCTTAAAGAAGAAGAAAACATTAAAAATTTACTGTCGATGATAAAGCCAATGCAGCTCTCGAATCATGAAGAGGAATCATTTCACAACGCTACTGACTGTCATATTTGTAAGCATGCCCTAGGAGCAGATCGTGTGAGAGATCACGATCATATAACAGGTAAATTCCGAGGAGCTGCCCATAATTCCTGTAAATGGAACTTTAAGTTAACCAATAGGATTCCAGTTATCTTTCACAACCTAAAGGGATATGACAGCCACCTTATTATGCAGGGAATCGGCAGAATCAAAAATAAGAAGATTAATTGCATTCCCAATAACATGGAAACATACATAACCTTCTCCTTAGGGACATTACATTTTATAGACTCCTATCAGTTTTTAAGCACATCCCTTGAGAAGCTAGTAAATAATTTATCACCAGATGAGTTCCATATTTTAAAGGAACATGTTGAAACTGAACGATTACACCTGGTTTTGAGAAAAGGAGTTTACCCCTATGATTACATTGACAACAGTGAAAAGTTTGAACAAATAGTATTACCACCACGTGAAGCATTTTACAACCAACTCACAGAAGAAGCACTAGGGAAAGAAGACTACACCCATGCAATAAGAGTATGGAATACATTCAACATAAAAAATCTAGGCCAGTATCATGACTTGTACCTGAAGACAGACGTGCTCCTCTTAGCTGATGTTTTCGAAAGTTTCAGAAAACTATGCATCAGATACTATGAAATCGATCCCTGCCATGTTTACACAGCTCCTGGATTAGCCTGGCAAGCATGCTTAAAAATGACAAATGTAAATCTTGAGTTGATAACTGACCCTACAATGTACCTTTTCCTGGAAAAAGGCATACGAGGGGGAATTTCTGTGATATGCAATCGTCTTAGTACAGCAAACAACAAGTATTTGGACACCTATGATCCTCAGTCACCCTCTAAATACATTATGTACTATGATGCCAACAATCTTTATGGATGGGCAATGTCACAATGCCTCCCTCAAAGCGATTTTCGATGGCTTAATAAAGAAGAAATAGCAGATCTAAATATTACGACAATTGCTGACGATGCGAATAAAGGATACATATTGGAAGTTGATTTAGATTATCCAGTTTCTCTACACGACAAGCATAATGATTATCCACTAGCCCCTGAGAAACTTCAGATTACCAGCAGCATGCTATCCCCATATTGTCAAGAGGTTGCCCAAAGCCTTGGAATAAATACAAACCAATCAGTCGTGAAATTAGCCCCAAATCTAAATTCTAAGGAAAAATATGTCCTTCATTATCGAAATCTCAAACAATATTTAACCTTCGGTATGCAGCTGAAGAACATACATCGCGTTTTAGAATTTAATCAGTCTTGCTGGCTAAAACCATATATAGAATTTAATACAGATCAGCGGAAGAAAGCTAGAAACGACTTCGAGAAGGATTTCTTCAAACTGATGAATAATGCTGTGTTTGGAAAAACGATGGAAAATTTGAGAAATCGAGTGAAAATTGAATTGACTCAGAGCCCGAAGAGAGTATGTAAGCTCGTAGCATCCCCTGCTTTTCACGCTTTTCGTGTTTTTGACAACGACCTTGCATGTGTGCAATCAAAGCTAACTAAATTGAAACTCAACAGGCCTATTTATGCTGGTTTCAGTATTCTAGATATTAGTAAACTATTGATGTATAGCTTTCATTATGACTATATTAGTCCGAAATATGGAGAAAAAGCTAAATTATTGTTTACTGATACAGATTCACTGTGCTACGAGCTTCAAACCGAGGACGTGTATGCTGATATGAAAGACGATATAGATCATTTTGACACGTCCGACTATCACATTGATCATGTTTTGCATAGTACACATAATAAAAAGGTACTAGGTGAAATGAAAGATGAACTTTCGGGAGTACCTATCAAACAATTTTCAGGGCTTCGTTCTAAAATGTATTCCCTACAGAGTTTACATGAGGAGAAGAAGACGGGGAAAGGAGTCCCCAAATACATCGTAAAAAGAACCCTTCGTCACAAGGATTACAGAGACTGCTTAATAAACAAATCACCTTGTCGAGTAGATTTGACAAGGATTCAAAGTAGCAGCCACCATCTTCATACAGTGAAAGGTGTAAAGCTTGGTTTGTCACCATTTGACGATAAAAGATATATTTTAGAAAATGATTATGACACCCTTTCGTACGGTCACTACAAAACACTGAAAAAATAACATAGCAGAAAAAACGAATATTTCACTGTGATTTTTAATATGCTTGAGCTATTTATGTATAAAAAATATGATAATTTTATCCAAATGTGTGCATATAACCCCCTATATATGTAAAAATAATACATGTTATTATTATATGTAGATAGCTGTATGAAAAAACCATTTCCTCTGTTAACCTGCATTTTTTTTTTGTAAGCAGGCTGTAAAGTATAATCAATGTGAAAAAGCATCATTGTGAAATGTATAAAATTGTAAACCAATGGAAATCATTACATGTGCACGCATTGTCATTGTTTCACCTAATACTTTGAAATCAATAAAAATTTTTAAATGAAATATATGTGTCGTCTGAGTCTTATCCTTGGCAAGTGGAGCGATAAACAAGCGTTAGCCGCTTCTCACGTGACTTACTCCGCATGCACCTGTGATGCTGACTCACTTCCACCCGCTCATATCCTGTTGGAAGGTCAGACCTCACTCACTGCGAGAAAGCTCTTCTAGGATCCATTTCTGGGATTACACTTATAATAAAAGGTGAGTAATTCTCTAAATTTTCATGGTTTATCAAACATTACTTATAATTTCGTGATGTAGTGACGTTCTCAAGTATTAAGAAGTGATGAAAACATAAGATTTCCTTTCAAAGTTATCGTAACTCGCTTGTTTGCTTGTTACCGGAACAAGCCTCCTAGAAATCAACGTCTTTTTTTTTAAAGCAATCACCTCTCAAAAGCACCGGGACTTCAATAAATGCTCTGAGTGCTGTGTTTATGAAAAATATATCAGTACGGGATGAAATTCTAATTTTTACTTTGCAGAGACGAGAACTTTACGTAGATTTTTACAGAGAAATAATCGAAATTATTGCATCAGCCATTTAGCGATAAAGTATTTTAGAGCAGATTTTTACTGAATATTAATACTTTAGAATAAAGGATAATTTCCTGTATATAATACAGAGGTGTACAGACGAATTTTATTTCCTACGAATAAAAAACAAAAATAGGATTTTCATACTGTTATTCGAATTACTCACTTACCACTTATTTCAACTGTTTAGTAAAAAAAAAATACATTTAATTCCCAGATTTTTAACGACTGAGATAAAAAAATATATGCTTACCTACATTAAAATACAATGTAAAATAGCGAAAATTCACCACTAATTTCAGCTGCTTAATATCAAGAAATACAGACGATTTCCTGTTTCTTTTTTTAGCATTGCACATAAGAAAAAAAGACTAGCGAACGTATCAACATGTACCTCTGATACTTAAATATGACATGCTCTGTGTTTCAATATTACACATTTTTTCAGTAGTTTACGCATTAATTACTAATTTTTTTTTTTCATTCAACAGTTAAGTATCCCAATTGGAAGTAATGTGAGCAATATTTCCTGTTTAAATGCATCTCTCTACAAAAAGATTTTCTTTCAAAGTTATCGTAACTCGCTGGCTTGCTAGTTCATTACATGGCCCGAATCGAGCCACATCGAAATCAACGTTTTTTTTTTCTTTAGAAGCGATCACTTCTCAGAAGTAGAAGACTTTCAATAAATGCACCGAGTGCTGTGTTTATGAGAAAATTATCAGCACGGAATGAAATTCTAATTTTTTTTTTTACTTTGCAGAGACGTAGATTTTTACAGAGAAATAATCGAAATTATTGCATCAGCCATTTAGCGATAAAGTGTTTTACTGAATATTAATACTTTAGAATAAAGGATAATTTCCGGTGTATAATACAGAGGTGTACAGACGAATTTTATTTCCTATGAATAAAAAAAAATAGAATTTTCATACCGTTATTCGAATTACTCAGTTAATTCACCACTTATTTCAACTTAAAAAAAAATACATTTAATTCCCAGATTTTTTAACGACTGAGATAAAAAAATAATATGCTTACCTACATTAAATACAATGTAAAATAGCCAAAATTCACCACTAATTTCAGCTGCTTAATATCAAGAAATACAGACGATTTCCTGTTTCTTTTTTTTTAGCATTGCACATAAGAAAAAAAGACTAGTGAACGTATCAACATGTACCTCTGAGACTTAAATATGACATGCTCTGTGTTTCAATATTACACATTTTTTCAGTATTTTACACATTAATTACTTACTTTTTTTCATTCAACAGTTAAGTACCCAATTGGAAGTAATGTGAGCAATATTTCCTGTTTAAATGCATCTCCAGAAATCCGCTTTAAAACATTTTCTTATAATTTAAGGGGAAAATAAAGAATTTTAATTGAATTTCTTTTAACACTATATACTTAATATATTGTAATCAACGTATTCTATATACAAAACGAATTAATACAGCCTAGTTACTGGAAATTAACATAATGTTGAAGTGTTTTCTACCTAAAGATTAAAAAAAAACCTGAACACTTTAATTTTAATTACATTTTCAGCCACTAGATGGCGACACAGTTACTATTAGACCTTGGGACAGACGAGAGAAACTTGAAGCCTTTGCTCAGAGCGCCACCTAGCGGGATTTTCAGTAGTTTAGTCGCAACCGGACGGTTCCCCTTGCGTCAAAGTCCAGGTGGTGACGTCAGAGGGGAAAGCACTGTGCAAAGGGGGAACCGTCGGGTGGCACTAAACTACTGAAAATCCCGCTAGGTGGCGCTCTGAGCAAAGGCTTCAAGTTTCTCTCGTCTGTCCCAAGGTCTAATAGTAACTGTGTCGCCATCTAGTGGCTGAAAATGTAATTAAAATTAAAGTGTTCAGGTTTTTTTTTAATCTTTAGGTAGAAAACACTTCAACATTATGTTAATTTCCAGTAACTAGGCTGTATTAATTCGTTTTGTATATAGAATACGTTGATTACAATATATTAAGTATATAGTGTTAAAAGAAATTCAATTAAAATTCTTTATTTTCCCCTTAAATTATAAGAAAATGTTTTAAAGCGGATTTCTGGAGATGCATTTAAACAGGAAATATTGCTCACATTACTTCCAATTGGGTACTTAACTGTTGAATGAAAAAAAGTAAGTAATTAATGTGTAAAATACTGAAAAAATGTGTAATATTGAAACACAGAGCATGTCATATTTAAGTCTCAGAGGTACATGTTGATACGTTCACTAGTCTTTTTTTCTTATGTGCAATGCTAAAAAAAAAGAAACAGGAAATCGTCTGTATTTCTTGATATTAAGCAGCTGAAATTAGTGGTGAATTTTGGCTATTTTACATTGTATTTAATGTAGGTAAGCATATTATTTTTTTATCTCAGTCGTTAAAAAATCTGGGAATTAAATGTATTTTTTTTTACAGTTGAAATAAGTGGTGAATTAACTGAGTAATTCGAATAACGGTATGAAAATTCTATTTTTTTTTATTCGTAGGAAATAAAATTCGTCTGTACACCTCTGTATTATACACTGGAAATTATCCTTTATTCTAAAGTATTAATATTCAGTAAAACACTTTATCGCTAAATGGCTGATGCAATAATTTCGATTATTTCTATGTAAAAATCTACGTAAAGTTCTCGTCTCTGCAAAGTAAAAATTAGAATTTCATCCCGTACTGATATATTTTTCATAAACACAGCACTCAGAGCATTTATTGAAGTCCCGGTGCTTTTGAGAGGTGATTGCTTTAAAAAAAAAGACGTTGATTTCTAGGAGGCTTGTTCCGGTAACAAGCAAGCAAGCGAGTTACGATAACTTTGAAAGGAAATCTCATGTTTTCATCACTTCTTAATACTTGAGAACGTCACTACATCACGAAATTATAAGTAATGTTTGATAAACCATGAAAATTTAGAGAATTACTCGCCTTTTATTATAAGTGTAATCCCAGAAATGGATCCTAGAAGAGCTTTCTCGCAGTGAGTGAGGTCTGACCTTCCAACAGGATATGAGCGGGTGGAAGTGAGTCAGCATCACAGGTGCATGCGGAGTAAGTCACGTGAGAAGCGGCTAACGCTTGTTTATCGCTCCACTTGCCAAGGATAAGACTCAGACGACACATATATTTCATTTAAAAATTTTTATTGATTTCAAAGTATTAGGTGAAACAATGACAATGCGTGCACATGTAATGATTTCCATTGGTTTACAATTTTATACATTTCACAATGATGCTTTTTCACATTGATTATACTTTACAGCCTGCTTACAAAAAAAAAAATGCAGGTTAACAGAGGAAATGGTTTTTACATACAGCTATCTACATATAATAATAACATGTATTATTTTTACATATATAGGGGGTTATATGCACACATTTGGATAAAATTATCATATTTTTTATACATAAATAGCTCAAGCATATTAAAAATCACAGTGAAATATTCGTTTTTTCTGCTATGTTATTTTTTCAGTGTTTTGTAGTGACCGTACGAAAGGGTGTCATAACCATTTTCTAAAATATATCTTTTATCGTCAAATGGTGACAAACCAAGCTTTACACCTTTCACTGTATGAAGATGGTGGCTGCTACTTTGAATCCTTGTCAAATCTACTCGACAAGGTGATTTGTTTATTAAGCAGTCTCTGTAATCCTTGTGACGAAGGGTTCTTTTTACGATGTATTTGGGGACTCCTTTCCCCGTCTTCTTCTCCTCATGTAAACTCTGTAGGGAATACATTTTAGAACGAAGCCCTGAAAATTGTTTGATAGGTACTCCCGAAAGTTCATCTTTCATTTTACCTAGTACCTTTTTATTATGTGTACTATGCAAAACATGATCAATGTGATAGTCGGACGTGTCAAAATGATCTATATCGTCTTTCATATCAGCATACACGTCCTCGGTTTGAAGCTCGTAGCACAGTGAATCTGTATCAGTAAACAATAATTTAGCTTTTTCTCCATATTTCGGACTAATATAGTCATAATGAAAGCTATACATCAATAGTTTACTAATATCTAGAATACTGAAACCAGCATAAATAGGCCTGTTGAGTTTCAATTTAGTTAGCTTTGATTGCACACATGCAAGGTCGTTGTCAAAAGCACGAAAAGCGTGAAAAGCAGGGGATGCTACGAGCTTACATACTCTCTTCGGGCTCTGCGTCAATTCAATTTTCACTCGATTTCTCAAATTTTCCATCGTTTTTCCAAACACAGCATTATTCATCAGTTTGAAGAAGTCCTTCTCGAAGTCGTTTCTAGCTTTCTTCCGCTGATCTGTATTAAATTCTATATATGGTTTTAGCCAGCAAGACTGATTAAATTCTAAAACGCGATGTATGTTCTTCAGCTGCATACCGAAGGTTAAATATTGTTTGAGATTTCGATAATGAAGGACATATTTTTCCTTAGAATTTAGATTTGGGGCTAATTTCACGACTGATTGGTTTGTATTTATTCCAAGGCTTTGGGCAACCTCTTGACAATATGGGGATAGCATGCTGCTGGTAATCTGAAGTTTCTCAGGGGCTAGTGGATAATCATTATGCTTGTCGTGTAGAGAAACTGGATAATCTAAATCAACTTCCAATATGTATCCTTTATTCGCATCGTCAGCAATTGTCGTAATATTTAGATCTGCTATTTCTTCTTTATTAAGCCATCGAAAATCGCTTTGAGGGAGGCATTGTGACATTGCCCATCCATAAAGATTGTTGGCATCATAGTACATAATGTATTTAGAGGGTGACTGAGGATCATAGGTGTCCAAATACTTGTTGTTTGCTGTACTAAGACGATTGCATATCACAGAAATTCCCCCTCGTATGCCTTTTTCCAGGAAAAGGTACATTGTAGGGTCAGTTATCAACTCAAGATTTACATTTGTCATTTTTAAGCATGCTTGCCAGGCTAATCCAGGAGCTGTGTAAACATGGCAGGGATCGATTTCATAGTATCTGATGCATAGTTTTCTGAAACTTTCGAAAACATCAGCTAAGAGGAGCACGTCTGTCTTCAGGTACAAGTCATGATACTGGCCTAGATTTTTTATGTTGAATGTATTCCATACTCTTATTGCATGGGTGTAGTCTTCTTTCCCTAGTGCTTCTTCTGTGAGTTGGTTGTAAAATGCTTCACGTGGTGGTAATACTATTTGTTCAAACTTTTCACTGTTGTCAATGTAATCATAGGGGTAAACTCCTTTTCTCAAAACCAGGTGTAATCGTTCAGTTTCAACATGTTCCTTTAAAATATGGAACTCATCTGGTGATAAATTATTTACTAGCTTCTCAAGGGATGTGCTTAAAAACTGATAGGAGTCTATAAAATGTAATGTCCCTAAGGAGAAGGTTATGTATGTTTCCATGTTATTGGGAATGCAATTAATCTTCTTATTTTTGATTCTGCCGATTCCCTGCATAATAAGGTGGCTGTCATATCCCTTTAGGTTGTGAAAGATAACTGGAATCCTATTGGTTAACTTAAAGTTCCATTTACAGGAATTATGGGCAGCTCCTCGGAATTTACCTGTTATATGATCGTGATCTCTCACACGATCTGCTCCTAGGGCATGCTTACAAATATGACAGTCAGTAGCGTTGTGAAATGATTCCTCTTCATGATTCGAGAGCTGCATTGGCTTTATCATCGACAGTAAATTTTTAATGTTTTCTTCTTCTTTAAGCAGACATTCTAAAAATTCTTCTACTACATTAGGACCTCTATAAACTACTGGAGGCTTATAGCTGCAGCCATCATGTCCAACAACAAGATATGCAAATCCACAGGGTTCATGATTTGCCGTGATAGTGGTGTGAGATTTTTCAGGGTTAGGCATACAAGTGTCCACTTTCACTAGGAATGATTCAAAGTCGGCATAAATCACGTATGGAACGAGCTGCTGAAACTTAAAATTTGTGAATTTCAACCATTTCTCTTCTTCAGTTGGGAGTTCTACTCTCTGAGGTCCATGTTCTCGACAATAGGGAACATGATCCTTCAAGAGGGATTCATTTGCGAAACGGTGAAGGCAGTAATCACAGTAGAAACGTACACCGTTATGTTTGGTGAGAGGACTGAGAAGTCTACTCATATTCTTAATGGAGCAATAATGCTGCTTTTCATCATCCGATAACAGAAGGAGATTTGCATGCGCTTTAAATCTGAATGGTGTGATGTAGAGTGGGAACACCTCTTTCTCATATCCAAAAACATTAACAGAAATATTGTTCATTTTTTCGAATTTAGATATTTGATTTATTGTAACAGGGAAAATTAAGCCCGATGTGTTTAATTTGTCTTCTAAATGTATATAGTTGTTAAGGCGCTGCGGATTATCTGTGGCAGGATACAAAGAGGCTAAAACAGACCAGACAAAACATTTTTGGTCAGAATTACATACATTGACAATAGCGTGTTTTAGCAGTAATTCTCTTGGAGTAGGGATATAACTAGATCCTGCAAGAGGGATATATTTTCCAATGTTCATTTCAGCGTGGAGTACGGCATCCAATGTCCATCCACTATGTGCTCCTTCAAATTCTTCAAATGAGGTCTTAATCTTCTTATACGCTGAATCCAATTCTCTGTTTAGGGATGATGTAGGTAGGCTTGTGACACAGTTACTTCGGAAAAACGGGGTACAGTGTTCAAAGGTAGAAGGGGAAACTTTTCGCCTGAATCGCACTTGCACGACAAGGTACCATTTAATGCTACCTTTCGAGGTCAATTCTTCTTTCAGATGAGTTAGGAGTGACTCCCGCGAGGATTCGAGGAAAAAGGTGAGGTCAACTGATGTTTCGTCCGTTGCCGTCAGTTTATGTGTTGATAGGGTCCGTTTCATTTCTTCTGTAAACTGACAGGGGTCCTCAGGGTCTGGTTTTTGTTTCTTTTGGGGAATCCTTTCATCTTCAGAACGTTTTCGCTTATTATTGTGCGGCTTTCTTTGATGTCGTAAAAGATTGTCTTTTCTGCCAAACTCCATGGCACACTCTTCACATTTGTAGGTTTTTCTGGAGATGTGGGTTAACTCGTGACGTCGGACATCGTCTCTCCTTGAGAATGCCAATTCGCATTGAGAGCACTTAAAGAGGTTATTTCCATCATGATTTCTCTTATGGCGAATGAGATGGGTCTGATGAATGAAAACCTTCTCACATATATCGCATGGATACATTATGTAGCAATGACTTCTAAAATAACTGATACTACACGAGGACGTGGAGAACTATCACTATTGCCTTCTAACAGTTGTAAAAATCACGGAGAAGCAGCAGCAGCAGAGAACTGTCACTGTCAACGTCTGACAACAGAATGAGGAATCTGATTGATTATACTAGGACTATCCACAGAAACTGGAATAAAAGACTGTCCCGCAGAAACGAAAAGAAACAATGCTATTGGGTAAAAAAATTACTTAAAAGAAAAAAAAAAAACTCTGATTTAAAAAAAATAAATTATGTAAATTATTGAAGGAAATATTGACCCGTTTGTGTGGTGGAAAGACCCGCCTCCGCTTTAGAACACAGGGAGGCGGGTCCCATAGGATTAACATTGACCCGCCTCTGTTCCAGAACTCTCCTTTACTCACTACTTCCGTAGCCCATGGGTTGGGTTGGGTTGTTTTACCTCCGAGCGGCACTTTTTTGCACACCATGGGCTAAATGGCCAGGTCACATGGACCCCGAAGGCTCAGAGAAGGTTGGGAGAGGGGACCCACTGGAACAGCTGTTGTTGGGAGACAGATGGTATCCTCCCGTCAAGGCCATCCAGCGTGTTCTTTAACGTTGAGTTGTTTTACCTCTGAGCGGCACTTTTTTGCACACCATGGGCTAAATGGCCAGGTCACATGGACCCCGAAGGCTCAGAGGAGGTTGGGGGAGGGGACCCACTGGAACAGCTGTTGGGAGACAGATGGTAGCCTCCCGTCAAGGCCATCCAGCGTGTTCTTTAACGTTGAGTTGTTTTACCTCTGAGCGGCACTTTTTTGCACACCATGGGCTAAATGGCCAGGTCACATGGACCCCGAAGGCTCAGAGAAGGTTGGGGGAGGGGACCCACTGGAACAGCTGTTGGGAGACAGATGGTAGCCTCCCGTCAAGGCCATCCAGCGTGTTCTTTAACGTGCACAGGGTATGTCTCTCCCGCACACGGGGCCACGGCTTAACGTCCCATCCGACGGACGACGGCCTTTCCAAGCCCATCGGTGTCCCCTACTGACCGTGGGCAGGGCGGGGAATTTTGCGGAGATAAATCTCAACGCTGACCCAGCTGGGACTCGAACCTGGGAACTACAATGTATGTATGTATGTATGTATGTATGATGGCAAGCCAATTAAGCTACAGCTTAGGACCTCGCAATTATGAGGGGCGTCAAAAATTTAAGTTTGAAGTGTGACGAATTTTCTCTTTATATTCAAATTAATCTATTGTGCAAACAACGTTCATCTCAGTTTTACAGAGTAATTATTGTACATCAATACTAGTATAATATTTTTACTACATTAGTTTCATATTTAGTTTCTAATGTTCTGTTCAATCAGAATGCTAAATATATAACTTATTTCGACATTCGAATTTTTTGGGACCTCAAATTTATTTTAGCTTGGACCTCAAAAGGTCAAAGTATGGCCCTGATCATTTACAGGAAATTATCGAACTGGGTGTCGATGAGATGGGAACACTTCTAATCACTCTACATACTTGTAAAGGGGCGGGGGGTGGCTCAGTCGGTAGCGCGCCAGGCTCGTAATCTGTAGTTCCCAGATTCGAGTCCCAACTGGGTCATCGTTGAGATTTATCTCCGCAACAATTCCCCGCCCTGCCCCCGACGGGCTTGGAATAGGCCATCGTCCGTCGGATGGGACGTTAAGCCGTGGCACCGTGTGTGGGAGAGCCATACCCTGTGCACGTTAAAGAACACGCTGGATGGCCTTGACGAGGGGCTACCATCTGTCTCCCAACAGCTGTTCCAGTGGGTCCCCTCCCCCAACCTTCTCTGAGCCTTCGGGGTCCTTGTGACCTGGCCATTTAGCCCATGGTGTGCAAAAAAGTGCCGCTCAGAGGTAAAACAACCCATACCTGTAAAACAATCTTTTATTTACAAATATATTTACATAAACTTAAACGTAATATATAGTGACCCTTCACTAGGACCTCGCGCTAATAAAGGCGAACCTTGACCAAACACTGGCCGCTGTTGGAAACCTGGAGGGGGAAAAAATCTGACCTGGGACAGAGCCTGTCTGATAACAATGCAAAATGTGGAAGAAACAAGAATAGTCTTCATCCTCGCTTTTTATGTCAATCACATAAGTTTTATTAGCAGAGACGTCAATAAAGGTACGACATGCTGAACTGGGCTCACCTGTCAAACAGGAAGTTGGTTTCTTGTTCATCCTCTCACATCCGGTGGTCATGATTTTCTCAGGGCTGGAGGCTGGCAGAGATATGATTATTACAGAGGGGGTTTCTTTCTGAAAATGAGCATTCCATATTCACTAGAAAAAATTGAACTTTCTGATTAGTTAATGCGAATTCACTTTTCATATGTGAGAAAAATTTGTCAAAATATTTGATTCCCAAGGCATACTGTCAGAATAGTATTGCATCTGATTGATAATTAAACTGGGGCGGGGGTGGCTCAGTCGGTAGCGCGTCAGGCTCGTAATCTGTAGTTCCCAGGTTCGAGTCCCAGCTGGATCAGCGTTGAGATTTATCTCCGCAAAATTCCCCGCCCTACCCGCGGGTTCCCTCCTTTCAACCTTCTCTGAGCCATCGGGGTCCTTATGTTAGCCCACCGTGTGCAAAGAAAGTGCCGCTCAATGCAACAACCCAATGCAAAAGATCTATTTGAAAGCACAGAGAAGGAAATTTTGGTGGTAGAACGTAATGCTCGAGGAGTGCCTATTAGCCGACTTCTGTCTCTTAACCAGAGGCGGGCAGAGGGGGAGCAACGTTTCCTTTAAAATTTATAAAAATAAACTAAAAATTTATTTTGGATTAAATAGATACTAATAAAATATCATGATCTACGGGACCTGGGTTCGAGCCCCGGGTAAGGCATGGATGTTCGTGTTGGGGCGGGGATGGCTCAGTCGGTAGCGCTCCAGGCTCGTAATCTGTAGTTCCCAGGTTCGAGTCCCAGCTGGGTCAGCGATGAGATTTATCTCTGCAAAACTCCCAGCCCTGCCCACGGTCAGTAGGGGACACCGATGGGCTTGGAAAGACCGCCGTCCGTCGGATGGGACGTTAAGCCGTTACCCGTGTACGGGAGAGCCATACCCTGTGCACGTTAAAGAACACGCTGGATGGCCTTGACGGGAGGCTATCTTCTGTCTCCCAACAGCTGTTCCAGTGTGTCCCCTCCCCCAACCTTCTCTGAACCTTCGGGGTTCATGTGACCTGGCCATTTAGCCCATGGTGTGCAAAAAAGTGCCGCTCAGAGGTAAAACAACAATAGCAACAAAAATAAAATATCACTCTATGTGTTTTTCCAACTTCCATTAGTAGGAAAATGAAAATTTCATTGTCTTTGAAAACGAGCATCTCATATTGGCCAGTGCAAATGTATTCTTCCAGTTTATTATTTTATCCCAAAAATATAACAAAATAAAAAAATATTTCCCTTCTCTTAAAAAAAATGTTTTTTTTATTTTACGATGCCACTATAACGGGAATAAAAGATGCTTTCAACATTATTAAAAACGTTGCACAAATTTTGAAAATATATTAAAATTAATTTGAAAAATATACAGTGAAAATTTGTATTTTACAATTCTACATATAATTTAGTAGTAATTACGCATTTTTAGTGAATTTTAGTGAATTCAATAAAATGCATTTATTACCCCAGTATTTAGTGTTTTAGATACATAGACATTTGGGGGGGGGGGCTCAGTTGGTAGCGCGCCAGGCTCGTAATCTGTAGTTCCCAGGTTCGAGTCCCAGCTTGATCAGCGTTGAGATTTATCTCCGCAAAATTCCCCGCCCTGCCCACGGTCAGTAGGGGACACCGATGGGTTTGGAAAGGCCGCCGTCCCGTCGGATGGGACGTTAAGCCGTGGCCCCGTGTGAATGAGAGCCATACCCTGTGCACGTTAAAGAACACGCTGGATGGCCTTGACGGGAGGCTACCATCTGTCTCCCAACAGCTGTTCCAGTGGGTTCCCTCTCCTAACCTTCTCTAGTTGGGAGACAGACCCATAGACATTTGGCAGTTTCAGGCATAGTGGCCATTTTCTTGCAGTTTATTTTTCTGTCCAATATCCGCATTCTTCCCTCAGTGAGAAAAAGAACAATGATGGGCTCGATAAGGTTTTCCGTTATGATGGAAAATTAAGCCGTGACCCTGTGTGCAAGGGAGCCATACTCTGTGCACGTTAAAGAACACGGTGCATGACCTTGGTGAGAGGAAACACTCAACTTGTTTTCTAACAGGTGGATCCGTTTCCTTTCCCAATCCAGCTCTCAGGGTTGGGTTGTTTTACCTCGGAGCGGCACTTTTTTGCACACCATGGGCTAAATGGCCAGGTCACATGGACCCCGAAGGCTCAGAGAAGGTTGGGGGAGGGGACCCACTGGAACAGCTGTTGGGAGACAGATGGTAGCCTCCCGTCAAGGCCATCCAGCGTGTTCTTTAACGTGCACAGGGTATGGATCTCCCGCACACGGGGCCACGGCTTAACGTCCCATCCGACGGACGGCGTCCTTTCCAAACCCATCGGTGTCCCATACTGACCGTGGGCAGGGCGGGGAATTTTGCGGAGATAAATCTCAACGTTGAGTCTAATATGGACTTCAAAGCCTATCTTTGAGAGAAAAGATTTAGAAATTCAAATGCCTGCCTCCCACAAACTGAGCAATCATTTCATTTTTCGAAGCATCGTCAAAAACGTTAGATAATTAAATTAATATCAAATGCAAAAGCCTGAAAAAATGAATGCCAAAGGGTTAAATTTCAAGCATTCGACCAAATTAAAAAGCATCCAACAATTAAGAATTGCTGTAAACATGTGCTTTAGGCTTCACTGCAGAGACCAACGGGAGCATTAAGAGATCCTCCCTCAAAAACTTCCCTCCCCGAGACACTTTTTCTCGTGGTATTCGTGGCGCTGGATCGTTCCGAATTCCTGGCACCCGTTGCCCACCAGCCAACAGCAGAGGCACCTGGCGAGAGCTTCGAGGGTAGGGGTCGCACGTGTCGTACCCCCGGCCGCAGTGCTGCCACGGTTCAGATGTCTGGCCAGACAAAAACCTCGCCACGCGGACGGTGTGACAGCGTGCGGCGCGAGGTTCCCACGGACCCCCCTGCCCTGGGGGGCAGTGCCCCCTTGACCCCCCACCTCCGCCGCGGCACGACCTGGCAGCTGGCTCCTGACTGGTCCACGTGCCCGTTGTCCGGGCAACGGGCCAGCGTGCGCCCTGAGCTGCTGCAGCTTTGGCGGCAGGCTGTGTTGGCGACGGTCCTGTTACCTACCTGCCACGGAATCCGACCAAAGGGACAGTGCGGGAACCCAAGGGAACTGTAGAAGCGAAGGGCATAAAAGGCGGTTATCTCGAAGAGCGCCGGAGCCATTTCGTGTCATGAGGGAAAAAGTTCTTAAGCATGCAATGTTGATGAATGACGCTTTTTTTTTGGCTCCTTTTGCTTCATAGCAGCATTTTTTTTTTGTGAGAATAAGACAAAGTGCGGGGTTTGGGAAACACTAATTTGGGAATGAGTACATTGAAATTTCTTAGGGCGAAAAACCAGGGGCGTATTACCATCAGCTTGGGCCCCTGATACAACGTTTCTTCATGGGCCCTGATGCAACGCTTCTTTATGGGCCCTGATGCAACGCTTCTTTATGGGTCCTTATGCAACGCTTCTTCATGGGCCCTGATGCAACGCTTCTGGGCCCATGAAACAACGCTTCTTTATGGGCCCTAATGCAACGCTTCTTCATGGGCCCTGATGCAACGTTTCTTCATGGACCCTGATGCAACGCTTCTATATGGGCCCTGATGCAACGCTTCTTTATGGGCCCTGATGCAACGCTTCTTTATGGGCCCTGATGCAACGCTTCTTTATGGGCCCTGATGCAACGCTTCTTTATGGGCCCTGATGCAACGCTTCTTCATGGGCCCTGATGCAACGTTTCTTCATGGGCCCTGATGCAACGCTTCTATATGGGCCCTGATGCAAAGCTTCTTTATGGGCCCTGATGCAATGTTTCTTCATGGGCCCTGATGCAACGTTTCTTCATGGGCCCTGATGCAACGCTTCTTTATGGGCCCTGATGCAACGCTTCTTTATGGGTCCTGATGCAACGCTTCTTTATGGGCCCTGATGCAACGCATCTTTATGGGCCCTGATGCAACGTTTCTTTATGGGCCCTGATGCAACGCTTCTTTATGGGCCCTGATGCAACGCTTCTTTATGGGCCCTGATGCAACGCTTCTTCATGGGCCCTGATGCAACGTTTCTTCATGGGCCCTGATGCAACGCTTCTATATGGGCCCTGATGCAAAGCTTCTTTATGGGCCCTGATGTAATGTTTCTTCATGGGTCCTGATGCAACGTTTCTTCATGGGCCCTGATGCAATGCTTCTTTATGGGCCCTGATGCAACGCTTCTTTATGGGTCCTGATGCAACGCTTCTTTATGGGCCCTGATGCAACGCATCTTTATGGGCCCTGATGCAACGCTTCTTTATGGGCCCTGATGCAACGCTTCTTTATGGGCCCTGATGCAACGCTTCTTTATGGGCCCTGATGCAGCGCTTCTTTATGGGTCCTGATGCAACGCATCTTTATGGGCCCTGATGCAACGCTTCTTTATGGGCCCTGATGCAACGCTTCTTTATGGGCGCTAATGCAACACTTCTTTATGGGCCCTGATGCAACGTTTCTTCATGGGCCCTGATGCAACGCTTCTTTATGGGCCCCTAGAGCCTCTTTTTAATGTTAAGTAAGAAAACATACTTTGGCGAGTTAAATCCTTGCTAGATTTCTAAAAGTTCTTGTTTGAATCTGGAAGGAATATTTGGACAGTTTCCCTAGAATTTAGACGAACCATTGAAAATCCAGATCTGTGTTAAAAATGTATTTGCTCCCATACGTTAAATAAGTAGTGATATGATTTTGGTATTCTAAAACACAGGTACATAACATGGAATAATAATTTAGGTACATAATGAAAATTAAATTTGTTTGGAAATGCTTGCTGACTTATTAAATAAGTTAGAGCCGTCCCGTGGCGAGGGGTTCGCGCTCTTGGCTAATGATAAAAGGGAACTATGTTCAAGCCTCGGGTAAGACATGGATGTTTGTGTTGTTTTTCCACAGTGGTCTCGCCATTTTCATACAGCATGGATGTTTGTGTTGTCTTTCTGCTGAGCTCTCGTCTTCCTCATAAAGCATGGATGTTTGTGTTGTCTTTCTGCTGAGCTCTCGTCTTCCTCATAAAGCATGGATGTTTGTGTTGTCTTTCTGCTGAGCTCTCGTCTTCCTCATAAAGCATGGATGTTTGTGTTGTCTTTCTGCTGAGCTCTCGTCTTCCTCATAAAGCATGGATGTTTGTGTTGTCTTTCTGCTGAGCTCTCGTCTTCCTCATAAAGCATGGATGTTTGTGTTGTCTTTCTGCTGTCTCGTCTTCCTCATAAAGCATGGATGTTTGTGTTGTCTTTCTGCTGAGCTCTCGTCTTCCTCATAAAGCATGGATGTTTGTGTTGTCTTTCTGCTGAGCTCTCGTCTTCCTCATAAAGCATGGATGTTTGTGTTGTCTTTCTGCTGTCTCGTCTTCCTCATAAAGCATGGATGTTTGTGTTGTCTTTCTGCTGAGCTCTCGTCTTCCTCATAAAGCATGGATGTTTGTGTTGTCTTTCTGCTGAGCTCTCGTCTTCCTCATAAAGCATGGATGTTTGTGTTGTCTTTCTGCTGAGGTCTCGTCTTACTCATAAAGCATGGATGTTTGTGTTGTCTTTCTACTGAGCTCTCGTCTTCCTCATAAAGCATGGATGTTTGTGTTGTCGTTCTACTGAGGTTTCGTCTTACTCATAAAGCATGGATGTTTGTGTTGTCTTTCTACTGAGGTCTCGTCTTACTCATAAAGCATGGATGTTTGTGTTGTCTTTCTACTGAGCTCTCGTCTTCCTCATAAAGCATGGATGTTTGTGTTGTCTTTCTGCTGAGCTCTTGTCTTCCTCATAAAGCATGGATGTTTGTGTTGTCTTTCTACTGAGCTCTCGTCTTCCTCATAAAGCATGGATGTTTGTGTTGTCTTTCTACTGAGCTCTCGTCTTCCTCATAAAGCATGGATGTTTGTGTTGTCTTTCTACTGAGCTCTCGTCTTCCTCATAAAGCATGGATGTTTGTGTTGTCTTTCTGCTGAGGTCTCGTCTTACTCATAAAGCATGGATGTTTGTATTGTCTTTCTACTGAGCTCTCGTCTTCCTCATAAAGCATGGATGTTTGTGTTGTCTTTCTGCTGAGGTTTCGTCTTACTCATAAAGCATGGATGTTTGTGTTGTCTTTCTGCTGAGCTCTCGTCTTCCTCATAAAGCATGAATGTTTGTGTTGTCTTTCTGCTGAGCTCTCGTCTCCCTCATAAAGCATGGATGTTTGTGTTGTCTTTCTGCTGAGCTCTCGTCTTCCTCATAAAGCATGGATGTTTGTGTTGTCTTTCTGCTGTCTCGTCTTCCTCATAAAGCATGGATGTTTGTGTTGTCTTTCTGCTGAGCTCTCGTCTTCCTCATAAAGCATGGATGTTTGTGTTGTCTTTCTGCTGAGCTCTCGTCTTCCTCATAAAGCATGGATGTTTGTGTTGTCTTTCTGCTGAGCTCTCGTCTTCCTCATAAAGCATGGATGTTTGTGTTGTCTTTCTGCTGAGGTCTCGTCTTACTCATAAAGCATGGATGTTTGTGTTGTCTTTCTACTGAGCTCTCGTCTTCCTCATAAAGCATGGATGTTTGTGTTGTCTTTCTGCTGAGCTCTCGTCTTCCTCATAAAGCATGGATGTTTGTGTTGTCTTTCTGCTGAGCTTTCGTCTTGCTCATAAAGCATGGATGTTTGTGTTGTCTTTCTGCTGAGCTCTCGTCTTCCTCATAAAGCATGGATGTTTGTGTTGTCTTTCTGCTGAGCTCTCGTCTTACTCATAAAGCATGGATGTTTGTGTTGTCTTTCTGCTGAGCTGTCGTCTTCCTCATAAAGCATGGATGTTTGTGTTGTCTTTCTGCTGAGCTGTCGTCTTCCTCATAAAGCATGGATGTTTGTGTTGTCTTTCTGCTGAGCTCTCGTCTTCCTCATAAAGCATGGATGTTTGTGTTGTCTTCCTGCTGAGCTCTCGTCTTACTCATAAAGCATGGATGTTTGTGTTGTCTTTCTGCTGAGCTCTCGTCTTACTCATAAAGCATGGATGTTTGTGTTGTCTTTCTGCTGAGGTCTCGTCTTACTCATAATGCATGGATGTTTGTGTTGTCTTTCTGCTGAGCTCTCGTCTTACTCATAAAGCATGGATGTTTGTGTTGTCTTTCTGCTGAGCTCTCGTCTCCCTCATAAAGCATGGATGTTTGTGTTGTCTTTCTGCTGAGCTCTCGTCTTCCTCATAAAGCATGGATGTTTGTGTTGTCTTTCTGCTGTCTCGTCTTCCTCATAAAGCATGGATGTTTGTGTTGTCTTTCTGCTGAGCTCTCGTCTTCCTCATAAAGCATGGATGTTTGTGTTGTCTTTCTGCTGAGGTCTCGTCTTACTCATAAAGCATGGATGTTTGTGTTGTCTTTCTACTGAGCTCTCGTCTTCCTCATAAAGCATGGATGTTTGTTTTGTCTTTCTACTGAGGTTTCGTCTTACTCATAAAGCATGGATGTTTGTGTTGTCTTTCTACTGAGGTCTCGTCTTCCTCATAAAGCATGGATGTTTGTGTTGTCTTTCTACTGAGCTCTCGTCTTCCTCATAAAGCATGGATGTTTGTGTTGTCTTTCTGCTGAGCTCTTGTCTTCCTCATAAAGCATGGATGTTTGTGTTGTCTTTCTGCTGAGGTCTCGTCTTACTCATAAAGCATGGATGTTTGTGTTGCCTTTCTGCTGAGGTCTCGTCTTCCTCAGAGACCTTCTCTATTGTCGAATTGAATTGACCTCTTCCTTCTAGACCTCTGTAGCAAGCAGCTTCTTAAGGGAGCATTTATTTTTATTATTATTTAGTGTGAATGAACATCTATTAGTTTTTTTGAAAAAAATCTTGCAGAACATTATACACAAATTGGAATAGTATATTCAGATATTCAGGACAAATATGCCCTTTGAAACCACATTAGATTTGTTCTGTATGTATCTTATTTAAGCACACTTTCTTAATGCTCGGATTCGCTAGTATTATAGATAAATAAACTACAAAAAGTTAAATATGTAAATGAATATACATATATATACAGGGTGAATCAGAAAAAGTGGGCAAAACTTTACGGGGTGGTAGAACGCAGCTATACGAGCATTATTCGTCATAGAACGTATGGGCGGAACGCAAACGGCGAGCCGCTAGGTGGCGTTCGAAATGGTATAAAAGGGTCGGTCCTCGCATCCAACGGCATTTCTACCGTGGATTGCCGAGAGGATGGCTGGTTATACTAACCACAAAATGGCGGAAATGCACTTTGTGTACTTGTTTTCTGAAGTATCTCCTCTCCTTCTTGTGTTCATTCTTTAAATGTGACAGTGGAAAACTACCTTTTAACTTCTCACCGCTTGCGTTCCAACCATACATTCTATGACGAATATTGCTCGTATAGCTGCGTTCTACCACCCCGTAAAGTTTTGCCCACTTTTTCATATTCATCCTGTATAAGAATATAAATTTAAATAGCACAATGATCAATCGAATGAAATTCTGATACATTCAAACATTGTTTCTTTTATTAAAACAGTCTGTATTCTTTTGCATAAAGATTGATAATTTAAAATCGCTGTGAATGTAGTGGAATAGAACGAAAGAATATACTTTTCTTCAATTGAACGATAAACTAAAATTAGGGGTTCTTAACGTGGGGTACGCGGTAAATTTTTTTGGGGTACGCCGTGAGAGCTCAAAAGTCTCTAGTTCTACGCTAGTTCCCACGGTCAGTAGGGGACACCGATGGGCTTGGAAAGGCCACCGTCCGTCGGAAGGGACGTTAAGCCGTGGCCCCGTGTGCGAGAGAGCCATACCCTGTGCACGTTAAAGAACACGCTGGATGGCCTTGACGGGAGGCTACCATCTGTCTCCCAACAGCTGTTCCAGTGGATCTCCTTCCCCAACCTTCTCTGAGCCTTCGGGGTCCTTGTGACCTGGCCATTTAGCCCATGGTGTGCAAAAAAGTGCAGCTCAGAGGTAAAACAACCCAACGTTAAAGAACACGCTGGATGGCTCTGATGGGAAGCTACCATCTGTCTCCCAACAGCTGTTCCAGTGGGTCCCCTCCCCCAACCTTCTCTGAGTCTTCGGGGTCCTTGTGACCTGGCCATTTAGCCCATGGTGTGCAAAAAAGTGCCGCTCAGAGGTAAAACAACCCAACGTTAAAGAACACGCTGGATGGC
This sequence comes from Ryuthela nishihirai, assembly GCA_038380435.1. Lineage (NCBI taxonomy): Eukaryota > Metazoa > Arthropoda > Arachnida > Araneae > Heptathelidae > Ryuthela > Ryuthela nishihirai. Next base: position 566,888 of record JAWZYU010000017.1, read on the forward strand.
TTTGACGGGAAGCTACCATCTGTCTCCCAACAACTGTTCCAGTGGGTCCCCTCCCCCAACTTTCTCTGAGCCTCCGGGGTCTTTGTGACCTGGCCATTTAGCCCATGGTGTACAAAAAAGTGCCGCTCAGAGGTAAAACAACCCAACCCCTATAAGAGATTTCGTTTCTATTGGGCTGAGCCCCATTTTTATTCTTTCATCACGATCCAACTCTGTCTTTATATCGAGGCTATAAAGTCTTTGGTGGCCTACCAGTATCGCACTGATCAATGCAGCTGCCGGAGTCTGGGTTCGAATCCCTGGTCGTGCCATGGCTGTTCGCGTCTGCCACATCCTGCACATAAATTGCTAACTTTGCGGGTATGAAAACTAATAAAAAAAAACTGGATTCGCATTTATCGTCTGCTGAAAATGGAGAAATTAACGAAGCATTCTTTCTCATGACTCCTGGCCTCCTCAAGGATCAGATGGCCCCCCCTTGCCCTTTCCGTCCAGCCATTTTCGAATTCCTCCCCCTGGAGGCAAAAATCTGGCCCGCGGCTGTCGCTGCAGGTTAACAGTTGACGTCACGTGCAAGCCATTGTCGTGACGTCAGCGAGTACCGTGGGAACGGCGCGCGGCCAGCTGTCGTAAGAACGCCGCGTGAAGTGGGAGGTAAACAGGCGGAATCTGGCATTACGACGGATCTTGATGGCTGCCATCTGCTGGCGTGGGGGGCTTCGGCGCAACACACGTGGAAAGTAGCCTTCATTCACTCGGCAAGAAGAGAAAATGGGATCGTACTTTGTGTGCTCAGCGGCCCGGATGTTTTACCTCTGAGCGGTGCTTTTGCGCACACAATGGGCTAAATGGCCAGGTCACATGGACCCCGAAGGTAACTGCACACGCTCAATGTGGCGGTAACTGCACACGCTCAATATTTTCGTGAGTGAGCCCACACGATCTAGTATCAAAATAATATGACCACCTACAGTCGCTCAAAAAAGTATCCGAACACTATGGTTGATTACAGAATTCAGAAAAAATACCTGGCAACGTTTTTTTTTAAATTAGTGATCTCGTGTTACGTTACTTTTTGACGTGTTCGGAGCGGTTTTTTTGAGCGATTGTACTTAACGCAGTGAACTTTCCGCTAGCAAGAGTAATTAGTTTATTCGTAAATTTTCCGCCCATAAACAACTGCCCCCCGTTGCTGTAGCAACGGTCCTGCCTACTTCTCCTTTTATTTAGTGGGGGGGATATAATTTGAGGTAGCCATGATGCTCGTTATACTCAAAGTTTTCGGTAGAGATTCAATTCGTTACGCTCAGAAGTTGCTTACGCAATTCAGAGAATGTTTTCTTTAAGAGGTTGAGTTGGGTTGTTTTACCTCTGAGAGGCACTTTTTTGCACACCATGGGCTAAATGGCCAGGTCACAAGGACCCCGAAGGCTCAGAGAAGGTTTTGGGAGGGGACCCACTGGAACAGCTGTTGGGAGACAGATGGTAGCCTCCCGTCAAGGCCATCCAGCGTGTTCTTTAACGTTGGGTTGTTTTACCTCTGAGCGGCACTTTTTTGCACACCATGGGCTAAATGGCCAGGTCACAAGGACCCCGAAGGCTCAGAGAAGGTTGGGGGAGGGGACCCACTGGAACAGCTGTTGGGAGACAGATGGTAGCCTCCCGTCAAGGCCATCCAGCGTGTTCTTTAACGTTGGGTTGTTTTACCTCTGAGCGGCACTTTTTTGCACACCATGGGCTAAATGGCCAGGTCACAAGGACCCCGAAGGCTCAGAGATGGTTGGGGGAGGGGACCCACTGGAACAGCTGTTGGGAGACAGATGGTAGCCTCCCGTCAAAGCCATCCAGCGTGTTCTTTAACGTTGAGTTGTTTTACCTCTGAGCGGCACTTTTTTGCACACCATGTGCTAAATGGCCAGGTCACAAGGACCCCGAAGGTTCAGAGAAGGTTGGAGGAGGGGACCCACTGGAACAGCTGTTGGGAGACAGATGGTAGCCTCCCGTCAAGGCCATCCAGCGTGTTCTTTAACGTGCACAGGGTATGGCTCTCCAGCACACGGGACCACGGCTTAACGTCCCATCCGACGGACGGCGGCCTTTCCAAGCACATCGGTGTCCCCTACTGACCGTGGGCAGGAAATTTTGCGGAGATAAATCGCAACGCTGACCCAGTTGGGACTCGAACCTGGGAACTACAGATTACGAATTCTTTAAGGGGTACGAAGAAGTTTGGACGCTTAGCCCTTACTTAGCTTTTAGTTATGATGAGAGAAAGTTGTACGACGAATTTGTTGGTCCTATCTTCTTGCTTTCAGAAGGGGTTCTTTCCTTCTTTTTTTTTGAAAGGGATGGTTGGGTTTTTTTACCTCTGAGCAGCACTTTTTTATCCGCACAATGGTCTAAATGGCCAGGTCACAAGGACTCCGAAGACTCAGAGAAGGTTGGGAGAGGGGACCCACTGGAACAGCTGTTGGGAGACAGATGGTAGCCTCCCGTCAAGGCCATCCACCGTGTTCTTTAATGTGCACAATGTATGGCTCTCTCCCACACAAAAGGCCACGGCTTAACGTCCCATCCGACGGACGGCGGTCCTTCCAAGCCCATCGGTGTCCCCTACTGACCGTGGGCAGGGCGGGGAGTTTTGCGGAGATAAATCTCAACGCTGACCCAGCTAGGACCCGAACCTGGGAACTACAGATTACGAGCCTGGCGCGCTACCGACTGAGCCACCCCCGCTCCTTGACAGGAAGGAGGCTTCGATCTGTCACCTAACAGCTCTCCAGTGGATCTACTTCTCTGAGTCCTTGGGGTCCTTGTGACCTGGCCATTTAGCCAATTCTGTGCAAAAAAAAAAAAGTGCACTCAGAGGTAAAACAACCCAAAACAATTCAAATTCCCTTTGTTTTCGGAAATGATAGCTGAGGTCAAATGGGAAAAGAGGATATCTAGAGAGATGGGAAAAGAGGATATCTAGAGAGATGGGAAAAGAGGATATCTAGAGAGATGGGAAAAGAGGATATCTAGAGAGATGGGAAAAGAGGATATCTAGAGAGATGGGAAAAGAGGATATTTAGAGAGATGGGAAAAGAGGATATCTAGAGAGATGGGAAAAGAGGATATCTAGAGAGATGGGGAAAGAGGATATCTAGAGAGATGGGAAAAGAGGATATGTAGAGAGATGGGGAAAGAGGATATCCAGAGAGATGGGAAAAGAGGATATCCAGAGAGATGGGAAAAGAGGATATCTAGAGAGATGGGAAAAGAGGATATGTAGAGAGATGGGGAAAGAGGATATCCAGAGAGATGGGAAAAGAGGATATCCAGAGAGATGGGGAAAGAGGATATCCAGAGAGATGGGAAAAGAGGATATCTAGAGAGATTTGAAAAGAGGATATCTAGAGAGATGGGAAAAGAGGATATCTAGAGAGATGGGAAAAGAGGATATCTAGAGAGATGGGAAAAGAGGATATCTAGAGAGATGGGAAAAGAGGATATCTAGAGAGATGGGAAAAGAGGATATCTAGAGAGATGGGAAAAGAGGATATCTAGAGAGATGGGAAAAGAGGATATCTAGAGAGATGGGAAAAGAGGATATCTAGAGAGATGGGAAAAGAGGATATGTAGAGAGATGGGAAAAGAGGATATGTAGAGAGATGGGAAAAGAGGATATTTAGAGAGATGGGAAAAGAGGATATCTAGAGAGATGGGAAAAGAGGATATCTAGAGAGATGGGAAAAGAGGATATTTAGAGAAATGGGAAAAGGGAATATCTAGAGAGATGGAAAAAGAGGATATCTAGAGAGATGGGAAAAGAGGATATTTAGAGGGATGGGAAAAGTGGATATCTAGAGAGATGGGAAAAGAGGATATCTAGAGAGATGGGGAAAGAGGATATCTAGGGAGATGGGGAAAGAGGATATCTAGGGAGATGGGAAAAGAGGATATCTAGAGAGATGGGAAAAGAGGATATCTAGAGAGATGGGAAAAGAGGATATCTAGAGATATGGGAAAAGAGGATATCTAGAGAAATGGGAAAAGAGGATATCTAGAGAGATGGGGAAAGAGGATATTTAGAGAGATGGGAAAAGAGGATATTTAGAGAGATGGGAAAAGAGGATATCTAGAGAGATGGGAAAAGAGGATATCTAGAGAGATGGGAAAAGAGGATATCCAGAGAGATGGGAAAAGAGGATATCCAGAGAGATGGGAAAAGAGGATATCCAGAGAGATGGGAAAAGAGGATATCTAGAGAGATGGGAAAAGAGGATATCCAGAGAGATGGGAAAAGAGGATATCTAGAGAGATGGGAAAAGAGGATATCTAGAGAGATGGGAAAAGAGGATATCTAGAGAGATGGGAAAAGAGGATATCTAGAGAGATGGGAAAAGAGGATATCTAGAGATATGGGAAAAGAGGATATCTAGAGAGATGGGAAAAGAGGATATCTAGAGAGAGGGGAAAAGAGGATATCTAGAGAGATGGGAAAAGAGAGGATTTTATTAGCAATATAATGATCGATTAGAAATGCTCTTTCCAATTATTACGTTGTTCAGACATTTCAAATTAGTCTGGTAAATATTCTCTGGCACAGCAAAATTTTAAAAAATTTCCATGCAGGGGAGGACTGGAATGATTTTTCAGTGACGCAACTGTAGCCAGGGGCACTGGCTTCAAATAAAAAATTTGGTTTCTTTTTCAAGATTTCAATATTTAAATTCTTTTCAGAGTTGGTAGGTGAAGCTTAAAATAGGCTTTCCCAATTCTGTGAAATTTCTGTAAAATTACGATTATTAAAAAGTATCCTGCTCCTATGAGGTCCCCGGGGCCCCGCGACACTTATCAGTCCCTACCTGTTTCCATATTATACTGAACGAATGCTGTTGAAAATCGCGCTTTAAATAAATTTGATTATGATCTTTATTTTCAGTCACATATTTCCATTATAAGTGCATGTTTTAGATGTCATAGAGCTTTGAAGTTATCGTAACACTGACTTAACACTGAAATTTAATATTTTGCTACGGCAATGCAGTTCTATTATTGGCAGGCCCTACGGAGAGTTCACTTCGTAGTAGTTTGTCTGTACAGTCGCTCAAAAAAGAATCCGAACACTATGGTTGATTACAGAATTCAGAAAAAATTTCTTGCAACCTGTCACGTGACACGAAGGTTGCCAGATCACTAATTTCTAAAAAAATCGTTGACAGATATTTTTTCTGAATTCTGTAATCAACCATAGTGTTCGGATGCTTTTTTGAGCGACTGTAGGTGGTCATATTATTTTGATACTAGATCGCGTGGGCTCACTCACGGAAATATTCAGCTTGTGCAGTTACCGTTCACAGCAAACTGGAGCGTGTGCAGTAACTACACACGCTCCAGTTTGCTGTGAACGGTAACTGGAGCGTGTACAGTTGCTGTACATGCTCCAGATATTTTTCCTGAATTCTGTAATCACGTGACACGAAGGTTGCCAGATCACTAATTTCTAAAAAAATCGTTGCCAGATATTTTTTCTGAATTCTGTAATCAACCATAGTGTTCGGATACTTTTTTGAGCGACTGTACCACAGCAGAGACGACTGTCAATTTCAGGTGTATTCAATTTGGATCGTGTTTCCTGGGAAAAGATCGTGTTACAATGCTGATCGCAAAATTAAATCAGTTACCGCTCACTTTTTGCCTTTCGAATTCTGAGCATGCTTTCCTTTTTTTTGTCAGCCTATTAGAATTTCGTGGCTGTGGAGGATAAGACAACGAATAGGAAAAGTTTTCTATTCGTCTAAATAAACTTAATAGGACCGAAAAAGTGGTCGTGCACTGGAACTAAAATGTTTGTCTGCAGAATAGTATTTTACATCGAAGTCATATTCAGAGGATGCAGAAATAAAAAAAAAAATTGCATGGAATGGCAACCTTTCCTTCATAGCAGATGACAAGAAACGGAGGCCGCATGTTTTTCTTCCAGCAAACTCTAAGAACATTCCCAAGCTGCAAGAACAACATGCTCTTGCAGCTTCTGAAAGGGTTCCTTCGACGACGTCTGAAATGGAACGATTTTATGGGATTACCTGAAGCTGTATGTCATCAGTCCGTTCCCTAAAACAGTTCGCCAACATTTCGATTCTAGAAAGATATTTTTCAACTTTCTGATTTCGAAGAGATGATAGGCTTGGGAAGGGAACACAGAAGGTAAGATTAAAAAGGGAACACAGAGGATAGTATTAAAAAGGGAACACAGAGGATAGTATTAAAAAGGGAACACAGAGGATAGGATTAAAAAGGAAACACAGAGGATAGTATTAAAAAGGAAACACAGAGGATAGTATTAAAAAGGGAACACAGAGGATAGGATTAAAAAGGAAACACAGAGGATAGTATTAAAAAGGAAACACAGAGGATAGGATTAAAAAAGGGAACACAGAGGATAGTATTAAAAAGGGAGCACAGAGGATAGGATTAAAAAGGAAACACAGAGTATAGTATTAAAAAGGGAATACAGAGGATAGGATTAAAAAGGGAACACAGAGGATAGGATTGGAAAGAGAACACAGAGGATAGGATTGGAAAGAGAACACAGAGGATAGGATTAAAATGGGAACACAGAGGATAGGATTTAAAAGGAAACACAGAGGATAGGATTAAAAAGGAAACACAGAGGATAGTATTAAAAAGGAAACACAGAGGATAGTATTAAAAAGGGAACACAGAGGATAGGATTAAAAAGGAAACACAGAGGATAGTATTAAAAAGGAAACACAGAGGATAGGATTAAAAAAGGGAACACAGAGGATAGTATTAAAAAGGGAGCACAGAGGATAGGATTAAAAAGGAAACACAGAGGATAGGATTAAAAAGGAAACACAGAGTATAGTATTAAAAAGGGAACACAGAGGATAGGATTAAAAAGGGAACACAGAGGATAGGATTAAAAAGAGAACACAGAGGATAGGATTGGAAAGAGAACACAGAGGATAGGATTAAAATGGGAACACAGAGGATAGGATTTAAAAGGAAACACAGAGGATAGGATTAAAAAGGAAACACAGAGGATAGGATTAAAAAGGAAACACAGAGGATAGTATTAAAAAGGAAGCACAGAGGATAGGATTAAAAAGGGAACACAGAGGATAGGATTAAAAAGGGAACACAGAGGATAGGATTAAAAAGAAAACACAGAGGATAGGATTAAAAAGGGAACAGAGAGAATAGGATGAAAAAGAGAACAGAGAGGATAGGATAAAAAAAGGGAGCACAGTGCATAAGATTAAAAAGAAAACACAGAGGATAGGATTAAAAAGGGAACAGAGAGAATAGGATTAAAAAGGAAACACAGAGGATAGTATTAAAAAGGAAACACAGAGGATAGGATTAAAAAGGAAATACAGAGGATAGTATTAAAAAGGGAACACAGAGGATAGGATTAAAAAGGAAACACAGAGGATAGTATTAAAAAGGAAACACAGAGGATAGGATTAAAAAAGGGAACACAGAGGATAGTATTAAAAAGGGAGCACAGAGGATAGTATTAAAAAGGGAACACAGAGGATAGGATTAAAAAGGAAACACAGAGGATAGTATTAAAAAGGAAACACAGAGGATAGGATTAAAAAAGGGAACACAGAGGATAGGATTAAAAAGGGAGCACAGAGGATAGGATTAAAAAGGAAACACAGAGGATAGGATTAAAAAGGAAACACAGAGTATAGTATTAAAAAGGGAACACAGAGGATAGGATTAAAAAGGGAACACAGAGGATAGGATTGGAAAGAGAACACAGAGGATAGGATTGGAAAGAGAACACAGAGGATAGGATTAAAATGGGAACACAGAGGATAGGATTTAAAAGGAAACACAGAGGATAGGATTAAAAAGGAAACACAGAGGATAGGATTAAAAAGGAAACACAGAGGATAATATTAAAAAGGAAGCACAGAGGATAGGATTAAAAAGGGAACACAGAGGATAGGATTAAAAAGGGAACACAGAGGATAGGATTAAAAAGAAAACACAGAGGATAGGATTAAAAAGGGAACAGAGAGAATAGGATGAAAAAGAGAACAGAGAGGATAGGATAAAAAAAGGGAGCACAGTGCATAAGATTAAAAAGAAAACACAGAGGATAGGATTAAAAAGGGAACAGAGAGAATAGGATGAAAAATGGAACAGAGAGGATAGGATTAAAAAAGGGAGCACAGTGCATAAGATTAAAAAGAAAAAACACAGAGGATAGGATTAAAATAGGAACACAGAGGATAGGATTAAAAAAGGGAACACAGAGGATAAGATTAAAAAGCAAACACAGAGGATAGTATAAAAAAGGCAACAGAGAGGATAGGATTAAAAAAGGGAACACAGAGGATAAGATTAAAAAGCAAACACAGAGGATAGTATAAAAAAGGCAACAGAGAGGATAGGATTAAAATGGGAACACAGAAGATAGGATTAAAAAAGGGAACACAAAGGATAGGATTAAAAAGCAAACACAGAGGATAGGATTAAAAAGCAAACACAGAGGATAGTATTAAAAAGGGAACAGAGAGGATAGGATTAAAAAGGGAACAGAGAGGATAGGATTAAAATGGGAACACAGAAGATAGGATTAAAAAGGGAACAGAGAGGATAGGATTAAAAATGGAACAGAGAGGATAGTATTAAAAAGAAAACACAGAGGATAGGATTAAAAAGGGAACAGAGAGGATAGGATTAAAAATGGAACAGAGAGGATAGGATTAAAAAAGGGAATACAGCGGATAAGATTAAAAAGAAAAAGCACAGAGGATAGTATTAAAATGGGAACACAGAGGATAGGATTAAAAAAGGGAACACTGAGGATAAGATTAAAAAGAAAACACAGAGGATAGGATTAAAATGGGAACACAGAGGATAGGATTAAAAAGAAAACACAGATCACAGGATTGGAAATGGAACACAGATGATAAGCTTGTAAACGAAACACATCCATAACAGAAGCATATCCAAGCACGGGCCCATCGGACTAAGCCCCCACCCCCAATAACCCGTTAGGGGTAAATTCCTTTCAATTTCCTTTAAGTAAATAATTGAAATGTATATGAAAAACCCGCGCTTTTCCCGTAAACATTTTCTGTCAACCCTCTCTGGCCTATCTTCGGTACCCAGCTTTTGGGTCCTTGGGGTCCTTATCACCTGGCAATTTAGCCCCTTTGTATATTAAAGTTCCACTCAGAGGTTAAGCAACAAAAAAATTCCCAGGGAGAAGTCCGATATGACCGTATTTTTTGCTTACGATTACATATTCTGATTTGAAGCAGTCACCCGAGGGGCGGGGGTAGCTCAGTCGGTAGCGCGCCAGGCTTGTAATCTGTAGTTCCCAGGTTCGAGTCCCAGCTGGGTCAGCGTAGAGATTTATCTCCGCGAAATTCCCCGCCCTGCCCACAGTCAGTAGGGGACACCGATGGGCTTGGAAAGGCCGCCGTCCGTCGGATGAGACGTTAAGCCGTGGCCCCGTGTGCGGAAGAACCATACCCTGTGCACGTTAAAGAACACGCTCTGGATGGCCTTGACGGGAGGCTACCATCTGTCTCCCAACAGCTGTTCCAGTGGGTCCCCTCCCCCAACCTTCTCTGAGACTTCGGGGTCAATGTGACCTGGCCATTTAGCCCATTGTGTGCAGAAAAGTGCCGTTCAGAGGTAAAACAACCTAACCCAACCCGCAGTCACCCGAAAGGCTCTCTTTCACCGTGCTTCAGTGGAAATGATCGACGCTAGTTTCTTCGATGAAGATCGCGAACTACCTGCCAGAGGTTAAAATTACGATCTGAGTAGACAGCCGGGCCGATCTCTCCCAGAGTCGGGCCTCCTTATTCTTCGGCAGGTATGCTCTGTCGTTCTTCTATAGGACGACAACTCTGTTGGCTCCGTCCCCCGCCAGCTCGGCGTGTGACCGCCTTGCGGGCACGCGCCGCATGACCTGCGTGCCGCCGGGTCACTGGAAGCTCCGGGTGTCGTACACCTCGCTTCGTGACCCGTAACCGTGGTGTGCACCGTCTTGGGATCCTCTTGGTGAGTGTGTCTGATCGGTCTGATGCTGCTTCTCATCCGGACTCTTGACTTCGTGGCAACATCGGTCTCAGACATGCACCTGTAGAGACACGTCACTCAATGCCCTTGCTTTGATGAGGATGAGTGAATCCTCCTCGACAGTCCGAAAGGAAAAAGAGCTGATTTATTAACTCCCTAATACAGTGTATACCTCTTGAACCTGGAGTTGGGTGAAGGAGAAATACACGATCCAGGCTGAAACCGAGACCCATGCCACTTGAGCCGATTGCGCTTTATTACTCACAGGAAATGCACTATGGATGTATTAGGAATAAATCTCAACGCTGGCCCAGCCTTTCTCACTGAGGGGTTTTATTAGGAATAAATCTCAACGCTGGCCCAGCTGGGACTCGAACCGGGAAATTGAGATTACGAGCCTTGAGGTCTAATCATTGTGAAATCAAGTGTTGCGTAGTAAGCTGACAATCACGTGGTCAAAAAACATTTTCGAGAAAGGGAGGGGGGAGGGGCTAAGTCCGATGTTTTCAGTTTTCAGGAAGGGACAAATTCAGTAGGGGCGGGGGTGGCTCAGTCGGTAGCGCATTAGGCTCGTAATCTGTAGTTCCCAGGTTCGAGTCCCAGCTGGGTCAGCGTTGAGATTTATCTCCGCAAAACTCCCGCCCTGCCCACGGTCAGTAGGGGACACCGTTGGCTTGGAAAGGCCGCCGTCCGTCGGATGGGACGTTAGGCCGTGGCCCCGTGTGCAGGAGAGCCATACCCTGTGCACGTTAAAGAACACACTGGATGGCCTTGACGGGAGGCTACCATCTGTCTCCCAACAGCTGTTCCAGTGGGTACCCAACCTTCTCTGAGCCTTCGGGGTCCTTGTGACCTGCCCATTTACCCATGGTGTGTAAAAAAAGTGCCACTCAGAGGTAAAACAACCCAACAACAACACCACTGCAGATGCATCCTCGGCACCCTGATAGTGACACCACTTTGCAACTTAATAATTTTGCATCCATGTCTTTTAGGTTTATTTTATTATTTCTTTTCACTTCTAGCTCTTCCAGAACAACCAATAGTTGAAGATCTTGTTACTTAATGAAAATCTTTATTTGATTGCGGAAGGCTCAACTATAGAGCTCAACAAGCCTAAACTTTCCTGATAATTCCAGCATTTTATTCTGCCAATGAATGATACTTATGTATGAAAAATTTCAGAACAACATTTGATACGAAAATGTGAAATATTTTGAAAATATGGTTTACAAGAGAATGGCAATATTATGTTTAAATTTCATTTCTCATCAGCAATGTGTCGCTCAGTCGGTTAAAAGCCAACTGTCAAGGCCATCCAGCTTGTTTTTTTTAACATGCGCAGAGTATAGTATTCTTGCACACGGGGCCACGGCTTTACGTCACTAACCGAGGGACGGCACCTTTTCCATCGATCGATACCTCCTTTCTCACTGAGGGGTTTTATTAGGAATAAATCTCAACGCTGGCCCAGCTGGGACTCGAACCGGGAAATTGAGATTACGAGCCTTGAGGTCTATCTACTGGGTTAACCTCCGCCCCCTAAAACGAAAATAAAGCATAATACCAATGATGAAATCAGTTACTCAATGTAAACTTGAAGAGAAGATAGGTCACGTAAATTTATTTCCATTACCAGCTGAAAGGATTTTGCTGCCGCCCAATCTTCCTTTGTAGTTAATACGAATTGAATGATTTCGTGATTTGTATTAAGTATGCAAATCATGAAATCATTCAATTCATCTTTTAAATCCTTACGATATGGGCCCTAAAAAGTAGGAAATAAAACTGAGACATATCGATGGTGCAATCAGTCACTGAGCTCGTATTCACTTTCAGATGGAGATAGTGCACCGACAATCTTGTTGTGTATGTAAATCGCCGCACTATCTTCCTTTGGAGCACTACTTTTTAAAGCGCATTTCAGAAAATAGTTTCTTTTTAATTTATTTAAATTTTTAAATTTGTTTACATTTTTTGTTTGTTACTAAAAACATCTATTTTTAGAAACTTTCATTTGATATGACTCATGAGCATTAACCATATATTCCTCCCCTTGCTTTTGGAATCGTGTTTAAGGTAGCCCATGACATTGGGGACGTCACAAACTTTAATTTGATATATAACTCGTTAAGTTCTCCCCCCCCCCCAGCCGCGAAAATCTGCCTTTTTTTTAGGGGGGAGGGACAATGGTGGGAGGCAAAATTCGAAATGGTCTACGACAGTCCTCATATGAGCTTTCATTTGACACCTAACTCGTAATTGTAAGTCCTCGCATTCAGAAGACATAGCGGAATAATTGTTTCATATTTCTCCTTTTTTAGGTGAGGTCAGCGGTCTAGACCACAGTGGTCAAATCATTTCGTAATTGGGAATGGGAAATGTTTTACCTCCAAACGATTCATTTGTGTATACAAATGGCTAAATGGCAAGGTCACAAGGATTCCGAATACTCAGAGAAAGCTGAAGAAGGACACCAATTTGACAGCTGCTGGGAAACGGAAGACTCCCATTATGACCATCCATCGTGTTCTTAGGGTAAACAGGGTATGGCTCTCCTACTCAGAGGTTCCTGTGAACCTCTGAGTAGACTTAAAGTCCCATCCGACGAACTGCGGCCTTCAAAAGTCCATCGACGGCCCCTACTGACAGACAGAAGTGCAGTGGGTTTTGCTGAGGCAAATCTTAACACTGGCCCAAAGTGGGTTGGGTAGTTTTATTTCTCAACGGCGCTTATCTGCACAAAATGAGCTAAATGGACAGGTCGTAAGGATCCCGAATGCTCAGAGAAGGTTGCGGAGGGACCCACTGGAGTAGCTGTTGACAGACAGATGATAGCCTCCTATCAAGGCCATCCAGCGTGTTCTTTAACGTGCACAGGGTATGATTTTCCCTCAAACGGCGGCCATGACTTTATATCTTATCCAACGAACAGTGGTCTTTTCATCCCAGGTGTCCCCCACTACTACTACTTCTCCTTAGACCTTTGGTCGGGGGAAGAGAGGCCTGAGGTGCCTGGACAAAGAAGAATGCCAGCTTTCCCACAAGCGTAAGTGGCGCCGCTCTGCGGAATTTTGCTGAAGCTGAACGTGGCAAATTGGTGTGCAGGCACAAAAGCAACTGTAAGGGGCTATCTGCTCATGCGCAGTACAATCAGTTTAGTCTGTTGCAGCTATGTTTTGTCTTATTCTTGATATATTTAATGTGATTTAATTAGTGATTCAACCTAACACCCATGGCTATTTGAGCATAATGGTAAATAAAATAAAAATAAATAAATACCCCCTCAAGCAGCTGCTTGCCACAGAGGTCTGACAGGAGCCTGTCAGTTTATATGCCATAGTAGGTCTGTGAGGATGGCAGGCCCTCAGCAGAAAAACAACACACACATCCATGCCTTACCCGGGGATCGAACCCAGGTCCCTTAGATCAGTAGCCAAGCGTGCTAACCAAGCTTACCCTAAAGTTATTGAATGAATATTTTATCCCGTTCAGAAGTACATTTTACGATACCCGGAAAAGCCGTTGTATGTTTATTCTGAGTAATTTTTCAGAATTTTTAAAATTAATATGTAAATTAATACACTTAATCATCTTGAGAATATATAAATCGATATATGTTGCAGTTTTGTGTTCCCTGGAGCATATCGATGTATATGGGTTTCTGCACTTTCTTCTAATAATGTAGTTCTTTTTTAATGGTTGATACGAGAAGTGCCGGGGCGGGGGTGGCTCAGTCGGTAGCACGCCAGGCTCGTAATCTGTAGTTCCCAGGTTCGAGTCCCAGCTGGGTCAGCGTCGAGATTTATCTCCGCAAAATTCCCCACCCTGCCCACGGTCAGTAGGGGACACCGATGGGCTTGGAAAGGCCACCGTCCGTCGGATGGGACGTTAAGCCGTGGCCCCGTGTGCGGGAGAGCCATACCCTGTGCACGTTAAAGAACACGCTGGATGGCCTTGACGGGAGGCTACCATCTGTCTCCCAACAGCTGTTCCAGTGGGTCCCCTCCCCCAACCTTCTCTGAGCCTTCGGGGTCCATGTGACCTGGCCATTTAGCCCATGGTGTGCAAAAAAGTGCCGCTCAGAGGTAAAACAACCCAACCCAGCAACCCAACGAGAAGTGCCTGCTGCCATCTGTTGAAAGTTTATACAAGTAAAAAACTCAATATGAATTTGTTATAATATATTAAATATTGTAGATTGTTCAAAATATCAAAATTTTATTGTTGAGCATAGCTACTACGTATTTTACAAAACGAGATATTATTAAGAAAAATAATTTGGAATACTCCTTGCTATTTTCGCCCTAAACTAAAAGAAAGTTAAGAACATATTTTTCAGAGTGAAAGTGTATGTAAAATTAGTCGCGTGGTGTAAGCAATTGAAAACCTTGCTCGGCAGCGAAAAATAATCAGGGGACTTGCTCCTTCCCCTGGCTAGGTGGCTTCACCGCAACGCAGAATTTGCTTTGTTTAGAGGGCGCTGCCATCCAAAAGTTTACATTACGCCTATGGAAGCTGACTCTCTATTCTCACTTAGAAACTCCTTGGCCTGGAGTCACTCGAGGCAAAGAATGTAGAAGGAGAAGAAGTTAAGCTTCCATAGAGATTAATGTGAAATCGAGTATCGTGCATTTGGCGTAGAGGTGAAACGAACATTACAGGGGACGAACGCTTTTGTAGTTACATGTTACTGTCAACTTCTATTCTCTTCGCTTTTCCTATGTAATAATTTCCCATTCATATCCTTGCAGAGTATATTAATATCAATTCTGTTTCCTGTTTCTATGCAACCAAGAAAGCTCTTAATTGTAATAATTTATTCTATAAATTAATTTCAGGCTAATTTCAAATCTTCTCTATCCGTTCAATTTATAATTCTTGGTTCAACGAAAAATAATTCCAATGGAGAAAATAAACCTTTATTAAAATCATGATATTATTTTTTTCAAATACAAAGTGCAGTTACTTTTTTTCCTTTTTTAAAATATAAAATTTTTGATGCATAATTCCTTTGCCCTTTATTGTTTGCTTCCCAGCTTAAACAAATGCACGATACGAATCGAAACACCACTTGAGGTCGCCACTTACGCTTGTCAAAGCTGAACTTCTTTTCCTTATACGTTCTCTGCTCGAGGCAAGTGCTAGAACGGCGGACTGCCAACTGAACATAGCAGTAATTGCACTATGCGAATTTTCGACCACATATTCATATATAAAGAAGCATATAATATAATATCAACGCAATTAAGTTTACAGAATGGAATGTAACAAGCATAATTGCGGTTAATTTTTTGAGGAAAAGTGATTAGAAAATAAATCATTTTCAAAAAGTATTGGTTCTTACAGTAATGAAATGCTATAGAAGGAAGAGTAGCGCCATCTAGTGTCTGTAAGGGGACATACATCAGGGATAAATCTGCAAGTAAAAAAAATCATCATCATCATCATCATCATCCTCAAGCAGCCAAGGGCTACGGAGGTCCAACCAGACCGCGCAGTTTAATTCTCCAAGCATATCTGTCCTGAGCTACATCAGCTGCATCCGGCCACTGTACACCAATTCTAAGAAGGTCCTGTTTGACATTGTCTGCCCACCGCATCCTAGGTCTCCCCCTCCTTCTGAGGCCTCTAGGCACACTGTTCATAACCCTATTCGCCAATCTATAATTATCCATACGGGCAACATGGCCAAACCAGCGGAGTCTCTCTCTGCACAATATGCTGCTTAAAGGAGGTTGCAGACTCCTTTGCCTAACCTCATCATTAGTTACAAAGTTAAACCACCTACTACCCAAGATACTGCGTAAGCATCTAGAATCAAAAGCATCTAGTTTCCTGTTATCTTGCTTACACAGCGTCCACGTTTCACTACCATAACTAACCCTAGAAAGAACCAAACTATTATACAGTCTAATTTTAGTCTTTAGGTGTATACGCCTATTTCTCCACAATCTCCATAGATTCTTAAAAGTCCCGGCAGCAATACCTATTCGTCTGTTAATCTCATGCCGCACATCACCAGTATCAGTTACGCAGCTCCCAAGGTAATTAAACTGTGACACCTGCTCAAGACTGCAACCATTCAGATTAACTGAATCACAACCTGCCTGCCCAATTTTCATCACTTCAGTTTTCTCTCTGTTTATAACCAAACCTACTGCACTACCAGTCTCATCAACAGTTCGAATGAAAGAGTTCATCTCATCAACATCATTTGCCAAAAGGGCTAAATCATCAGCATAATCTAAATCAGAAATTTTCGTATCTCCAGCCCATTTAAGGCCAAAAGCTTTCCCTTGAAGTGAATTTCGCATAACATAATCAACAACCAAACTAAAGAGAAAAGGAGACAAAATGCACCCTTGTCGAACACCAGAAGTAATGCTAAACCAATTGCTACAAGACTTACCAACCCTCACACATGACTCAGTGTTATTATAGAGAGCTTTCATTATGTTAACTAACTTGTCTGGTATACCATATGATCTCACAATCAACCACAAATTATGACGATCAACAGAGTCGAAAGCCTTTTTGAAATCAACAAAGCTAGCAACCAAAGGTTTCTGAAACTCTAAACATTTCTCAAGAATCTGCCTAAGTGAAAATATCTGATCTACACATCCCCTACCACTTCTGAATCCACATTGCTCATCACGCAATTGCCTGTCAACCAGATTCTTAATTCTATTAAGCACAATCATGGAAAGAACTTTACCTGGAACGGAGAGTAGGCTGATACCCCTATAGTTATCACAAGAACTGCGATCACCTTTTTTGAAAATAGGGATAATAATAGCTCTGGTAAAATCTTTAGGAACCATGCCTTTATCATAAAAGTTATTCAAAATTTCAGTCATCCAAATGGTAACTGAAACATTCCCAGCTCTAAGCATTTCCGTAGTAATTTCATCTACCCCTGGGGATTTATGAAGTTTAAGTTTAGAAATAGCCAAACTAACTTCAGATTGTGTTATAGGGCCAACATTAAAGCCAACAATGCATCTATCATCATTGCAAACAATGGGAGTAGAACTAACCACATTGTTTAGAACATCACTGAAATGCTCAGCCCACCTAGCCATGACAGAATCCTCACCTTCTATAACCTTGCCTTGTTTATCCTTCAATCCCTGTATACCTGTTCGTTTTCTACCACACAAAACATTAACTATCTGGTACAGCTCTCTGCTGTTGTGCTGTCTAACTGCTTCCTCAGCTTTGTCAGCAAGGCCATCAAGCCAAAGATTCTTATCAGTAGCTAACTGATCCTTTACACGTTTATTAAGTTCTTTGTAATGCTTTCTATTAGGACTAGTAGGGTACTGATTAAGGACATTCCTGCAGTTCCTTCTTTCTGAAATAAGCTCAAGTGCCTTATCACTTAAATAATTCTGCCTCCTCTGCTCCTTTTTCCCTAAAAGAGTACATTTAGTTTCCAAAAAAGCCTGTTTAAAATGGCCCCATTCTTCCTCAACTTCAGTATTAAGGAAACCATGACTGTCATAATGACTAAGTAACCTGTCATGGTAAGCTTTAGCTATAACTGGGTCTTTCAGAGCTTCAGTATTAAAGGTAAATTTTTTAACCCTAGCACAACACTTTTTAAGTTTAAGTTGCAAGACACTTTTAACAAGGTAATGGTCAGATCCCATTTCAGCTCCCCTATATGCCCTGGTATTTCTAACAGAACTAGCCCATTTGCTGTTAATTAATATATAATCAATCATATTCTTATGCAGCCCATCAGGTGAAACCCATGTGTATTTATGTATGTCGCGGTGTTTGTAATATGTGTTAGTTATTCTGAAACCATTTAGTTTACTTACCTGTAGGAGACGTTGCCCATTGCCATTGCAGCTACCAATACCAAAAGGGCCTATTACTCCTCCCCAAAGGTCAGAGTCGGTACCAACTTTGGCATTGAAGTCACCAAGAACAAGGGTAATATCTCCTTTCTTGACAGAATTCAAAATATCCTGAAGTTGTCTGTAAAACCTATCCTTCTCATCCTCATCAGAATCCTCAGTGGGGGCATAACAGCAGATAACATTCAAGTCTTTAATGCTTGTCTGAAATTTTGCTGTAAGAAACCTTTCATTAATGCACTCATATCCTAGAAGAGCATCACTAGCATGTCTGCTGAGCAGCAGACCCACGCCTTGGTGATGCTTTCCATCCTCCCTCCCTGTAAAGAGAAATTTAACGTTATTTTTAAGTATCTCACCTTTACCTGTCCATCTGGTCTCTTGCAAGCCTAGAATATCTAGGTTATAGCGCTGGAATTCCTGCATGAGGACATCAAGAGAATAATCTCTATGTAATGTCCTCACGTTCCACGTTCCTGCAGAGAGAAAATGATTAGTAGGATTTTTAAAGAAATTAGGTTTATTGAGATTGGTAGGGCCAACAATATCAAACAGGCCCCTGATCGCAGGCATGGGGCAAAGACCTGTTCCTCCTCCACTAAAGGCTGAAGTCACCGATGCTGGTAGGAACTTCAGGCACCACCTTTTCAAGTGGACTTTTTCAAGAACCATATGGCCTGCCTGAGACACATTACTCCAGTTTAGGCTTGACGATGCCCAACTAGCTAAGTAAGGTTCAGGTACCTGCGATGGCCTCTGATTAGGATTATCCACCAGCTGATATAAGGTATCCCATGCCTCTGTTCACTTAGAGCTGGCAACCCAGAAGCAAACAGAAAACACAGCGGCAGACTCTCCCTCAACAGAGGCCCACCAGTGCAACAAGTCCAGGATCCATAATCAAGCTCAAATCCATAAACAAGTCCAGTCTAGTAGGTATAAATGGTCAGCACCAGGACCCTGTGAAGTTGACCACTCCTCAGCAGGGTTGAAAAAAAAAGAAAAAAGTGGCCATAGATGACCAGATCAGTAGGCCATACTGAACTGGCAGCCCTCCCCTTCCGTTCCCTTCCAAAAGAGAATAATATCTCTTTTGAAAGGTACTAACGGCCTGCACCACGAGAAGGCGGGGTCGGACATTAGGTGCTACACCTGGCCGGTTCTGTGCATCATCACTGGGGATTGGTACACAGCTCTCCTTCCAGTTTACGCCTAGCTACCATTTACAAGCCAGTAAAAAAATACGTATATTTAAATATATTTTTTCATTTTTCTATTTTTGACTCAGCCATAAATTTATTTTGAAGTTATTGTAATCCCCTACAATTTCTCTAACTCGAGCAACATTTCATTTCTGTGTAATTGTGACCCAAAATATTTACCGTTGTAAATATATGGCTTTCACTTCCCCTTTAATTCGAGCTAAGGCCGAGTGGTTAGCGCGCTTGGCTACTGATCTAAGGGACCTGGGTTCGAGCCCCGGGTAAGGCATGGATGTATGTGTCGTTTTTCTGCTGAGGTCCTGCCATCCTCTCAGATCTTCCTTATATGGCATATAAACTGACAGGCTCCTGTCAGACCTCTGTGGTAAGCAGCTGCTTGAGGGGGGTATTTATTTATTTTTTTTTATTAATGGGTGATGTGGGGAAATGCCTAGTAGTTCTTTTATTAGTAATTACGCAACACAAAAAGGATTCGCATTTTATTTCTTAAATTTAAAATATTTGCTTTTCTCGCATTCCTCTGAGAAGAGTGGTTGGGTTTGTTTTACCTCTGTGCGGCACTTTTTTGCACACTATGGTCTAAATGGCCAGGTCACAAGGACCCGAAGGCTCAGAGAAGGTTGGGGGAGGGGACCCACTGGAACAGCTGTTAGGAGACAGATGGTAGCCTCCCGTCAAGGCCATCCAGTGTGTTCTTTAACGTTGGGTTGTTTTACCTCTGTGCGGCACTTTTTTGCACACTATGGTCTAAATGGCCAGGTCACAAGGACCCGAAGGCTCAGAGAAGGTTGGGGGAGGGGAACCACTGGAACAGCTGTTAGGAGACAGATGGTAGCCTCCCGTCAAGGCCATCCAGTGTGTTCTTTAACGTTGGGTTGTTTTACCTCTGTGCGGCACTTTTTTGCACACTATGGTCTAAATGGCCAGGTCACAAGGACCCGAAGGCTCAGAGAAGGTTGGGGGAGGGGAACCACTGGAACAGCTGTTAGGAGACAGATGGTAGCCTCCCGTCAAGGCCATCCAGCGTGTTCTTTAACGTTGGGATGTTTTACCTCTGAGCGGCACTTTTTTGCATACCATGGGCTAAATGGCCAGGTCACATGAACCCCGAAGGCTCAGAGAAGGTTGGGGGAGGGGACCCACTGGAACAGCTGTTGGGAGACAGATGGTAGCCTGCCGTCAAGGTCATTCAGCGTGTTCTTTAACGTGCACAGGGTATGACTCTCCCGCACACGGAGCCACGGCTTCCATCCGACGGACTGCGGTGTTTCCAAGCCCATCGGTGTCCCCTACTGACCGTGGGCAGGGCGGGGAGTTTTGCGGAGATAAATCTCAAAGCTGACCCAGTTGTGACTCGAACCTGGGAACTACAGATTACGAGCCTGGCGCGCTACCGAC
The DNA here is from genome assembly GCA_038380435.1 of Ryuthela nishihirai. Classification (NCBI taxonomy): domain Eukaryota; kingdom Metazoa; phylum Arthropoda; class Arachnida; order Araneae; family Heptathelidae; genus Ryuthela; species Ryuthela nishihirai. The sequence goes on from JAWZYU010000017.1 coordinate 587,442, forward strand.
GGAGGCCCCCCCCCCCCCCCCTCTGAGAAGAGTGGATAGATTATTCTGGAAACTCTTCGACTCAAACTTCAAATTTCTGAAATAAACAGATCACTTGTAACATTCATTCAAAGTTTCGACGTTTCCATATTTAGTGATCTCTAACGATGTAAATTAAAACTACTGAAGGATTAAAAAAATGCAAATTATATTTCAATAATACAATCGCTCAAAAAAATAAACGAACACTATGGTTAATTCCAGAATTCAGAAAAAATATCTGCAACGATTTTTTTAGAAATTAGTGATCTGACAACCTTCGTGTACGTACAGTCGCTCAAAAAAGTATCCGAACACTATGGTTGATTACAGAATTTAGAAAAAATATCTGCAACGATTTGTTTTTTTTAGAAATTAGTGATCTAGCAACCTTCGTGTCACGTGACACGAAGGTTGCCAGATCACTAATTTCTAAAAACAATCCTTGCCAGATATTTTTCTGAATTCTGTAATCAACCATAGTGTTCGGACACTTTTTTTGAGCGACTATACCAATCCAACTAAAAATAATTTTCCGATTATCTCTTAAAACAATTGCATTCCGCCCCCCCCCCCCCCCCGAGCGCAAGGGAGTCAACTCATCACTGCCAATGGAGACTTCATGACCGTTACTTCCGCCACTAAAATTTGTAATTTCTAGCATAAATATATTTCTCCAATGTTCATGAGTAATAGATTCCAATGTTCATCATTACCTATCCGACCCGAAAAGGGGGCGGGGGTGGCTCAGTCGGTAACGCGCCAGGCTCGTAATCTGTAGTTCCCAGGTTCGAGTCCCAGCTGGGTCAGCGTTGAGATTTATCTCCGCAAAATTCCCCGCCCTGCCCACGGTCAGTAGGGGACACCGATGGGCTTGAAAAGGCCGCCGTCCGTCGGATGGGACGTTAAGCCGTGGCCCCGTGTGCGGGATAGCCATACCCTGTGCACGTTAAAGAACACGCTGGATGGCCTTGACGGGAGGCTACCATCTGTCTCCCAACAGCTGTTCCAGTGGGTCCCCTCCCCCAACCTTCTCTGAGCCTTCGGGGTCCATGTGACCTGGCCATTTAGCCCATGGTGTGCAAAAAAGTGCCGCTCAGAGGTAAAACAACTCAACGTTAAAGAACACGCTGGATGGCCTTGACGGGAGGCTACCATCTGTCTCCCAACAGCTGTTCCAGTGGGTCCCCTCCCCCAACCTTCTCTGAGCCTTCGGGGTCCATGTGACCTGGCCATTTAGCCCATGGTGTGCAAAAAAGTGCCGCTCAGAGGTAAAACAACTCAACGTTAAAGAACACGCTGGATGGCCTTGACGGGAGGCTACCATCTGTCTCCCAACAGCTGTTCCAGTGGGTCCCCTCCCCCAACCTTCTCTGAGCCTTCGGGGTCCATGTGACCTGGCCATTTAGCTCATGGTGTGCAAAAAAGTGCCGCTCAGAGGTAAAACAACCCAACCCAACCCGAAAAGAATTTTAAATTTAATTCTAAAAAGAAACAATTTTCCCTTAAAACGCAAGGGTTACGTTTTCCCACCTCCTGGGGATAAGTTAAAACTCATTGTTCCCAATGAAAACTTCATGACCGTCACATTCCACAAACCAAAATTTCAATTTTTTACTTTAATGACATCATTTGTAATATTCATTTGAAATGTTGGAAATTTCAACTTTTCCACCGTTAGAGGGCGCAATTATAGCTTTTAGGAGATTTTGAAATCGCATTGTTTCTTCACTCATCCAACACAAAAAGATTTTTTAATTTTTTTTTTAGAAACAGAGAAGTTCGATGTCTACAGACAGAAGATAAAGTGAAACTTTTGTCTCTGAAAAAGGTAAAAACATTATTATGAAATTAAAAGTCACGACTTTTCTTTCCTCCATTAAATCTAAATCCCAATTCATTTCTACCAGCTGGGTCAGCGTTGAGATTTATCTCCGCAAAATTCCCCGCCCTGCCCACGGTCGGTAGGGGACACCGATGGGCTTGGAAAGGCCGCCGTCCGTCGGATGGAACGTAAAGCCGTGGCTCCATGTGTGGGTGAGCCATACCCTGTGCACGTTAAAGAACACGCTGGATGGCCTTGACGGGAGGCTACCATCTGTCTCCCAACAGCTGTTCCAGTGGGTCCCCTCCCCCAACCTTCTCTGAGCCTTCGGGGTCCATGTGACCTGGCCATTTAGCCCATGGTGTGCAAAAAAGTGCCGCTCAGAGGTAAAACAACCCAACGTTAAAGAACACGCTGGATGGCTTGACGGGAGGCTACCATCTGTCTCCCAACAGCTGTTCCAGTGGGTCTCCTCCCCCAACCTTCTCTGAGCCTTCGGGGTCCATGTGACCTGGCCATTTAGCCCATGATGTGCAAAAAAGTGCCGCTCAGAGGTAAAACAACCCAACGTTAAAGAACACGCTGGATGGCCTTGACGGGAGGCTACCATCTGTTTCCCAACAGCTGTTCCAGTGGGTCCCCTCCCCCAACCTTCTCTGAGCCTTCGGGGTCCATGTGACCTGGCCATTTAGCCCATGGTGTGCAAAAAAGTGCCGCTCAGAGGTAAAACAACCCAACGTTAAAGAACACGCTGGATGGCCTTGACGGGAGGCTACCATCTGTCTCCCAACAGCTGTTCCAGTGGGTCCCCTCCCCCAACCTTCTCTGAGCCTTCGGGGTCCATGTGACCTGGCCATTTAGCCCATGGTGTGCAAAAAAGTGCCGCTCAGAGGTAAAACAACCCAACGTTAAAGAACACGCTGGATGGCCTTGACGGGAGACTACCATCTGTCTCCCAACAACTGTTCCAGTGGGTCCCCTCCCCCAACCTTCTCTGAGCCTTCGGCATCCTTGTGACCTGGCCATTTAGCCCATTGTGTGCAAAAAAAATGCAGCTCAGAGGTAAAAGAACCCAATTAGCTTAGAATGTTTTCTCTGTCCTGTATGCAAAATGCGTATATGCAGAATTGTCGGGATTCGAGAGCCAATAGAACTTGAACATTTTACTACACTTCTTTCAGATTCTGATGCTTTCATTCCCATCCGTGACAATTTTATTTCTGCATCCTGTCGCGACAGTCTTTAAGCAAGGTACATTGCGGAGAGTTGAAGAAAGGCGAGCCAATTCAATTTTCGACCCCTGGGCTGTTGAAGTGTTCATGAGCTAATACATCAGTCGAAATGCCTGTTACTGTCTTAACGAGCAGTAGCCACTTTGGTCCCACCCGTTTTTTTTTTGCAACTGTTGCCTCTGGCGTCGACGAAGATGCTGAATGAGACTGTCGGTCACGTGTTCGGGAGGAAACGGGTTGCGTGCAAGCGCGTGGCTTGCACTCACTACCGGGGAGGGGTGGGGGGAGGAGAAGGGAAGGGGTGACCTGTCTGATGGCCAGATAGGGGCCACAGGTCATTGGCAGGACTTGCATGGTACGGTGGGGGCAGGTGTCACTATCAGCGGCGGTGTGACTCACCAGCGGACACGGGAGACGACAGTAGAAGAAGTCGGCGAAGGAATCGCCTAGGGGCATCGAGAAATGATTCAAATAAAAGCCGTTTATCAAGCATGTCTCTTTAAGGATCCATGAGTCTTGTTCTCAGAATTTTTCCCAGAGCTTCCGAAGAGCCATGACGTCATTGCCATCATCAGATGAGATCAAACGTTGGCCTTTAAACGCGCCTCGTGAGATTCATGGGCTTTCAGTATCTGAATCATGGCACACCTGAGCTTCGATAATAATAATAAATACCCCCTCAAGCAGCTGCTTGACACAGACGTCTGACAGGAGCCTGTCAGTTTATATGCCATAGCAGAAGGTCTGAGGATGGCAGGACCTCAACAGAAAAACGACACAAACAGCCATGCCTTACCCGGGGCTCGAACCCAGGTCCCTTAGATCAGTAGCCAAGCGCACTAACCACTCGGCCATAGTGTTCGGATACTTTTTCGACACGAAGGTTGCCAGATCGCTAATTTCTAAACCTGGATCGTGTGGGCCCACTCACAGAAATATTGAGCGTGTGCAGTTACCGTTCACAGCAAACTGGAGCGTGTGCAATAACTGCACACGCTCCAGTTTGCTGTGAACGGTAACTGGAGCGTGTACAGTTGCTGTACACGCTCCAGATGTTTTTTCTGAATTCTGCAATCAACCATGAAATAAATAAATACCTCCCTCAAGCAGCTGCTTGCCACAGAGGTCTGACAGGAGCCTGTCAGATAATATGCCATAGTAGAAGGTCTGAGGATGGCAGGACCTCAGCAGCTATGCCTTACCCGGGGCTCGACCCCAGGTCCCTTAGAGCAGTAGCCAAGCGCGCTAACCACTCGGAGCTTCGATGGGAAGGGTTAAAAAGGGAGGAAAAAATGGCACAACCCTTTGAAGCAAGACATCAATATCAGCAGGTGCGGGGAAATTTGGAAAAAAAAAACTGACCGGTAGTTTTAATTACAAGCCGGGGCAAAGGAATAAGCCAATGGGGAAGGAAAGAAAAAACATTTCTCCGTTTTTATGTGCATGAAAAAAAAAAAGGGATATTGCATCAAAAGGTGAAAATTGACTTCTTTCGTTGGAATCTGTTGTCAATTTTCCTAGCTTTGCAAGTAGGAAGCCACGCCAGAAAATTCTCTCCCCTTTGGCGAAAGGATGAGTGGGTTTCCCTTGTTCTCAGTAGTAATAGTATTGAGAAGTGGAAACCTTCGTTGATCTGTAAATGATATCTAGGCCCGCCCTGCCCACGGTCAGTAGGGGACACCGATGGGCTTGGAAAGGCCGCCGTCCGTCGGATGGGACGTTAAGCCGTGGCTCCGTGTGCAGGAGAGCCATACCCTGTGCACGATAAAGAACACGCTGGATGACCTTGACGGGAGGTTGCCATCTGTTTTCCAACAGCTGTTTCAGTGGGTCCCCTTCCCCAACCTTCTCTTAGCCTTCGGGGTCCTTGAGACCTGGCCATTTAGCCCATGGTGTGCAAAAAAGTGCCGCTCAGAGGTAAAACAACCCAACTCAAATCCAGATAATTCAAATTCCATTTTTTGCTTTTAAGCTAAAGCTTACAATGACATGTTACTTAGTCATTATGACAGTCATGGTTTGCTTACTACTGAAGTTGAGGAAGAATGGGACCGTTTTAAACAGGCTTTTTTGGAAACTAACAGTACTCTTTTAGGAAAAAAGGAGCAGAGGAGACAGAATTATTTGAGTGATAAGGCACTTGAGCTTATTTCAGAAAGAAGGTACTGCAGGAATGTCCTTAATCAGTACCCTACTAGTCCTAATAGAAAGCATTACAGAGAGCTTAATAAATGTGTAAAGGATCAGTTAGCTGCTGATAAGAATTTTTGGCTTGATGGCTTGGCTGACAAAGCTGAGGAAGCAATTAGGCAGCACAACATCAGAGAGCTGTACCAGATAGTTAATGTTTTGTGTGGTAGAAAACGGACAGGGATTGAAGGATAAACAAGATAAGGTTATAGAAGGTTAGGATTCCATCATGGCTAGGTGGGCTGAGCATTTCAGTGATGTTCTAAACAATGTGGTTAGTTCTACTCCCATTGTTTGTAATGATGATAGATGCATTGGTGGCTTTAATGTTTGGCCCTATAACACAATCTGAAGTTATTTTGGCTGTTTCTAAACTTAAACTTCACAAATCCCCAGGGGTAGATGAAATTACTACGGAAATGCTTAGAGCTGGGAATGTTTCTGTTACCACTTGGATGACTGAAATTTTGAATATCTTATATGATAAAGGCATGGTTCCTGAGGATTTTACCAGAGCTATTGTTAACCCTATTTTCAAAAAAGGTGATCGCAGTTCTTGTGATAACTATAGGGGTATCAACCTACTCTCTGTTCCAGGTAAAGTTCTTTCCATGATTGTGCTTAATAGAATTAAGAATCTGCTTGACAGTCAATTGCGTGATGAGCAATGTGGATTCAGAAGTGGTAGGGGATGTGTAGATCAGATATTTTCACTTAGGCAGATTCTTGAGAAATGTTTAGAGTTTCAGAAACATTTGGTTGCCAGCTTTGTTGATTTCAAAAAGGCTTTCGACTCTGTTGATCGTCATAATTTGTGGTTGATTGTGAGATCATATGGTATACCAGACAAGTTAGTTAACATAATGAAAGCTCTCTATAATAACACTGAGTCGTGTGTGAGAGTTGGTAAGGCTTGTAGCAATTGGTTTAGCATTACTTCTGGTGTTCCACAAGGATGCATTTTGTCTCCTTTTCTGTTTAGTTTGGTTATTGATTATGTTATGCGAAATTCACTTCAAGGGAAAGATTTTGGGCTTAAATGGACTGGAGATAGGAAAATTTCTGATTTAGATTATGCTGATGATTTAGCCCTTTTGGCAAATGATGTTAATGAGATGAACTCTTTCATTCGAGCTGTTGATGAAACTGGTGGTAGAGTAGGTTTGGTTATAAACAGAGAGAAAACTAAAGTGATGAAAATTGGTCAGGCAGGTTGTGATTCAATTAATCTCAATAATTGCAATCTTGAGCAGGCGTCACAGTTTAATTATCTTGGGAACTTTGTAACAGATACTGATGATGTGTGGCATGAGATTAATAGACGGATAGGAATTGCTGCCGTCTTGGGTGTATACACCTAAAGACCGTGTATACACCTAAAGACTAAAATTAGACTGTATAATAGTTTGGTTCTTTCTAGGGTTAGTTATGGTAGTGAAACTTGGGCGCTGTGTAAACAAGATAACAGGAAACTAGATGCTTTTGATTCTAGATGCTTACGTATTATCTTGGATTGGTAATAATGATGAGGTTAGGCAAAGGAGTCGGCAACCTCCTTTGAGCAGCATATTGTGTAGAGAGAGACGCTGCTGGTTTGGCCATGTTGCCCGTATGGATAATTAGAGATTGGTGAATAGGGTTATGAAGTGTATGCCTAAGGGCCTCAGAAAGAGGGGGAGACCTAGGATGCGGTGGGCAGACAATGTCAAATAGCACCTTGTTAGAATTGGTGTGCAGTGGCCAGATGCAGCAGATGTAGCTCAGGACAGACTTGCTTGGAGAACTAAATTACCCGGTCTGGTTGGACCTGCGTAGCCCATGGCTGCTTGAGGATGATGATGATAATTGTGCTACATACTTTACTAGCAGCAAATGAAAGATATAAGGTATCTATCTTTTTTTATTATTATTTTGACCTTTCACCCCCGATCCCTTCTTTCGAAAAATATTCTCTTGGGTATTTGCGTGCTCATTAATAATATATATTGATAATATACTTTTAGTCAAAGCAAAGACTACGTTCTTATAGTCCTTCATATTCTAAAGGGAATTTTGTTTGGGGAGGAAGAATCCCCCTTTGTATACAGCTTTGAATCTAAAAAATAAAGCCTGTATATTGAGAAGATTGAGTGTAAATGACATTCGATCTCTACGATGTTTTGAAGACAGACATTTCTTCTGCTTTCCTTTTCTTCCCGTTGGAGAATAGAATCAAGGGGAAAGAAAAAGAAAGAATAAGCGCCACTTTCCTTTTTTCCCCTGCTCTCCATCTGCGCGCTCCATTGCTTCATTTACTTCATTCAGGGATTGAGCCTCTGTGAGCAGAGGAGGTCGAAACAGCAACAGCAACCTCTCTCCATGAACTCGGCAGAGACCTGCTCCACTTAACTCCTCCCTTTCTTCCCCACCGAAACCATCCCCACCATTGTGAAGGGAGTGCGGGGACACGTAACCTTCCCACGGTGGCTGTCCGTCTGTTGTCCCCCAGCACCTGATACCCAGACGACTGCTGCTGGCGACGGTTAGAGCAGCTGGAACAGCGGCGGCCGCTGCCTGGCCTCCACCTGACCGGGGTTAACGTGTACTGAGGCGAGAGGCAGAGAAACTGTTGCGGAGAGGTGGCACTTGGGGGAAGGGGCACATGTTGATGTCGGTGACCAGGGGAGCTGCTTTTCAGAAGAGGTGACCAACCTTTTCGCCTTGAATGTCACATGCAGGTATCGGTGTGGATGACGGTGCGCTGGAGAACGAATCCGCTCTTCAGGTCAAACAGAGGTTAAAGGGCTGATACTCTTTGGTGTTATGTGTCGTGTCTGTCGTCTTGGTACTTGGAAAGTAAAAGGAACGGCTGATCTGTGAAAATATAGTAATGAAACATATACTGTAGCATTAAGGAGACTTGTGACTTAAAAAAGAGTGGCATTAAAGAAAACAGAACTGTGATCTGTAATGTGGCATTAAAGGAAACCGAACTCTGACCTGTAATGCATTAAAGGAAACCGAACTGTGACCTGTAATGTGACATTAGAGGAAACAGAACTGTGACCTGTAATGTGACATTAAAGGAAACCGAACTCTGACCTGTAATGCATTAAAGGAAACCGAACTGTGACCTGTAATGTGACATTAAATGAAACCGAACTGTGACCTGTAATGTGACATTAAATGAAACCGAACTGTGACCTGTAATGTGACATTAAAGGAAACCGAACTGTGACCTGTAATGTGGTATTAAAGGAAACTAGAGTGAGGTCGGATTGGGCACGAAACGGCACAGACGACTTCGGGCTCAATCATAATTTAGATCTCTAATTTTTCTGGTAATTGTGGATAAAATAAATTAAAATTTCTCTTGATTATAATTTCAACCTTTTAATTGGTCTTCAATGATAGAGATAAACGCATTCAACTTCGTTTTTAAAAAATTTCTCTTGATTATAATTTTAACCTTTTAATTGGTCTTCAATGATAGAGATAAGCGCATTCAACTTCGTTTTTTAAAAATATTCTCTCTCTCCTTCATAATTTTTTTTAATATTCGTTTACAGCAGGGGTTCCCATTTGGTGAACAATGGTCCAAAGGGTTCGCGCCTTAAACGGTAAAGAATTGTCCAATTATGTTTCAAATGCATTTTTCCTCTGTTAGAATATTATACATTATACATATATATAATTATATATATTATATTTCGTTCTGCAGCATTATACATATATTTTATATCCAATTATATATATTATATTTGTTTCTGCAGCGATGTGACAGAAATCAACAAAATGTGTGTAATAAAAAAATTTAATATGAAATTTTGCAGATAAATTATTGAATAACTAAGGTTTTATAAAGTTTTTTTTTAAATACCCCCTCAAGCAGCTGCTTGCCACAGAGGTCTGACAGGAGCCTGTGAGTTTAATACGCCATAGTAGAATGTACGTGAGGATGGCAGGACCTCAGCAGAGAAACAACACTAACATCCATGCCTCACCCGGGGCTCGAACCCAGGTCCCTTAGATCAGTAGCCAAGCGTGCTAACCACTCGGCCATGGGACGGACCCGGGGCTCGAACCCAGGTCCCTTAGATCAGTAGCCAAGCGTGCTAACCACTCGGCCATGGGACGGCTTATAATTTTATATTTAGACTCTAAATTTAGAGGTTTCATAATTATAGGTAGTCAAATTTTATATTTTATAATTATATAATGTAAATTTTAATTGGGAGCTTTTTTTAGTCATTATTACCCTGGGGGTTCGCAACATATTTTTTTTGGTTGAAAGGGGTTCGTCGAACCACTGGTTTACAGTGATGTTGTTTCTCAAGAACGTTCAGTTTCTGCAAACTATTTCTAGTATTCATCGCCCTAAACAACGTTAAGATGTTCATTTTTTGATCAAATAATTATAATTATTTTGAAGATTAACACGTCATTTCCGTATGATTCGCACTTCTTCTAGATTACTCGGCTGCGCGAATAATATTTGCCTCGCATCTTTAGGGTTTTAGTTCGGGCTGCGTAGCTCACCAATGATTCGTACAGTCGCTCAAAAAAGTATCCGAACACTATGGTTGATTACAGAATTCATAAAAAATATCTGGCAACGTTTTTTTAGAAATTAGTGATCTGGCAACCTTCGTGTCACGTGCCAAATCTCTGGCAACCTTCGTGTCACGTGACACGAAGGTTGCCAGATCACTAGCTTCTAAAAAAAAATCGTTGCCAGATATTTTTTTCTGAATTCTGTAATCAATCATAGTGTTCGGATACTTTTTTGAGCGACTGTAGGTGGTCATATTATTTTGATACTAGATCGTGTGGGCTCACTCACGGAAATATTGAGCGTGTGCAGTTACCGTTCACAGCAAACTGGAGCGTGTGCAATTGCACACGCTCCAGTTTGCTGTGAACGGTAACTGGAGCGTATACAGTTACTGTACACGCTCCGGATATTTTTCCTGAATTCTGTAATCACGTGACACGAAGGTTGCCAGATCACTAATTTCTAAAATAAATCGTTGCCAGATATTTTTTCTGAATTCTGTAATCAACCATGGTGTTCGGATACTTTTTTGAGCGACTGTACTATAACGAATTGCTTATGAGCAATAGGCAAGTCTGGCCGCATGAACAAGTCAATATTGGTTGGGCTGTTTCATCCCTGAGCGTCCCTATTTTATCACACAATGGGCTAAATGGCCACTCACAAGGACCCAAGTGCTCAGAGAAGGTTGGGGGAGCGGACCCACTGGAACAGCTGTTGGGAGACGGATGGTAGTGTCCCGTCAAGGTCATCCAGCGTGTTCATTAACGTGCACAGTGTATGGCTATCCCGATATAACTGAGCCATGGCTTAACGTCCCATCCGACGGACGGCGGCCTTTCCAAGCCCATTGTCGCTTAAAGACCTAGGGCAGGGCGGGGAGTTTTGCAGATATAAATCTCAACGCTGGCCCAGCTGGGACTCGAACCTGGGAACTACAGATTACGAGCCTGGCGCGCTACTGACTGAGTCACCTCCCCCCCCCCCCCCCTATAAGTCAACATGTATAAATCCTGCAAAAACTTGCAAAACCGCGAAAAAGGAATTCACCGCGCGACCCAATATGAAAATGTTTTGTCCTATGGGTCGCTCGGTGCACACATGATTCACATTTAAAAAAGAGGGTGTTAAAACTTAAAAAAAGAGCCATAATAAATAGCCATCTTATGGTATTTTGTGACCTTGGGGGGAGGGGGAAACCACAGTTCCTGACGTTGCAACAGTCAACGTATTAAAAAATAGCCATTAACACGAAGAATTAAAAATGGTTTATTGGCATGTATTTCTTTATATACGTTTTACGATGTTTCAGAAAACTTTCCCCCTAATATGGCTTGGGTCAATTAATTTTCAAAATGATTCCAGCCTGGAAAGGATAGAGTTCGAAAATTTAAGCCTGAATCCATCTCTCAAGGGAATATAATTGTAGTGGGGTTGTTTTACCTCTGAGCAGCACTTTTTTGCACACCATGGGCTAAATGGCCAGATCACATGGACCCCGAAGGCTCAGAGAAGGTTGGGGACCCACTGGAACAGCTTTTGGGAGACAGATGGTAGCCTCCCGTCAAGGCCATCCAGCGTGATCTTTGACGTTGGGTTGTTTTACCTCTGAGCGGCACTTTTTTGCACACCATGGGCTAAATGGCCAGGTCACAAGGACCCCGAAGGCTCAGAGAAGGTTGGGGGAGTGGACTCACTGGAACAGCTGTTGGGAGACAGATGGTAGCCTCCCGTCAAGGCCATCTAGCGTGTTCTTTAACGTGCACAGGGTATGGCTCTCCCGCACACGGAGCCACGGCTTAACGTCCCACCCGACGGACGGCGGCCTTTCCAAGCCCATCGGTGTCCCCTACTGACCTTGGGCAGGGCGGGGAATTTTGCAGAAATAAATCCCAGCTACTCGAACTTGGGAACTACAGATTACGAGCCTGGCGCGCAACCGACTGAGCCACCCCATATAATTGTAGTCTATACTGTGGCATTTAAGAGAGAAAATCTGCTCACTGATAGATTCCAATAGAATTATTAAAGATGCAGTCAAGAGAAATCTGGATTAGACGATGCCTGGGAATAGGGCAGTTCCTGAAAAGTTTTGCAAACCTTTGAGTCCTTCAGCCAAAAGGAAAATTAATTAGTATTTACGAACGTTTTAAATTCCAATGTGAGAAAATCAGTATAAAAAAAAATGCACCCTTGCGCAAGGTCTTATTAGTATCATACACCAGAGATAAGGCAAAGGATATCTAACAGAATATGACCTTCCATATTCTTTATGGGCTTGGAAAGGCCGCCGTCCGTCGGATGGGTCGTTAAGCCGTGGCTCCGTGTGCGGGGGGGGGGGGGGGCTCAGTCGGTAGCGCGCTTCCCAGAGCTGGGTCAGCGTTGAGAGTTATCTCCGCAAAATTCCCCGCCCTGCCCGTGGTCAGTAGGGGACACCGATAGGCTTGGAAAGGACGCCGTCCGTCGGATGGGACGTTAAGCCTTGGTCCCGTATGCGGCAGAGTCATACCCTGTGCACGTTACAGAACACGCTGGATGGCCTTGGGAGGATACCATCTGTCTCCCAACAGCTCTTCCAGTGGGTCCCCTTCCCCAACCTTCTATGAGCCTTCGGGGTCCTTGTAACCTGCCCATTTACCCATGGTGTGCAAAAGAGTGCAGGTCAGAGGTAAAACAACCCAACGCAAAATCCGTGTGCTGGAGAGCCATACCCTGTGCACGTTAAAGAACACGCTGGATGGCCTTGACGGGAGGCTACCATCTGTCTCCCAACAGCTGTTCCAGTGGGTCCCCTCCCCCAAACTCCTCTTAGCCTTCGAGGTCCTTGTGATCTGGCCATTTAGCCCATGGTGTGCAAAATAGTGCCGCTTAGAGGTAAAATAACCCAACCTAAATACATATTCTCTGACTTTTTTATGACGTATTATAATATATATTGTCCTCCAAAGAATATGCAAGTAAAATATTTCCTTTCGTATTCTTCGGAGAAGATCTATGAGTAAGGCGAGACCTCAGAAGAAATATACCAGAAAAGGCATCTTTATCCGAGGCCTGTAAGGTAAAAAAATATATCACTTACTAAATCATACCTTTTATTATTGCATCCAACATAAAAAAAATTAGCATATGTCCAAATCTGAGGTCCTACAAAATGGCTCTTCTCCCCTAAAATTTCCCCTTCTGAAAACCCCGCCTGTGAAGATTAGTGGCGCACCTAACTGGAGCGCCCACTTCAGGTTTTAAATCATAAATATTTCCTAATAAATCTTCCAAATCAGAAACTTTAGTGTGAAATAAAACATGGTTCAATCATACTCGATTTGGAAGTATTGGGTACATCACTAGTGAAGATGATCGTATCCAAGTAACAATCTCTTTTTACCATTTAAATCCTGCCTCCTTCTTTCTCTGTCGTCACCAGTTCTCTTGGTTATCCTCTTCGTACTCCTTTCTTATGATGTTGCATCTTTTCCGAAGGAATCCTAGGGGCGGGGGTGGCTCAGTCGGTAGCGCGTCAGGTTCGTAATCTGTAGTTCCCAGTTTCGAGTACCAGCTGGGTCAGCGTTGAGATTTATCTCCGCAAAATTCCCCGCCCTGCCCACGGTCAGTAGGGAACACCGATGGGCTTGGAAAGGCCGCCGTCCGTCGGATGGGACGTTAAGCCGTGGCCCCGTGTGCGGGAGAGCCATACCCTGTGCACGTTAAAGAACACGCTGGATGGCCTTGACGGGAGGCTACCATCTGACTCCTAACAGCTGTTCCAGTGGGTCCATGTGACCTGGCTATTAGCCCTTGGTGTGCAAAAAAGTGCCGCTCAGAGGTAAAACAACCCAACCTACAAACGGAGCCACAGTTTAACATCCCACTCGACGGACGGCGGCCTTTCCTAGCACGCATATCGCTGTCCCCTACTGACCCTGGGCAGGGAGGAGTTTAAAATAAGTAAGGATAGTAAAAATAAAGGTCAAACAATGATGTGAGATCAATAATTATTTTCTTGCGTATATTTAGAAACAAAAATCACATTTTATGTATACGAAATATTAAATTTATATATTTTTTATGCATATTGTAATAGAATTTTCTCGCGAAACCTTTATTTTCATTTCAAGGGTCTCGGGGGTTCCTTGGAACAGCTTTTGAGAAACAATGACACCCCTGTACTATAGCGGGCCCCTTTGAATATTATGCACAAGGGCCCATAGTGATGTTCAACATGTGCGATTCTTACGAATGTATAACTATATCACATACTTTGTTTATTTTATCTTTGTTTTCCTCAAAGTTCACAAAGTAATAGACTACAAAATTTTGAAATAATATTCCCTCAAACGATTGAGCACTTCCGAAATGTATTGAAATGATTTACGATTACTTCATTGTCATCTTTGACGCATATATTTCTCAAAATAAATTTGTCTTTAAGAAGCTAATTACACGAATCTGTAATTTTATTTTTATTCTTTGCTTTTATTTACCCTTTTAACACTGACAATACATAAAGATTGATCAAAGCCTATGCACACGTTGATGGTAATTGCAATGTCTAAAAGAATCGACTAAAACCATATCACGTCTTAGGAAACACAGTGCTGCCATCTGTTGACAACAGTGGAAGATAAAATCAGATACACGAAGACCTCGCTATACATCGTTTCGCAATTTCATTATTTTCTTCAGATGGGCGGGGGTGGCTCAGTAGGTAGCGCGCCAGGCTCGTAATCTGCAGTTCCCAGGTTTGAGTCCCAGCTGGGTAAGCGTCGAGATTTATCTCTGTAAAGTTCCCCTCCCTGGCCACGTTCAGTAAGGGACACTGATGGGCTTGTAAAGGCCGCCGCCCATCGGATGGGACGTTAAGCCGTGGCTCCGTTGTGCGGGAGAGCCATACCCTGTGCACGTTAAAGAATACGCTGGAGGGTCTTAACGGGAGGCTACCATCTGTCTCCCAACAGCTGTTCCAGTGGGTCTCCTCCCCCAACCATCTCTGAGCCTTCGGCCTACTATAGGAGTAAAGCTCAACCCATGGCATAACCCGCTGCAAAACCTGGATTTTAATCTATGTCCCGGACCGCCACAAACAAGGATATAAAGATCCAAGTTGCCTCGGCTCGCGTGACGGGAACTCTTAGTCCGGCCCTTCTGTCTTGGTCTGTCTGACATTGAACACCACTAGTCAGCAGGCCTTCAACTTCATTAAGGCCCTCAAGCCTCCTCACCTCGACAAGGTGGTTCCGTATCGAGGGGGACCTTGGTTGGCAGTGAAAAAAAATAACGCAGAGAACTAACTCCTCACCCTGGCTACGTGGCTTCACTGCAATGCACGAATTTGCCATGTTTAGAGGGCGCTGCAATCGACGCTTCTTGATCAGGTATAAGTAAGATTAACAATGGCTTGATTTTGTGCAATACCTTTAATGAAAGTAGTGAAAAGTAATGATGGTTTGTTTTTTACTTTGACTAAACTCTCTTAAATAGTATAGAATATTTATATTTTTAAAAATATTTTATTAAAAGGAAATTACAAGAGAGTGAAAATAGCTACCAGTCTAAATTTTATTGTTTAGTAAGGTAGTTTCAAACATCCGTTTAATCCCTAAGGTTGTGGAGGCAAAGTAATGAATATCTAGATCCGTGGTTTGTAAGCTGCCAATAATTAATTAAATAGTATTTAATATATTAAAAACCTGCAGTGGCACTTTTGGG
The DNA here is from genome assembly GCA_038380435.1 of Ryuthela nishihirai. NCBI lineage: Eukaryota > Metazoa > Arthropoda > Arachnida > Araneae > Heptathelidae > Ryuthela > Ryuthela nishihirai. Next base: position 602,944 of record JAWZYU010000017.1, read on the forward strand.
AACTAAACAAAAAAAGATGCAATTTTCTGATGTGCCTGTGTGTCTTAAATAGTATTCAGTGAATGAAACGATCACGAGGCTGGAGGGAAACTTTAGAATATTTAGAAAAGTTTATACATCAGTAATTCATAATGGTTATAATTCTAATAACTGTCATTGTTTTAATTAAATTTTAATACACTAAACATTCTTATGCATAGTGTCGAAATAAGGTTTCTCGAAACTGTAAGCTAATAGAAGAAAAATGCTCACCTTATGCCATAACACTTAATGAAAATCAGTTATACCTATTATTTCTAGGTTTCATATGCATTATGTAAAATCCATTTTTTATGCAGATGAGAGTGACATCTCAATCACTCCTCATCATCTTTATATGCTTATCATTCTTTTATACATTTATTTTTTCTAAGAATTCGTTTTCTATGGCAGCTGCAGTGTGTCTTACACAGAGCTAAGGATCTGACCTCCCTATCTCCAAGAAATCTTGGAGCATGTTGATAACATATGATATCTCGGCAGCCGTCAATTATTTTCCAAACTACGATACTGTTTCCCAGGATATTTGATGGACCAAGTCTTGTCCCCAATTTTCAAAAAAATTAAATTTTAATGAATGAGAAAATCTGAATTCTTTTGCAAAGAGACACATCTTCATGACATGGTGTTTACTGCTGTTCAGACCCTCTATTCTTGTGGCCCAATAAAGTCGTATGTTTACGGTATAGGCCAGTGATGGGGAAATTATGGCTTGTGATCCAAATTCTTGGAGATATTTTATCTGGCCTGCCCACATTTTTATATGAATAGTTGCTAAACTGAAGTATTTATGTTTTGAGAATATTTACGATCACAGAACCATACTATGATTGCTATTGGTTGCGAGTTAACTGCTGTGTTAAAACCTGGTATTTATTTATTGCAGTTCTTATCACGACCAACAGATGGCACTACTTAACGTCTAATTCAGCATCAGAGTTTACTCGAAATGAAAGAACATGAAACGATTTCCTGTTCCCTGCTTTAGGCTCTTGCCTAGCCGTGCTAACCTGATTGATGAGTTAATATTCTAGTGTTTTATTTCATTTATTCAAGTGAAAAAATTAAATCACGTGCAACCTTTAGGAAAGTAAAAAAAACTTCTAGAAAGAATCGATAGTTCAAGAGTTGTTACTCTCTCTTACCAAGGGCGGATACAGAAAATGTATTTAGTGGGACAAGCAAAGAAGAAGAAGACCAGTTTCGCACAAGCGTAAGTGGCGCCGCACTTGCGGAATTCTGCCTAAGCTGAACGTGGCAAATTGGTGTGCAGGGCACAGAAACAGCTGTAAGGGGCGATCTGCGCATATGCAGTGCAATCAGTTTAGCCTGCTGTAGCAATGGTTTGCCTTACTCTTGAAATATTTAATGACTGTCTAACACAAATGGCTATTTGCGTACAGTGGTAGCTGACCCTAAAGTTATTCAATGAGTATTTTATCCCGTTCAGGAGTACATTTTACGATACCTGGAGGAGCCATTGTGTTTTTTTTTGTAATTTTGCAGAATTTTTTAAAATTAATATGTAAATTAATGCATTTAATCATCTTGCAAACATGCAAGTCAATGTATGTTCCAGTTTTGCTCCCTGGAGCATATCGATGTATGTAGGTGTCTGCACTTTGTTCTTATACTATAATTCTTTTTTTTTTAATGTTTGATACGAGAAGTGCCTGCTGCCATCTGTTGACAGTTTATACAAGTAAGACTGTTTGGTGAAAACAACCTACGAACAGAATGAATACCTGAATAAGCAAACGAGTAACCTAAAGTGAAATGCGTTCCTATTGGCTCTGAGAGAAAGAAGTCGAATTTTGAAGATCTCATCAAGGTAAATCATATTCCAAAGTTTTATGAAGCATATACAAGACAATTTTTAATTAGAAAAATTTATTATAATTATCGTTTTTTTTAATATAATAGAGAAGAATTTTCTCAGCCCACCGAATGCACCCTTAGTATGCGATTTAACCCACTCATTTTATGGAAATGCCAGTTGACCCAGGGTGTTTATTTATTAGCGGGGGGGTCTCTGAGCCTATTATGTGCAAAGGCAGCTCAGAGGTAAAAAAACAAATCAGATCCCCTCAGTGGGTTAAATGACGAATTCTCTATTAAACTGATATAGGTTTGGATATTTTAACTCTGAACGACAATTTTTTTGTTGAAAATAATGGGTTAAATCAGGAGTTCCCAAACTTATTTGTCCTACCGTCCCATTTTCAGAAAAAAAATTACTCAGCGCCTCCCTGGGAATCTATCTTCATTAAGCGAACAAACAGAAAGCTGCAGTGACAAATTTGCGTTCTTTTATGTATATATATTTCTACCTATGTCCTACCCCCCCCCCCCCCCCCCCGATAGGGGACCACCTTGACGTGGTGGTGGTCGTGGTGGTGGTGGTGGTGGGGGCTTCGGGCCCAGCAACCGGTCAAAGGCTTTGCTGACTGGATTGGGTCCCCAATTGGAAAGAGCCAAGACCAACCGAGGTCGAAGACATCGCTGACCAGTTTAGTGGCCCTGTTGGACGGTGTCAAGACCTCATCTCAGGTGCTCTGTGGAGCAAGTTCAAGGGCACGGCTGAACGGATTTCGTCCCCTAGTAGGCACGAACCCTTTCAAAGTCTGGGCCTCACTAAGAGTCTCCACCCCGGGTGCCGAGCGAACTTGGATCTACAAATCCTTGTTCACGGCTAACCGGGGAACAGATTAAATTTCAGGTTTCTACCGGTGGTAAACTTTCCTTTTATGGCACTGCTGCCATGTGAGGTCGGGGATGAGATGCATCTATATGGCGCATTCTTGCCCCCGACTCTAGATAGTCACGGCTTTCCGTTAACTTGGTAGTGTCGTGAGACGGAACCGGGGATTGGCATGGTTGCTGAACATCTGGCAACAAATAGTACCTACGTCCTACAACATAGTAAAGAAAGATGTTGTTGTAAATAAGACACCTTGAAACTTGAAATTATAAAATTATTTATTAAAATCAACCATAGTATAAAATGGAAAATAATCATTACGACTTTAACTCTATGTTACACAACAGATGAAACATGTACGAACGGTGTTTCAAAAATTTTTATCTTACCTTCTTTCTTTACGCTTCCAGCGCCCTCCAATTGCACCCGAGGCTACTACCGACCCCCTGGATCGTTCCAGCGCACCCCCCCCCCTAGGGGGCGGTATCACCCATTTTGGGAAATATTGGCTTAGATGGAGGATTCTTAAAATTGAACAAAGGTTTGTTTTGCCTTGCTACAAAACCTCTCTTTTCCTACCCATTTTTCCTATTATTTAAGTGTTTAGACTTTTACAATTGAGCCATTATACACTAGTTTCCATAAATTAAGGAAAAATGAGAAAAATTGCGATAATCGCCAAAAAATTGTGCGATCCTCACCAAATTTGTTCATGTAGTTTATGTAACCAGTAATGTAATGCCGAGTGAACATATCGTCTGCAAATTAGTCTAGGTTGCGTTCATTTGCGTAATAATGGGTGTTTTGGAGTGGATCTTTATTTTGTGTTGTAAATGTGAGCAAAGAAATTCGAAATAGCCATTTTGTAGGAATGATCTCGAGACATCATTTGCCAAATGAACTGCGGTGGAGAACTATTGGCCGACTCGAAGCAGGCCAAAGTCAGTCAGACGTGGCACGATGACTGAATGTGAGTCCTTCTGTGGTTCATACACTGTGAAATCAATTTCTTAGCACGGATTCCACGTCTTGGAAGTTTAGCCGAGGAAGGGCTAGAGTTACGACCGCTGTACAAGACCGATATCTGCGATTAACAGCACGAAGGAGCAGGACGTCTACTCTCTCTCAGCTAAGATCCTCTCTTGCAGCAGCCACTGGGAGAGTTGTATCAGCTTCTACTGTGAATAGAAGGCTTCATAAGGGAGGTCTGTGTTCTAGAAGGCCAATAATTTGAATACCCCTCACGTCACGTCACAGGAAATAGCGGGGAATTGGATACTCACGCATGTTAACTGGACAGAAGAGCAATGGAGGTCCGTACTCTTCACAGATGAGTCCAGATATTGCTTGCAGAGTGCTTCTGGACATTGATATGGAGAGAATGAGGTACCCGTTATCATCCCAGTAACATCCGTCAAAGAGACATTTACAGTAAAAGTAGCGTGTGTTTTTGGGTGGCATTTCTTTAGGTGGATGCACAGACCTTTATGTGTTGACAAGTGGGAACCTCAATGCTCAGAGGTATAGAGATGACATCTTGGACCCTTATGTACGTCCTTATGCTGGTGCAATAGGTGAAACGTCAATCTTATAAGACGATAACGCTCGTCCACACAGAGCTCGACTAGTGGAACAATAACTTCAAGAGAAGACCATTATGGCATGGAGTGGCCAGCTCGATCTCCCGACCAAAATCCGATTGAGCAAGTGTGGGATGCTCTAGGGAGACATGTTGCTGCCCTCAACCCGCCACTTGAAACAAAGGGGGAACTTATTACTGTTTTAAAGGAACAATGGTCGTTATTCCCTTACTGAGCTGATTGACATCATCATAAACAGCATGGAACATCGCTATCGTGCCTACATTGCTGTAAGGGTTGACACACACTCCTTATTAAAAAACTTTGCCCATTGCATTCTGACACCTCATTTTTGGACAAGTTCCTGTAAGAGTTATTTTTTTTGACGAAAATGCTTCTAGTGTATAATATTTTATGCCATTCTGAAACAAGCATTGTAATTCATGTTTCCATCAAATTTCATTAAAATCATTCATATAGTGTTTTGTGTATCACAATTTTTCTAAGTTTTCCTTAATTTATGAAACCAGTGTAATTTTACAAGTAAAAAAAAAATAACTTTTTTGAGTAGGAAAATGACATAACTACTGCTTAAAGAGTCGCTTCTTAGGAAACAATAAATGAGATATGCAAGAAAAGTGATATAACCCAAAGTGATTTTTTTTACACAACATTTAGAGGTCTTGTAGAAGACAAAAAATAGTTGAAGCAATCACAGCATCCTTAATAAAAGTATAGTTCGTTTTGTTATGCTGTAGATCAGTGGTTCTCAAACTTTTATGCTTCACGTACCCCCAGGAAATGTGTATGTAACTGGCGTACCCCTTGTATAGATAGATAAAACTATAGTTATAGTATAACAATGGGAATAAAATAAAACATATATATCAGTGGTTGTCAACCTTTTATGCTTCACTCACCCCCTCGAAATGTGGATGTAACTGGCGTACCCCTTGTATAGATAGATAAAACTATAGTTATTGTATAACAATGGGAATAAAATAAAACATTTATATCAGTGGTTCTCAACCTTTTATGCTTCACGTACTCCCAGGAAATGTGTATGTAACTGGCGTACCCCTTGTATAGATAGAAGAAACTATAGTTATAGTATAACAATGGGAATAAAATAAAACATCTATATCAGTGGTTCTCAACCTTTTATGCTTCACGTACCCCCTGGAAATGTGTATGTAACTGGCGTACCCCTTGTATAGATAGATAAAACTATAGTTATAGTATAACAATGGGAATAAAATAAAACATTTATATCAGTGGTTCTCAACCTTTTATGCTTCACGTACTCCCAGGAAATGTGTATGTAACTGGCGTACTCCTTGTATAGATAGATAAAACTATAGTTATAGTATAACAATGGGAATAAAATAAAACATATATATCAGTGGTTCTCAACCTTTTATGCTTCACGTACCCCCAGGAAATGTGTATGTAACTGGCGTACCCCTTGTATAGATAGATAAAACTGTAGTTATAGTATAACAATGGGAATAAAATAAAACATATATATCAGTGGTTCTCAACCTTTTATGCTTCACTCACCCCCTCGAAATGTGGATGTAACTGGCGTACCCCTTGTATAGATAGATAAAACTATAGTTATTGTATAACAATGGGAATAAAATAAAACATTTATATCAGTGGTTCTCAACCTTTTATGCTTCACGTACTCCCAGGAAATGTGTATGTAACTGGCGTACCCCTTGTATAGATAGATGAAACTATAGTTATAGTATAACAATGGGAATAAAATAAAACATCTATATCAGTGGTTCTCAACCTTTTATGCTTCACGTACCCCCTGGAAATGTGTATGTAACTGGCGTACCCCTTGTATAGATAGATAAAACTATAGTTATAGTATAACAATGGGAATAAAATAAAACATTTATATCAGTGGTTCTCAACCTTTTATGCTTCACGTACTCCCAGGAAATGTGTATGTAACTGGCGTACTCCTTGTATAGATAGATAAAACTATAGTTATAGTATAACAATGGGAATAAAATAAAACATCTATATCAGTGGTTCTCAACCTTTTATGCTTCACGTACCCCCTGGAAATGTGTATGTAACTGGCGTACCCCTTGTATAGATAGATAAAACTATAGTTATAGTATAACAATGGGAATAAAATAAAACATTTATATCAGTGGTTCTCAACCTTTTATGCTTCACGTACTCCCAGGAAATGTGTATGTAACTGGCGTACCCCTTGTATAGATAGATAAAACTATAATTATAGTATAACAATGGGAATAAAATAAAACATATATATCAGTGGTTCTCAACCTTTTATGCTTCACGTACCCCCTTGAAATGTGTATGTAACTGGCGTACCCCTTGTATAGATAGATAAAACTATAGTTATAGTATAACAATGAGAATAAAATAAAAACATATATATCAGTGGTTCTCAACCTTTTATGCTTCACGTACCCCCTTGAAATGTGTATGTAACTGGCGTACCCCTTGTATAGATAGATAAAACTATAGATATAGTATAACAATGGGAATAAAATAAAACATATATATCAGTGGTTCTTAACCTTTTATGCTTCACGTACCCCCTGGAAATGTGTATGTAACTGGCGTACCCCTTGTATAGATAGATGAAACTATAGTTATTGTATAACAATGGGAATAAAATAAAACATATATATCAGTAGTTCTCAACCTTTTATGCTTCACGTACCCCCTGGAAATGTGTATGTAACTGGCGTACCCCTTGTATAGATAGATAAAACTATAGTTATAGTATAACAATGGGAATAAAATATATGTATCAGTGGTTCTCAACCTTTTATGCTTCACGTACCCCCAGGAAATGTGTATGTAACTGGCGTACCCCTTGTACAGATAGATAAAACTATAGTTATGGTATAACAATAGAAATAAAATAAAACATATATATACACACACGCACACATTAAATTTTGTATTCATAAATTACATATAACGATAAACACAAAAAAATGACATTTTTGCACAGTAATGTTGCCAACTTAGCGGCTTTGTTACTAGATGTAACGACTTTTGAGCTCTCGCGGCGTACCCCACGTTGAGAACCCCCGCTGTAGATCATTCTCCAATAGTAAATGGCTTGTCGCCATTTTGTCATTTGTTTTTATTGTTTCGTTCTCGTGAAAAAACGAATATTTTGAATTATGTTACTTTTCTCGCCGTTTTCTTTTCCGTCGGCAATTCTGATGTTTCAGTGGAGTATGGCTATCTTGTAGTTCTCTGCAGATCCTTTAAAAACAGACTGCATAAAGTTAAGAGTGTTTAAATTTTTTTTTTCAATTTCTTAGATTATTTTTATGCTATTTGAAGTCTCTTTCAGCGAAAACTCATTTAATTAATTTGCATGAGAGTATTCAAAAGCAAGCAAATCTCTTCTACAGGAAAGCATCGGTAGAAATAGTTCAGTGTCATCAAACGACTCAACAAATGATTTGTTGGAAACCTGTCTTGATGAAACTGGAGACAAATGAAAGCAAAATTTCAATTTAATAAAAATGAATTTGAGAGATAGCATTGAGAATTTCTACAAAACAAAAATATTTTTCCCTACTGGAAAAATCAAGACAAAGCATTGTAATGACTTGGAAAAATTTTCTAGTTCTACAGTCGCTCAAAAAATTATCCGAACACTAAGGTTAATTACAGAATTCAGAAAAAATATCTTGCAACGATTTTTTTAGAAATTAGTGATCTGGCAACCTTCTTGTCACGTGATTACAGAATTCAAGAAAAATATCTGGAGCGTGTACAGCAACTGCACACGCTCAATATTTCCGTGAGTGAGCCCACACGATCCAGGTCATTGTGAGCTCACACGATCCAATGTGCTGTGAACAATAACCGCAACCGCTCCAGTTTGCTGTGAACGGTAACTGCCCACGCTCCATATTCATTGCATTATATATATTAAAAAATATCCGAACACTATGGTTGATTACAGAATTCAGAAAAAATATCTTGCAACGATTTTTTTAGAAATTAGTGATCTGGAAACCTTTGTGTCACGTGATACGAAGGTTTCCAGATCACTAATTTCTAGAAAAAAATCAGATATTTCTTTCAGAAAAAACCAGATATTTTTTTCTGAATTCTGTAATTAACCATAGTGTTCGGATATATTTTTGAGCGACTGTAGCTGCAACTCAGGTATCTGCAGAGAGTTTTATGTTATGCTCTCTGACAAAAGAAATAATTTAGATTCAAAATTATTAGAAGACATTTTGCTTATATAGACGAATTATAGATTAGAATAACATTTATTGCATTATTATATCAATATTCTTGAATGAATTTCATTTTTTTGTGTTATTCTGGACTCTGCGTTATGATGTTAATATTTCTGAAGGAAATTTCACTCTTTTTCAATTTTCCTCGAATCATTCTAGCAAATAGTTTTTTTTTAAATTAATCTCTGCACAAAAATCGTTATAATAATAAGTATCCTCTCAGATCTCCTACTATGGCATATAAACTGACAGGCTCCTGTCAGACCTCTGTGGCAAGCAGCTGCTTGAGGGGGTATTTATTTTAGCCGTCCCGTGGCCGAGCGGTTAGCGCGCTTGGCTACTGATCTACGGGACCTGGGTTCGAGCTCCGGGTAAGGCATGGATGTATGTATCGTTTATCTGCTGAGGTCCTGCCATCCTCTCACAGACCTTCTACTATGGCATATAAACTGACAGGCTCCTGTCAGACCTCTGTGGCAAGCAGCTGCTTGAGGGGGTATTTATTATTTTTATTTTATTGCGAACGCATGCTCCGAATTTTTTTTTATTAATAATGCTCCACTTTATTGTATAAAAATTTTATAACTAAAGAACCAAGAAGAATAAAATTAAGTTTTTCCTTTGTAATTATAAACAATTCCTAGAAATCTGATGTAAATCTCTTCAGGGGTTTTGTATTGTATGGCTTACATACATTATTAGAATACTAACAGTGGTGTCATTCTATTTATTCCTAGCTGCGTTTCCTAATTGAAATTTTATTTTATTATTATTTTATTATTATTCTTAAACCATATTTTTTAAGAATCAGTAACAGAAAAAGCAAGAAAAGAATTCTATTTGCATGCATTTTTTTCGTTATTAATAATTTTCCTTTTTCAGAGTTTTTTTTATCTGTTTTTTTAACAAGTGGATTGATTGAACTGGTGCGAACCGTTGGACGACGCTCTGCTTACATGTATAATAAAAATTATAGCATATATTTTGTATTTGTACTAAAAATATTTCGCTATAATATTAATATAACGTTATAAGGAAATTTAAATATTGCTATAGCGAAAAACGTAACGAAAAGTTTTTCGTTTTTTTGCCAACACTAGTTTACTTAAGCTATTTGCTGTAATAATCTTTCATATGAGGAGAAACTGGATTTTTTTTGGTTAATTTTTACGAGAAACGGCAAAGATAAAAAAGCTTTTTTTTTTTCATTTGAAAACGTTTAGCTCTTTTTGCTAACTTCTAGGTATAGTAGAACATTTTTTCAGTTGAAATTACAGTATTATTTTCATTCAAAACCGTAATTTTTCAAAGTTCTCTCTGGGAAAATTTTTTTGCAACGTAGGATCCAAAGTGTAACATTTCACTGCAAAAAAGAAAAAGTACTTGTGAAAAAATAGAAGAAAACAACTTTAGGATTAGTGGTTTTTTCCCATCGAGGTTTTTTTTCCTGAAAATCGTCAAATTTAGGGACATTTTGTCCCTAATCTAGGAGGAAAACGATGCATCGCATTAGATAAGTGTGAAACTATGTTTGCATAAAAGTTGGGTCAATGTTGGGTTGTTTTACCTCTGAGCGGCACTTTTTTTGCACACCATGGGCTAAAAACATGGTCACATGGACCCTGAAGGCTCAGAGAAGGTTGGGGGAGGGGACCCACTGGAACAGCTGTTGGGAGCCAGATGATAGCCTCCTATCAAGGCCATCCAGCATGTTCTTTAACGTGCACAGGGTATGGCCTCCCGCACACGGTGCCACGGCTTAACGTCCCATCCGACGGACGGCGGCCTTTCCAAGCCCATCGGTGTCCCCTACTGACCGTGGGCAGGGCGGGGAATTTTGCGGAGATAAATGTCAACACTGACAGATTACGAGCCTGGCGCGCTACCGACTGAGCCACCCCCGCCCCTTGGGTCAATGTACATGCCACTGTATGTACAGACTATAAGTGCCAGAAAATTTTCTTTCTATCATAAATAAATTACACCTTAAGCAGTTGCTTGCAACCAGGGCTGACAGGAGCCTGTTAGATTAATGCACCATAAAGATCTGTGAGGAAGGTGTGACAGCGAGATCTCAGCAAGAGCAGGAGTCTCTGCAGCCAGATCGCCTTCACGTGCTTCACGCAATTTCTGACTGTACTGTAAAGACAAAACTTTCTAATCAAATTATAACCAGGGAAAATTTTCTTTATATAAAGAAACTAACTGTTCTCACTAAGAATATGCTAATATATAACTAAACTGTTCCTACCTAAGAATATGCTGCCATCTATCGAAGGCGAGAGACACTAAAATTTTAAATTAAGAATTAAATATTTTATGGATATATCTCGGTAGCTGAGTAATTAGCGTGCTTGACTACTGATGAAAAGGACCCGAGTTCGATCCCCGAGGCATGGGTGCGATCTCGCTTTTCGCACAGATTCTTCTTTATGTCGTATTAAACTGACTGGCTCCAGCAGACTTCTCTGGAAAAACAGCTGAACGTCTGCAGTTGGAGGTAATTTACACATTATCGGAAAAAGAAGTTGAGTGGCAATTATTAAATACAAAAGATTATCCTCACGAGATCCAAAATATCAATGAAATAATTGTAGGAAAAAATCGGTCATGTCCTTAAAGACCAAAAGGAAAAAAGAGACCCTAAAGACCAAAAGGAAAAAAGAGACCCTAAAGACCAAAAAAGTAATTTTAATATTAAACATATCGCCCATCATTTGGCTCTTTTTGTAGTTATAAAAAGAGAATGAAATACAGGAATTAATATTACCCCCCCCCCCCTCTCACTATTCCAACTGTTGTATATGCCACTGAGAAAGATGAAAAGCGCATTATCGTTTTTTTTTTTTGGGGGGGGAGAAGAGGGGGAAGAAGGAATAATCCTAGAGTTAACAAATTTTAAAATCGGAAAGCTATCTTTGGGTAATCAATTCCCTATTATTGAGAAGAGAGAATATGCCACCAGGGGCATACTAGTCCCCGCAATTCCCGCGAAGAGGGGGAGAGCCCGAGGTTGGGGATAGGGCTGCCAAAAAATGAAACATTTTTGGTGAAACTTCATATACAACTATTTAAAGGAACAGCCCGGAATTTTTTTTCTATATTTTTGAACAAATAATAACAGACCGTGAGAAATCCCTATTAGAAATTCCTCGCCTTGCTTCTTGTGGGCCAGAACTTATTGTCTCAAAGCACGAACTTCACCCTGAACGTCGTTAACATGAAAGTCCTGTGTGACGTCAGTTTGCAGTCGACAAGCGATTTCTGGCGACAAGTCCAACCTCCTGTTGAACTCTTAAGACTAGAAATGTTTCCAATATTATCCCTATTTTGTTGCTGCTTTTATGTCAGTTTTAGCTCGTTTTCAGAAAAAAAAGAAACGAATAAATGTTTTTTTCTTTGTCGTCCTCTGTCCGTCTGTCTGTAGACAGTAAACATCAAACTTTTTTTTATTTTAGATTTAATACATTTACCCCCTTTGGGGTGAGAAAGGCATTTTTTTTGTTTTAAGCTATAATTCTTTTTGGGTTGGATAACTAGTGACGAAACATTGTGATTCGCAGTTTCGGATTCTCCTAGAAGCTAAAATTGCGCCCTCTAACTGTGGAAAAATTTGGAAATTTTAAAATTTCAAACTAATATTGCAAACGATACAATTTCAATAGACATTTTGGTTGTGAAATGAGAATATCATGAAGTTTTTTGCAATGATAACAGTGATTCTCACCTTGACTCTCAAAGATAGGGGGGGAGGGGACGCAATTTTTTGTTTTAAGCTACAATTTGTAGAAAATCTATTGAAGATTCTTTTTGGGTTGGATAGGTATTAATGAACAGTTATGATTCATTTTAAATCTCCCAAAAACTTTAATTACGAACGCTGTCGATTTTGAAAAGTCCAAAATTTCAAGCGAATATTGCAAGAGATTACTTTGGGCTAGAAATTTTATATTTCAGTAGTGGAGTGCGATGATCAAGGGATTTTTACATTGGAAGCAACAATTCGTTCCTTGGCCACCAGGATGGGTGGGAAATTGAAACTTTTCTTTGAGAGAGATTAATGAAAAATCCTTTTTGTTTTAATGGGTATTAACGAAATATGATGAATCCGAATGACCTTAATTTACCATCGCAGAAGTAAGGGCAGATAAGCGTTAGAGGGTAGTCAAGGTAGAAAATGTGAAACTTGAAGTAATATTGCAGACGATATATTCATGATATAATAAATAATAAATACCCCCTCAAGCAGCTGCTTGCCACACAGGTCTGACAAGAGCCTGTCAGTTTATATGCCACAGTAGAAGATCTGAGAGGATGGCAGGACCTCAGCAGAAAAACGACACATACATCCATGCCTTACCCGGTGCTCGAACCAGGTCCCTTAGATCAGTAGCCAAGCGCGCTAACCACTCGGGCATAGTGTTCGGATACTTTTTCGACACGAAGGTTGCCAGATCGCTAATTTCTAAACCTGGATCGTGTGGGCCCACTCACAGAAATTTTGAACGTGTGCAGTTACCGTTCACAGCAAACTGGAGCGTGTGCAGTAACTGCACACGCTCCAGTTTGCTGTGAACGGTAACTGGAGCGTGTACAGTTGCTGTACACGCTTCAGATGTTTTTCCTGAATTCTGTAATCGACCATAAAATAAAAAATAAATAAATACCCCCTCAAGCAGCTGCTTGCCACAGAGGTCTGACAAGAGCCTGTCAGTTTATATGCCACAGTAGAAGATCTGAGAGGATGGCAGGACCTCAGCAGAAAAACGACACATACATCCATGCCTTACCCGGTGCTCGAACCCAGGTCATATATAGAAATTAGAAATTCCAGTAAATGTGTTGATAAAGAACGGAATATTTGATAGTCATATGTGTTTTAATAAAATCGTAAGTGGTTAAAATTCCACCATATCTCCTCATTTTTATCACTTTAATTTTTTTTTAAATTTTAAATAATATTTGAATAGAGTATGCCGTTGAATATTTTTTTTTCTCCTTCGGCACTTTTATTTGATGTATTTTCTACTCCTAAAAAGGAAATGTAAGTAAAAGCTTCATTTGTAACAATATTGATGTAGTTTTCCAAACGCAATCTTCTTTACCAGCTCCACGTGATTTACGAGGGACCAGTGGTTCTCAATCTTTTATGCTTCACGTAACCCGTGTAAATGTGTATGTAACTGGCGTACCCCTTGTATAGATAGGTAAAACTATAGTTATGATGTAACAATGGCTATTTTTACTTTGTTACTAGATATAGCGACTTTTGAGATCTCACGGCGTACCTCAAAAAATTTTAAAGCGTACCCCACGTTGAGAACCCTACTCTAGAGTAATGGTTCCCAACCTTTTATGCTTCACGTACTCCCTGGAAATGTGTATGTAACTGGCGTACCCCTTGTATAGATAGATAAAACTATAGTTATAGTATAACAATGGGAATAAAATAAAACATATATATCAGTGGTTCTCAACCTTTTATGCTTCACGTACCCCCTGGAAATGTGTATGTAACTGGCGTACCCCTTGCATAGATAGATAAAACAATAGTTATAGTATAACAATGGGAATAAAATAAAACATATATATCAGTGGTTCTCAACCTTTTATGCTTCACGTACCCCCTGGAAATGTGTATGTAACTGGCGTACCCCTTGTATAGATAGATAAAACTATAGTTATAGTATAACAATGGGAATAAAACATATATATCAGTGGTTCTCAACCTTTTATGCTTCACGTACCCCCTGGAAATGTGTATGTAACTGGCGTACCCCTTGCATAGATAGATAAAACTACAGTTATAGTATAACAATGGGAATAAAATGAAACATATATACCAGTGGTTCTCAACCTTTTATGCTTCACGTACCCCTTGGAAATGTGTATGTAACTGGCGTACCCCTTGTATACATAGATAAAACTATAGTTATAGTATAACAATGGGAATAAAATAAAACATATATATCAGTGGTTCTTAACCTTTTATGCTTCACGTACCCCCTGGAAATGTGTATGTAACTGGCGTACCCCTTGTATAGATAGATAAAACTATAGTTATAGTATAACAATGGGAATAAAATAAAAGATATATATCAGTGGTTCTCAACCTTTTATGCTTCACGTACCCCCTGGAAATGTGAATGTAACTGGCGTACCCCTTGTATAGATAGATAAAACTATAGTTATATTATAACAATGGGAATAAAATATATATATCAGTGGTTCTCAACCTTTTATGCTTCACGTACCCCCTGCAAATGTGTATGTAACTGGCGTACCCCCTGGAAATGTGTATGTAACTGGAGTACCCCTTGTATAGATAGATAAAACTATAGTTATAGTATAACAATAGGAATAAAATAAAAGATATATATCAGTGGTTCTCAACCTTTTATGCTTCACCTACCCCCTGGAAATGTGAATGTAACTGGCGTACCCCTTGCATAGATAGATAAAACTATAGTTATATTATAACAATGGGAATAAAATATATATATCAGTGGTTCTCAACCTTTTATGCTTCACGTACCCCCTGCAAATGTGTATGTAACTGGCGTACCCCCTGGAAATGTGTATGTAACTGGAGTACCCCTTGTATAGATAGATAAAACTATAGTTATAGTAGAGCAATGGGAATAAAATAAAACATATATATCAGTGGTTCTCAACCTTTTATGCTTCACGTACCACCTGGAAATGTGTATGTAACTGGCGTACCACTTGTATAGATAGATAAAACTATAGTTATAGTATAACAATGGGAATAAAATAAAACATGTATATCAGTGGTTCTCAACCTTTTATGCTTCACGTACCCCCTGGAAATGTGTATGTAACTGGCCTACCCCTTGTATAGATATATAAAACTATAGTTATAGTATAACAATGGGAATAAAATAAGGCATATATATCAGTAGTTCTCAACCTTTTATGCTTCACGTACCCCCTGGAAATATGTATGTAACTGGCGTACCCCTTGTATAGATAGATAAAACTATAGTTATAGTATAACAATGGGAATAAAATAAAACATATATATCAGTGGTTCTCAACCTTTTATGCTTCACGTACCCCCTGGAAATGTGCATGTAACTGGCGTACCCCTTGCATAGATAGATAAAACTATAGTTATAGTATAACAATGGGAATAAAATAAAACATATATATCAGTGGTTCTCAACCTTTTATGCTTCACGTACCCCCTGGAAATGTGTATGTAACTTGTATAGATAGATAAAACTATAGTTATAGTATAACAATGGGAATAAAACATATATATATCAGTGGTTCTCAACCTTTTATGCTTCACGTACCCCCTGGAAATGTGTATGTAACTGGCGTACCCCTTGCATAGATAGATAAAACTATAGTTATAGTATAACAATGGGAATAAAACATATATATCAGTGGTTCTCAACCTTTTATGCTTCACGTACCCCCTGGAAATGTGTATGTAACTGGCGTACCCCTTGTATAGATAGATAAAACTATAGTTATAGTATAACAATGGGAATAAAATAAAACATATATATCAGTGGTTCTCAAACTTTTATGCTTCACGTACCCCCTGGAAATGTGTATGTAACTGGCGTACCCCTTGCATAGATAGATAAAACTATAGTTATAGTATAACAATGGGAATTAAATAAAACATATATATCAGTGGTTCTCAACCTTTTATGCTTCACGTATCCCCTGGAAATGTGTATGTAACTGGCGTACCCCTTGTATAGATAGATAAAACTATAGTTATAGTATAACAATGGGAATAAAATAAAACATATATATCAGTGGTTCTCAACCTTTTATGCTTCACGTACCCCCTGGAAATGTGTATGTAACTTGTATAGATAGATAAAACTATAGTTATAGTATAACAATGGGAATAAAACATATATATATCAGTGGTTCTCAACCTTTTATGCTTCACGTACCCCCTGGAAATGTGTATGT
This sequence comes from Ryuthela nishihirai, assembly GCA_038380435.1. NCBI lineage: Eukaryota > Metazoa > Arthropoda > Arachnida > Araneae > Heptathelidae > Ryuthela > Ryuthela nishihirai. The sequence goes on from JAWZYU010000017.1 coordinate 619,491, forward strand.
AACTGGCGTACCCCTTGCATAGATAGATAAAACTATAGTTAAAGTATAACAATGGGAAAAAAACATATATATCAGTGGTTCTCAACCTTTTATGCTTCACGTACCCCCTTGAAATGTGTATGTAACTGGCGTACCCCTTGTATAGATAGATAAAACTACAGTTATAGTATAACAATGGGAATAAAATAAAACATATATATCAGTGGTTCTCAACCTTTTATGCTTCACATACGGCCTGGAAATGTGTATGTATCTGGCGTACCCCTTGTATAGATAGATAAAACTATAGTTATAGTATAACAATGGGAATAAAATAAAACATATATATCAGTGGTTCTCAAACTTTTATGCTTCACGTACCCCCTGGAAATGTGTATGTAACTGGCGTACCCCTTGCATAGATAGATAAAACTATAGTTATAGTATAACAATGGGAATTAAATAAAACATATATATCAGTGGTTCTCAACCTTTTACGCTTCACGTATCCCCTGGAAATGTGTATGTAACTGGCGTACCCCTTGTATAGATAGATAAAACTATAGTTATAGTATAACAATGGGAATAAAAGAAAACATCTATATCAGTGGTTCTCAACCTTTTATGCTTCACGTACCCCCTGGAAATGTGTATGTAACTAGCGTACCCCTTGTACAGATAGATAAAACTATAGTTATAGTATAACAATGGGAATAAAAGAAAACATCTATATCAGTGGTTCTCAACCTTTTATGCTTCACGTACCCCCTGGAAATGTGTATGTAACTGGCGTACCCCTTGTATAGATTGATAAAACTATAGTTATAGTATAACAATGGGAATAAAACAAAACATATATATCAGTGGTTCTCAACCTTTTATGCTTCACGTACCCCCTGGAAATGTGTATGTAACTAGCGTACCCCTTGTACAGATAGATAAAACTATAGTTATAGTATAACAATGGGAATAAAAGAAAACATCTATATCAGTGGTTCTCAACCTTTTATGCTTCACGTACCCCCTGGAAATGTGTATGTAACTGGCGTACCCCTTGTATAGATTGATAAAACTATAGTTATAGTATAACAATGGGAATAAAACAAAACATATATATCAGTGGTTCTCAACCTTTTATGCTTCACGTACCCCCTGGAAATGTGTATGTAACTAGCGTACCCCTTGTACAGATAGATAAAACTATAGTTATAGTATAACAATGGGAATAAAATAAAACATATATATCAGTGGTTCTCAACCTTTTATGCTTCACGTACCCCCTGGAAATGAGTATGTAACTTGTATAGATAGATAAAACTATAGTTATAGTATAACAATGGGAATAAAATAAAACATATATATCAGTGGTTCTCAACCTTTTATGCTTCACGTACCCCCTGGAAATGTGTATATAACTGGCGTACCCCTTGTATAGATAGATAAAACTATAGTTATAGTATAACAATGGGAATAAAATAAAACATATATATCAGTGGTTCTCAACCTTTTATGCTTCACGTACCCCCTGGAAATGTGTATGTAACTTGTATAGATAGATAAAACTATAGTTATAGTATAACAATGGGAATAAAATAAAACATATATATCAGTTGTTCTCAACCTTTTACGCTTCACGTACCCCTGGAAATGTGTATGTAACTGGCGTACCCCTTGTATAGATAGATGAAACTATAGTTATAGTATAACAATGGGAATAAAATAAAACATATATATCAGTGGTTCTCAACGTTTTATGCTTCACGTACCCCCTGGAAATGTGTATGTAACTGGCGTACCCCTTGTATAGATAGATAAAACTATAGTTATAGTATAACAATGGGAATTAAATAAAACATATATATCAGTGGTTCTCAACCTTTTACGCTTCACGTATCCCCTGGAAATGTGTATGTAACTGGCGTACCCCTTGTATAGATAGATAAAACTATAGTTATAGTATAACAATGGGAATAAAAGAAAACATCTATATCAGTGGTTCTCAACCTTTTATGCTTCACGTACCCCCTGGAAATGTGTATGTAACTAGCGTACCCCTTGTACAAATAGATAAAACTATAGTTATAGTATAACAATGGGAATAAAAGAAAACATCTATATCAGTGGTTCTCAACCTTTTATGCTTCACGTACCCCCTGGAAATGTGTATGTAACTAGCGTACCCCTTGTACAGATAGATAAAACTATAGTTATAGTATAACAATGGGAATAAAATAAAACATATATATCAGTGGTTCTCAACCTTTTATGCTTCACGTATCCCCTGGAAATGTGTATGTAACTGGCGTACCCCTTGTATAGATAGATGAAACTATAGTTATAGTATAACAATGGGAATAAAATAAAACATATATATCAGTTGTTCTCAACCTTTTATGCTTCACGTACCCCCTGGAAATGTGTATGTAACTGGCGTACCCCTTGTATAGATAGATGAAACTATAGTTATAGTATAACAATGGGAATAAAATAAAACATATATATCAGTGGTTCTCAACGTTTTATGCTTCACGTACCCCCTGGAAATGTGTATGTAACTGGCGTACCCCTTGTATAGATAGATCAAACTATAGTTATAGTATAACAATGGGAATAAAATGGAACATATATATCAGTGGTGCTCAACCTTTTATGCTTCACGTACCCCCTGGAAATGTGTATGTAACTGGCGTACCCCTTGTATAGATAGATAAAACTATAGTTATAGTATAACAATGGGAATTAAATAAAACATATATATCAGTGGTTCTCAACCTTTTACACTTCACGTATCCCCTGGAAATGTGTATGTAACTAGCGTACCCCTTGTATAGATAGATAAAACTATAGTTATAGTATAACAATGGGAATAAAAGAAAACATCTATATCAGTGGGTCTCAACCTTTTATGCTTCACGTACCCCCTGGAAATGTGTATGTAACTAGCGTACCCCTTGTACAGATAGATAAAACTATAGTTATAGTATAACAATGGGAATAAAAGAAAACATCTATATCAGTGGTTCTCAACCTTTTATGCTTCACGTACCCCCTGGAAATGTGTATGTAACTGGCGTACCCCTTGTATAGATAGATGAAACTATAGTTATAGTATAACAATGGGAATAAAATAAAACATCTATATCAGTGGTTCTCAACCTTTTATGCTTCACGTACCCCCTGGAAATGTGTATGTAACTGGCGTACCCCTTGTATAGATAGATGAAACTATAGTTATAGTATAACAATGGGAATAAAATAAAACATATATATCAGTGGTTCTCAACGTTTTATGCTTCACGTACCCCCTGGAAATGTGTATGTAACTGGCGTACCTCTTGTATAGATAGATAAAACTATAGTTATAGTATAACAATGGGAATAAAATAGAACATATATATCAGTGGTGCTCAACCTTTTATGCTTCACGTACCCCCTGGAAATGTGTATGTAACTGGCGTACCCCTTGTATAGATAGATAAAACTATAGTTATAGTATAACAATGGGAATAAAATAAAACATATATATCATTGGTTCTCAACCTTTTATGCTTCACGTACCCCCTGGAAATGTGTATGTAACTGGCGTACCCCTTGTATAGATAGATAAAACTATAGTTATAGTATAACAATGGGAATAAAATAAAACATATATATCAGTGGTTCTCAACCTTTTATGCTTCACGTACCCCCTGGAAATGTGTATGTAACTTGTATAGATAGATAAAACTATAGTTATAGTATAACAATGGGAATAAAATAAAACATATATATCAGTTGTTCTCAACCTTTTACGCTTCACGTACCCCCTGGAAATGTTTATGTAACTGGCGTACCCCTTGTATAGATAGATGAAACTATAGTTATAGTATAACAATGGGAATAAAATAAAACATATATATCAGTGGTTCTCAACGTTTTATGCTTCACGTACCCCCTGGAAATGTGTATGTAACTGGCGTACCCCTTGTATAGATAGATAAAACTATAGTTATAGTATAACAATGGGAATAAAATAGAACATATATATCAGTGGTGCTCAACCTTTTATGCTTCACGTACCCCCTGGAAATGTGTATGTAAGTGGCGTACCCCTTGTATAGATAGATAAAACTATAGTTATAGTATAACAATGGGAATAAAATAAAACATATATATCAGTGGTTCTCAACCTTTTATGCTTCACGTACCCCCTGGAAATGTGTATGTAACTGGCGTACCCCTTGTACAGATAGATAAAACTATAGTTATAGTATAACAATGGGAATAAAATAAAACATATATATCAGTGGTGCTCAACCTTTTATGCTTCACGCACCCCCTGGAAATGTGTATGTAACTGGCGTACCCCTTGTATAGATAGATAAAACTATAGTTATAGTATAACAATGGGAATAAAATAGAACATATATATCAGTAGTTCTCAACCTTTTATGCTTCACGTACCCCCTGGAAATGTGTATGTAACTGGCGTACCCCTTGTATAGATAGATAAAACTATAGTTATAGTATAACAATGGGAATAAAATAAAACATATATATCAGTGATTCTCAACCTTTTATGCTTCACGTACCCCCTGGAAATGTGTATGTAACTGGCGTACCCCTTGCATAGATAGATAAAACTATAGTTATAGTATAACAATGGGAATAATATATATATATCAGTGGTTCTCAACCTTTTATGCTTCGCGTACCCCCTGGAAATGTGTATGTAACTGGCGTACCCCTTGTATAGATAGATAAAACTATCGTTATAGTATAACAATGGGAATAAAATAAAACAAATATATCAGTGATTCTCAACCTTTTATGCTTCACGTACCCCCTGGAAATGTGTATGTAACTGGCGTACCCCTTGCATAGATAGATAAAACTATAGTTATAGTATAACAATGGGAATAATATATATATATCAGTGGTTCTCAACCTTTTATGCTTCACGTACCCCCTGGAAATGTGTATGTAACTGGCGTACCCCTTGTATAGATAGATGAAACTATAGTTATAGTATAACAATGGGAATAAAATAAAACATCTATATCAGTGGTTCTCAACCTTTTATGCTTCACGTACCCCCTGGAAATGTGTATGTAACTGGCGTACCCCTTGTATAGATAGATGAAACTATAGTTATAGTATAACAATGGGAATAAAATAAAACATATATATCAGTGGTTCTCAACGTTTTATGCTTCACGTACCCCCTGGAAATGTGTATGTAACTGGCGTACCCCTTGTATAGATAGATAAAACTATAGTTATAGTATAACAATGGGAATAAAATAGAACATATATATCAGTGGTGCTCAACCTTTTATGCTTCACGTACCCCCTGGAAATGTGTATGTAACTGGCGTACCCCTTGTATAGATAGATAAAACTATAGTTATAGTATAACAATGGGAATAAAATAAAACATATATATCATTGGTTCTCAACCTTTTATGCTTCACGTACCCCCTGGAAATGTGTATGTAACTGGCGTACCCCTTGTATAGATAGATAAAACTATAGTTATAGTATAACAATGGGAATAAAATAAAACATATATATCAGTGGTTCTCAACCTTTTATGCTTCACGTACCCCCTGGAAATGTGTATGTAACTTGTATAGATAGATAAAACTATAGTTATAGTATAACAATGGGAATAAAATAAAACATATATATCAGTTGTTCTCAACCTTTTACGCTTCACGTACCCCCTGGAAATGTTTATGTAACTGGCGTACCCCTTGTATAGATAGATGAAACTATAGTTATAGTATAACAATGGGAATAAAATAAAACATATATATCAGTGGTTCTCAACGTTTTATGCTTCACGTACCCCCTGGAAATGTGTATGTAACTGGCGTACCCCTTGTATAGATAGATAAAACTATAGTTATAGTATAACAATGGGAATAAAATAGAACATATATATCAGTGGTGCTCAACCTTTTATGCTTCACGTACCCCCTGGAAATGTGTATGTAACTGGCGTACCCCTTGTATAGATAGATAAAACTATAGTTATAGTATAACAATGGGAATAAAATAAAACATATATATCAGTGGTTCTCAACCTTTTATGCTTCACGTACCCCCTGGAAATGTGTATGTAACTGGCGTACCCCTTGTATAGATAGATAAAACTATAGTTATAGTATAACAATGGGAATAAAATAAAACATATATATCAGTGGTGCTCAACCTTTTATGCTTCACGCACCCCCTGGAAATGTGTATGTAACTGGCGTACCCCTTGTATAGATAGATAAAACTATAGTTATAGTATAACAATGGGAATAAAATAGAACATATATATCAGTAGTTCACAACCTTTTATGCTTCACGTACCCCCTGGAAATGTGTATGTAACTGGCGTACCCCTTGTATAGATAGATAAAACTATAGTTATAGTATAACAATGGGAATAAAATAAAACATATATATCAGTGATTCTCAACCTTTTATGCTTCACGTACCCCCTGGAAATGTGTATGTAACTGGCGTACCCCTTGCATAGATAGATAAAACTATAGTTATAGTATAACAATGGGAATAATATATATATATCAGTGGTTCTCAACCTTTTATGCTTCGCGTACCCCCTGGAAATGTGTATGTAACTGGCGTACCCCTTGTATAGATAGATAAAACTATCGTTATAGTATAACAATGGGAATAAAATAAAACAAATATATCAGTGATTCTGAACCTTTTATGCTTCACGTACCCCCTGGAAATGTGTATGTAACTGGCGTACCCCTTGCATAGATAGATAAAACTATAGTTATAGTATAACAATGGGAATAATATATATATATCAGTGGTTCTCAACCTTTTATGCTTCACGTACCCCCTGGAAATGTGTATGTAACTGGCGTATCCCTTGTATAGATAGATAAAACTATAGTTATAGTATAACAATGGGAATAAAATGAAACATTTATATCAGTAGTTCTCAACATTTTATGCTTCACGTACCCCCTGGAAATATGTATGTAACTGGCGTACCCCTTGTATAGATAGATAAAACTATAGTTATAGTATAACAATGGGAATAAAATAAAACATATATATCAGTGGTTCTCAACCTTTTATGCTTCACGTACCCCCTGGAAATGTGTATGTAACTGGCGTACCCCTTGTATAGATAGACAAAACTATAGTTATAGTATAACAATGGGAATAAAATAAAACATCTATATCAGTGGTTCTCAACCTTTTATGCTTCACGTACCCCCTGGAAATGTGTATGTAACTGGCGTACCCCTTGTATAGATAGATAAAACTATAGTCATAGTATAACAATGGGAATAAAATAAAACATCTATATCAGTGGTTCTCAACCTTTTATGCTTCACGTACCCCCTGGAAATGTGTATGTAACTGGCGTACCCCTTGTATAGATAGATAAAACTATAGTTATAGTATAACAATGGGAATAAAATAAAACATATATATCAGTGGTTCTCAATCTTTTATGCTTCACGTACCCCCTGGAAATGTGTATGTAACTGGCGTACCCCTTGTATAGATAGACAAAACTATAGTTATAGTATAACAATGGGAATAAAATAAAACATAGACCTTGTTAGAATTGATGTGCAGTGGCCAGATGCAGCAGATATAGCTCAGGACAGATATGCTTGGAGAATTAAACTGCGTGGTCTGGTTGGACCTCCGTAGCCCATGGCTGCTTGAGGATGATGATGATGATCAGTGGTTGTCAACCTTTTATGTTTCACGTACCCCCTGGAAATGTGTATGTAACTGGCGTACCCCTTGTATAGATAGATAAAACTATAGTTATATTATAACAATAGCTATTTTCACTTTCTTACTAGATCTAGCGACTTTTGAGCTCTCACGACGTACCCCAAAAAATTTTACCGCGTACCCCACGTTGAGATCTTCTCTAGTCCTTTCCGCCAGGTTGGCCATCATGGCAGGCGACGCCTTATATCATGTCAGGCAGTACTTGCTACTTATTGATACTCATTGAATGATGCTTAGAGATTGATTATTAATATTTCATAATTAGCAATAAAGTAAACTTTTGAATGATAAGATATACGCTTACGCCCGACTTCGATCCTGTTCATAACATGGAGGTAGGAAGTTCTCTACCTCCATGGTTCATATAGGTAGGAACTTTTCCTACCTCCATGGTTCATACCGTGGACTCCATTCCTGTTGCTGCGGCAAGAGATCGGTTTCCGTGCGGCATGCCATGCGAATGGTTCCCGTTGCTTTCCGAGCCTCAATCGCGAAGAAGCGACGAGTTTATGAATTATGTTTTCGGCAAATTTGCAATTCAGATAAAAAGTGCATGATATTACTATTTTTTCATTTATTTATAATTATAGATCCAATATTTTGAAAACATTGCAAATATAAAATTTGTACCCATTGACATATTAAGTTGTAGCCAACATCTCATATTGCAAAATTTTTTTCTTGATAAATTTGTTGAACACAGCAAAAAAAAATGTCGAGTGAAAGATTTGGGTTGGGTTGTTTTACCTCTGAGCGGCACTTTTTTGCACACCATGGGCTAAATGACCAGGTCACAAGGACCCCGAAGGCTCAGAGAAGGTTGGGGGAGGGGACCCACTGGAACAGCTGTTGGGGAGACAGATGGTAGCCTCCCGTCAAGTCCATCCAGCGTGCAGGGTATGAGCTCTCCCGCACATGGGGCCACGGCTTAACGTCCCATCCGACGGACGGCGGCCTTTCCAAGCCCATCGGTGTCCCCTACTGACGGTGGGCAGGGCGGAGAATTTTGCGGAGATAAATCCTAGTTGGGACTCGAACCTGGGAACTACAGATTACGAACCTGGCGCGCTACCGACTGAGCACACCCCGCCCCTTGTCGAGTGAAAGAGTTGGAGGGGTTAAGTAAGGAATGCAGAGCATTTGAAACCTGTATAAATATTATTAAAAAAATGTATAAATCCAAATTTTACTAACAGTTCCGTTCAGGAACAAATGTAAAAATGTTAAACGAAAAAAAAAAAATAATATTTCAAGAAATACAAAAAATTGGCCAAATGCTAAAAATAAACATAAAAAAATTAAACATTACGACATTAACAACAGTCACCGAATCTAAAATTTTTAACAGAAACAGAAATATGCAAGTGACCTAAGCTCCTGCGATCACAATTAGCAGCTTTTCTGCACAGCACAAGTTGTATCTGGATCATTGCGGCGCTGCAGTCAAAAGTTTCTTACATTGCCCCAATGGAAGCTTTCACTGTTCTTTGTTTAGGAACGTATGAGGGATTTTGTGGTCTGAGCTTGGTCTAAGTTCAAGTTTAATCGCTAGTAATTCGTATGTTAGACCATAAATAGAGTAGACGGAGCATGCTCATGACGTTGCAACGCCCAACATCGAAAGCTGAGATATCACGTGACTGATGGTTAGATTGTTTTACCTCTGAGCGGCACTTTTTTGCACACCATGGGCTAAATGGCCAGGTCACATGGACCCCGAAGGCTCAGAGAAGGTTGGGGGAGGAGACCCATTTTAACAGCTGTTGGGAGACAGATGGTAGCCTCCCGTCAAGGCCATCCAGCGTGTTCTTTAACATTGGGTTGTTTTACCTCTGAGCGGCACTTTTTTGCACACCATGGGCTAAATGGTCAGGTCATAAGGACCCCGAAGGCTCAGAGAAGGTTGAGGGAGGAGACCCACTTTAACAGCTGTTGGGAGACAGATGGTAGCCTCCCGTCAAGGCCATCCAGCCGTGTTCTTTAACGTTGGGTTGTTTTACCTCTGAGCGGCACTTTTTTTGCACACCATGGGCTAAATGGGCAGGCACCTTAATCCTTTAGGGCACCTTAATCCTTTTTCAAACGAGAATTTAATTTTTTTAAAAAGCGAACCATTCCTTTTAAGAAAAACTCGTCGGTTTTTAATTGCATTACTACAGTTTAACCCTTTAGATATCAAGTTGTTTAGAAACCGGATACTTGAGATTCCATTTCTGCCGACAGGGAGTGCCAAGGGGGAGTATAGAAATTGGAAGGAGTGTTTTCGTTCTTTGAATGATTAGCAAGGAAATCTGGTATAGACAGCAGAACTAGACAGACAAAGGCGACTCCAACCAAAGCCGCCGTAGCTATCTGGGTTCGGTCGTAATCACTACCGGAGGCAGAACTGGGAAAACGGGGTGGTGAATCAAAGAAAAGATATGAACTCACTTAGATGTTGAAATCCATTGCAAAGCAGCGTGTACTTGTAATTTTCGTTTTCAAAAATATATATATTTTTTTATATTCTGCTGAATTGAAAATTCTAAACGTTTCTGGAAATAACGGAAGGCAGTTTAATGAGAGCAATGGGGCATATGCTTCCCCAAATTTAAGCAATGAGTTTGAAGGGGGTGATTTTTTAATGTAAAATCATGGAAAAACAGATTTTTAAAAATTAATTTTATCAATTAATCACTTTACATTACGCTACTGGAGTAACCATAATAGAAAAACTAATACAAGTTCTTTTAATTTTATTGTCCCACAAAAGTTGGCACATCATTTTATTTAAACATAATTTTCGCTTAGCACACCTATCTTAATTTTAAAGTATGAAGTATTTGCTATAAAGATGATAATTCAAGAATAAAGCCCACAGAAGATTCAAAATGAATAACAAAAACTGCGATGTTGATAATTGCCATTTGTTAAATTTATTGAGCTTGACATTGTCCTTGTGATCAAATGGTTTACACGCTTCGCTTCAAGTTTATGGGACCTGGATTCGAGACCCTATAGGTATGGCTATCTTCTTTCTGTTGTGATCTCGCCTTCATAATGGGTCATCTGACGTCTTAAATCGACAGGCTCTTATTAGATCAGTGATAAACAGATGTTTGAGAGGTGTAAAAAAATTATCAACTAAGAATTTAATTCTCTAATGCCTTTTCATCATTTGTATCCCCTGGAATTTAACCTTCAGTGTCAGAATTTATAGCATTTGTATACATACTAAGCCGTCCCGTGGCCGACTGGTTAGCGCGCTAGGCTACTGATCTATGGGATCTGGTTTCGAGCCCCGGATAAGGCATGGATGTTTATGTTGTTTTTCTGCTGAGGTCCTGCCATTCTCACTGACATTTTACTGACAGACTCCTGTCAGACCTCTCTGACAAGCAGCTGCTTGAGGGGGTATTTTTTTTTTATTATACATATTAGATACGTCGAGCTGTTTCAGATTCCCAAATATCGGAATTGTTATAATAAAAAGAAATTATTATTATCAACTTATGATAAAGATGTTTTTCCTTAGAAATATAGATAAAAGTATTATCAACTTTTTAATTACACCAAACAATAAATTTGATATAAAAATAATGCTATAGCATGATTTGGGTTCTGCTTTAACGAACAATGATGTGGAACTGAAAGAAAAAGCCCAGCAGTTTTGCGTTAAAGAAACGCGAGGTTACTTTTCTTGGAACCTTTTATCAGAGTAGATTAAGGTTAACAGAGAACAGAAAGAAATCTGCCAGGTCTACTAGAAGAGTGGCGTTGCAGTTTACAATTAGCGGCTACCTCTTAAGGGTGAAAGGAAACAAGTTTGGGATGAAGTGGTCTTCTTCATATCGGGCTGCGATGGCATCCAAACCACATGCGCGCATGGCCAATCTAATAGTTGCCATTGTCACTCTGTGGTATTAGCGTTGCGAATCGCTAAACATTTCTCATTAAGGTGAAGACAAGGTCTATATTGAGGTCAAATCATACGTAAAGTTAAGCGTGCCAAGAAATACATATATCATGTGTAAAAGTGAAATGATTAATTTTTCTACTGCAGGAATGACCTATCTATAGTACCCGAGACAAAAGTAGAAAGCAAGATGAATTTGCTTGGCATACAAGAGCGCTCAACAAAATCATCTCGCAACTTTTCTTTTGACAAAAGTCACTCTTTTCCCACCTCAGTTTGAATGCGGAAACTCTGCAATTTCGCATCTATTAACGGGGATAAGTCACAGGCGAAATTTCCGTATGTCATGTAATCATTGATTAAGCTTTATAAATTTTAAAGGCTATTCCAAATCTCTAATAAATGTGTTTCTAAAAAAATGCTCTATTTGGCTTCTGAGTTTAAAATATGCAAGTTCCCTCGATTTACACTGAGGATAGGTTCTGCACAAAACCGTGTAAATCGAAATCTTGGATTTTGCTATGTAAAACCGTGTAAAACGAAAAAAACACTAAAATGTGCATAATTCAGTCATTTATTTACGTAAAACGAAAGCAAGACATCTTGAAAAACATAAAATTACACTTCATTCATAAAATAACAAATATATGTAGGTAATATAAGTACATATTTAATTCATTTTACATTAGGAACAAAAAATATAAGATCCTTAAAAAAATTAACAATAAGTTTAATTACTGTCATCACTTTCATGGACTATCAGTCTTTTCTTCCTGATTGGTATGATGTCACTTTCATCACTCGATAGTTCTTGATGCGATTCTGGTTAAATGGTTGATGAATTAGGGACAATCTCAGATCGACGAGACTTTGTAATGAAATCCGTAATTAACAATTGTGTAGGTTTTTTTGTTAAATCTTTATAGACCTCCTCATATTGATTTAAGCACTTACTAATATCCCGCTGGAATCGGAGAGCTCGTTCAACATTCGGGTCATTTTGTAAAAAATGATTACCCAATTTTCTCCCCAATTCAAGTTCTACGCTGATGACTCTTGCTTTGAACGCAACTGGTTTAGATTGCTCTTCATCAGATAATTCGTTTTTGAACTTTTCTTTTCATTTGATTTTTTTAAAAATCTTTTGGTATTATAAAACCTTAAAAAATTTACGTAAATTATAAAAATGCCAGAAAAACTATAAATGTTGAAAACTTACCAGTAGATATTTAAATAATAAAATAAAAAAAATGCACAATGATGTAAAGCTTTGCTGCTAAAATGATACTGCACTACTTCATATGAATCAGATAACTTTACTATTGTGAAATACTAAGGAGATTCCCCGTGTTGTAAAATATAGGGGAATCCCCGTCCCAGTTGTTGTCAGTTTTACCAAAGGAATGAGATTAAAAAATGACTTGAAATATATATGCAGCCGAATATACATTTTTACCAGTTTTTTTAAATCCGTTATTTTATCAACGGTGTAAAACCGAAATCGTGTAAAACAAGTACCGTGTAAATCGGGGGATAAGTGTATTCAAAATTACAATACGTGTGAAACGTTAATTTTCCTTTCTAAAAAAATTTCTTTAAGTAAGCAAATTTAAAAAAAAAAATCTAAATCATAAAATTATTTTTTTCAATAAGACTGAAATTCAAGAATACAACGGAATCAGCAAATATTTAAATTATTAATATTTATTTCAATTAAGAATCCCTCATGGCCAAGTGGTCAGCGCGCTTGGCTACTGATCTAAGGGACCTGGGTTCGAGCCCCGGGTAAGGCATGACTATTTGTCGTTTTTCTGCTGAGGGCCTGCCATCCTCTCAGACCTTCTACTATGACATATAAACTGACAGGCTCCTGTCAGACCTCTGTGGCAAGCAGCTGCTTGAGGGGGTATTTAAAATTAAAATTATTCACTATTTGCGGAAAGCACGGAAAGTGAGAAAATCTAAGAGCACCGTACTATCGTCGCCACACACTTCAATTCAGTAACCCCTGTAAGACGACTTCACTGGAGTGATCGCCTGTGTGTGATTTTCCACACATAGCTGTGCTTTGAAGCGTACCGCTAAGAATTAAAATCTACTTTCACCACTGGTGATAACTCTTTAAGGTCGACCTCTGCGAAATTTCCGTTCCCTTTTGGAGGACGGGAGAATAGTGGAGGCATGACAGTCCTCATATGAGCTTCCATTTGACACCTAACCCGTAAATATGGGCCTTGGCGTTCGAAAGATATATTAACTTTCACCAAATATCATCTTTTTTTAGGGAGGAAGAAAGCAGAAGGGGGGGGGGGGAGATGTATTTTTTTTATGACCGACAAGATTCGCCACTTCACCTGGCCCGAATCTCGAAACAAAAAATCGAGTGTTTGGCGGCGGTCAAGAAACAAAATTATGGCAGAAAAACAGGGGGCCAAGAGACTGGATTTCCATTGAGCATAATGTTTGCCGCTCTCCGTTTTACAGGTCTTTAAAAATCGCTTGAAAGATACATGAATTATAAATAAGTTGAATAATTTTTTGGCTTCTTTTATCCTTACTAGCATTCTGAAAGGGGGGTGGGGAGGTTATGGTCCTTTGTTCCCCCCTAGATCCGGCCCTTAGTAGAGCAATCCTTCACATAATTTCGTCTTTTTTTGGAGGGGGTGGGATTTATAACCTGTGACGCTCTCCATGTCACAAGCTTTCATTTGATTCATAACCCCTTTTTTACGGGGTAAGAAAGCGTAGGGAGCAATTTGTTTATAGCCTATGATACCCCAAGTCCTTAAATTATGATATCCTATTGCATATTATGTGAATGGGAGAGAAATTTCGAATAGCTATTGGTTCTGAAATAAAATATTTAGGAAAAAATATGACCCAAAATAATTTACAGATCCAGTTAAATCTACGTATTTAAATCTCGGTTTTCAACAAATTAAGTTTTATAGAGTTACAGAACTTGGAATGTTTAACAGCAACAATATCATTTTAATTGCTCTGATAAATTATTAAAAACAAGTTAAAACGAGGATAACAACCGCTATACTAAATTTTTATGTTATTTTTTGCAGAACGAGTAACTTGCCAAATGTTTCTGCTCCCATAATTTTTTAAACACTGAAAGCATGTTGACAATCGAGATTCAAATAGATTTGATTGAGATCTTCAAATTATCTTCAGTCACATTTTTTCATAAAAAGCGTATTTTAGAAGTTAAAACAATTCAAAATTCCTTTCCTATTCATATGACATGAACTGGAGTAGTGAGAATTCAATAACAGTTCACTGTAAATGTTACTAAGAGGTTATTTCTTGCTTTGCATTTTGAATAATGATTTCATCCGATATGTTGTGCGCATTTTATTTACCAATAAATTCATATCATAACGCTTATCATAATAAGCTGGTACTGGAAATCGAAAAGAAAAAGTCGAACCCCTTGTAATGAGCTAGTGGAGATTACCTCTTGCCATCTGTCACGTGACAAACGCGTCTCTGGCATCGGCACGGCCAACACCACCTAGAGGAGAGTGTCCTCTAGGTGGTGTTGGCAGGGCTCCGGCATTACTACAGTATTCTATTTAGGTTAGGTAGGAAACCCCTCATTGGAGGCCTCGCTCAGTTCCGCGACTGCTGAACATGCGTGCTTAGGGCAGCAAGGGAAGGGGGTCAGCAAAGAGTTTTCCCCCTAGCTATCATGCCCTTAACTCTCAACTCTTGCACTGTCGAATATTTTGTAATTGTCCATATCTGTTGTGTTCGACTTTAATCTGAATTGTTTTCTTTGGTATGGAAAGTGATTGAATTTTAAAAGTTTGTAGGGATCAGACATAGAATAGAGTTCGATATTACCTATCTCAGTAAACCTAGTTTCTTTAAAAATCCTACTAATCATTTTCTCTCTGCAGCAACGTGAAACGTGAGGACATTATATAGAGATTATTCTCTTGATATCCTCAAGCAGGAATTCCAGCGCTATAACCTAGATATTCTAGGCTTGCAAGAGATCAGATGGAAAGGTAAATGTGAGATACTTAAAAAAAACTTTAAATTTCTCTTTTCAGGGAGGGAAAATGGAAAGCATCACCAAGGCGTGGGTCTGCTTCTGAGCAGACACGCTAGTGATGCTCTTCTAGGATATCAGTGCATTAATGAAAGGTTTCTTACAGCAAAATTTCAGACAAGCATTAAAGACTTGAATGGTATCTGCTGTTATGCCCCCACTGAGGACGCCGATGAGGAAGAGAAGGACAGGTTTTACGGACAACTTCAGGATATTTTGAATTCTGTCAAGAAAGCAGATATTACCCTTGCTCTAGGTGACTTGAATGCCAAAGTTTGTACTGACTCTGACCTTTGGGGAGGAGTGATAGGCCCTTTTTGTATTGGTAGCTGCAATGGCAATGGGCAACGTCTCCTACAGGTAAGTAAACTCAATGGGTTCAGAATAACTAACACTTATTACAAACACCGCGACATACATAAGTACACATGGGTTTCACCTGATGGGCTGCATAAGAAAATGATTGATTATATATTATTGAACAGCAAATGGGCTAGTTCTGTTAGGAATACCAGGGCATATAGGGGAGCTGAAATTGGATCTGACCATTACCTTGTTAAAAGTGTCCTGCAACTTAACGTTGCAACTTAAACTTAAAAAGTGTTGTGCTAAAGTTAAAAAATTTACCTTTAATACTGAAGCTCTGAAAGACCCAGTTATAGCTAAAGCTTACCATGATAGGTTACTTAGTCATTATAACAGTCATGGTTTGCTTACTACTGAAGTTGAGGAAGAATGGGACCATTTTAAGCAGGCTTTTTTGGAAACTAACAGTACTCTTTTAGGAAAAAAGGAGCAGAGGAGACAGAATGTTTGAGTGATAAGGCACTTGAGCTTATTTCAGAAAGAAGGAACTGCAGGAATGTCCTTAATCAGTACCCTAGTAGTCCTAATAGAAAGCATTACAGAGAGCTTAATAAACGTGTAAAAGATCAGTTAGCTGCTGATAAGAATCTTTGGCTTGATGGCTTGGCTGACAAAGCTGAGGAAGCAGTAGGGATCAGACATAGAATAGAGTTCGATATTACCTATCTCAGTAAACCTAGTTTCTTTAAAAATCCTACTAATCATTTTCTCTCTGCAGGAACGTGAAACGCAGCACAACATCAGAGAGCTGTACCAGATAGTTATTGTTTTGTGTGGTAGAAAACGGACAGGTATACAGGGCTTGAAGGATAAACAAGGTAAGGTTATAGAAGGTGAGGATTCTGTCATGGCTAGGTGGGCTGAGCATTTCAGTGATATTCTAAACAATGCGGTTAGTTCTATTCCCATTGTTTGCAATGATGATAGATGCATTGGTGGCTTTAATGTTGGCCCTATAACGCAATCTGAAGTTATTTTGGCTGTTTCTAAACTTAAACTTCATAAATTCCCAGGGGTAGATGAAATTACTACAGAAATGCTTAGAGCTGGGAATGTTTCGGTTATCGCTTGGATGACTGAAATTTTGAATAACTTTTATGATAAAGGCATGGTTCCTAAAGATTTTACGAGAGCTATTATTATCCCTATTTTCAAAAAAGCTGATCGCAGTTCTTGTGATGACTATAGGGGTATTAGCCTACTCTCTGTTCCAGGTAAAGTTCTTTCCATGATTGTGCTTAATAGAATTAAGAATCTAGTTGACCGTCAATTGCGTGATGAGCAATGTGGATTCAGAAGTGGTAGGGGATGTGTAGATCAGATATTTTCACTTAGGCAGATTCATGAGAAATGTTTAGAGTTTCAGAAACCTTTGGTTGCTAGCTTTGTTGATTTCATAAAGGCTTTCGACTCTGTTGATCGTCATAATTTGTGGTTGATCGTGAGATCATATGGTATACCTGACAAGTTAGTTAACATAATGAAAGCTCTCTATAATAACACTGAATCGTGTGTGAGAGTTGGTAAGGCTTGTAGCAATTGGTTTAGCATTACTTCTGGTGTTCGACAAGGGTGCATTTTGTCTCCTTTTCTCTTTAGCTTGGTTATTGATTATGTTATGCGAAATTCACTTCAAGGGAGAGATTTTGGGCTTAAATGAACTGGAGATACGAAAATTTCTGATTTAGATTATGCTGATGATTTAGCCCTTTTGGCAAATGATGTTGATGAGATGAAATCTTTCATTCGAGCTGTTGATGAAACTGGTGGTAGAGTAGGTTTGGTTATAAACAGAGAGAAAACTAAAGTGATGAAAATTGGTCAGGCAGGCTCTGATTCAGTTAATCTAAATGGTTGCAATCTTGAGCAGGTGTCACTGTTTAATTTGTTTGGGAGCTATGTAACAGATGCTGGTGATGTGTGGCATGAGATTAACAGACGAATAGGAATTGCTGCCGGGACTTTTAAGAATCTATGAAGATTGTGGAGAAATAGGTGTATACACCTAAAGACTAAAATTAGACTGTAAAATAGTTTGGTTCTTTCTAGGGTTAGTTATGGTAGTGAAACTTGGACGCTGTGTAAACAAGATAACAGGAAACTAGATGCTTTTGATTCTAGATGCTTACGTAGTATCTTGGGTATTAGGTGGTTTAACTTTGTAACTAATGATGAGGTTAGGCAAAGGAGTTTGCAATCTCCTTTATGCATCACATTGTGCAGAGAGAGACTCCGCTGGTTTGGCCATGTTGTCCGTATGGATAATTATAGATTGGCGAATAGGGTTATGAAGAGTGTGCCTAGAAGTCTCAGAAAGAGGGGGAGACCAAGGATGCGGTGGGCAGACAATGTCAAACAGGACCTTGTTAGAATTAGTGTGCAGTCGCCGGATGCAGCAGATGTAGCTGAGGACAGATATGCTTGGAGAATTAAACTGCACGGTCTGGTTGGACCTCCGTGGCCCATGGCTGCTTGAGAATGATGATGATGATGATGATGATGATGACGATGACGATGATGATGATGATGATGATGATGATGATGATGATGATGATGATGATGATGATGATGATGATGATGATGATGACGACGACGACGACGACGACGACGACGACGACGGCGACGACGATGATGATGCTTCACTGTCTTACCAACGTTTTTGTGCATGAATTTGAACGTTTTTCTAATCATTATAAATATATACGATCCATATTCTTTTGTGGCTTTTTAAATTTTTGCTTCTGTATTTTCAGACCCCAAGATGAAAAGTGTTCAATTAAGCAATGGAAGGGCCGAGGAGAGACCCACTGTTGGGCTGTGCTTAGGGCATCAGTTGGTCGGTCCTGTGAAGAAAAGTTTGGAAGGGAAGTTTGTTTGTTTGGAATTGTTTGGGAAGTAGATCTTCCAAGGTAATTGTTAGCTCTATTGATTTGATATATACATTGATTCGAAACCCGAATGTGTTAAATATCATGCTCTCAGTCCTTTTCAGGACTATGAATTATTATATACTGTTTTCAATTTGATTTCGATTGTCTGCTTTGCAAGACTTTATAATTAATTTTCGGAGCTGAAGCTTTGCTGTCCTTTTTGAGGTTTTTCAGGATAAAAAAAAACAGATTGCAGTATTCACTGCTTTTGAATTATATTACAATATTATGTACTTTGATAAATTTTTGTCCTTTTTGAGGTTTTCAGGCTAAAAACCGATTGCAATCTAGACACAGCATTCTGAATAACACTATAAGGCTTTTGCACTTCATACTTTTGTTATGTAATTTTTGTTGTGCTTAATTTTGAGGTTTTTCAGGTTATAAAACCTTTTTCAGAAATCACACTGCTTACTGTATTATAGCTGTATTTTTTATAATATTTTATGCCTTGACTGTGTTTTCTTTTTTGAGGTTTTCAGCTGAAACCCGATTGCAGTAATCGTACTGTATCCCGATTAAAATTGTAATATTTAAGAAATATTTTATGCTTTGATTATTGTTATTCTTTTTTGAGGTTTTCAAGTTAAAAACGGATTGCAGTCTAGGCAAATTGAATAGAACTTTTTTTTGTTTTCCGCATCATCCATTACTTCGAATTAAAACTTTTAAATAGTGGAAAAGTAGGTAAATGAAAAACTTCATTTCTTTGAAAATGAGATTCTCATAATTGCCAGGGTATAAATGCATTCTTCCAGTTTTATAGTAATTCCACGATATGACACCATTTTTTATCACGTAAAAGTGGAGAACTAAATTGCACTGTCTGGTTGGACCTCCATAGCCCATGGCTGCTTGAGGATGACGATGATGATGGTGATGATGATGATGATGAAAAGTGAATAACCGTATTTTTAATCATACTATTTAAAAAAAGCGCAGATAATGGCTGAGATGCAGATATACACAGGCCACAAAATAAAATTAATTGCAAATTCACAAATATTTATTGAACAAACAAATATCGCAATAGATAAAAACTAGAAAATGGACCTAAAACACATTGATGGTGGAATAAATCATTGTGTCAATGGTGGAATCAATCACAAGTCTCATTCTCACCCCCCTTACGAAACCAAATCCTGCGCACGTGCCTGTAGAACTCATCGAAAAAAAATTGCGTTATCATAAAAACTAAACTGGTGCTTTAAATTAAAGGATATTCTCAAAAACGTATATAACTGCCGATATATGTGAAAGAATGCACTGCAAATGGGTTAAGCGGAAAACTATCCCGCATTTACAGTTGCCGCAAGTGAGCTGAAATGTGCAAATTAGGAATACACGAAAAAGACGTGCGTGTCTACTCGCAGCTTGTAAGCTGTTCTAGGCAACTCATGCTTTCACTTCAGTGGCACGTCGAACTGATTATATCCTGAAGTCTTCATACGATGTCTTCATCCATACGAAGACATCGTATGGATGATTTTCAGTGGTGGAGAGCGATTGAAAGGATGGAAGCAGGTCAGTCCCAGACAGAACTTTCTAGAGCAGGGGTTCTCAACTTGGGGTACGTGGCAAAATTTTTTTGGGTATACAGTGAGAGCTCAAAAGTCGATAGATCTAGTAACAAAGTTGCTTGACATTATTATACTATAACTATAGTTTTATCTATCTATATAAGGGGTGCGCCAGTTACATACACATTTCCAGGGGATACGTGAAGCATGAAAGGTTGAGAACAACTGTTCTAGAGCATTGAATGTTCCACAAAATGTCCTGACAAGATTCTGGCAACATCTCCTGTCTGTTCAACAGACAAGATATTTGTCATCGACCAGGACAAGGCCGTCCCAGAACCAAACCACTGCAGACGATCGCTATATGAGTCTTACTGCCAGACGGAACAGAGTGATGACCGTGCTTTAGAGCTTGCAGCAGCCACAGGAACGAGGGTTTCGTGGCATACTGTTTACAGGACACTTCATGAGCAATGCCTTTATTCCAGGAGACCTGTTATTTGTGTCCCTGTAATTCCCACCACCCTGAGAGCTTGTTTAACATGGAGTCGCTAACCACACTTGGAGTCCAGACCAATAGGTGCTTGTTATTTTTACAGATGAATCGCGATTCATCTGTAAACATAACATTTTTAAGGAGTTAAAATTATTTTTAAATAAACATCTAATTCCTAGTACTAAAAATTTATTGTATAATGCTAAGCAATTTAAATTAAAAAAATAGATATAAATTCGTTTGGGTGAAAAATGGAAAAGTTTTCATCCGTAAAAGTGAAAGGTCCAAAATTTGGCGGATCAGAGATGACAATGACCTAAATATGTTAAATGAACAAGATGGCTGCTGAAAATATTTCACCTTTTAGTTCTGTTGAACCCATGCCATGTTCTATGATCTGTAACGACATTAAAGAATTACTGTCTTTCTTTAATTCTGGAAATTTTTCAAGTTTAAAAATTTTACATTTTAACATCCGAAGTTCAAGAAATAAATTTGAACAGCTAGAAGCTATTCTTGAATATTTAAATAGTAAGACGGATATTTTAATACTTTCTGAAATATGGATCAAACCATATGAGTTAAATTTGTATCAAATAGAAGGTTATCATATGTTCCATTGTTGTAGAGATTAAAATAAATCTGGTGGGATACTTTACTACGTTAAAAGTTCTTTAATAGTCAAGAAAATTGCATTTAATGATAGAAGTTCAGCTGAATATATTGCTATTTATCTGGAAAATTATCAGCAATATTTCGTATGTATCTATAGATCTCTTTGTAACCCACTTACCACCTTCCTACTAGAATTTCAGGAACTACTCTTATCATTTGATAATAAAAGCGAAGTTGTAATTGGTGATTTAAATATAGATTTACTAGGAAATGATCACTACACAAATGAATATCTAAATTTGTTGTCATCAAATGGCTTTCAAAGTTTCATAAATTCACCGACCAGAGAAAGTATGATATCTTCTACTTATTTAGATCACATTTTTGTTAAAAGCAAAATCGAAAGTTCATTCAAGAGTAGTATTGTTAAATTAGCAGTGACTGATCATTATCCCATTGCCTTAACAGTTAATTTTAACAATAATATGAATATTTAGTGTGATAATTATACAGAGCCTATTCTTTATCACTACATAGACTATACTTTATTGAACAGGCTTTTAAGTGAATGTTCCTGGGACGAGGTATTAACTCTTAATGATGCCAATGAAGCTTATAATAAATTTTTAACCACATTTAATCTCATAATTAAAGATTCAACTAGAGAAAGAAAAATTCAAAATAAATCACAATCAGCAAAGCCATGGATTACTTCCGAAATTCTGAACTTATTAAAAGAAAGAGATAAGCTATATAAAAAACACAGAAAATACCTTTAAATGAAACTTACGAAAGTAGCTTTAAAAACTTTAGAAATCAAATAAATTATAAAATACGAGATACCAAAAACAGTTTCCTTGCAACTCAGTTTCAAAATTGTGATGGAAATATTTCAAAGCAGTGGAAATTGATAAGAGAGATAATAAATCAGAAGAAGGTAGAAAATAAATATCCAGAATTAGAAAGTGGTTCTGATACAATTGAAAATGCTAAGTTATTGGCAAACCAATTTAATGTACTTTGTAAATATAGCAGTAAATCTGTCAAAGAATAGGATTGTAAGAAATCAAAATAGCCATATGAGTAAAAATGTCAAATTCATGTTTTTAGCTCCAACTTGTAGAAAGGAATTGACTGACATTATAAAAGGATTTAAAAATAAAAAATCTGCTGGGTATGACAATATTTCCATTATCGCTGTTAAAAAATGTTCTTTTAACTTGATTCAACCATTGGTTCACATTTGTAATTTATCCTTCGAAACTGGCACTTTTCAAAATTTAACGAAGAAAGCTATTGTAATTCCAGTTTACAAAAAGGGAAATAAAAATGATTTTAAGAATTATCGACCGATATCTCTTCTCCCAATATTTTCAAAAATATTAGAAAAACTAGTTAATAATAGACTGATAAATTTTTTAGATAGTTTTAATTTTCTCTCTGAAAACCAATTTGGGTTTAGGAAGGGTAGAGGTACAGAAACTGCATTGTTGAATTATACGTCAAAGGTGTTTCATTCCATAGAAAATAATCAATTTACTCTATCCGTATTTATGGACTTGGAGAAAGCTTTTGACACCGTTGATCACGAAATTTTAATTAGCAAACTAGAAAATATTGGCATTTGTGGTGTTGTATTAAAATGGTTTAAAGACTACCCTACAGCACAGAACGCAATGTGTTAGTCTTTTTAATACACTTAGTAACCCAAAACATATTTCATGTGGCGTATCACAAGGTTCAGTCCTGGGACCAACCTTGTTTCTGATATTCATAAATGATCTATGTAAATTAAAAATAACTAGCTATATTAACACTTTTGCAGATGACACATCATTAACTTTATGTGCTGATTCTCTGGAAAATCTCCTTTATAACATGAACACTGTTCTAAAATGTGTGATGAAATGGTTGGATTTAAATGGATTATATTTAAATGCGAAAAAGACTAAGTATATTCTATTTAACCTAAAAAAGAAATCATACAATCGAAATTTGATTAAATTAAAGTTGCATACATTTTCATGCAATAATTACTCAGCTTGTTGCTGTGAAGAAATTGAACAGGTTCAAAGTCTACTCTACCTAGGTGTTATATTGATAGCTCCCTAAGTTGGAAAATGCATGTTGGAAAACTAACAAACACACTTAGACAGATGTTATATAAATTTTATTATTTAAAAAAAATCCTCAGTAATAAAATGTTAATAATGTTATACAAATCTTGGGTCCAGTCTGCTATACAGTATGGTATTACAAGTTGGGGAGGAACATACATTTCATCATTAAGGAGTCTAATCTCAATGCAAAATAAATTTATATTTCAAATTTTACCAAATAAGTTTAAAACTGTTACCATCTTTCGTAAGTATACCATTTCAGGTGTATATCCACTGAGACATTTATTTGTTTATAGAACATTAAATTACGTCTTTAAAAACAATAATGCAGTGCTGCATTATGCAAATTATTCTATGCGAGATGATGGGAAAAGGTTTCTATTACCACTTGCAAATAAAGAATTATGCACAAACACTTTGATTATTTGGCCCCTAAAATTTTTAATTCTTTATCGATTATAATTCGAAATGAAACTAACTTTATGCATTTCAGATCTCTCACTGCTAATTATCTAATGACCATTACAAATGCTGACAGCCTGTTTTCAGTGTTAAAGTAAAAAAAATTAATTCGTTTTTATGAATTCTGTGTTGTTTTTGCATATATATGTTTTTCTTTATGTAAAGTTGAGTGTCAGTGTTGCCAAATTTATGTATTTAAATAATTTGTAAATTAACCTACATGAGCTTAGATACTCTTGGGTTAATAAGAGTATTACAAATATATGTTATTTGTAACCTTATTATTATAATAAAAAAACTGAACTTAAGTATTGATTTGCAACGAATTCGCATCTGGAGAGAACCAGAGACAATTGGCATACAGACCTGCACATCTTTCTGAGTGGCTCTGTTATTGCTCAGTGGTACATAGACAAGTTCCTGAACCCATATGTCAGGACAATCCAGAGAACTGTGGGTCCAAATTTTATTTTTATGGACGATAATGCCCCGCCCTCATTGAGTTTATGTGGTCAATGATTTTCTTGAAGAGGAAGATATTCGCCGAATGGTATGGCCACCCAGATCTCCTGATCTTAATCCCATTGAGCATGTATGGCATGTTCTAGGGAGATGCATTGGAGCTCGCCAGCTCCCTCCCAGAACACTCCATGAATTCAGAAATGCACTTGTCGAGGAGTGGTCATTAATCCCTCAAGACCTCATTAATACCCTCGTAAATAGTATGAGTTTTTACTTGAGGTGCATGGCTGTCAGGGATGATCATACTCCACATTACGTACCAAATGTCGTATGTAGCAGGCTTTAAGCACTGTTCCATGGACTGCTCCTTCATGTCAATTAGACGATTATGATCTTAACGCATACACATTATACGATTATGCATTTCTTCTGCTTGATTTACATTTGTAATGTAATAATAACTTCTTTGCCAAATTTCATTGCATTCCCTTAAAAATACTTCGAGTTATGTACGAATTTATAATAAATAATAAAATAAATACCCCCTCCAGCAGCTGCTTGCCACAGAGGTCTGACAGGAGCCTGTCAGTTTATATGCCACAGTAGAAGGTCTGAGAGGATGGCAGGACCTCAGCAGAAAAACGACACAAACAACCATGCCTTACCCGGGGCTCGAACCCAGGTCCCGTAGATCAGTAGCCAAGCGCGCTAACCACTCGGCCACGGGACGGCTCATTTATACTTTATACTTATCTTTAATTTTGATCACCAGTATAATTAAATACCAACAAAAGTGTGAACTTTTGAGACGTTTTTGGGACGATAAAATAAAAGCAACATATATTAGATTCCATATTATGCTACTCCAATAGCATATAGTGATTAATTAGAAAAAATCTATAAAAAAATCCCGAATTTCCGTTTGAAATAAATTCATCAAGTTTTAATCCCCCCCCCCTTCAATCTTCAACTCATTGCTTAAATTTGGGGGAGTCATTTGCCCAATCACCCTCACTGAATTTCTCAGAATTCTTCTGAAGAAGTCTCATGTTAAAATGAAACGCCAAAAGAAACTATTTGGATGTATTTTTATATCTTTATTTTCCAGCTACAAGTGACGGAAAGATTTTCTCTCTCACACGAATGTGTATGTTTTGACTTAACATAAGGAAAGGAGTGACCACAAACAATATTTTTCCAACTTAAAAGATTATCTGAAATTTAATGCTGGTAACGACCAAATGAAGGCAATTCCTGGTACACCGACGGAGTCATCTCAGTGAACTGGCCTCAGAGATAGGGGCAGAGGGCATCACCTCAGGAAGGATAACGACAGGGGCCAGGGAAGCATGGGCAGCAGAAGGTGTCTGTGATTCAAGAACAGGCATCTCCACTGGCGCTACCTCCATGGCATCAACAGGAGTCACATGATTCCTCGTGGCTGGAGCAAAGCTGACTGAGGGGTCAAAGAGACGCCTGCTGCACATGGACTTCTTAGGCAGAGGGATGGCAGGGGTGTCACCACGGAGCTCAGAAGAGGGACCTTCTCTAGCTTGGTGCTGTCAAAAGAGCAGACACGGCCAAGGGTTTCCTTGTTTTTCTCGCAGGCAAGCTTCCTGGAGCGCACCCAGAGAAGGTGACAGCATGAGGTCCACCACAGTCAGCACAGATAGGGGGCCCAGTGTGCTTGCACTGCTTATGGGAGTGAGGCTCAATGCAGTGCTTACACCACACCATACCTCTGCAATTCTAAACAATGTGTCTGAAGCGTTGGCATTTCAGCCACTGAGGTGGGGCCTTGGCGTGGGCCTTCATCAGGATCCGATAGAAGTTCAGGACAACATACCCAGGTAAGGGGAATTCATTGAAGGTAAGCCATGGGGCTGCTCAGCAGACACGCTAGTGAAGCTCTTCTAGGATATCAGTGCATTAATGAAGGTTTCTTACAGCAAAATTTCAGAGTAGCGTTAAAGACTTGAATGTTATCTGCTGTTATGTCCCCACTGAGGATGCTGATAAGGATGAGAAGGATAGGTTTTACGGACAACTTCAGGATATTTTGAATTCTGTCAAGAAAGGAGATATTACCATTGTTCTAGGCGACTTCATTGCTAAAGTTGGTACTGACTCTGACCTTTGGGGAGGAGTAATAGGCCCTTTTGGTATTGGTAGCTGCAATGGCAATGGGCAACGTCTCCTACAGGTATGTAAACTCAATGGTTTCAGAATAACTAACACTTATCACAAACATACATAAGTACACATGGGTTTCACCTGATGGGCTGCACAAGAATATGATTGATTATATATTATTGAACAGTAAATGAGCTAGTTCTGTTAGGAATACCAGAGCATATAGGGGAGCTGAAAATGGATCTGACCATTACCTTGTTAAAAGTGTATTGCAACTTAAACTTGAAAAGTGTTGTGCTAAAGTTAAAAAATTTACCTTTAATACTGAAGCTCTGAAAGACCCAGTTATAGCTAAAGCTTACCATGATAGGTTACTTAGTCATTATGACAGTCATGGTTTGCTTACTACTGAAGTTGAGGAAGAATGGGACCATTTTAAACAGGCTTTTTTGGAAACTAACAGTACTCTTTTAGGAAAAAAGGAGCAGAGGAGGCAGAATTATTTGAGTGATAAGGCACTTGAGCTTATTTCAGAAAGAAATGCAAGAATGTCCTTAATCAATAACCTACTAGTCCTAATAGAAAGCATTACAGAGAGCTTAATAAACGTGTAAAGGATCAGCTAGCTGCTGATAATATTCTTTGGCTTGATGGCTTGGTTGACAAAGCTGAGGAAGCAGTTAGGCAGCACAACAGCAGAGAGCTGTACCAGATAGTTAATGTTTTATGTGGTAGAAAACGGACAGACATACAAGGATTGAAGGATAAACAAGGTAAGGTTATAGAAGGGGAGGATTCTGTCATGGCTAGGTAGGCTGAGCATTTCAGTGATGTTCTAAACAATGTGATTAGTTCTACTCCCTTGTTTGTAATGATGATAGATGCATTACTGGCTTTAATGTTGGCCCTATAACACAATCTGAAGTTATTGTTGGTATTTCTAAACTTAAACTTCATAAATCCCCAGGGGTAGATGAAATTAATACGGAAATGCTTAGAGCTGGAAATGTTTCAGTTTCCACTTGGATGACTGAAATTTTGAATATCATTTATGATAAAGGCATATTTCCTAAGGATTTTACCAGAGCTATTACTATCCCTATTTTCAAAAAAGGTGATCGCCTATTCTCTGTTCCAGGTAAAGTTTCAAGAACATATTTTTTTCAGCTTACTATTCTATTTTTCAAAAAATTAAATTACTTACTATTTTTCAAAAAAGATAATCAGCCTATTCTCTGTTCCAGGTAAAGTTTCAAGAACATATTTTTTTCAGCTTACTATTCTTAAGTCCCATGTTTAAAGGATATCTCTTGTGATGTTAGATAATATCTCCTTGGTGATGAGGATAGCTTTCGGAAACTACTATTGCTTTAAATATTGATTTATTTTTTATAATATTTTTATCCTAGTTATTGTCTTATAAGAAGATGATCTGTTTCCTGATGTAATTTTGCATAACTCCCATTTAATGAAAACTTAGATTCAGTGTAAGTGTAAGAAAAGTGATTTTTTCAGAGTCATTAAATTGAAATTTCACAACAATGTGTCATATCTCTGAAAATGATTGAATAAATTGATATGAAAACACTGTTCGACCATTTCGTGTAGTTACATACAGTCACTGACCTTTATTTTGATTAAATGACTTTTTGTTTCATGCGTGGCATCGATATCATGGGGTGCGACCAGTGACGCCATTTTCTCTGTTGTATTATTGGTTAACGAAAGAGAACGAAGGAGGGAGTGCTGGAGGATTTAATATCATGTACCCCGTAGGCCAGCGTATGTATACTGTTATAATATATGTTAATAGAATTATTTTAATGCTTTAAAATATATAAATGTCCATTGTTGTCGTTTATAGTTAAAACGCATGTATATGGGGTATAAACTGGAGTTCAGAAATGACCTTGCAGCGTTTCCTATGAGCTGATTTCTATTTGAGATTTGATGTAACCTACGCTTCATATGAATTTCTCATTAATAAACACAACTCCTTGTATTTTCCGTTGATTTCTTACGATATGCTCTCCCCTTTCGCAATATTATGAATTTTGTGATAGACTTGTTTCATCAAAGTGCATGAATCACGAATAAAATCTGGTATTTTAATCAAACCATTTGGTTAGCAGTAACCTAAAGGAAATAATGCTAGTAATTTTGGGCAGAATCATTTTATTTTGTATATATATATATACACACACACACCATAGGTATATACATAAGCCCAAATTTTCCGAGCATAACCACAAAATTCTGTAATATTGTTTACCAACCGCACAAGTATTGAATGTGAAATTGGATTCTCAAGTATATATGCTTAATAAGTTAATCACTTTTCAAACCTGTAGGCAGTGGCCTCCTTAAGGATAAGGTTTGAGAGGTATTAAAAAAAAATTTCACCATTCAAAAATTATTTTGCATTTTTATGGTTATCAGTTACACTCAAGTCTCTTTATGCAGTAAATATGTTCCACAGAAAACCGCACATAAAAAAGTCGCACAAAAAAGACATATCTTACGTTGCAAAATTAGGAATATGTTCCATAATTTTCCAAAACCGAAAAAAACAAGGCATTAAGTTAAACTGAAAATCGCATAAAAAAAAGTATGAAAATTCAGCAAAATAAGAATGAATAAAAAAAGTGAGGAAAATTGGTTTGAAAATCTGAAAGAAATTGATATAAAACTTAAAATAGATTTGTTTTAAAATTGTATCCGTTTAATTTTATTGAAAAGTAATAATTCTTTTTACATATTTTCATCAGAATTATAGTCGCTATCTGACAATACTCTGCAGCATTTTTGAACTGCTGCGAGATCACTTTCATCACTAGAAGAGATAGTCAGCGCATCAGATCTGCATGGTAAAGACAATGGTTCATCACGAATAGAAATTTTGTCCTCTAACAATGTAATCGATGATTAAACTTTGCGTTGATGATTGTACTAATGCAGTTTGCGATATCCAAACATACAATTCTTCAGCTCGCGTTGGAATTTGAAGGCTCGTTCAGAATTTGTGTCAGTAACAAGTAAATGATTTTCCAATTTATTATAAAGTTGACGACCTCAAATTATATTTGCAATGAGGAGGACAGCTTCTTCCACTTCACTATCGTTTTCTGGTTCTTCGACAATATCTAAAGTCATATCAATAATATCGTCACTTAAGGCATTATCCACAAGCAATTCGTCGATATCATTCTTGCTATAGGTATCAAAACCTTCGCCACCAATTTCATGTGCCAAAGTAATGATTTCAGTTGATAATGTCAATGTTCGATTGCTTTCATTGTTTGCAACACATCCAGGCCAAGCTGCTTTCCAGCAGGCATTTAAAGTTTGTGGACTTATTTCAGCGATAGCAGATGCAACATGATTTAAACAGTCCAAAATAGAATATTTTTTTCCAAACATCAGTTATTGTTAATGACTTATTTTCTAGTTTATCCAATATAAATTAATAAGTGCGCTTAACGTAATATTTTTTAAAAGTAGAAATTATGCCTTGATCAAATGGCTGAATAATGCTTCTTGTATTGGGTGGAAAAAACACATGCATGAAATATGCGCACCGCATAACTTCAAAACTGCATTAAAAAGATACGCCTAAAAGAGACTCGAGGCATTACTATTAAATGTTGATGCAAAATGTACCATTTTTTTATTACTTATTAGTTGCTTTTTTTAATATATTTATATATTTATTACCTATGTTTAAATCTTTACAAGAAAATCGAGGGTAGACCCGCAATTTTGACCGCTCAGCTGCCATATTGTTTTGATGCAATCTAATGATACTTTGTGTCGTTATACGTTTCCTGTCTCTAATATGATATAGCAGCACCATCTCTTGGTTGATGACTGAACAGCCAACTGATGAAATTTTCCTTTTCCGAAAGAATTGTAGAAAAATTGTCTATTTGAGTTCAATAAAAAAAAGCACTAAATACACAATTTGAACTAATGAAAAACTGGAATTATCATGTTAGGGCAGTACTACAGTTCATGGTTACAATGCTACATTTTGTTTTTTACATAATGTAGAAAATTATCATAAATGCGGAGAAGAATTTCATTCTTGCAGGAAATATTTTATTTTCACAGATAAAAAAACTCCTTTCTCGATGACAAAAATATTCAATAAACATATTATCTAAACATAGTTACACATTTTTTTTTATTAATTATTAATTGCAAATAGTATTATAAGAAAACAGAATAACCTGAATTTTAAAGCATAATTTCATTGATTTAAAAAAAAAAATGCTACATTTGCAAACATATTGGAAGAGATAATCTATTCTCAGGTTAACAAAACATAATCCTACTAACTTCAGATAGGGTTTAACAATATTGATAAATATCACTAAGTATGGTTATATTTCATATAAAACTTTTAAATTTCACATAGTTTATGTTCTAAGAAGAAAGCTATTGAGATCAGAATTCATTCACAGCTAACCAAATAATCAGTGCAATTCTAGGCCCGTGTAGTGGAGTGTAAAGTATGATGTCGAAGTGTAAAGTATGACGTAGAAACGTAACTGTTGGTTGTGGTTGCCTATGGCTCTTTGATTTGTTTCTTTTGGGTGGGTAATGTGAAGTCACATGTCTTATGTGTGATTTGATGGGAGTATGAAGTTAGGTTTGATTTTTTTCGCCATTTTTGCTTTATAATTTGTTTGGATAACATGCCTGTATGGTTAGAGGTAAGTGCGCATATATCGTACATTTAATGAGGGTTTTTTAGTGATAGCTAGAATAATTAAAAATGTTGTTTTTTGGAAAATTCATTAAGATATGATAAATAATAAGTTATTAAAGATATTTTGGAATTGAAATTATTTAATATTAGGAGGGTTGTTGTTGATATTGTTAGTGAACTGTTTTGTAATGTTAAGATCACGCTTGGAAGTGGGAGTTCGGTAGCTTTTTACTGCTGTGTATAGGGGGAATGTTTTTGTAAGTTGTTTGGAGTGAGGGGTATTTGAACGGGTAGGGAGGAATGGTTACCAGATAGAATTTAATTTTTTTGGTGATTTATTAATTTTGTTTTATATTTTGGAGTCTTATAAAGTTATATGATTTATTGTGAATATGTGGAAGCATTTGGCGGCTTTTTGATGTAGAAATTATGGGTTGGATTTTACCTCTGAGCAGCAGTTTTTAGCACACCATGAGTGAAATGGCCAGGTCACAAGGACCCTGAAGGCTCAGAGAAGGTTGGGGAAGGGGACCCACTGGAACAGCTGTTGGGAGACAGATGGTAGCCTTCCGTGAAGGCCATTCAGTATGTCCTTTAACGTGCACAGGGTATGGCTCTCCAGCACACAGGGCCACAGCTTAATGTTCCATCCGACGGACAGTGGTCTTTACCAAGCCCATCAGTATCTCCTGCTAACTGTGGGCAGGGTGGGGAGTTTTGCGGAAGTAAATCTCAACGCTGACCCAGCTGGGACGCGAACCTGGGAACTGCACATTACGAGCCTGGTGTGCTATTGACTGAGCCATCACCGCAGCAGAAATTATGGGTATTGTAGAATTGTCGGTGTGGAAAAACATAGTTTTTGATGGAGTCAGGAAGATAATCAATAATTTAGGGAGGGCTATTTTAGCTATAAGAATATTTTTGTTGTATCTGATGAGATTATTTGGTCGGCGTCTTTTTTTATAATTCGGTCGGCGGTGCACTGTTTCCGATTTTCATGTTTTTAGGTTTGTGTTGCCTGGGAAGACATTATTTAGTTTTGGGGCTTTTTTTATAATTCAGTCGGCGGTGCACTGTTTCCATTTTTTTGCTTTTTGGTATATGTTATGACGATGAGATTTAGTTTTGGGGGCGTTTTTATAATGCCGGTCAGCATGCATTGTTGATGATGATCTTGGTTTTGAGACTGGTGTTCGATTTCATTAATTCTGATGATTTATTTAGGCTAATTATTGTATGTGTGACTAGATTGATCAGTTTAGTTTGTGGAAATATATTGTGGATTGTTTTAATTATTGGGAAAAGAGGGGGGAGGGTTTCAGGTATTTGTAGTATATGGAAAGGCAACTTTAGTGTAGTTTCTTTGTTTATGGGTTTTTTTTCATAATTTTTGTAAGAATATGTAATTGTGTGGGATGTTTTTAGTGGAATCGCGGGGTTTTTTTTGTTACGTTGTTTCTGTACAATGCAAATTACCGTTACCATGGTAACGGTACTTTGCGTTTGACGTAAACTCGGGTTTTTCGTTACTATGGTAATGAAAAAGAAACATTTTTTTCTAGAAACCCCTGTTTGGGTTAGGGTCTTGGGGGTTGTGGGAATCAACTGAAAGGGCCATTTTGTTACGTTGCGTCAAAAACAAAATGGTGGTTGAGGCTCATGATCTGTACTACTGCCCAATTCTATTATTTTATTAATAAGATGAATTATTTTCTTAATAAGATTTAAATCATCAGTATCACATAATTGAAATAAACCGCAATACAAACACCAAAATGAAATACTTGTTTAACAAACATGATGACATAAAAAATTTAATACAAATATTACTTTGAATTATTTACAGCTAAATATATCGACTTAAACATAGATGATAATCACAGCATTACCTGCTGCTCTCTTGGCGTTGATAAATCAATAAATATTTTTGGGAAAAAATTTTCGCCTACCCACTGGATTCGAACCTGCATCTCTCCAGAAACTCTGGCATGTTTATGGAGAGATGCGGGTTCGAATCCCGTATGTCGGCAAAAATCTTTTCCGCAAAATATTTATTGATTTAAATATATTGACTACATATCCAACAAAAAAAAGTAAATATTTGAAATCCACATAAAATATAAAATTGATAACTCAGTCGCATTGTATGCTTCAAAAAACATTTTGCAACAACCAATGCCTATCATTGAGACATACCAGTAGACAACTGAAAATTAATAAATAAAACATGTTAGCACTATGTTATTGCCTTATACAGTTTGTAAGAAACATAAAAATATATAAAAAAAAATACAAATTTCAGTACAATGTTGAAGAGTGTTCCATAATAACTAGAAATATAACCCATGCAGCTTGTTAAGGAAAATGATGATAATGACTATATACTGATAATAGTAACACATAATAGTATGACATATACTGATAATAGTAACTACAAGACAAATAATATTTGAAATCCACATCAAATATATAAATGTCTATCATTGAGATATGACTGGTACACCAGTAAAATTCAACAGATAGACATAGCTGGCATATGATTAATCATTTGACCAAAGTGCTCAATTTCCTTTCGAATGATTTCTTGGGTGCATATTTTGATTGTATGTAATTATGCATATACATATGTCGCATGTTAATATAATTTTATGTAGCAAATCTATTATTTTATTTTTGCTAAAACACTGAAAATCTGTGCTAAACACTGTTTTTTTTCAAAACCTGCTTTGCAATATTAACACATGTCAATAATTGATTTTTGCGGTTTAGAATTAGCTGCTGAGGTACATGCAATACTAAATATCTTTTTGTTGTTAAATGATCAACATAGGTAACAAAATGTTTTCTTTTTTGTATTGTGGTATGCATACATATGATGATCTTCTATTATTATTACTACGGTAGCCAGGTACACAACATTTACTTCTGAAGAAGACAATAGTCGAAACATTACAAGTTATGGTGGTTTAAATATCATATGATCTGTGCAATAGGAAAGGACTTACTTTGCATATTACTGCAAGAATTGACTAACATCTTTACTGTATTTACAGATCAAAACAAAATGTTATTTTGATTTACTAAATCAGCTTGGATAGTGATTAAGTTTTTAATTTTACTCAGCTGTGTTAAATCAGTTATTGTTATTTGTTTTATGAGCTGCAAGTTGAATGGGCCTGTTTAGGTATATTTGCCCCTTTAAAAAAATACCCTCTCAAGCAGTTGCTTGTCAAAGAGGTCTGACAGCAGCCTGTCAGTTTATATGCCACAATAGAAGGTCTGAGAGAATGGTGGGACCTCAGCAGAAAAACAACACAAACGTCCATGCCCTTCTTAGAGTTACAAATATCAAAATTCTAGCTACATTCCATCAGGGCAAACTTTGTGTGCTGTGTTAGCTCTGAGGCAGTGGTCAGCAGTGACTTCAGTCTTAGTGGGGCATGTCCTTGTATAAAAAGGCTTGTAAAAGCTAGGGGTAGCTTCTAGGATTCTTCTCTATCCTAAATGTTGGAGAAAAAAATTAATTAAATGTAAATAATATTCTTAGGTCTGTTGTGAACAGCTGTAAATTGAGAAGCTTGTTATGGAGTGACACATTTGCTAAAGGAATAATATGACTTTGCAAAATAGTGAATATTAATATCAGTTATATTTAAAAAAATATTGATTTAAAATTTAATAAAGTAAATTAATTGAAATCAAGTAAAAAAATAGTTTGAACTACCAAATTATACAGTGTAATTTTGTTCTCCAAGAAAAACTGTATAGTACAGTACAACTTTGATTATCCGAAATAATTAATGGATACATGTGTTTGAATTAGCAGAGTTCAAATAAATCATTGTTTTATTAAAACCATTTTTTAAAAAGAATTTTAGGTACATTTTTATTAACATTCAGAAATTTGTACATTACATTTTGCTAAAGTAGCCAGCAGTCTTCCATTGTTTTGTTTCTTATGCTTGCTTGTGCAACTCATAAAGTAAATTAATTTGATGAGTAGGCATTTAATTTTCTTTTTTCTACTTTTAACCCTTAAAGTGCAAGAAGACATTATAATTCACAGGGAACTTTGCTGCTTTATATTTTTACTAAAAGAAATTTCTCTTTTTTAAAAGTTCCTTCAAATTAAATATGGATATTATAATATTACAGCCATCCCATGGCCGAGTGGTTAGCGAGCTTGGCTACTGATCTAAGGGACCTGGGTTCAAGCCCTGGGTAAGGCATGGCTGTTGGTGTCGTTTTTCTGCTGAGGGCCTGCCATCCTCTCAGACCTTCTACTATAGCATATAAACTGACAGGCTCCTGTCAGACCTCTGTGGCAAGCAGCTGCTTGAGGGGGTATTTATTTTTTTATTTATTTTATAAAATTACATTGTGTGCATAATATGATGAAGTTCTGTCAGTTACTTCAGAATAAAATTCTACAGCTCTTTGAATTTTCATTCATATTCAACAGGAATCGTATGTAATTTGGCACTTTAAGGCTTAAGCAATTGTTAAAAACTGATTATGGCATTCTCGGGATTTACTAATTTTACTTTGTAAAATTTGTATTTTTTATTTTTATTTATTTTTTTTTATTTTGCTAGTTATTTTCTTTGTCATCTCATTACACATTAACTTTGTTTTCGTACAAAACATTTTCATTCATTTCAACATTGCATTCAGTCCTTTTCACCTTATCCAGTAGCCATTATTCAACTGCTGTGTGATTCATTGTAGCCAAAGAAACTGTTAACAAATTCTGTTAGTGTAATTAAATCATCATTGTTCTCAAAACTTTTGCCAGATTTACTCTCTATAGGGGTGGCTCAGTTGGTAACGTGCAAGGCATGTAATCTGTAGTTCCCAGGTTCAAATCCTAGTTGGATCAGCATTGAGATTTATTTCCACAAAACCCCACCTGCTCACTGGCAGTAGGGGACACTGTTGGGCTTGGAAATAATATAATTTTTCATCCATCAGATGGGACGTTAAGCCATGACCCCATGTATGTTAAAGCCATATCTTGTGCACATTGAAGAACACGCTGGATGGCCTAGACAGGAGGCCACCAT
This sequence comes from Ryuthela nishihirai, assembly GCA_038380435.1. Lineage (NCBI taxonomy): Eukaryota > Metazoa > Arthropoda > Arachnida > Araneae > Heptathelidae > Ryuthela > Ryuthela nishihirai. The sequence goes on from JAWZYU010000017.1 coordinate 656,079, forward strand.
CTTTCTCCCAACAGCTGTTCCAGTGGGTTTCCTCCCCCAACCTTCTCTGAGCCTCAGGGTCCTTGTGACCTGGCCATTTAGCCCAGTGTGTGCAAAAAAATGTGACGATCAGAGGTAAAACAACCCAATTCTTCTCTATCGTGGTCAGACAACCCATAGCACTTTATAAATTTTTTGGCTCTTATATAATTTTTTATGGTATGTGACAGGGCTTTTTTGATTTCTTGTATAAATTCTATATTTTAAATTTATTGCTAGTTATAGTCCATAGCTTAACATCAAGATTTTCAGTGACACTTGGGCTTAAGTGTATTTGACCTATGATTGCCTTAACCAACATGATGATTGCTTCTACCCTGTGCTCACTCTTGCTGTGCACAGTGGCTAAGGAGTAATGGTAATGCAGTGATTCAACATGTTCGGATTACTGAGAGTTCAGATTATCGAGGTTGTAGTGTATTTTAACCCATCAGTTTTGTTAAAAGACACTGAATTATTTTTGCAACAGTTATTTGGAGGCAACTTAATGTGGGAATAGGCACCTTCCCATCAGCTGATGAAAATAGTTTTCTTATACATTCTATGCTAAGTTATTATGATAACCAGGTAAGTGGATGTACTAACAACCATGTACACCCAATTCTGTTTTTGCACTGTTTAGAAAAACATTCCAATTCTCTTTTTACACGATTTATTTTGATTTAACACAGTTCAAACAGTCCCCCCATTTTAATTTAATTCTGAAAAAATATTCCTATTCAAGAAAAAATTCTTAGAATTTACATTTATAACAAATATGCCGCTTTTATGGTCACATTTTTTTAAGTAGTTTTAACTTTGAAAATGTGCTATAGATACACATTTTGTGCACTAAAATCCCCAAAATAAAAACTATACTAACATCACTACATAAGTTTTCTCTATTTTATGGAAAAATTGTACAAAACTAACTTCATTTGGAATAAAGTGGCAACATTGAGTTCTGGGAATTCCCCTCAATTTTATCTTCAATACATACGTTAGTCTTGGTCTTTCTTTTGTACTTAAAGTTAGAAGTGTTTAGATGTTTAATAGAAGAAATAAAAAAAAAAAATTGTTTTTTGAAGTTTTGTGTGCATATATTGCATCTATTGTCAGAAAGTGACAACAAATAAAATATAGTTAATAAGCATATGCAAGTTATATTTTTTTGCACTTTTGTCTTCTTGAATTAATGACATTATTTTCTTTATGAAGCATAATTTACATATGTACATATAATTTCTTTATAAGTTTATAAAATAAAAAATGTTTTTAAATGAATAAAAATCAAATAAAAATTTAATTAAAGATTTTGATATGATATGTTTGAAAACATTATTTGTGCTGGGTTTTCACATCTGGAACCAATCTTCCATTTTTTCATATGCACTGTATTTTTTTTACAAGTTTTTTTTTTGCACAGTTTTTTCGGGAACCTATTTACCATGTAAAAATAGAATTGGGTGTATTTCCAAATGTTAATAGTTTTATGTTTCTTTGAGTTGCTTGAGAAGTTGTGCAATTAAACAAAAAAAAAAGATTTTGTATTGAAAAATTGTTATTTATAAGCTATAAAAAATGTGTAATTCTTGTATTTTTTTAGCACCAGGGCCAGTGGGACCTCCTGGTCCTCCGCGAGGTCCTCCTCCAAGCATGGCACCTCCTGGCCCTCCTGGACATCCTGGACCTCCAGGACCACCTCAGACACAGCCAGGTCCATCATCCTTGGCCATGGTACCACAAAGTAGTGCCCAGCCACCTGAGCTTCCCGTTTTTATATGCCCTCGTAGGCCAAATTTGGGAACTGAAGGCCGACCTATTATGTTGCGGGCAAATCATTTTGAAATTAGAATGCCTCGAGGTTATTTGCATCATTATGATGTTACTATAACACCAGATAAATGCCCTCGTAAAGTTAATAGGTGAGATTTAAAATTATGATTTTTTTTTACCTTATATACATACAAATCATTGAACTGAAAAATTGCTTTAAGTCACTTTTTGCTTGTTTTAGTAATAGAGAAAGTAGACTTCATAATTAAATTTCTTGCATGTGATTTCTAATAGTTTCATTCTATTTAAATAAAGTATAATAGGGTTATTTAAAGATAAGTGTACACTTATAAAAATTAATTTTCCAAAAACTACTGATCTAAATTTATGTTCTTTGTATAGATGGAAGGGAAATCTTTCAAAGTTCCAATTTGAATCTTCTGCCAGGAGACAGGCAATAATTCTGTCTGATAAGGAGAACTGTGTTCAAAATGGTTCCATGAAATTCAGGAGAGACTGGAGAATGATGGATTTGCAGAAATGTTAATATTTCAGTGTTGAAGCAACTTTTCACATCAGTTTCACAAAGTCAACTGCCACAATGTGTGTGGGGGTTCTGAAAATCCCCAAATTGCCTGTGAGCACAAATACAATTCATCTAAAGTTAATACATTTTGCATCGTTTCCAGCAAACATTTCAGACTATTCAGTGAAAACCCATTCACTGGGATGTCTTATCTAGAGATGTTGATAAATTGGCTTTTCCCTAGCTTTATGAAGATTAACAGAACTTCATTTTCCAACAAGATGGTGTGTCTGCTCTTCCACCTTGATGTGCATCATTATCCAAAAGCAAGTCCCCTGCAATGATGATTGGATTCACTGTGAGAACTGACTTTCCTTGCTCATATTGCAAGTCTCAGCTCTCTGAATCTGACGTGGCTTTTTGCTACATGAAATTCAAGGTAATATTTGCAATTGGGGAAAATAACCTTCAATTTGAGGCTCCCTACACCAATCAAAGCAGAAGGAGAAATAAGTAGAGGCAGGATAAAGATGCCTATGTATTATTCCTGTAGGGCCTGTAAAGGAAAATAAGTTAATGCTGAAAAACAAAGGAGGGAAGAACTTAGATTTTACAGGAAAGGCCAGTGTTCTCAAAATACTCATTGAATAGATGCACCCATGTCTGCTGAAGCTTTTTGTTTTGATGAGTGCTTAAGAGGGAAGTGATGATAGTCAGAGATTCTGATAGGATTAAAGTTTCTGACAGAAACCCACAAAATTGTCAGTGTAGCAACAGTAGTAGTTTAACAAAATGTAAGATACAGTTTTAGGTGTAGGTAGTATAGTTTTTAGGTGTTGCAGGTAGTGCAGTTGGGGGTTATTGTCTCTACTAAGATGTGAAGAGTGGGTCTGCTGTATACAGTTCCAACTCAGAGATGACTGAGAAAGGTCTTCTCAGTTCTCGGGAGACTTACAAAGTTTATAGCAATGAGAGAATGGTCAACAAGGAACTTAAAGGAGAAATGACCAGAGTCCTGCCTCTGGACTATACAGTACTGCTTCATGAGATGTGTTACAAAGATCTTGCAGTCACTGAAAGAAAGGGGGAAATACATATCTCTGAAACTAGAGTTCTTTCTTTGGCAATCATATCTGCTAGCTCATTGCCAGGTATTTTCACATGTGAGATCGTGAAGGATGGTATGTACCCCCATTGCCAACTGATATCAATGACCTGAAGTGGCACATCATTAAGACTGGCTGATGTTACTTGTGATGTGTTATGATGAGTGTGGGAACAGCTGGATTATCGATTTGACATGTACCGTGTCACATATAGGGCTCCCATCTAGTGCTTGTAAGGTGAAAATGTCTTTGCGAGTTCATCCTTCAGTCTACATATAGTACCATGCCACATGTTCTCACTAGTCCCTGTGGAATAAAATTGTGAAAGGGTAACTTCTTTTCAAATAACCTTATATTTTCAGTTTTTCTAATGGTTTATGTCCAAGTTTTATTATTAAGATTGGATTAATGGTATTTTCGCTTGTTTAAGAAAAATGGTACTAGTTAACTTTTTTACTTCAATTTCTTCAAAAAAATTCATTGTTTTTTGTTTTGCTTCAATTTTTGAGTGTTTTAACCTTTCCAGGTCCCCCCCCCCCCTCTATTATATCAATTATAGAGTTGACAGAATTGGAAATGAGAGGCCCAAGATGGCTATATTTGTTTTTAGGACAACACATTAAACTTCGGATTTTTAAAGATTAAAATTGCTATTTGAAAATTTTTACGTATTTCTGATAATATGTAAATCTAGCATGAAAAATAATGTTTTTTATTTGATGCATATTAAACTGTGATATAAATAATTTGTTAAAAACCATCTGATCACAATTTTTTGGACCTGATATACAGCAAAGTCGATTTGCAAGCAAAGTTGTTTCTGTTTTTCTACATTGGAGCAACCTCCTGATTTATTAAGCTGAAGAGTTGATCGAAATTATTTCTTAATTTTTTTTTTTCTTAAAGTTCCAAAATTCTCCCAAAAATTAACCAAAAACTTATTTTTAATATTGGAGGATTTTTGGAAGCAATTGCAAAATAGGTGCATATTTTTTTTTGTTTTAAACCCAGTTCAGTATTTCTAGAATTTTTTTATCATTCATCCCATCATTCAAATGCACTCATTTTCTGTGATTGAAACTAAAACCAAGTGAACTAGGTCATGGCAGAGTGCATACAGACCTCACTAATTACTTCCGCATGCGAGTTGTGCATTCTCAGTAGCTTGCATTGCACATGGATATTGTCTCCATTCATTATGTTGGTATTTTATTTATTTATGCTTTATAAATAAACCTTCATTTTAATTTCTGTAGCTTTTTATTCCCCCCCCCCCTTACTAAATTTTTATGTCATTATTGATCTTTTAGAGTTATGCTACATTGCTAGTTATGACTAGGACCAACTTGCTGCTGTGGATAGATCTATTTTGATTTCCGTAGACTTTTGTCATTGATCTTTTGAAGTTATGCTACCTTGCTAGTTCACAGTTATGCTATATATTGTTATGATGATGGCTGGCTTACAGCTTGTTGCGTGTGGATTTTTTTAAAACATCTCATTTGGTTACATGTTAATTTTTTTATTACTTTGTTTTACACTCAAAAAACTTATTTTTTATCATTTCCTGAAAATGGAAAATAGTGAAGTCTTTGATACAGAAGCAAAAGGGACTTTGTTGGCACGGAAATCAGTCTTGCTATGGTTGGGAGGGCTATTTTGTCGAGCACATTTAACACCCCCACTTCACTACTATGCTGAAGGGTTTTTAACCCCCCTGCCCTTGACAAAACTTAATTTCAAAGGAATTAAATTTTATTGAATGATTTTAAAAAATTGTACCCCCCCCCCCCAAAGTTCTTGACCTTGTCTCTATGATGATATTGAAAATTTTTTATCCTTAACTCATTAACTTTTTGGCATTTTGCTGGAAATTCCCAAAATGTTCCATCCAAAGAAAAAATGCATGGTGCCCAGAAAAAAAAAAAATTCAAGGAAGTGTTCTTCCAAGTATTAAAATGAAAAGTATGTAAACAAATAACAGAAGTCTAGCGTTTGGTGAATTTTTTAAATTATATTATTCAGAAATAAATTTCTTGTCCATTGATATATAATTTAACTTTAAATACATTTATGGAAAAAATGAGTTTTGCCAATTCCATAAATGTATTTCTTGAATTCTATGTGAACAGGTAATTCTGTGTATTTACTATTGATTCATTTTTTAATTTAAATTCTGTTTAATTTGGTGTATAACAAGACATATTTCTGTTGATTGGCTATTTGTTAAAAAATTTTTTAAATTGACTTGTTTGACTCAGCACCATCCATCCATCCTCATCCTCAAGCAGCCATGGGCTACGGAGGTCCAACCAGACCATGCAATTTAGTTCTCCAAGCAAGTCTATCCTGAGCTACATCTACTGCATCAGGCCACTGCACACCAATTCTAACAAGGTCCTGTTTGACATTGTCTGCCCGCCGCATCCTAGGTCTCCCCCTCCTTCTGAGGCCTCCAGGCACACTGTTCATAACCCTATTTGCCAATCTATAATTATCCATACGGGCAACATGGCCAAACCAGCGGAGTCTCTCTCTGCACAATATGCTGCTTAAAGGAGGTTGCAGACTCTTTTCCCTAACCTCATCATTAGTTACAAAGTTAAACCACTTAATACCCAAGATACTACGTAAGCATCTAGAATCAAAAGCATCTAGTTTCCTGTTATCTTGTTTACAAAGTGTCCAACTTTCACTACCATAACTAACCCTAGAAAGAACCAAACTATTATACAGTCTAATTTTAGTCTTTAGGTGTATACGCCTATTTCTCCACACTCTCCATAGATTCTTAAAAGTCCCGGCAGCAATCCCTATTCGTCTGTTAATCTCATGCCGCACATCACCATTATCTGTTACACAGCTCCCAAGATAATTAAACTGTGACACCTGCTCAAGACTGCAACCATTCAGATTAACTGAATCACAGCCTGCCTGACCAATTTTCATCACTTTAGTTTTCTCTCTGTTTATAACCAAACCTACTCTACTACCAGTCTCATCAACAGCTCGAATGAAAGAGTTCATCTCGTCAACATCATTTGCCAAAAGGGCTAAATCATCAGCATAATCTAAATCAGAAATTTTCGTATCTCCAGTCCATTTAAGGCCAAAATCTTTCCCTTGAAGTGAATTTCGCATAACATAATCAGTAACCAAGCTAAAGAGAAAAGGAGACAAAATGCACCCTTGTCGAACACCAGAAGTAATGCTAAACCAATTGCTATAAGCCTTACCAACTCCCACACACGACTCAGTGTTATTATAGAGAGCTTTCATTATGTTAACTAACTTGTCTGGTATACCATATGATTTCACAATCAACCACAAATTATGACGATGAACAGAGTCGAAAACCTTTTTGAAATCAACAAAGCTAGCAACCAAAGGTTTCTGAAACTCTAAACATTTCTCAAGAATCTGCCTAAGTGAAAATATCTGATCCACACATCCCCTACCAGTTCTGAATCCACATTGCTCATCACGCAATTGACTGTCAACCAGATTCTTAATTCTATTAAGCACAATCATGGAAAGAACTACCTGGAACAGAGAGTAGGCTAATACCCCTATAGTTATCACAAGAACTGCGATCCCCTTTTTTGAAAATAGGGATAATAATAGCTCTGGTAAAATCCTTAGGAACCATGCCTTTATCATAAAAGATATTCAGAATTTCAGTCATCCAAGTGGTAACCGAAACATTTCCAGCTCTAAGCATTTCTGCAGTAATTTCATCTACCCCTGGGGATTTATGAAGTTTAAGTTTAGAAACAACCAAAATAACTTCAGATTGCTTTATAGGGCCAACATTAAAGCCACCAATGCATCTATCACCATTGCAAACAATGGGAATAGAACTAACCGTATTGTTTAGAATATCACTGAAATGCTCAGCCCACCTAGCCATGACAGAATCCTCACCTTCTATAACCTTACCTTGTTTATCCTTCAAGCCCTGTATACCTGTCCGTTTTCTACCACACAAAACATTAACTATCTGGTACAGCTCTCTGCTGTTGTGCTGTCTAACTGCCTCCTCAGCTTTGTCAGCCAAACCATCAAGTCAAAGATTCTTATCAGCAGCTAACTGATCTTTTACATGTTTATTAAGTTCTCTGTAATGCTTTCTATAAGGACTAGTAGGGTATTGATTAAGGACATTCCTGCAGTTCTTTCTTTCTGAAATAAGCTCAAGTGCCTTATCACTCAGATAATTCTGTCTCTTCTGCTCCTTTTTTCCTAAAAGAGTACTGTTAGTTTCCAAAAAAGCCTGCTTAAAATGGTCCCATTCTTCCTCAACTTCAGTAGTAAGCAAACCATGACTGTTATAATGACTAAGTAACCTATCATGGTAAGCTTTAGCTATAACTGGGTCTTTCAGAGCTTCAGTATTAAAGGTAAATTTGTTAACTTTAGCACAACACTTTTTAAGTTTAAGTTGCAAGACACTTTTAACAAGGTAATGGTCAGATCCAATTTCAGCTCCCCTATATGCCCTGGTATTTCTAACAGAACTAGCCCATTTGCTGTTAATTAATATATAATCAATCATATTCCTATTCAGCCCATCAGGTGAAACCCATGTGTACTTATGTATGTCGCGGTGTTTGTAATATGTGTTAGTTATTCTGAAACCATTGAGTTTACTTACCTGCAGGAGACGTTGCCCATTGCCATTGCAGCTACCAATACCAAAAGGGCCAATCACCCCTCCCCAAAGGTCAGAGTCAGTACCAACTTTGGCATTGAAGTCACCAAGAGCAAGGAGAGAGCATCTCCTTTCTTGACAGAATTCAAAATATCCTGAAGTTGTTCATAAAACCTATCCTTCTCATCCTCATTGGCATCCTCAGTGGGGGCATAACAGCAGATAACATTCAGGTCTTTAATGCTTGTCTGAAATTTTGCTTTTTGAGTTCAGGTGCCTGCGATTTCATTAATGCACTCATATCCTAGAAGAGCATCACTAGCGTGTCTGCTGAGAAGCAGACCCACGCCTTGGTGATGCTTATTGTCGTCCCTCCGTGAAAAGAGAAATTTAAGATTATTTTTAAGAATCTGACCTTTATCTGTCCATCTGGTCTCTTGCAAGCCGAGAATATCTAAATTATAATGGTGGAATTCTTGTGTGAGGACATCAAGAGAAAAAGCTCTGTGCAGAGTCTTCACATTCCAACTTCCTATGGAGAGAAAATGGTTAGTGGGATGTTTAAAGAAACTATGTTTATTGAGAGAGGGAATGCCGACAATATCAAACAGCCCCCTAATTGCAGACATGGGGCAAAGACCCGTTCCCCCACCACTAAAGGCTGAAGCCATCTACACTGGAAGACTTCCTCCAATGTAGAATTTGACGATGCCAATAGAAGCAAAGAGTTCAGGTGCCTGCGATGACCTCTGCTCAGGATTATCCACTAGCTGATAAACATATCGTGTGAATCTATTCACTTGGAGCTGTCAACCCACAAACAAACAGAAAACACAGCGGAAGATTTTCCCTCCACAGAAGCCCACCAGTGCAGCAAAATCAGGATCCATAATCAAACTCAGAGCCATATATCTGTCCAGTCCAGTGGGTTTATATGGTCAGCACCAGGACCCTGTGTGGTTGACCACTCCTCAGCAGGTAGAAAAAAAAGAAAAGTAGCCATAGTTGTCCAGATCAGTAGGCCACACTAATCTGGCAGCCCTCCCCTTCCGTTCACTTCCACAAGAGAGTATCTCTTTTGAAAGGTACTAATGGTCTGCACCACGAGAGGGCAGGGTCGGACATTAGGTGCTAGGCCTGGCCGATTCTATGCATCATCACAGGGGATTGGTGCATAGCTCTCCTTCCAGTGACTACGTAGCTACCATTTACAGACCAAGTTGGCAAAAAGCCTAAATTTCTTCAAAGTATAGTACTGAGAAAAAAATTACAGAAAATGAGTAATTTTCTTCTTTCAAATGAAAGTTTATTTTCTGTTATTCAGAAATAGACTTTCTATTTATATGCATTGATTATTTCTGTATTAGTGTTTTTTTTAAAATAAATTTTATTCCAATGGTGGATAAAAAAAAACCCAAATTAATCCCAATAAATAAGCTGAAAAAAATTGGTTTTGCCATGAGTGGAATTTGAACCCATGTCTCCTGGAAACAAGCCAGTTATGCTAACCACTACACCATCATCAGCTAATATTTTTTCTTCAGTTGATGTGACATAAACTTTCCTGCATTTCTATTTGTTTCGCACAGTGGTGCCATTTCTTGGGAAATGGACAACTATGTTGTCACATAGAGATGGAATTTAACATTTGTCACTCATGCTCATGGCATAAATCAATAATTCAGTAGTAAAGAATCACAGGATGGTTTTGCCGTGAGTGGGATTCGAACCCATGTCTCCTGGAAACATTTTGGGAAAAAGATTTTTTTTTTTTCAGTTTATTATTTCATGAGTTCCATGTCTACAGGATATATCCTGTGATTCTTTACTACTAAATTATTGACAGATGCTTTTTTTGCTACATTCTAAGAAAGTCCTATTAAAATACAGCTTGTCATCTTTTTTCTTAAATATTTTATTTTCTAAAAATCCAGAATTAAATGCTGATTAATTTGACATGCCAATAATTCCTTTCATTAGTTATTTGAAAAATAAGTTTTAAGTTAATATTTTTGTAAATAAAGATTCAGGCTGGACCCTGGATCTTTATTTTTTAATCATCTTAATTTTGAATCAGCATTTATGGCTGCTGAAAAATTCTAAAGGCAGAAATGTGAAGGAGAGGGTGGATAGAAGTAAAACCCAAAATTGAACAGACAGGACAGGTAAAACCTGAACTGGAAAGGAATTAAAAAAAACAAAGTTGAAGAAAATTCAAATAGATATGCTGTCATCTCAGCAGAACAGTCTCCATATACAAAATACACTCAGTTAGTCCTGAAAAGCTGTAAAAGGTTATCTAAGGCCTGAAAAAGCATTGTATCTGGTTTGTGATTTTTCCTTTCTGTAGCAAAGAATTTTTTATGGTGTGGCTTAATATTTCTTCTGTTCAAAGTTTGTCCAAGAAATTGTGAATGGCCCAGTTATATTTTGTCTTGTGTGAGGTATTATCCAAGTAAAATAGTAATCTTCGATATCTTTGTCGATTGGAGCTATTGCTAACACTTTAGAAGAAATTGCCACCTGTGTATACGAATTTGGTGAATTATGAATTATGCTCATTGTTTCACTAGAGTCTTCAGCTTCTAGACTGATTTGTAGGACCCCATTGTCTTTTGATTTCTTTAAAGATTGTTGAGTTGTTTAATTTTGATTTGATTGCTGACTCGTTTAAGGTTGATTTTGGTTCTTCAGGGTCAGTAACCAAACTTTCTAGATCAAATTCTCTTTCCACAGTTGACTTTTCATTAGCCACTTATTGTTATATTTCTTCTAGTTGTGAAGCATATTCTGCTTGCTTTTCTACATTATATAGTTCTTTAATTATTATTTCAGCTAAATTTTTCTCTTTTTCATGTTTCTTATTTTTGGGATAATTGACAATGAAATGATCTGTTCTACATTGGCGACATACGTGGGTTAACACCACAATAATTGATGGTGGCAGTAAAAGTTCCAATGCGCAGGAAATTTAAATATGTTTCAAACACACTATTACAATTCTGGTCTCTCTGTGAATGCTTTGGAACTCTGATTGTATTCTTCATTGCAGATTTTTCTGATGTCTTCAAAAGTTACAAGTGACTCAGAAATTTGTTCATTGGTCAAATAAAATGGAAGCATGCTATCAAATACTTTTCTAACTGGAAAACCAAGCTGGAAAATTTTTACTTCTTTGTCAAGACAGGGAAATCATATTTCAAAATATCCTGTGTCGATTATTCAGTTTTCATTAAAAAAATAGTCCTGGATCTGTTTATTATGTGCACTATTTCTATTGTGTCAAGGCTGCTTTTTTTGATGATAACTTTAAGCACTTTGGATGGGTCTGAAACTGAATGAAGCACTCTGATTGCTCTAGAACACATTTGAGCATCAGAAGTATTCATTTCAGTTGAATACTTAGTTCTGAAAACAGCTTTTTAGGTAAGTACTCTGTTGAATCAGCAGTGACGGCAGCAAACAAAGTAACACTCAGGCCCGATGAAACTAGACGATATTGCAAAAGCTTCTCACACATCTATACTTTATCACTGCAAAGCCGCATCTTTCTTGGACCCTGGAAGGGCTAAATAATATACATATTCTTTGTCCAATTTCATCATTTGCCTTGTGAAATGAAAATCTAGATGTGGCAAGAACAAAATGGAAAAGAGAAAAATTAAATATATGAGGTTACCAATAATGGCACTGTTGAGAAGTGACAGCAGTTTATTTTTAAATGATCAATAAGATTAAGGGAGCATTTATAGCAAAGAAATTCTACAGTGCTACTAAAATAGTGTACAAATCTTGTAGTTGGATTGGAAAATAAAATCTATATTAGTTTAAACTTTGGTTATGGAAGATAGGAGAAAATTTTGTACTAGGAGCACTTTTTATCCATTGCTATTTAACTCGAATGATTAGCATTAAAAAAAGAATGTGCATAATACTTTTCATAGCTAAGATGCTGGAAGAAAAGTTGATTCTTGCAAGCAAAAGTGAGTCTTCCTTGGGACATGCCTTGTTAATTCCGTGGAAATTGAAAATGAAATCTTCAACACGATATCAGATTTCAAGATGTGAATTTCGAAAATATTACGACTAAATAAAAGTCAAAGTCATGATTCTTTAGTGTGCAGTAGAGCATGTGATTCTTAATTGTTTTTCTCTTGAAACTTAGAAATTTTCTAATTTTACTGCATTCTGTGGAAATTTAATAAATTGGTATTTTCTGTTAATATCTGATTTTAAATTAGCAATGCTGTTACTTGTCAAAGGTATTTGAAATAGTGTAAAGTAAATATCCCTAAAAATGCAATAGAATTCTAACAGGATGCAGTCAGTATAATGTTCCAAAGAAAACTGAGGAAGGTGAGATCTCAGCAGAAATACAGGACAAGAAAAGCCAAGTGGCCATTTGGCCACCAAAAATACAATTAGTGTTTCAGGAAATAACCTTTTAGAAAATGCAAAGCATCATTTTATTATTCAATGATATTCTTTTTCAGAAAATAAAATTCCCTGTTATTGACAAATAACTCATGTTCTGTTTAAATTAATTTTTAAGGCATTGTAATAATATATTTTCATTTCCCAGTTTTCTTCATAATAAATTAATTATTATTATTATGTACTTATCTATTGATGGAAAGAAACTTCATTTAATTCATCATGGTACAAGAATCCCAAAAATTTTTTTAGCACATCCTTAACATATTGGATTATTTCATGGCTTAAATTTGTGTTTTCATCTTGTTTTAAATAAATGATATAATGTTTTCACTTTTGTTATGTGTCTGTAGACAAACTTTTGTTTTTAGAGATCAATTAAAATTTTGCATTTTTCATATTTTAAAAAGCTATAATTCTACCCTCTAATGGTGGAGAAAGTTGAAAAATGCAAAATTTTACATGAGTATTACAAGTGATGTAATTTTGCTAAAAATTTTATTGGAATGCAAAAGTGAGGATTTGCACTGACAAGTTTCCTCCCTTACACACTCAGGGTGGGTGGGAAATTCAACTATTTTGTTTTAAGAGATAATTGGAAAATTCTTTTTTAGTTCAATAGATACTAATGAAATATATAATTCAGATTTTTCAAATCTGTAGTCTTAATTTACATCATTAGAAGACACTAAATGTGGAAAAGGCTAAATTTTTAATGACTATTGCAAGTGATCTGTTTTTAGTAGAAATTTGAATTGACTGATCATTCAAACTGTGATGAATTAAATTATTTCAGTGGTAGAGTGTCAAAAGATATTCCACTCAGAGCAACAACTGCCCCCTTGGAGGGGTGCATGAGAAAAGCAACTTTTTCATTTTATGAAATAAGAGATATTTTTTGTCCTATAAATAATAAAATATTATTATTTGCATTTTATCAATCATCCATTAATTTGAATTAAAACTTTTAAAAAGGGCAAAAGTGCCATTGCTTCATTGTAATGTTTTTATAATGAATTGTGGTGGCATTACATAATTTTTTTAGCAAAATATACTCTGTAGCAGAAATATAATATTTTGCCAAATTATATGCATATTGCAATTTGAAAGTTCCCGAACACCCTGTTTAGTGCCATCTAGGTGTAGTTCCAACTTCTGCTGCTAGGTATTGAAAGACTACTCTTTTTGTCAAGCAGTCTGCAAGTTTCATGTGTACAATTGTGACCAAGTCTTCTCTACAAGCATTTTAGTGGATTTGTGTTTGTTACTCTTTACATTTTTTTAACAGAAAAATGGAAGACATGAAAGGACAGTCATATTCATCAAGCTTTGTTTCAAACTCTGTAAAACCACATCAGAGACTCACAAACTGCTTAAGCAAGCATTTAGTGAAGATGCCATGGGTCAAACTTTTATGTAGTTCTCACATTTTAAATGTGGGTAAACATCAGTGGAAGATTCCAAATGTTCTGGTTGGCCCTCAACAAGCTGAACAGATGATAATGTGGAGAAAGTGTATTAGGCCATCCATGAGGACTGTTGACAAACAGTTAATGACATCTGTGGAATTGTTGGACTAAAATATGGATTGTTCCAATGGTGCCTAATGGAAGGACTAAACACAAGGCAGATTGCTGTGAAATTTGTGCCTTGATTACTGATTGGGATCAAAGATGACATCAGCTCACTATGTGCAGGAACATCTTTTCTATAATTATAACTGGTGATGAAAGCTAGATTTATGGGTATGACTAAGAAACAAAGCAGCAATCATCCAGTAGAAGAGTTCTCTTTCACCACGACCAAAGAAAGTGAGGCAGGTGAAGAGCCTGATTTGTTTCTTTGATATGGAGGTAGTTGTGCACAAGGAGTTTGTGTCTACAGGCTAGATAGTGAATCAACACTACTACATTGAAGTCCTGAAATATATGAGGGAGAGTGTGAGACCAAAACTTCCAGGAAAGTGACATGCACAGATCTGGATGGTGCATGATGACAACACTCTGGCCTACACCACTCTGTCTGTTCAGCAGTTGACCAAAAATAACGTGGCGGTGGTCCCGCACCCTACTCTCAGACCTTGTCCCCTGTGACTTCTTCCTGTTCCCTAAGATAATTTGACTGCATCGAAGTTATTCAGGCAGAATTGAAGGAGATGCTGAACAACATCTCAAACCAGGAGTTTTAGAGGTGTTTTCAGCAGTAGGGAAAGTGTTGGGCTTGCTGTATTGTATTAGGTCCCAAGGGGACTACATTGGAGAGATTTTAAGTGATTAAACAGTTTTTTTAGCAGTGATTAAACAGTGATTAAAACCTAAGGTACATTTTTTTTTTATAAGTACAGACCTGGAACTTTTGGATTGCACTTCGTACTGTCCAGTTAAGTGTTAAAAGTTTTTTTCAGATTATTTTTCTCTTATTTGTGTAATGTATTCTATTTATGATAAAAATATCTATCCAAAAATACAGTATTGTGTCATGAGTAGGCAGCATGTAGTAGATACCAAGTAAATTTGTTTTCAAGATCATGACTCTTAACTGGTGATTGTGACAAATGATAACTTCCAATGTGTTTACAGGACAATTTAATATATAAACTTTCAACAGTACAAAGCACTTAAAAAAAAAAATCTGAACAGTAATCTGCCTACACTAGGATTTAGACACTAATAATCTGTGGTGCTGACTGTATCCTTAAATTTTAAACTGTGGTAAGGAATCATTGCAACATCTAGAACAAAGAAAAATGGCTAAAATATAGCCCAAGCATCTAACCTGATGTCTGACTTATATCAAAACAAGCAGAGAATCTCTTGCAGAGTGTTTGCAACAGATTCTGTTTTGGTATTTTTTCACCTAAGGACAAATTACAAATATTTAGTCACTACAAATTAATCATTACAAATGTTTTTTCACTAAACATGCCGAGAATTACTATATTATGAAGTGGAATTTTGCCTAATACATGTAACATACCTAATTTTTATCTGTTGACTTTGAAGTCAATAAATCAATAAACAGTTTTGTGGAAAAAACGAGTTTTGCCAATGTGCAGGATTCATGCCAGAGTGGTCTAAGACCACTAAACTAACAGTGACTCCATCTTTTTTCGATTCAGTTCTGTTGAAGCTGCCAGAATATTTTTTTAGAAATGCTGGCTTTTAATCACAGAGGTTGAGGTTTTGTCTGTCTTCTAACTCGAAATGGATGCCACGGTTGTTTGAGTGAGATGGAGGAAATCTGGCCAGAAAATGGTGTTTCTGATCTTCAGCCTTCTGAGTCTGTACAAATATTTTACTTTTTCAGGGAAATGAGAAAAAGCAAATATAACTTTTTTTTTCTGGAATTGGCAACAGAAATTTATGTTCCTCAACTTCTAGTTTTTGAATGTTTTATGGCAATTTATTATAATTATTTTCATTTTTAACTAGTATAACTTCTTAATTAAAAGTTTCCTCAATGTATTCTGTGCTTGTCAGTTTTTGTTATAAAGTGGTTTTTTTTTTCAATTTTAACATTAAATTTCTTTTTATAGAGAAATAATTGAGACTATGGTGCAGTCTTATTCTAAGATATTTGGAAATTTAAAACCTGTATTTGATGGAAGGAAAAATATGTATACCAGAGATGACCTCCCGATAGGAAATGACAAGGTAGGCAAATAGCTTTTAGAGCTAAGGCTATATGTAAAAGGCTTACACATATTTTTCTTGATATAAAATGTATTTCATCTCTGTCTTTGTACTTTCAAATAACTTATTAGGAAAGAAAGGCAACATAATTTAAGGCTAAAAACTGAAAATATTTTATCTGACAGTCATTCATATAGAAATTTAAATGATTGCAATTAAAGATTTCCTTGCATAAAACTTGTTTATTAGGAAAAAATTTGGGGCGGGGGTGGCTCAGTCGGTGACGTGCCAGGCTCGTAATCTGTAGTTCCCAGGTTCGAGTCCCAGCTGTGTCATCGTTGAGATTTATCTCCGCAAAATTCCCCGCCCTGCCCACGGTCAGTAGGGGACACCGATGGGCTTGGAAAGGCCGCCGTCCGTTGTATGGGACGTTAAGCCATGGCCACGTGTGCGGGAGAGCCATACCCTGTGCACGTTAAAGAACACGCTGGATGGCCTTGACGGGAGGCTACCATCTGTCTCCCAATAGCTGTTCCAATGGGTCCCCTCCCCCAACCTTCTCTGAGCCTTCGGAGTCCATGTGACCTGGCCATTTAGCCCATGGTGTGCAAAAAAGCTGCTCAGAGGTAAAACAACCCAAACAACACAACCTAGGAAAAAATTTTGTGTTTAGCAATGATCAAAGTTTTCTATGCACAATGCAGAGTTCTTAATTATAAAGAATCCAAACTGTTTAGCATAAAAATATATTTGTATGCAATTAAACAATTGTTAAACGTATTTCATTCCTATAAGTTATGTTTTCTGTGGGTCTATTTGTACTACCTCTTGAAGTGGGTTTTCCCATCACACAGTAGTTAATAATTTTGAATTGACTTAAAAAATAAATTATCCCTCAAGCACCTGCTTGCCACAAAGGTCTTCCAGGAGCCTGTCGGTTTATATGCCATAGAGATCTATAAGGTAGGCAAGACCTCAGTAGAAAGATAACACAACCATCCATGCCTTACCTAGGGCTCTAACTCTAGTCCCTTTGATTAGTAGCCAAGCACATTACCAGGCCCCTCTTATCAGTAGCCAAGCACCCCAAAGCACTCTTGGCCACTGGGATGATACCATACTGCATGATCATTGAAACAGTGTGCTTGTTACAATGGTGTTTTAATATGTTCATGTTAAGGCAATCATAAAGCATGACATATATATATTAACTAAAAAAATTATATGTTAGTTTTTCATCTTGATTGAATTAAATATTTTTACAGGATTTGTGTCCATTACCAAAATAGTATTCAAATGTGATAAAAATTAGTGTATTGTCAAAGCTAAGAAACTGATTGCATTTTTACTGTGAAATAGAAAATTTGAATAATTTATAGGCAAGAAACAGTGTAATGTGTGGTTTAAAACTGATTAGACATTTTATTTTTGATTGAACAGCATGAGAGGAGTATAATGGTAATATTGAAATTGCACTTTTGAGTGATATACATAGCCTCAGAATTTGTATGCATTTGGAAAATAACCAATAAACACTACACAGTTGACAAGCAATCTTAGCTTGGATGGACAGGTATTATGATTAGTTTGGTAGTTTATATGACTTATCTCTGTGATTTATTTGAAGATAATATTAGGTGGTTCAGTTTTGTGCTGAAGCATAGTGTGGCTACTATCATCAGTTTTGGAAGTAAAGGCATGTAGAGTGTGATAAAAATTAATATTTTTTTTCCTTTTCTGTTTCATATATTTTTGCTTTATTTAGAATTTTTAATTTTTCCTCTCTAGGATGAGTAATTTTTACTTGTGATATTGTTGAAATGATCAAGACATTCTTCTTGATTTAAAAGTTTTTTTAGTGTAGAACATATTGAAACACTCAGGATAGTAGAGGACAACAAAGCACATTTCACATTTTTATTGGCTTTTTTTTGCTTGCTATGCACATTACACAGTCCCTGGAAAGATTCTTTTTTCTGAGGAGGAATAATGTTGCAAAATGGGCCCACTGTACTGCCTGTAGTCTTACTGGTGATAATCCAAATTTTACAGATGATTAAAATGCAATTGTAACTGATTAATAAAAGCAATCCCTGTAAGCACTCACCGATGGCTTATCTTTCATCTGTGGAATGGTATCTGATACTTCATGCCATTTATTGACAGAAAGGAGAATATTTTAAGAAAAGACTGCAGATGCCTGACTGTGTGAGAGACATCTGTATGAATGGGCTTTAATTCCTTACCTATTTGAGACACATCTATGTAAGCCAAAAGGTTAATCATTCGGCAATGTTTATGACAGAGTGGACCTTTTAAGAAACTTTATTTGCAGTTTTAAACCTGATTAATATTTAAACAATAAGTCGCATTAATAATAACACAGCACAGTTTAAGAGAGTTCTAACTGTTATATGTGCAGGGGTGGCTCAATCATTAGCCCACCAGGTCCATAATCTGCAATTCCCAGGTTTGAGTCCTGCCTGGGCCAGTATTAAGATTTTTCTCTGAAAAGCTCCCTACCCTCGGTCAGTAGGAGACACTAATTGACTTGGAAAGACCACCATCCATTGGATGGGACATTAAGTTGTGGCACCATGTGTGAGTCATACCTTGTGCACGTTAAAGAACATGCTGTATGGCCTTGAAGGGAGTCTTCGACCTTTTGATTTTTAAAAAACCTTTCATTGAATTACTGTACCATAAGCAGATTTACATCTCTATGACCTTGGGTACTGTTAAAATTTTGAGTCCCTTCCTGCACTTAAATGATGCAATATACTGTATGTTTCATAAATATTAGTTGAACTGAAATCTTGGATAGAGTAGTCTTAGTATTTATAGAAACACCTATTAAATGGCAATCTACTAAAAGCTAATAGATATGAATGAACAAAAATTAACACCTATTAAATGGTAATCTACTAAAAGCTAATAGATGTGAATGAACAAAAAATTAGAATATACACTATGGATAGAGTAGTCTCAGTATTTATAGAAACACCTATTAAATGGTAATCTACTAAAAGCTAATAGATATGAATGAACAGAAATTAACACCTTATAAATGGTAATCTACTAAAAGCTAATAGATATGAATGAAACAAAAAATTAGAAACAAAAGTTAATTAACAAAACATGATTTGTACACAACTTTTTTTTGTAAATTTATTGCATTTCTTTCTAACACTTTTTGCAAGCACCAGTTTTCCATTTGCAAATTTGCTTTGGTATACTTGCATGATACCACACAGGACCCCTTCTTTAAAGAGTAGTAGATTTTGATGAGCCAGAATTTAAGTAGTTTTTCCTGTTATAATGTACATTACAAAGACACTAACTGTGCTCACAAGACTGAATCAGAACTTATTTTTGAACGATTTTGTTTTTTTCATTACTTTTGAGCAATTTCCACTCCATGATGAACAGAATCTGAAAACCAGATTTTTTACTAATAAGTTACCTCTCTCTAACAATTTTTATTACTAGCCCTATTTTTGTTTAAATATCTTTTTTGCTGTAGGCATTCTCCAACAATTTGCAATCATTAATAAAGAAAACAAAATGCAATTTTTTTTTAAGTTTGTAGAAAAATGTGTGTGTGTGTGTATTGCAGAAAAATACTATTATATTGCATTAAATGAGGCAAAGTATTAAATGAAATTTTTTTAATGAGAAATAATTGTTAAATTGCAAAATGTTATACATGTAATTATGTCATTTAGGTCTGTAGACGAGTGTTCCATTGTTTTTTTCTGTGCTTAAATCAAACTGCCTTTAGGTACAATTATGGATTTTATTTGTTAGAGGTAGAGCAAAATCAGTTGGATGCTAAACATACACTGTATATTAGACCTCATACTGTTGTTGCCAATATGCTCAACTGGATTTGAATCCCATAGTGATAAAAGTAATATTTACAAATTATAAGAAATTCTAAAGCTTGCATAATCAATTAGCGCTAGTTAGCTGTTCATGTAAAAACATTATTATCCAATTAATATTTTCATGAATGTTTTTAATGCAAGTTTTTATTTAAAACAAGTTTTTCAATTGAAATCTTGCAAAAAAAACATTTTCAGTATTTAAAGAAGTGACTATTCATGATAATCTACTAAAACTCAATGAGTTCAAAAGTGTATATTCTAATTTTTCATAGGGAAGATTTAAGGTTTGTGTTCATTATCAGTTTTTTTTAAATTAAAATTTAGATGTTTAAGAAAAGTCAAATTTAGTTGATATTATTACCTTGAATATAAAAAAGTGTGCTTAAAATCATTTGGTCAATTCTTATTTTTATAATATCCTACCAGATGGAGCTAGAAGTAACATTGCCAGGTGAAGGAAAAGATCGTGTTTTTAGAGTTGCCATTAAATGGCTAGCCAAAGTCAGCCTTTATGCGTTAGAGGAAGCTCTCGAGGGTCGTTCACGTACCATTCCATTAGATGTTATACAAGCTTTAGATGTAGTGATGAGGCATCTACCTAGCATGACGTAAGTTTTTGAAAAAGGTTTTATGCAAATTTACAATAGTGTTTGTTTTCTTGGTTGTAATTCACACTAAAATGCTTGAAATGAAATGTGAAACTTGTATTAGAACAGGGGTTTTCAATAACTTCATGACCACAAGTTCAAATAATATTAACCCTTTCATTACTGTACTGGCCCAAACTTGCAAGTAAGAGGCAGTGAAGAGGAAACAATAGTATTGATTGGACCAATTCATTTAAAATCTGGGCCATTATAGTAGTGAAAGGGTTAATCATGTTGGTGAACACAGTTACGTATTGCAGTAAAATAGAAGTCTTGTTTATTCATTTTAGCATTGTTAAATACTCCCTGTTTCAGTTTTCTTTTTAAAAAAATTTAAATCAGGAATAACATTTAAATACAACTAAATTTAAATTTTTGTTTTTTTATTTATTATTTTGAAATATAAAAAACTTCCATTCAACTTACAATATGTGATAGCCAAAAATTTAACATTTCCTTGTGTCCAATAATTATGTATTCCTGAAGAGGATGGACCTTCTCAGGGATACATAATTATTTATTTGCCAAAGTAAACTTCTAGTTCAAACTTTTAACACATATTCTAATATTGTATATATTTTGTAATGGATATTGGTTTTGAGTTGCAGCTACTAGGTAATAAGTTAGTATGATCTGAAGCATTAAAACTCAAGTTTTTAATGAAAAATTTTGCTCTTAGACATCAGATTAGCACATAATTTTTAAAAGCAGAAATGGAAAGATCTTGGGTTAAACTATACTATCTATACTATCTGGATTTTCTGAATCAGTGCGAAAACTTGATCAGAAGTCATATGCACCATTGCAGAAATAAAAGGGATTTGTTTTAATGTCATCATAAGCACTCATACCTATTCTTACTGAATCCAGAGAACTGAAATTGTCAGAAACATTGAGATTTATCTCAACTAAACTCCCATCTTATCCTCAGTCAGAAAGGGGACAATTGATGGGCTAGGAAAAGCTACTGTCCATTGATGAGATGTAAAACCGTGGTACAATATGTAGGAGAACCATACCATGTGCATGCTAAAGATGGATGATCCTTGATGTTTAGACACTATTTAAATGCATTCCATAATTTTGAAGTATTTAAAATAATTTATATATATTTTTAAAAGCCTACTTGCACAATTTTTTTAATGATATACAATACAAATTTATAAATAAGTTTAAAGCTAAATTTGCTTATATTCTTAAACAATAGTTTTAATAGCCAATCAACTTCCCACAACCTTTTCTGAGGCCTTGGGGGTCTGTGACCTGGCCATTTAGCCCATTATGTGCAAAAAAGTGCTGCTCAGAGCTAACCCAAAAGCTAGAAGCAAGAAATAGGATGAAGAATGCAAATTATGTACATATTTATCCCTTTGCATGGAAAAACTTGAGGGCAAATGGACACAGCTCAGCATGTCAGTACATTTCAATCCATCTTTTGTGTTGAGGTGGCTGAAGTTCTAAGGGAATACAATGATTTATTGAATATGTGTAGTTGCAATTTTTACTGCAAATTTTGCATTTAAGGAAATGAATATTATGTTTTATTTTGCAACTATTTGATTTTTCAAATGCAAAACTGACACATTGATACAGATGTCTTGTTAGTATAGAATTGAAATTTAGATTATTTGGTTGTATTTATTAAAAACAGATTATTTGGTTTAAAAGTTAATGACTGCTGGTAACAAAATTTCATTTATTTTTTTTACAAAAATCATAAATTTCAGCTATGATGTGGCACTTTATATTCACAAACTGCTCATGGATGACATTAACTTACAATCTCTGTCGTAGGAAGTAGCTGTTTTCACATTTTACTTTAAGAGATCATAGGCTTGAATTTGAAACTAATTTTGGAATAACATATGTATAATGCTGCATGAATAATTAGAAATGTGTTATCTATTTTTGATATCTTATATTAGTAAGTGTCTTTGCTATATGGCTCATAGGTGATAGATGAAAAAAAAAAACAATTTTGTTTTTTTTTTTGTCATTTAAAATTGATCAAAAAGTAAATTTTAATGGAAGCAAATTATTGAGCCATTGAGATAAAACATTAAGAGATATGTACCTAGGAAAATTGCCAATATGTATCGTATAAATTTGGTATTAAAAATACTTTTCTAATGTTTTGTAAATTTATTATAAGAGTTTCAATTGACTTTGGATAACCTTGTCATGTATGTTAAAAAAAAATTATTAAATGACTTTAAACATTTAAAATGAAGCATATATTAAGAATTAGAAATGACTGCTACATTCCATTGTCATTTGCATTAAGAGCAAAGAATTCTCTGCTGTCGGCCTGATGAGAAATCAACAGAATCAGCATGACAAAAAAATGGGACTGTTATTCTCAATTGATTAGATATTTTGTTTAGTAATTCATGAAAATGGCATGCCATAAGATTTTCCAGTAAAGTCAAGTTTAATATTTAATACTAAAGTAGTAGTTTATTATTAATAATAATTTGACATAAAATATACATAACATTGACTCAGTTTCATATTAATATAAGATAGTGGTGGCTTGTGACTAAAATTTTTGGTGGGGATCTTCCACTACTACAGGCAAGGTCTGGATGTAGGAAGAAAAATTATGGAGATGTGTGATATTGAACTGAATAAGACTGAGAAATTGTTTTTTTAGTAAATATATATATTTTTTTCCAGCTATTCTCAAAATGCAAAAAAATTTGGAAAAAACTCAAAGGTGTTTGTGTTCTTCCTACTTCAATTTAGTATTTTTCTCCCCTCCAACTGTAATGATTACCTATATATATGTATTTTTCCTCTCCATTCAGGGGAGGAAAAATATATATAGGTAATCATTACAGTAATCATTCATTATACATTATAGTAATCATTACATTCAATTTTAAAAGCTTTTTAAAATTGTGTGATATAGAGTTTATTATTTTTTGACTCCATTCCATTTATTAATTTATATTTTTTACTTTAAACTGAATTACCCATTGTAAATTATCAATTGAAAAGTTGTATATTTTGGTTATATTTAATTTACAATATTTATTTCATATACATTATTACATATATTAATTTATTTGATCTAATGTAATATAGGGGAACCAAAATGGGTCTGACTATTACCTGGTCAAAAGTGTTTTACAACTGAAGCTTAAGAAATGTGCTAAGGTTAAGAGAATTACCTTTAAGATTGAATCAATCAATCAATCATTTATTTCCATAGATATGAATGCATGGTATTATGATTCATATCTATGGAAATGATACGAATATTCCATAGATATGAATACATGGTGTAGTTATATGTATACATCAAATGCCTTTATATATTAAGGAAAATTACAGCCACTTTCAAATTTTTGTTTATTCCTTTATATACTGTTGATGGCAATCTCAAAATCACATCCTCAGTATCTACTTGCTCCCTAAATCCATACTGATTTACAGAAAAGAATTTGCTGTCATATAAAAATTTGACAATTCTTTTCTTCAATAGTGTTTCAATAATCTTTGAAATATTTGATAGAATGGAAATTGGCCTAAAGTTTCCAGGATTATTTCTATCTCCTCCTTTATGCAGTGGAATGACAGTTGCAACTTTCAAGCTGTTTGTAAAACAACCTTTATGAAAAGAATTGTTTATTAACTTACATAAAACTTCTTTAATATATGGGCATACACTTTTAAAAGATATGGTGTCAGACCATCTTCTCCTGATGTTTTTCCATTCCTTAAAGGCATTATTTCATCCATTACATCATGTTCTGTAATATGACCAAGGAAAAATGTGAAATAACCCTAGTGAAATAATCATTAAATTTATTTACAAAAACTAAAGAATTCAAAATGATACATTTTATCATTATATAGTATTTCTGTTGGGAAAATCTTACTTTTGCTATTAACTGTCAGCTCATTTATTATCTCCCATTGTTTTTTCATATTTTCATAACTTTTTGAAATTTTATTGGAATAATAATGGCATTTTGCTTGTCTGATTAAATTAAGCAGAACATTTTGGTATCTTCTGAACTTTTCTTTTAAGGCCATAATGAAAGGTTGTTTTCTGCATAAGTTATATATATATCTATAGATTGTATCAGCGCTAGAGTAATCCAAGGTTCTCTTTTTATCATTCCTTAAACTCAACTTTACTCGAGTCTTTAATCATTTGCTGTAGTTGTCTTGTAAAAGATTCAAATTGCACATTTGCATCATCATTATTTAAGATATCACTCCAATTCTTCCCCTTTGTTAATTCCACCAATCATTCTATATCAAGTTTTTAAACATTTTTGTCACTTTTTAAATTTTGATTAAAAATAGTTTGGAGATTTAGACCTACGAAATAATGGTTAGCGATGTGAATTTGGAAAATGTATGTATTTAAAATATCTGGATTTGGAACAGTGCAAACACATGATCTAAGCAATTCCCCTCTGGTAATAAGAGCATGACCTGTTTCTTGCATCAATTGCAAATATTGTGCATTTAAATTATCTCTAGATCTAATGTCAAAATTCAAATCTCTCATTGTAACAATAAAATTGTTATTTAATGTTTGTAATTTACTCTCTAATTAATCTAAAAAATTTCCTTTTGTATAAATATGAGGCTTGTGAAATGCCAATAAAGTATGTATTATACAGGGTGTTTCAAAAAGGATGCAACCCTAAATATAAGAGAGTAGAACTTACATGCATGTACACTCTATGCCATAATATTAGTCATTTGGCATTAGTGTATACTCAAGGTTAATAGCCTTTAGCAGTTGAAATGACCTTGTCACTTGCTACTCTCACTCAAGCATTCATTCCTTTGTGTTGTGTCAGCTATGTCATTTTCCAAAAACAAATGTGCATTTATTGTTGAGACTTATTGTGTGTACAAATCTTACAAATGTGTGAGAGAAGAGTTTGAGTTGAAGTTTCCTCAGTCTGCAGTTCCCAACAAGTTGACAATATCTCATTTGATTGATAAATTTCATGACACTGGGTCTGTACAGGATAGAAAGAGCCCAGGCCAGCCATCACTGTTAGCTACCGAAGTTCTTGATGTGTCTCAGCGTTTAATTCACTCACACAGAAAATCTCTTAGAAAGTTATCTTCACAGGTTGGACTGTCACCAGCTACTGTTTTCAGGGCTACAAATAAGTTAAAATTTCATGCCTACCACATTGTGTCATTCAAGAACTGAAAGAACCCATACCATGAAAAACGTTTACGGTACTGTTGTTGGTTCCCTTCTTTTGTTGATGAAAATGGAATTGAGGTGGACTGTTTATTTCAGTGATGAGGCTTGGTTTCACTTGGATGGGTATGTGAACAGTCAAAACAGTCGAATATGGAGCAGTGAAAATCCTCACACTTTTCACGAACGACCATTACACGCATGAAAAATTAATGTTTGGTGTGCAATTTCCCGTCGTTGTGTGATAGGGCCTTTATTTTTTGACTGAACTGTAACTGGTGAAGTTTATTGTGACCTCATCCAACAGTTTATTGCACTATTGGATATGAATGGATGAGAGTGTTGGTTTCAACAAGATGGTGCAACCACCCATACTACAAATGACAGATTGGTCATGTTGCAGGAATTTTTTGGTGATCATTTGGTTTCAGAAAATTTGTGGACCCCAAGACCTCCAGAACTTATTCCTCCAGATTTTTTGCTTTGGGGATATCTCAGATGTGTAGAGTTTCAAAACAATCCTCATATACTTGAAGATTTGAAGGCTAACATTGAAAGAGAGATATTAAATGTAAGAAAGCAAACATTACGAAAGGTGGCTGCAAATGTCATGAAACGGGTACGAACCTGCATCCAGGTTGCTTGACAATGGTTTCAATATCTGTTGTAAAGGTATATATATATGTCTAATTTGTGTCTTTTGTCTTTGAATAGAAAAATACAATAGAGGGTTGCGTCCTTTTTGAAACACCTGTATTTGCGTTTTTTCAATTGGATTTGAACCATATCAGCATTTGAAAATTCAGTACAATAATCATTTACTATAATACTATTTTTCACATAAACAATGACTCCACTAGCTCTACTTTTTGATTCACAATTATGATACAAATTGTATCCAGGTATTGTATATAAATCTAATTCATTTTCATTTTCCCAAGTTTCGGTCAATGCAATTATGTCTGGCAAAAATTCTGTTAAATTTAGATATAATGAAAAATGTTCAAAAATTTTCCTTACACTCTTGATATTTCCTGCAATTAGTTTTAAACCCTGTCCCCATTTATAGTATACTTTATCATATACATTTTCTCCAGGAAAATTTGAACTTTACTATTAGCTTTATCAGAAAAGTATTCAATAAATTGTCAAAATACAGATTTTGAGAATCTGTACAGTCTAATATATCATGTAAATCACCCATTTATAGTTTGAGTAAAACAAATAATTATTTATTATATTGCAACTACTTATTTTTTATTTTTTCTAAATCCTTGTAATTCTACATTTGAATAACTTTTGATTTCTTTTCTGATGATTTTTTGCATTTTTCACCCACACAAATCTAAAATTTTGATTCTTCTGAAGTGTTTTAGCTTCATAAAGCAGCTTTTTGTTCTCTTGGGTCAAGTGTTCATTCACAAATATTCTCTCTCTTTAAATCTCTCTTTAGATCTCGTTTGCTGATATTCTTTTCTTCTCTTCCCAACACTAGTTGTACAACTATTCGTTTTCTTCTTTTTTCATTATAGGGGACTCTATGGACTACCTGAATGTCAATGTATTTGTCATCAACCTGTAACACCTCTGCAGTATTTGTCACTATTTCCTGAATATCTTCATTTACTGTTTCTGACACCCTTACAATTTCCAAGTTCTGGTTCCTGCCAACTTGTTCTAATTCATTTATCTTCCATTCCAAATAATTAACCTTGGTTGTTAAATATGCATTTGTTTCAGTTAACTTCTCATTTTGTTTTTTTACATCTTTTATTTCTTTAGTTATCTCAAAAATAATGTTGAATAATTCATCCAATTTATTGGACCAGTATATTGTACTCTTTCTGTACTGAATCATTTCAGTTACTAATTCTTTTTTAAGTTCATATTCATTTCTATAAACTCATTTCAAAATGACAGCATTTGCTCTCTTATTATATGCTCCATGCACTTGAATATCTCTGGTGATTTATTCATCTCAGCTAAGTAAATCAGCGGTAACACTAGCATCACTTTCGCTATCACTGGTATTAGTTTCACTTTCACTATCCCTGGTATTAGTATGACCTTTCCCCAGTTTGCCAACACTAGGTGTAGTTAGACAGTGATTGTTGTGCTCTTTGGATTTGGCCATCCTACTAGTACACTGTGACAGCACAGAGCACAAGCGCAGCTACTGCTAAAGGTTTGTTTTTCTTCCAGTGACTACACTTTGGGAGTGGAGATAGGTAAAGGTCAGGTCCCACTGGGAAGGGAGGATGCTGGCATCTTCTATCAGCTCCGTGTTCAGCCAAAGGTTCAGCACATTTGAAGACAATGAGATTCAAGGGCACAAAATGGGAAATGCAATGTGAAGACAAAGACTTGAATTAAAGCATGAAAAGTTATCTATTCACACTTAAGGATTTCACTTTTCCATCAGCAGAGCATTCTTCATATATTCCTGATCTAGGACAGGAAATCTTAAAACATATTATTTGGAAAGTACATTAAAATTTAATATATGAATAGGAGACCATGATAGTCTACTCAGTCATTATGAAAGTCATGGTTTGCTTACTGCTGAAGTTGAGAAAGAGTGGGATCAGTTTTACTCCATGGGTTTTTATATATTTCTCTGCTGCTTTCAGTGCATCACTTGTTTTTTTTTTAATTTTAATTATGCAATCAGCCTTAACAGTTGAAAAATTGGCATTTATTGCAATCTTATCCCATGAACATTTTCACATTATTTTACACTCAACATGACTTCACATACATTAAACACTCGGTGGAGTGGAGCCAAACATTTGGTGACATTTTACCTGAGACTACTCTAAAATTCTAGGACTCTGGCACACTTTCAGACTTTCTAGCACACCTTCCCTTACACACTGAGACCTGTCCCTTTGACTAGGTTATTCTTTGTCACCAAGGTATCATCTGCTCCTTCAGTTGGTCAGCATCAACCAATCAGCTCTTTTAGGTAAAAAGGAGCAGGGGAGGAAATATTGGTGGGGTTTGAGACTTTCTTTGATCTTGCCCTCTACTATGTAGGTTGCTTCCTTTCCCAGATGTGTGTAGCTGTGATGCTGTAGTCCTGATTGCCTCCTTGGGATTCATCAGGTGATAGGAAAGCCATTGCACATTAAGGCACAGGGGAAATAGTCACTCACTTTTATCTATAGTCTCTGGGGAGGTCATCACTCTAAGTAGAAATGCAATGCAGTACTGCAGATGTGAATGCATATTCTGGCACCAGTTAGCCAGAACCCTCTGGAAATGGTTTGCAAGTCTTTGGTCCCTGGGCTGACAATGGTGAACTTTTCTTCTCTTCTTAAGTTATGAGCACTTTTGATATTATTCTGTATATATGTGAAAATCTATGAAGAACAGTTTAAACAGGGTTTTCTTGAAACTAACAGTACTCTTTTGGATAAAAAGGAGCAGAGGAGGCAAAATTATTTTATGATAAGGCACTGAAGCTTATTTTTGAAAGAAAGAATTGTAGGAATGTTCTTAATCAACACCTTACTAGTTCCAATAGAAAGTATTACAAAGAGCTTAATAAATGTGTAAAGGATCAGTTAACAGCTAATAAGAATCTTTGGCTTGATAGCTTGGCTGACAAAGCAGAGGAAGCAGCTAGACAGTGTAACACCAGAGAACTATACCAGGTAGTTAATATTTTGTGTGGAAAGAAGCACAAATACATAGGGATTGAGGGATAAACATGGTGAGGTAGTTGAAAGCGAGGATTCTATCATGGCTAGGTGGGCTAAGCATTTCAGAGATGTTCTGAAAAATGCAGTATTTCTACTCCCATTGTAATGAGGATAAGTGCATTACTGGCTTTAATGTTGGTCCTATACCACATTCTGATGTGGCTTTGGCTACCACTAAATTAAAACTGCATAAAACCCCAGGGGTGAATGAAGTCACCACTGAAATGCTTAAAGCTGGGAATGTTTGTGTTGTCACATGGCTGACTGAAAATATGAACATTTTTCATGATAAAGATGTTGTTCTTAAGGATTTTACTAGAGCTATTATTATCCTGATTTTTAAAAAAGGTGATAACTGTTCGTGTGACAATTTAGGGGAATTAGTGTACTTTCTATTTCAGATAAAGTTCTTTGCAATTTTTATACTTAATATAGTTAAGAATTTGGTTGATGGACAACTGTGTGATGGACAATGTTGATTTAGAGGTGGTAGGGGATGTATAGATCAAATATTTTCTTTTAGGTATGTTCTTGAGAAATGTTTAGAGTTTCAGAAACTTGTGGTTACTAGCTTTATAGCAATGGTTCTTAACCTTTTTATTCTCACACCTCCCTTCAGAGTGATTATAAATGTCCCCCCCCCAAAAAAAAAATAAATAATATCGCATGTTGTGTTATGGATATGAAAATTTTAATAAAGACCACATGATCCAAGAGATCAGTATCACTTAGCATAAGTACAACTAATTCAAGATAAAATTAAAATGACGACTGTATACTTTGTATGCCAAAGAAGTCTACGATCAGTGGAATATGTGAACCCAAACTTCACGTAATCTTCATTATATTTCCTTTTCTTTGCCATTTTATCTTCTTTTAGTGGTCTAGAAATTCAAGTAAAAATTAAAATAATGTTGGAAATGTTAAATAGGTCAAAATGTGACGAGTATATATAAAGAACAAGTATGTATTGAATATGTTTTAATTAATCCAGATGAATAAAAAAATCGAAAGGTGCATTTATATAAGAAAAATTTATTAAAAACAATTTACTGCTGGGAGGCATCTCACACCTCCCCTGGATCCTCTCTGCACCTCTCCTGGGAAGGTGCTCCTCCTAGGTTAAGAAACACTGCTTTATAGATTCCATGTTAAAATATTTTTTTAGCATTCTCTTGTAGATCAATTGATCATCACATTTATATTTTTATATAAAAAGTTGGCAACCCAGTTCAAACACATCTTGTCAGGAGAGTTTAGGCTTGTTGAACCTGCTACAGTCAAATGAAGATTTTTCCTAGATAACAAGATCTTTGACTATTGATTGTACTGTGTTAGAATCAGTTAAAGTATCACCAACTTCTACAAAATGGTGACCTGACTCCTGTAGTTTGCTATTCTATTTCAGCACATTCATATTTGTGTTGTTGCTATAACAGATAATGCTAAGATTCCTGACAGTAGCCATAGTGTTAGGGGTGGGGGTGGCTCATTCAGAAGCACGCCAGGCTCGTAATCTGCAGTTCCCAGGTTTGAGTCTCAGCTGGGTCAGCATTGAGATTTATCTCCGCAAAACTCCCTACCCTGCCCACAGTCAGTAGGGGACTCCAATGGGCTTAGAATGGCCACTGTCCATCGGATGGGATATTAAGCAGTGGTCCCGTGTGTGGAAGAGCCATACCCTGTACATGTTAAAGAGCACATTGAATGGCCTTGACTGGAGGCTATTATCTGTCTCCCAACAGCTGTTCCAGTGGGCCCCCTCTCCCAACCTTTCTAAACCTTTGGGGTCCTTATGACATGACCATTTAGTCCCTTGTGTGTAAAAAAGTGTCACTCAGAGGTAAAACAACCCAACCAATAATGTTAAAATTTGTATTGATAATATGAAAGCAGTTGAGATAGAGCTGATTCACAAAAGTAAATGCTGTAATTGTCTATGTAACACTGCAAGTAATGATAAGAAAATAGAAATATGTTGATGTAGATATAACAAATTATGAATACTAAATTTGGAATTTGTTTATTTTTTTTGGTAATTATTTTTGTTGGGTTCAGTGCTCTAGGTGGTTTAATGGATGAGCCACTCTTGATATAAGAGATGGATTGTTTACACATTTCAAGTGTATAATAAGATACATTATACTTGTTTTGCTACTTTTATATAAGATAGTATATAAGACACAGGCTATTTCAGAGGTGATTATCCAGGTGAATTGCTTTTTATAGGCTGGAAAATAATAGTATAAGTAACTATAAAAGATCAGAATTTCACCTTAAAAAAAGATAAATATCTTGTACTAATTTTCCTGTTAAGCATATTTAGTCATATATGCAGGAATGGTGATCCACATTTCAATAGCTTTGGCAGTATTAGGGTTAAGCAACTACCACATACATATTTCAGATATTGAAGATCAAAATTTTGAACACTATTGTGTTCCCACGTTAACTATAGAGGAAACCCATAATTTCCTGATGACATGTCAGGTACTCTGACTTCTGAACTACCAGCCACTGATCAATAATCCTCTATTGTTTATTATAAGCCCTGCCACCATAGAATCAACTGCTAGTGGCTGTCTTATAACTGCAAGTGAAGGATCTTAGATTGCAGTGCTTCCTGGCATGAACCTATAGCTAACCATGGAACATGACTGGCAATTTATATGAATAATTCTCAATTTTCATTCACAGTTCATGGATATCTCTAGTATCTACATCTAGGTATACGTTATTTGTTACCATTAGTAACATTTCATGGTTACAAAGTTACATGGTAACTTTGTAATTCTGATCTTTTATAGTTACTTTACATGGTTACCGCTTCATGGTTGCAAAGTTTTGAACATTATTATGCCTAAGTCAGTGTGGTATGTGTCATCAGGTGGTTGTGTGTTCGGATCCCACCTGACCCGACAATTTTTCCTCTATAACCATGTCAACTTACAACATAATAGTATTAAAAACTTTGTAACTCTGAAGTTCTGTGATATATAATTTTACTAATGGTAACAGATAAATATATACATAGTCATAGGTAGGTACTAGAGATGAATACTTACATAATAATAATACATGTCCATGAACTGTGCTTGAAAATTGAAGATTATTCATATAAAAAAGGCCATTTAAAATGTCCCATAGAGTATGGGTGGTCATAGGTCCATGCCTAGAAGTGCTGCAATCTAAGATCTTTACTTGCAGTTCTGCAATCTAAGATCTTGCAGTTGTAGGACAGCCACTACCAACCAATTCTATAATGACAGGACTTAACAACAATAGAAGATAATTGATCACTGGCTGGTAGCTTAGCAGTCAGAGCACCTGACATACCAGGAGGTTGTGGGTTCAGATCCCACCCTCTCAATATAGTTTTTTGTTTATACTCATGTTGATTTTCAGCATAATAATGTTCAAACTTTATAACATTGAAGTGCCGTGATATAAAATGTCACTGATGGTAACAGATAATATGTACATAAAGAAGATCTTACCTATTTTTATTGCATGGTAAAGCTTGCAGATGATATAGAATATTGAATCATTTCATTATTTTTTGGTACATATGTCACAAAATTTAAAAACTACTACTCATAATTCTTCATTTTACATTGTACTGGTAACTTTGTTCTTAAGTATTTCCAATGATGAAAGTTTAATTTCCTATTGTACACTCACCATTAACTTCAAGGAACTATCATATCTCTACTGATAATTAAGTTAGAGCATAATACTTATGTATCACTCTTGTTTTAAACAGTTATACCCCTGTTGGACGCTCATTTTTTTCATCACCTGATGGCTACAATCATCCTTTGGGTGGTGGAAGAGAAGTATGGTTTGGATTTCACCAAAGTGTAAGGCCCAGCCAATGGAAAATGATGCTCAACATTGATGGTAAGTAGAAAAATGTAGAAAAAAAAAAGATTGGCAGTAAATATTTTTTATACTGCAAAATTTTTTGTTAACAGTAAACTGGTAAAAAAATTTGAAGTTGAACATTTTTCTTTATTAATGTTATTTTGTCTAATGAAAAGATAAATTTTATGTATGATAGTCACTAGTTTTACATCTTGTTAATTGCAGTTAGTAATAACATTGATGCTATCATTGATATACATTCTAGTAATATTGAAGCCATTAATCATTTGATGCTTCTGAGTTAATTCACCCTTTTAAATTCAGTGGAATAAAACCACCAACAATAATCATCAACATATATTGAAAATTACATAGTAGGTAAAAGTGATAATTGTCAAATTTATCACATTTACATTTATTGTAATATCTATCTATATAAATAAAAGCTGTGTTCAGATGCCTTTTGCACTAGTTGATGATGTGTGTTTTCAATGACATGCTAACATAACTCTTGACAGCTTTCCAGTTGTTTGCAGCAAAGTTGGGTTGGTGAGAATGTAATTACCGCACAATTGTTGAAACAGGTTTAGCTCTGTTTTTTAAGCAGATTTCAGCTTTCTATAATTTTATAAACATTTGACTGACTGGTCCTAAATTTGCAAGAATCACAAGGAAGAAGTTGAACTTGATCAACTCCACTTAGGTCCTTTGTTTATCACATGTTCTTCTCTGCTAAGGCTGGACAACAAACCTAAGTGGGAGTTTTGTGATACCTTTTTAATTATCAAACATATTTTAATTGACTGTATCACTTTTAACTGTGAACAATGACTGCATTTTAACTTTTAAAATTTTATGTCCCAACCTCACACTCAGACACCTTTTATCAGATATTTCATTTTTACCTCCCATTTTTGCACCTTTAAAGTATACTGGACATTTTACAAAATTGTAATTTAACTGATTTGTTATTTATATTTTGTCTGACCTGGGTCTTTTACACCTAGGTTGGTTTAATATTTTGTACCTATGTATTTATTGTTTTACATCTATTTATTATTATATTATTTCAATTTTTCTGTTTTACCTTTTACTCTATTGAATTTTAAATATAGTTGTTGGTTTTTTTTTCTCTTGTTTGGCACATTATAACCATAGCTGCTAAATATCTACAAGGGTAATTTAACTTTCAATTTACTTGCTATTTACAGATCACCAAGCTCGAACATTAACACTTTTCTTTCTAATCTCAAAAATTGGTTCGAAACAACTGATAAACATCGCAATCAAATACTAGTTGGAGACTTTAATTTAGATATCAAAAATATCAAAAAACACGGAGTTGCCAAATACGTAGAATTGTTAACCGAGTTTGGTTTCTCACCTATTATTACTGGTATCACCAGGGAAGACATCATTGGTGACTCTCTTTCTCAGACATGCATTGATCACATTAACGTCCGACTTGACATTAAACTCGACACAAATTCAATGATTTTTGGCAGTAGGATCGCAGACCACTACTTAATCGCGGCAATTTGCGGGGGGAAAAAACTAGGGAATTCGTCCAATCACACTAAAAAGCTAGACAGCAATTTTAACACGAAAACTATCTTAGATCATAAAAACATATGCAAAGAAATAAGTCTAACAGACTGGCTGGACAGAGGCACTGGAAACGAAACCCCAAATTCAGAACTAATAGACGTACTTTATGAAACATTCATAAAAAAATATATGGCGATTGTCAACAATAACAAAATTAATAAACTATCGGATGGCTCAAAAATGAAACAACGAAATTGTAGCAAAGACTGGATAAATCAGGAAATAATAAACTTAATACGTAAAAGAGACTCGGCTTGGATTGATTACAAAAATAACAAGAGAAACAGAAATTTTAAATTACTATACACAAACTTAAGAAACACAGTCACGTCCGTTATTAGGCAGGAAAAGAAAAAATATTACTTCAAACAATTTGAGTCATGTAAAAATAAACCAAAACAAAATTGGGAACTCATCAACCAAATTATCAACAATAAACCTAAAACTGCCATTGACGATTTTATCATGAAGAATATGCCACAAGGTATGTCTGAAACTCAAGCAGCAGAGAAATTTAACAACACCTTTGCAGACATTATTGTCAATCTCAGAGACGATAACCGTATACAGAATCTCTCTACAGTTCCTAAACATATCCAACCTTCTGTCCCCTCAATTTTTATTCCTCCCATCTCAAAACAAGAAACTTTCAAAATTCTAAGTGACTTAAATGAAAGAAAATCATGTGGATACGATCAGGTACACATAAAGCACATTAAAGCATGCAAAACCTCCTTAGCTGATCTCGTGACAAACTTTATCAATGAAAGCATATCTACAGGAAACATCCCTAATAAACTCAAAATTGCTATTCTAAGACCAATTTACAAAAGTGGAACTAAATCCGATTGCACTAACTATAGGCCCATTGCCATCTTACCCGTCCTTCACAAAATACTTGAAAGATATGTAGCTAACGTTCTAGCCAATTTCTTGAAAAAACATAACATTATTAGTGAAAAGCAATATGGTTTCCAAAAAGGTAAAAATACAATTACACTTTTAACGGAGTTTTCTGACGTCATTAATGGAACTTTAAACAACGGAAAAAAAGCAGCAGCTATCTTTCTGGACTTTCGTAAGGCATTTGATACGTTGGATCACGATATTTTGCTTCAAAAATTGTATATTTATGGTGTCCGAGGTATTACCCTTAAATGGTTTGAAAATTATTTAAAAAATAGAGTGCATGTTACCAAAATTAATGGCGTTTTTAGTGAGAAGAGAACAGTGTACACTGGTGTTCCACAAGGTTCAATTTTAGGTCCGCTTTTATTCATTATTTATATTAATGATCTAGCTAACCTTAAACTGAAGGGCTCTCTTTATATATATGCTGATGACACCGCCTTGGTTAACGTGAATCACAATATAGGAGACGCAGTCCGAGATACACAGGATGATTTTAACAAAATTATTTACTGGTCTAACATTAATCGTATTTACATAAATTCAGAAAAAACCAAATGGATGAGCTTTCATTCACCAGGATACTATGATCTCTCATCTTATGCAATTAAAAACCACGAACCCTTGTGTCCCCACAACATGATAACTCATGACCCTGACTGCTGCGACTGTGATGTTATTGAGCGTGTTGAGAGCCATAAATATCTTGGACTCTACATGGACACAACCTTCCGATGGAATACACATATTCAAAAGTTAGCAGGGAAATTGCGTCTATGTGCATCTAAACTTTATAAACTACAATTTGTTGCAAGCACACATACATGTATTTTGGTTTACAAAGCTATCTGTGAATCTATATTGACCTATGGTTTGACAATATACGGCTCAACTAACCTCACAAATATAAAGAAAATAGAAACTATTCAATCATCCATTGCTAAAAATATAATCCCATACAACTTAAGAAATTCATTTTATCATAGCGAAGAAAGACTAAATTATCTAGGCATACTCTCTTTTCACAACCTTTACAAATACAGCATCACTTTAAAATATTTTTTTGATAATCAATTTAAATATAAAATCTCTCATGGGAAAAACACAAGGTTACAATCCAAAAATTATTTCCAACTTCCAAAAATATTAAACAATTACGGGAAATGTACAAGGGCATACACAATACCTTACGTGTTCAATCAACTGCCAAGGGAAATTATTTTATTAAACAATTTTAAAGAAATCAAAAATAAGACAAAAAATTTTCTTCTAGGCACTAAATTTTAAATAAAAATTTCAACCACTACAATGGAGCTTCCACTGAAATTCATATAATTTGATGACATTGTTTTAAACTATATCTTATGTATTTTCATGTAACGTTATTATTCTTCTCTCCTGCAGATAAGCAAATGCTTTGCGGGTCATTTGTTTAAAATTTTGTATAACTAACATGAATATGAATAAAGATTATTATTATTATTATATTAAATGTGCCATAAAACCCCAACCAAACAATCAACTAGTCCCAAATTTTGGACAAAAGTTTCCCGTGTGCCACCTTGAGTTTGCGATAAAATTCAAGTTCCTATGTGTGATACAACACACCTCAAATCACTTCCCCCAATTTTTACTCTTCCATGGTCACTATCAATTATAAAAGTTGACAGAATCTGAAATGAGAGGCCCAAAATGTCTTGTCTATTTTTAGTACAACAATAAAAAAAGAATTTAAATAGAAAATTTTCAAATGGCTATTTTTTTACATATAAAAATAGGTAATTCAAACTTGAGAAATATTTCCTCTTTTCATTTGAAGCTTATTTTATTAAGCTAGGATATGATTGATTTGTTAAAGCCATCTGATTGCCATTTCTTAGAAACAAAACACAAGAGCCAAAACATTATGACCACCTGCCTAATATGATGTTGGTCCTTCACGTGCTGCCAAAACAGCTCTTACCCGGTGAGGCATGGATACTACAAGATTTCTAAAGGTGTCTTGTGGTATCTGGTACCAACACGTTACCAGCAGTTCCTTTAACTCTTGTAAGTTACGTGGTTGAACTACTGCAGATTGGATATGTTATTCCAACACAAACCACAGATGCTCGATTGGATTGATGTCTGGGAAATTTGGAGACCAGAGCAATACTTGGAATTCTTCCTCATGTTCTGCAAACCATTTTCGAACAATCTGGGGAGTGTGGCATGGCGCATTATCCTGCTGAAAGAAGGCACTACTAGAGGGGAATACTGTTGCCATGAAAGGATGTACCTGGTCTGCAATGATATTTAGATAGGTGGTAGACATCATAGTTTCCTGCACATGAATGGCTGGATCCAGGGTTTCCCAGCAGAACATTGCCCAAAGCATTACACTTCCTCCACTGGCTTGTTTTCATCCCATGGTGTATCCTGGTGCCAACACTTCCCCAGGTAAACGACACACACATACCCAGCTGTCCACGTGGTGCAACAGGAAACGAGATTCATTGGACCATACAACCTTCTTTCAATCATTCAAGGTCCAGTTTTAATGCTCGTGTGCCCATTGTTGGCACTTTTGATGGTGAACCGAGGTTAGCATGGTCACTTGGAGCAGCCTGTGGCTATACAGCATCATTTTCAGCAGGGTTCAGTGTACTATGTGTTGTGACACATTACTCTCATCACCAGCATTCGAATTATGGGTGAGTTGAGCCACAATATTCCTTTTGTTGGCTTGTACCATATGGAATAACTTCTGCTTACCTCTAGCATCAATGACCCATGGTCAGCCCACACCCTGTCAGTGGTTCATGGTTTTTCCCTCCTCAGACCACTTTTTGAAGGTACTAACCACAGCTGACTGTAAGCACCCCATAACATAAACCTTGCTGTCTCAGAAATCTCTGACCCAGTCATCTGGCCATTACAATTTGGCCTTTGTCAAACTCACATAAATCTGCTGCCTTTCCCATCCAAAGAAACAAGAATAACATTGATTAACAGAGCTCAGTATCATGTGTTATTTATACCATTTTATGACCTTCACATGCACCATTGTTTTCCTGCAGTTGCTTCGATTTGCATAAAGATGCAGTGGTCATAATGTTTTGGCTCTTTGGTGCATATGGTATTGCCAATCTGTTTGTTAATGTTATTCTATGGGCAATATTTTCTCATTGCTGGACCAGATGAAGATTTTTCAGAATGCCATGGGCCAGAACCATATTACATTAAGTGCTCTAAACTGCCCCCTTCCCCTCAATGTCTAGTGCCCTGAGTGAACAATGTGCATTTGCAACCAAGGTAATTATTTGGATTATAAATATAAAATACAAAGAATTAAATTTTATAATATAAAATGTGAAATAATGTACCTATTATAAAAAAAACATGCTTTTTAATATTGATTAAAACTTATTATTTTTTAATTAAAATTAGGATTAAATTTGCAAGAAATTCAAAATGAACAGCAAAATTGGATAAAAATGAAACTTATTTGAATAGAAGTTAACATCAACTGCACACACAAATACTATTGAGTTGTGTCAAAAACAGTACATTCATTAAAAGCCAAAAAAAAAAATTAAAAATTTGATATAAGTTTTGTAAAGATATCTTTTATATTGGTAGCAAGTTTATCAATAAGCCTGATTACAGTTCTGAGGAATAAATATATGTTAACATATTTTTTTCTTTCTGGACACAACATATCAAAAAATCTTTCCAGGCACTCTTTTACAAATACACCATCAGAATAATTTTTTGAATATTTTTCTCACTAGTAACAATGTTTGCACTCACAATAGCATCAGTCTTTGAAACCTGTGAGTAAATGAATTTTTTTTTGTATGTTTAATACAGCCATAAGTTTATCAAATTTTTCTTTTCTTTGTTTGCCTTGATAACTTTTATAATTAGAATGTTGACAAATGTAGTGTCTGAGTGATAATCAAATCAGAAGTGGCTCAGTTGGTAGTGCACCAGGCTCATAATCTGCAGTTCCCAGATTCGAGTCCCAGCTGGGCCAGCGTTAAGATTTATTTCCATAAAACTCTGCCT
The DNA here is from genome assembly GCA_038380435.1 of Ryuthela nishihirai. NCBI lineage: Eukaryota > Metazoa > Arthropoda > Arachnida > Araneae > Heptathelidae > Ryuthela > Ryuthela nishihirai. The sequence goes on from JAWZYU010000017.1 coordinate 696,073, forward strand.
GTCCTCAGTAGCAGACACCAATGGATTTGGATGGGCTGCCATCCATCAGATGGGATGTTAAGCTCATGGCTCTAGGTGCAGGAGAGCCATACCCTGTGCATGTTAAAGAACATGCTGGATGGTCTTGATGGGAGGTTACCATCTGTATCCCAACAGCTGTCCAGTGGGTCTCCTCCCTCAACCTTCTCTGAGCCTGCAGAGTTCTTGTGATGTGGCCATATAGCCCATTGAGTGCAAAAAAGTGCTGTTTATTGGTAAAACAACCCAACATTCAAGACTTTAAATGGAAGCTGCAAACCTGATTGACTGCTCTGCACAAATTGTTGTAACATGGCTCCATGTCGTCATAATTCATATTTTGGCTACTAAAGAATACTGTTTCAAAAACAGTATAAAGTCAATTGGGAATGAAAAAAAAATCCATAAATTCTTCAAGAATAAAATAAAAAACCCTCAAGCAACTACTTGTCACAGAGGTCTGACAGGAGCCGGTCAGTTTATACACCATAGTAGAATGTTTGTGAAGATGGCAGGACCTCAGCAGAAAGACAATACAAGCATCCATACCTTACCTGGAGACTTAAACACAGGTCACTTTGATCAGTAGCCAAGCACCCTAACCACTCTGCCAGAGGATGGCTGTTCAAGAATAGAAGTTAGAAATTTAATAATTTCCTCAGCAATATTTGTGGGCCAGATCTGGTCCTCAAGAGCCATGGGTTATTTGACTGCTCTCTGCTGAAGCATCTCCCTGATTTAAGCTCACAAGTTTGATTTCAACTATTATAAAGAAATTGTTTCTTAAAGTTTTGAAATTCTAAAAATTACCCAAAAAGTGCTATTTAAAATAGGAAGATTTTAGAAGTAAATACAAAGTACATATCTTTTTTGTTTTATCTCAGTACTCCTAGAAGTTTTGTCTCAGTACTCCTAGAATTATTTTTATCATTTATCCCAGCATTCAACAATGCTCTCAGGCTACTGAAACCAAAACCACAATTAAAAATAACTTGTTTTTGCAAAAGTCCCAGTAAATACATCATGACCCATCAAGCAGATATCAGTAATTAGTACACACACTGGCCACTGAATTAGAAACTTATACAGATGTATGTAAGCATCACTTGTGCAGCGTAATGCAAGATACGGGTTCACGTGCATCACCACATGATCTAGGAAACTATTGAAGACCATTTGCCCGTCAGTAATCGTCAGTAGTGTTGATTTTCATCATTGACAATGGGAAAAACAAAGGATCTTTCAAGGTTCAATAAAGGGCTTTTTGTGGGTGCCCATTTTTCTGGGGCTATGATTTTAAAAATAGCAGAGCTGACTGGTTTCTCAAAAGGTGAGATATCTTGGGTTTTTAATCAGTGGGAAAATAACCCACTTTGCTTGTCTAAGAGGTATAAGTGTGGCGTGATGAAAATCTGTGAGGAACAAGATCGCTGTCATCTGAGAAGGCTTGTATGGAGAAACGGGACTTCCTGTGTGCAGCAATTGATCGAAGCATTCAATGAAGGCTATTCCCGACCCATATCTCAGCAAACTATGTGCAGGGAATTGAAGAGGATCAATATTATCAGTCGCATGCCTATATGGAAGCCATTGATCTCCAAGAAGAACTGGAAAGTTTGTGTACAATGGTGTCAGGAACACCGTGACTGGACACTGGAAGACTAGAAAAAAGTCATATGGTCTGACGAGTCATGGTACACTTATTCTGTAGGCAGAGAGTGGCAGGAGCCCCATGAAGCAATGGACCCAGCTTGCCTTGTAAACACAACTCAAGGTTCTGGAGGCAGTGTCATGTTGGGGCATGTTCTGTTGGTATGGAACAGGTCCCCTAATATTGCTGGAAGATCGCATGTTCTCCAAGGATTATCTGAACATTAAATAATAATCGACAATCTCAGCGTTACCTGTAGACATTTAAATGTCAATAATTCAATAAATGTTTTTGTGGAAAAAATTTTGCCAACATGCGGGATTCGAACTTGCATCTCTCCAGAAACATGCCAGAGTGTTCTAACCTGTTGAACTAATGCTGGCTCAGTATTGTATCTGAACATAGTTACCGATCAAGTCCATCCTGCAATTTTGACTTTTTATCCAGCAGGTGATAGCTGTTTCATAGACGCCAATGCTACTGTCCATTGCACAAGATGTGTTCATGATGTGTTCAAGTGGTTCAGTGAGCATGACAGCAACTTCCACCAACTTCCCTGGTCACCACAAAGCCCAGATCTGAACCCATTGAAAATGTATGGGATGTGTTAGAAAAACAGTTCCGGAAGTCCTCTTCTGTCAAATCTGAGCCAATTAAAGGACTGTCTGGTGAATGCCTAGTATGCTGTAGATGCAAAGACACTCCAACACCTTGTGGAAGCTATGCCGAACCGCATACATGCTGTAATTCACGCTGAAGGAGGTCCAACTTGGTATTGAATAAAGGTTTCTAATTCAGTGGCTGGTGTGTGTAGCAAGTGTTGACTGTGTGCTACATATAGATCATCTATGTGGTTAACTTTTCAATCAAGTTAGTATTCTATTTGTATTTTTATAATTAAAACTTTGTTTTTATTTCCATAGGTTTATATGTATCAATCTTTGGGAGTTCAAATCTTTGTTATTTTGCTAATTATGGCAATGGCTCTTTACAACTAGTTTTGTTTTTACTTATATCAGTTTATTGATTTTATTCCCATATATATTTCATAATTATGCTACATTGCTGACTGACAATGGCGAGCTTATAACTTGTGTTTTGTTTTGCAGGTACTAATAAGATATTACTATTTGCGTTTTTCCAAGCATCCATTAATTTTAATTTTCACTTTTAGAGGCTGTTAAAGGTGGGAAATAAAAAACTTCATTCTTTTGAAAACAAACATCCCATGTTCACTGAAGACAAAATGTTATTATTCTAGCTATCATATTTATAGTTGGGGTCTGTAAAAATTGTTTTATAAGAAACCTAATTTTCAATATTAAAAGATGTAATTAATTATTTGTAACTGTAAGCATACTTATGAAATACTTTAGTTTTAATTATAGCACAGAAATAAGTTTACTGAGCCAATGTGAAAAGACCCTATAATGTATGTGTGTTAATATAGTATTATTTAGAGTTAAGTATTGCTTGGTCAAATTTTTGGACTTGTTTGGTTCAGATTGAGAATTTTAAACATCTGGTGTTCTTTATTGTAGTATCAGCCACAGCATTCTACAAAGCTCAGCCTGTCACAGACTTCTTATGTGAAGTTTTAGACATACGAGATATTAATGAGCAAAAAAAGCCTCTAACAGATTCTCAGAGAGTAAAGTTTACCAAAGAAATTAAAGGGCTCAAAATTGAAATTACTCACTGTGGGACAATGAGAAGAAAATATCGTGTATGCAATGTTACAAGAAGGCCCGCACAGCTACAATCGTGAGTATTAATTTCAGATTTTTAAAATGTTTTTAAACAGATATGAAGTGTATTTTAAAAGTAAGTCTAAATGGATTAAATTATCTAAAAAAAAAGACTGTAGGAAAATGATGTTATATATTATTTCTGTGGAAATGAGTACTGCAAAATATAGCTTAATTTGAAAACATTTAAATGAAGTTGTTATACATTTAATGATAAAAACATTTTATTTGCATTTTAAAGTATCAAGAGAAATGAGCAAGAACGTTCATTATTTTACTTTGCACAGAGCTTCGAACTGCTAAGGTGTTTTTTTTAATAAGAATTTTGGTTTAAAATCAATTTTTTGTGTTTTTCAGTTTTGTTCATTTTAAGAAAATTCACAAATTTTGCAGTATTTTTTTTTCAAGAGGAAAATGTAACAAAATGGGAGAATTGTTTCAATTTTAGCACTTGTACTGCATTGAAAGTACAGCTCTGGCTCTGCTTCCTAATCTGTGCTTGACTGTGGGCTCATCTACACCAATGCCTTGCAAATCAGAGGGAGTCTCTAGGACTTCAGATGATCACCAAGCAAACTCTGTGCAAAAGTTACACCTGAATTCTTTTAGATTAAAGGTGCAGATTATATCTAAATAGGTGTATATAATGAACATATATTCAAATATTTCAACATAAAAGTCTGAAAGCAAAATTAGGAAAGAGGACTGCGGCTCTTGAATGCTGATAAAATTGTGGAATATATTTCAGGTTGTAGGTGGAGTGGATATTATAAATATTCAATAATAATACCACCCTCTCTGCTCTGGATAACTAATTACAAATTGAATTACTTAGAACCTTAAATTGTCAGTGAGAGGGAGATATGCTACCAGATTAAGGAACTTCCCTAAACATCTGATAGTAAAGAGACTAAATGAAAACGGCAGATTTAGTCTCCTTGATATTAGATAAAACTTTATTCATAATCATAAAAACATAATTCACTATATCTCTGTATAAGTTAAAAACACTAAATAGTATAACAAACTATTAAAATATGTTGAAACATATAAACAGTTTACTTTGCATAAATTTTTACGTTTATAAACAACATAACATATTCAATGTAAGTCACAGAATGCAACATGTGTCACAGGATTCAACTTAGAATGTTGAAATAATTCAACATAAAAGCTCGAAAGCAAAACTGAGAAAGAGTAATGCAGCTCCTTGATGCTGATAAAGTTGAGTATATTACAGGTAGTGTGAAGCCTATAAGTAAAGTGGACATTATAAATGTTCACTAGTAGTGAATGTCCTGTGCAGGGCCCCCTCGGTGTGAGCGCCTGTACGCGGTGAGGGGGACCACCCTGTGAAGGTTCCGCTGGCTCGGTTACCTTCGCAGGGTCCTAAACGCTCGCCCGCGTGTTTGCCGTGCGCGGAGACCCGTGTCCCGGGAAAGGAGGATCCTGGTAGTTGCTCGGGGGTCCCCGTCTTCTCTCCTCAGCTCATGACTGGCGTGGTCCCCATTGGCCGTCTTGCCATTGGGGAGCCTGTCTGTCACGGGGCTGGGCAGCGGATTCCGGGGCCTCTGCTATACACTGCTTTGACCTCTGCTTCCGGTAAACGGGAGCTCCTGGGGTGGCCCCCCCAGGAGCAATCGGCTGGTGGGCAGGTCCTGCTAGGGTCAACCGTGCAGAGCGGTGAGTAACCTTGCCCACGGTCCGGATACAGGTTTACAAGTTTCCTCACAACTTATTTTCCTTTTGTCGTTATCTTTTCTTTGTGAGGCCAGGTTGGCCATTCACAATTTTGTTATTTTAAGCTTTGTTTCTTTTGTGTAGAACGTTTTTGTTCTGCACATTTCTCTTTTCATTTTCCTTGTATTTATTTGTGAGGGCTTGGCTCACTGTCTGTGTGGGTATAGTGCCTGCGTAGCCCTGGCGCCCGACTGGGCGTCCCCTTGTTGGGCTCCGTGGAGGGTGGGGACAGCGGGCACTGAACCACACTAAAAAAACCATGAGAGAGAGTGATGAAAATAATGCGATCGCCGCCAACAAGAGGGCTCGACATGAGCCCCCATCTTCCTCGTTGTCAAAGTTATCTCTGCCGTTGTCTTCTGTGTCTGTGTCTTCGTTCCCAAAGTTCCTGATCATCCACTCCACGGGTGATCAGGTGCTTGGGGACATGTCCCCTTTTTTCGTTAATAAAGGTTTGAAAGGTCTTGCGGGAGAACCGAAATCCGTAAAGCGCTTACGATCTGGCGACTTACAAGTTGAGACCGCTTGTTCCAAACACTCGGAACTACTCCTAAAAGTCAAGGAAATTGGTGGGGTGGCTGTCGAAGTCACTCCCCATAAAACTTTGAATTCCTCTCGGGGTGTGATTACTGAGTGGGGCCTCCTCAAAGTCACTGAGGAGGAGATCCTCTCGGAGCTCACACCTCAAGGAGTAACAGCGGTCCACCGGGTTTCAACACGCCGTGATGGGAAATTAACACCCACCCGGGTGCTAATCGTGACATTCAACACGCCACGCCTGCCTTCTTCCATCAAGGCAGGTTACTTACATTGTGAGGTACGGCCGTATATACCGAACCCTCTGCGCTGTTTTCAGTGTCAGATATACGGTCATGCCCTCACAGCATGCAGGGGCAAGCCCACCTGTGCTCGCTGTGGCAGTAAGGATCATCTCGATCCTGACTGCACAGCAGAAAAGGCATGCTGTGTGAACTGTAGTGGCGAACATCCGGCGTACTCCCGCGACTGTCCGAAGTGGAAAGAGGAAAAGGAGGTACAACGCCTCAAAGTCGTGAATAATATCTCGTATGCTGAGGTGAGAAAGCTTGCTGCACCGCCCGCCCCACCTGGCAAGGTTTCCTATGCCAGTGCAGTCATTGGAAAGCCCATCGTTCCAATGACTTCGGTTGCGGTGCAGACAGACATCAGTGTACCACCTACCGAGTCTTTCTCGCCAGCTGCGAAGTACCTCCTTACGCAGGCGAGACCGAGGGTGGTGTCGACTTCGACATCAACCCCGGTTTCCATTCCCGCAGTTCAGCCTTCCACCTCCACCGGAAGGCCTCCTCCTTCCCGACCTCAGACAGCAAGACCTTCCAAACCGAAGGGGCCCCCACCGGGGCCTAAAAAGAAAATAACAGCTCCACAAAGGGCGGTCACCGATCCATGCCCCTCGGACGATTCCGAGGACATGGATACCGACCGCCCCCTATTCACTAAACCGTCCTCTGCGGCGGTTAAGTTGAATAGAAACACGTCGTCCGCCCACTCTTCTAAGTCCTGAGATGGCCACACTCCTACAATGGAATTGTCGTGGATTCCAGAGGAATCTTGACGACATCAAGGCCCTCCTTCAGGCGCACCAGCCCATCTGTGTGTGCCTGCAGGAGACATACTTGCAGCCAGTCACAGATCCCACGATCCGGCACTTTTCACTAGTTCGCCGGGACCGGGATGGAGATGGTCCGGCTCGCGGGGGTGTCGCCATCCTCGTGAGCAACCATTCTCCATTCCAGGTCATACCCCTCACCACGAACTTCGAGGCGGTAGCCATCCGTCTCTTCGTGGGGTTCTCGCTGACTGTCTGCTCTGTATATCTTCCACCTGGGAGCATCGTCTTCCAGGAAGACCTTGATGATCTCGTCTCGCAGCTGCCGTCCCCCTTCCTCATTATGGGGGACCTCAACGGACACAGTCCACTTTGGGGCAGTGCTGACACCAACGGGAGGGGCGGGGTCCTGGAGCAGTGGCTCCTGGATCCTTCTCTCTCCCTGTTGAACACCGGTGTCAGTACTTACTTTCACTCCCCAACCCACTCTTTCACTGCCATTGACCTCACCATCTGCTCCTCCTCGATCCTTCCACTCTTTACATGGGAGGTCGAGGACAACCCTTATGGAAGCGATCACCTCCCCGTGGTGTGCACCATCTCTCGTGGGGGGCCTTGCAGCCCTTCACGCGTCTCGCGGTGGAGGCTCGATCGGGCTGACTGGGGTGGTTTCGAGCTGCTCTCTGAGCTCGATGACCACTCTGTCAGCCAGGAGCCAATCAATGTGGCAGTAGCGGAGATACGGACTGTATCGTAGATGCAGCTGCATCAACAATTCCTCAAACTTCTACACGGTTTCCTCGCTTTCCGAAACCGTGGTGGAATCCAGATTGCACCGCAGCTCGTAAGGCTCAGAACAAGGCTTGGGGGGTGTTTCGGAGATATCCGACAACCCCCAACCTCGAAAATTTCAAACGCGCCAGGGCGAAAGCTCGTTTCGTCCGACGCCAGAGCCAGAAGGAATCTTGGATCAAGTATACATCTTCTATCACCCGCACGACTACTTCTAAGGTCGTGTGGGATAAAGTCCGGAAGATGAGTGAGAACTACACGTCCCACTCGTTATCGATCCTGGAGCACAATGGACAGGCAATTGCTGATCCCAAAGCAATTGCCGACACTCTGGGGGAGTCATTCTCTTCCATCTCTTCGTCTTCCTCTTACTCCCCCGAGTTTCTGGCCCAGAAGGGCAGGGCGGAGCGCTCTCCGCTGTCTTTCAACTCGAATGGCCTGGAGCCTTACAACAGGCCATTCACAGCGGAGGAGCTTCGCCTTGCTCTGCACTCTTCTCGGGGCTCGGGGGTACCCTGTGCACGTTAAAGAACACGCTGGATGGCCTTGACGGGAGGCTACCATCTGTCTCCCAACAGCTGTTCCAGTGGGTCCCCTCCCCCAACCTTCTCTGAGCCTTCGGGGTCCATGTGACCTGGCCATTTAGCCCATGGTGTGCAAAAAAGTGCCGCTCAGAGGTAAAACAACCCAACCTGCACTCTTCTCGTGCCTCTGCTGTAGGGCCGGACAATGTCCATTATGCCATGCTCCAACATCTCTCACCATCGAGTAAGGATCGGCTGCTCCATCTCTTCAATCGCATTTTTCTCGAGGAGCAGTTTCCGGACTCCTGGCGGGAGGCCATTGTCTTGGCCTTCCCCAAGCCAGGCAAAGATCCCAAGATTCCTTCCAATTATCGTCCCATCGCATTGACGAGCTGCGTGTGCAAGGTGTTGGAAAGAATGGTAAATGCCAGACTCATCTGGTATTTAGAACATCACAACCTTCTTTCCAACACCCAGTGTGGCTTTCGCAGGCAACGGTCAACTCTTGACCATCTGATACGCCTCGAATCGGCTATCAGAAATTCATTTTTAAGAAGAGAGCACCTGGTGTCAATTTTCTTCGACATCGAAAAAGCGTACGACACGGCTTGGAGATTCGGCATTCTTCGTGACCTCCACAGCTTCGGCTTCAGAGGTCACATGCCGATCTTCATCTCCAACTTTTTATCGACACGCTCTTTTCATGTCCGTGTCAGTAACACTCTGTCGCGGCCGTACCCCAAAGAACAGGGGGTGCCACAAGGCTGCGTTCTGAGTGTTACGCTTTTCGCTGTCAAGATTAATTCTATAACTAGACAACTTCCTCCATCAGTAGGCAATGCCCTCTATGTTGATGACTTTAGCATCTTTTGCTCATCTTCCAGCATGAGGGTCATTGAAAGACAACTGCAAATTGCCCTGAACAATCTTTCGGTTTGGGCGACGGCAAACTGGTTTCGGTTCTCCCCACAGAAGACCGCTTGTGTGCACTTTTGCCGCAAGCGTAATCTTCACCTGGATCCCGAGCTGCGGCTCGGGGGTAACATCATTCCAGTTGTGGCGGAGACCAAGTTTCTCGGTCTCATATTCGATCGGAAATTGACCTTTTTACCACACATACGTCATCTCAGGTCCAAGTGCACGCGGGCATTGAACATCGTCAAGGTCCTCTCCTCCCTTTCTTGGGGGGCGGACCGATGTTCTTTGCTCCGCCGGTACCATGCACTTGTCCGATCGAAACTGGACTACGGATCCCAGGTGTACGACTCGGCCCGGGATTCGGTGGTGAAGGTGCTGGATCCCTTCCATCATCAGGCTCTCCGTGTTTGCACGGGAGTCTTCCGCACCTCATCGGTCCAGAGTCTTTATGTTGAGACCGACGAACCTTCTTTATCTCTTCGCCGTCAGCAGTTGTCCCTATAATATGCGTCTAAATTGCGATCCCTGCCTAGCCATCCCACTTGGGACTGCGTTTTCAGTCCGAAGTGGGAAATGCTTTACAATAATCGGCCGACTGCCATTCGTCCTTTTGGTTTGCGTGTCCGAGGCTACCTCAGAGACATCAACACCAGTTTCGATAGCGTTGCACAGTCGACAGCTGAGCCACTTCCACCTTGGCTCGCTGTTTCCCCTTCCTGCGATTTTTCCCTGTGCAGGACCGGGAAGGCCTTTACACCCGACTGTGTGTACCGGCAACTCTTTGCCAGCCATCGTGCTGAGCACCCGGACTTCTTGGCTGTCTTTACAGATGGCTCGAAGTGAGGCACTTCGGTGGGATCAGCCATGGTCTGCTGTGATGTAATCATTGCAGACCAGATCCCACTGCAGTGTTCCATCTTCACTGCAGAGTTGCACGCTATCAGTCTCGCCTTGGACCATGTAGCGACTAAGCATCATCGTCGGTGTGTGCTTTACACCGACTCGCTTAGTTCGCTACAGGCTTTGATCTCGGTGAGGCATCGGCCTCACCCTGTTCTTACTAAGATCCGCCAGCAACTACATCGTCTGGCAGCCACCACCACCATCCATTTCTGTTGGGTGCCCGGTCACGTCGGGATTAGGGGCAACGACTTGGCAGATGCTGCTGCCAAGTCAGCCACGCCCCTGTCCGACTCTCCGTTGCCGGTTCCCTATCTGGATTTCCGGCAGCGTTTTACCACCGAGCTCCGGGCACAGTGGCAGAGATCTTGGTCAGAACAGCTTACAAACAAGCTCTTTGAGATCAAACCTCTCGTCAAACCATGGCAGTCTTGTTACCGCAGGAATCGCAAGGAGGAAGTTGTGCTTGCTCGGCTCCGCTTAGGTCACTCGTTTATTACTCATTCGTTTCTTTTACGGGCGGACGACGTACCTAAGTGCGAGTTTTGTGACACCATTTTAACTATTAAACATATTTTAGTCGAATGTCCGTGTTTTAATTTCGAACGTCAATGTTATTTTAGCTTTCATAATTTTATGTCCGAGCCTCTTACACTCGGACATCTTTTATCTGATCATTGCATTTTATCTCCAGTTTTTAGCTATTTGAAATATTGTGGATATTTTAACCGAATTTGATTTTACCTTAATATATGCATTATTTACCCCAGGTCTCTTACACCTGGGATTATTTTATTTAATATTTTTACACTTGTTTTACTCTGTTCATATACACTTGTTTTCTGTTGTTTTACCAATGTACAATGTTAAAAATGTATTTTAAATTTTGGTTACGGGGTTCTATGTTTTTTATCTTTTATATTGTCTTTTGTTTGGCGCATTATGGCCTTGTTGCCGATGCGCCATTAAACCCCAAACAACCAACCAACCAATCCTGTGCAGGTAATGTCATATGTGCACTGGTGTCCAAAAGTTAAGCCTAGTTGATAAAATGGACTATATTGACTATATCACATAACGCGATTATAGTAAAGGGCTAAACTCATTCTCATGGTGGATTTTTTTTCAACATGTTGGAGGACACATTGGGCATAAATCCTGATTTGTAAGTTATCCAGGTTTGTATCAGTAAGTCTCTCAACTTTATCATCACCAAGAACTCTGCCCATTATCAACACCAAGAACTCCGCCCCTACAAAAAAGCTAAGAGGAGTTAGAGAGAACCATTATGCAGTTCCAATGAGTTCAGTTTTTGAGAAGGGGCAGGGGTGACTCAGTCAGCATGCCAGGTTTGTAATCTGTAGTACACAGGTTTGAGTGCCATCTGAACCAGCATTGAGGTATATCTCTGCCCACCCCCTCCAACCCTGTCAGTAGGGGACACTGATGGGTTTAGAAAGGTTACTGTCTGTTGGGATGGCATAGCTGTGGCTCCACGTGCAGGAGAGTCATACCCTGTGCTCATTAAAGGACACACTGGATGGCCTTAATGGGAGGCTACCATCTATCTCAATAGCTATTCAGTGGGTTCTCTCCCCCCAAACCATTTCTGAGCTAGGGGTCCTTGTGACATAGCCATTTAGCTCATTGTGTGCAAAAACATGCCACTCAGAAGTAAAACAATACAGTGTTTTTGAGAGATGCCCAATCCCCCTCCCTCCAAAAAATAAAAATTAGAAAAAAAAAAGTATGATTCATGATACTGCCCTGAACCCTCTTATGGCCAGTTGTAATTTTCTATTGCACAAAAAAATTGGTGTTTAGTAAAAGCAAATGACATTCCTGTTAAAGGCAAATTTGTAGCATTAGAAATTAAGTAGTATAGGTTGGATTGTTATAATGAACATTTTTTTTTTGCTTTCCGTGCCATAAAGAATTTTTTTTTTACCATGAAGTGTAAAATGTTTTTTGTTCTTTATTCAGATTTCCTCTTCAATTAGAAAATGGTCAAACAGTAGAGTGTACAGTAGCCAAATATTTTTTGGACAAATATAAGATGAAACTTCGGTAGGTGTTTTAAAATTAAATTTACTATCTAAACATTGTTTTACCATTGTGAATTGTACTCTTTTGGCAAACCATTAGTCAGAAGATAAGTGATCTAAAAATAAAGTGTATTTTTAGCTTAGTTCAAATGATTTGTTTAGTGATTGGCATGCCTAGCTATGGATCGAAGGGACCCAGGTTCAAGTTCAGTATAAAACTTGTTTCTTGTATTTTCTTTTTACTAAGTTCTCATTGTCTTTACAGACTTTTATGGTATATTGTGCTAGCAGGTTTCTGTCGGCTCCCTGTGGTAAGCAGATGCTTGAAAGAATTTTTTATTTCACTGCAGATGTGATGACTCTTTGATTTTCATGTGGAAGCTGGTAAATGATGAAAGGATTAGTTTTTTATTTTCTCCTGCAACATTTAATACTTTTGCAATCAGCACAAATAGATCAATGATATTTTTATTTATGTAATTTCACTATTAGCTTCATATGAATATGACTAAATTTCAATTTTGTAATATTTTTTGCTTTTACCTATCTTCCTTTTGCTTTTTGACATTCCCTCTTAAAAAAGGGAAATGTGCAATGATTGTTCCACTATATCTTTGGAACAAAGGACTGAGAATAATGAGCTATGTGTCAAATGAATGTCTCTGACATGGGGAGTGTCACAGGCTATAAAATATTACTCCCATCTTCTGACCTCCCATAAAAGGGGGCAAACATAAGAAAGATTGTTCTATATCTTTTGAACACCGAACATAAGTTGTGTGCCAAATGAATATTTGTAATGTGAAGAGTGTTATGGCCTATAAAAATGTTCCCCTGTGCTTTCCCCCAAAGAAAAGGAGAAAGGAAATATGAACATTGTTCTTTTATATCTTTCAAATGCAGGGGTCTTTCATTGTAGTTGCAAGTTAGGTGTCAAATGAAAAGCTTCTTATGTGAGGATCATTATAGACCACTTTGAATTCTGCCCTCTCAACCTCTCCCGAAAGATACAGAAATTTTGCCAAGCTCCACCCCAAAGAGTTATTATTAAATGAAATCTTGTGACACTTATATGTTGTGTACTACTTCAAATCATGTCCCTTTCCCCTAAAAAGAGAAGGAAGAAGGTAGGTGTTTTAAAATGTTTACACCTGTCAAATGAAAGGTTTTGAAGATAAGTATATTTTAATATTTTTATTTGTCACTAAAGTGTATATTTTCCTATGTGCACCCTAAAAGAAATAAGTAAAATTAAAGCATATCAGTCACTGAATCCATATTCACTTCAAAGGAAGGTAATGTGCTGATTTACTCAACAAAAAATATTGGTGCCCTAATCTTCCTTTACATCAAATATGAATTCAGTGACTGATTACACTACTAGTATGCTTTAATTAAAATTTTTTTGGGGTGTACATAGGAAAAAGTATTTTTTTAACTTTTTTTTTTTATTATTAATCTTGGTCTCTAAGAGCCTACTCTTAGATTTAATAATAATTAATACTCCTTTTAATTTTTTTAATTTATATATTTTTCTTTGTTACTAAAAAAACAGCTTTGGAAACACATATATATAACTCTTAAACATAGACCAAATCTTATCCCCCTGTTGTTTTTTTGGGGGGAGTGGGGGAGAGTTGTGTTTGAGGTAGCCCATGAGATTGTATATTCACTAGCTTTGACTTGAAATAGAACTTGCTAATGTCGATTCCCCTCCCCCCTGCAAATTTTTTTAGGAGGGAAGGGGAAGAATAGTGGAGGCATAATGCTTAGTAATCTTTGGCAATACTCATATGAGCTTTCATTTGACACCTAACTTGTAACTAAGCCCTCGTATTCGGAAGATATAGTATATGAATGACTACACATTTCCCCTTTTTTAGGGGGGGAAGAAAGCAAGGGGGGTATATTTTTATTGTCCACAACACTCCCACATCACAAATTTTCATTTGACATACAACTTGTTACATTCAGCCCTTGCATTCCAAAGATGTAGTAGAACAATCCTTCACATACTTCCCCCTTTTTCAGGGGAAGTATGAGAGGGAATTTTTATAACCTGTGACACTCCCCATGTCACAAGCTTTCATTTCACACATAGCCTGTTGCTTTCAGACTTCATGTAGCAGAACATTTGTTTTCATATTTATCCTTTTTTTAGGGGGAAGAAAGCATGGAGGGGTAATTTCTTATAACCTGTGACACTCCTCATATCGCAAGCTTTCATTTGACACATAGTCCGTTATTTTCAGACCCCATGTAGAAAAACAGTTGTTTTCACATTTACCCTTTAGGGGGAAAAAGATGGGGGGGGGGGTAATTTTTTATAGCCTACAACTCTCCCTGCAGGAAAAATTTTCATTTGACACATAATCATTAAGTTTGTCTGTTGTATTCAAAATATATTGTGGAACAACTGATTTGACAAATGAACAAATAATGAGTGAAAAGCAATAGGAAAAAATAATGCTAGGAGGCTGCATGCATAGATCTGCCCCACTGTGGAACCTAAACATTAGAGGGCATTATGACCCTCTCTGTTCGCTCCCATGCCTTGCTGTCGGGGGTGGCTCAGTCGGTAGCGAGCCAGGCTCGTAATCTGTAGTTACCAGGTTCGAGTCCCAGCTGGGTCAGCGTTGAGATTTATCTCCGCAAAATTCCCCGCCCTGCCCACGGTCAGTAGGGGACACCGATGGGCTTGGAAAGGCCGCCGTCCGTCGGATGGGACGTTAAGCCGTGGCCCCGTGTGCAGGAGAGCCATACCCTGTGCACGTTAAAGAACACGCTGGATGGCCTTGACGGGAGGCTACCATCTGTCTCCCAACAGCTATTCCTGTGGGTCCCCTCCCCCAACCTTCTCTGAGCCGTCGGGGTCCATGTGACCTGGCCATTTAGCCCATGGTGTGCAAAAAAGTGCCGCTCAGAGGTAAAACAACCCAACCCAAAGCCTTGCTGTCGACTGTAAACCAATTTGAAGAATTTGCCAGATCCAGGGCCTCATGTACACTAAAGTACTCATGGGCTGTGGGCTGGCTTTGAGTAACATTGCTTCATGTAGCATTGTTATGTTAGGATACAACAATACCGCATCAAATGAGTGTAATGTAGTTGTCGGTTGCAGTGGTGTGTTCCTTTTAATATCTACTGCTTCATGGCAGGATTTCAGCATTATAATTATTGGATGGAAAATGGGGATTGAAAAAAATCAAAAATAGCTCATTCTAATCTATAAGTTGGGGGTTTTCTTTTTGAGACAAGTGGTCTAAAAGGGTGGTTTAATTTATGCAGTTAAATTTTGACAAAGATAGTATAGCTGGATATATGGGGGGGGGGGGGGAGGAATCTATGACAGTAGGTAGGAACAGTTAATTTTGTAATATCCCCAATTTTGTTAATGTAGTTGGGATTGGATTCTTAGTTAACAATTTATATTTTAATGCTTCATGGGTAATTTTAATCTCATCATATTCAGTTTTGTCCAAAATGACAAGTTGATCTGTTTTATCTGCAGTAATGATTTTAATTGCCAAATTTTTTCTTAACGTTTTAACCCCATTATTTCCTTTTGCCAGCATCTTGGAATTTTTTTTTTTTGTTTTTAATAATTATATATAGAACTATTAGAAAATTGGGACATTACAAAATGACCCATCCCTACCTACTGCCATAAAAATAAAAATGTAAATACCCCCTCAAGCAGCTGCTTGCCACAGAGGTCTGACAGGAGTCTCAGTTTATACGTCATAGTAGAGGTCTGAAAGCAACGGGCTTTGTGAGGATGGTGGGACATAGCCAAGGTTAAAATGTAAATCTCTAAGAATCCAATCCTAATTATCTTAACCCTTCAGTACCATAAAAAAACCTCCTCAAGCAGCTGCTTGCCACAGAGGTCGGACAGGAGCCTGTCAGTTTATTATATGTCATAGTAGAAGGTCTGTGAGGATGGCAGGACCTTAGCATACTGGCCCAAAATGGCAAAGATTTTAAATGGACTCATCCAATCAATGCTATTCCTTCCTCTTCACTATCTCCTACCTGTAGTTTGGACTGGTATGATAGAGAAAGGGTTAAGGAAATTGAGGACATTAAAAAAATGACATGTTCCTACTTATTGCCATAGCCTAGGCATGCGCACCCCCTTCCCCCTAAATATACAGCTATTCCTCAGATCTTTTTATGGTGTATCTGATATCTCTTGTCAGATATCTATGACAAACAGCTGCTTGAATGATAATTTTTCTGTTGCTTTGATGATTTGAATAATTATTAGATATATTTTAACATTTATTTGATATTTAGTTTCAAGTAGACTTCATATACTAATAAGTTAACACACAGCTATACTTTATAAAGAATTTAATCACGATAATGCTGTGGTACAAAGTTAAAACATAAAACTTCCAGGGAGTAATTCTCAAACTAGGGAAGCGCTGTACATACCATTACCATATATGGGATCTACTTAACTAATACCTTATAATTACCCTTAACTTTATACATTAATTCAAAATTAACTCTTCTTTCAAGAGACCAATTAAAACCATATATGAAGCGAAAATATGAACTAACTTTAAACCTGGAATAACCCCAAAAACAAAATTTCAACTACAATATGCCAAAACTTTAAATATACATAAACATCGTGACGAGGTCTGCAATACCGAGATTCCACCCCTTCCGTCGGCATGGCATCTCCTATTGCAACCTTCATCACGAGTTGCGCATGCAGCACTCAGTATGCAAAGAGCTGGGCTAGACTGAAGGCAGCTACTTAAACTTCACCTAGCTATCATCGTATTCACCTGAGGATGCCACATGTTATGAGTTTGTGGTGAAACGCGTCGCATAATGAGCCTGGAAGGTTCGTGTTTTTAAGATGTTTTTTAAAAGTTTTAATGTTGTAAAAGCAATGGCTCTTGGCCAATATTAAATTAACGGTCATCAGAACATTAGCTTTCTTCCAGTAAGGAGCATATCTAAAATCTTTTCAAGCAGGGAAAAGTGCTTTTCACAACAAAAGAACTGTTCATGTAATGCCATATGAGAATTTACTATTACCTTGAGGTTACAATGTGCAACAACATGGCTAAAAGCATCGCTGTATGTAACATCCTACGTAAAAGAAATAGAACTTATACCACCACGAACAACTGACAACTTTAACCATTTTTTTGTGCACCACAAATGAATGAAGTTCAAACTTGTGGATGAGGAAACTAAAGAAAATAGTGTCAGTTCATAACATCTATGCCAGCATTGTAACTGCTAGAAGAACATCTACTATCAGGACTGGTAGCATATATAATTACCAACTACAGCATGACAATGCTCAAAATATGCAATTGTACCAGCATAAGTGGAAAATATGTTTTCACTTTATATATGGTTCTAATTGGTCTCTTGAAGGAAGAGTTAATTTTGAATTAATGTATAAAGTTAAGGGTAATTCTAAGGTATTAGTTAAGTAGATCCCATATATGGTAATGGTATGTACAGTACTTTCCTAGTTTGAGAATTACTCCCTGGAAGTTTTATGTTTTAACTTTGTACCACAGCATTATCGTGATTAAATTCTTTATAAAGTAGACTTCATTTGAGCAATTTTGTTTTTCATGGAATTGTTTTTTCGTTTTGTAAAGGCTGATATATAATATGTTTAAAATTTCTGAATATGAGAAATCACTAGGTTAAAAATGTTTGAACATTATTTTACTGTACATATTTTTTTAAAAAAAGTTGTACTAGCAAGTTAATTTGCAATGCACAATATTGGGTAAAAAATTATAGTTTGTGAGTGAAATCTTTAAAATTGCTTATTGGAAATAATCATTTAATCCTTTAGTGACTGTCTTGTAATATATGGAATTAGTATGATTTAAAAATAGTTTCATCCATTATCAGATGAACTATGTCAAAAGATTTTACTAATATCCTTGGTTGCATTTTTTTTTCAACCTGTTTGCTGTTGGCCACACTAGACTAGTTGAACTATTCTTTTCCCACCTAATTTGCTTAAGTCATAATTGTTTGCTTCCTTTTATGTTATCAAAAAAAAAAAGCACTTCCACTAAGTTCACACATAAAGCAAATTAATTCTTGTTTCACTTTCAGTTGATTTTAATCTGTTTTTTTTTCTTGGATAACACAGTGACATGATCTAAATTTTATTTTCTCACGATAAGGGACCTGGGTTTCAGCCCTGGATAAGGCATGGATGTTTGTGTTGTCTTTCTACTGAGGGCCCACCATCCTGACATACCTTCTACTATGGTGTATAAATTGACAGACTCCTGTCAGACCTCTGTGGCAAGCAGCTATTTGAGGGGTATTTGTTTTTGTTATATACATTCACCTGTAGATTAGAAATAATAAAAAGTGCTATATAACTTCTAAGGTTCTCTTTTGCCATTGCATTTTGATTCCTAATTTAAATAGATATGTAATTTTTTTAGGTATCCTCATTTTCCTTGCTTACAAGTGGGGCAAGAACATAAACATACTTATCTACCTTTAGAGGTTTGTTAACTTTTTGTTTACATTCTGTTATTCCTGCTATATATAATATATGGATTAAATTAAAACAATATATCCATACCTATTCTGCATAAAAGTTTTATAATGTTTTTAACCTCCCCCAGTGTGTTTCAGTTTAGAATTACCCATCAATTAACCCTTTCAGTGTCCAGCATGAAAAACAGGTTTCCATCCAGAGGCTAAGCAATTTTCTCCCTAAGCTCAGCCAAAATAAAATTTAGAACTTTTTTGACAAATAACTAATGAAAGGAATTATGGCATATTGTATGCCAAATTAATCAGCATTTAATTTTGGATTTTCTGAAAATAAAGTCTTTAACAAAAAAGACTATATGTTTTATTTTAATAGGACTTTTTTAGAATCGTTAGTAAAAAGTGCATCTGGCAACACAAATAAAAGTTTATTTAAAAAAAACTAGTAGACAGAAATGATTACAGTGCACATGAATAGAATGACTATATATTTCTGAATAATAAAAAAATTTTTTTGCTTTAAGTAAATATTTTTCTTGTTTTATAGTTTTTTCCTCTGTACCATACTTTGAGAAAATTACAGGCTTTTAGCCAATTTTGCTGAGTCACATAAACAAATCAACTTTAGAATTTGTTTTTAAAATAACCAATCAGCAGAAATAACTCATGTTATATACCAAATTAAACAGAATTTAATTGCGAATTTTATGAAAATAATATAAACAAATTTGCAAGCATATTGATTTTAATGAGCCTTTTTCAATGTAATATGGTGAAAAAAAAAGATCGCGCTATACAATTAGGCTTCATTTTGGAAAACCTGATAAATAAAAAGTTAAATTATATATTTATCAAAAGGAAATTTTCTCCCAAATAATATAATATTCAACCTGAAATATGATTTTTATTTCTTTTAATGATTCTTTTCAGTATCATATATTTTAAATATGACCAGCATTATTTATACAAAGTGACTTAGATTTCTCACATTCATGGGATTTTCTGAACTGCTTATAAAATAGAAAAAAGAAACTTTCTTGGCTTTTTTTTTACTAAACATTATGAATTTTTTCATTGGGTTTTGACGTTTGGCGATCTTGGCTAAGTGCAGAAAGGTTTGTGCACCAACGCAAAAAAAAAGTTTGATATCGTTTGTGTGGCACAGCCAAGGTACTGAGGGGGTGAAGGGGTTGCCTTTAAAATCATTCAGTAAGAAAACATAAAAACTTGTAATTAAAAAAAAAATTATATTCTTCTAGGGGGGGGGGGTGAAGCGTTCACGGTGGTTTAGAGGAGGGGACACCTACCCGAAATTGGCCCTCCCACATGACTGCTGATTTACGTAGCAAGGAAGTCTATTTTGCTTCCATATCCAAGACATTCATTTTCAGAAAACAGTACAAGCTCAAAGTTATTTTACTAAAAAAAACAAGAAGTAAAAGAAAAATTACATGTAGCCTAATGGGATGTTAAATAAAATATCCATAACAACTTTTAAGCTGTCCTCCGATCTAGCATAATTCGGAAAGATCGATTAATCAGCTAATCGAAAGATCGCTAACTAACGGAAGTAAATTTACCGAAATTAATTTGCTTCCATATCCAAGACCTCATTTATTTTCAGAAAATCATACTAGATCAAAGTTTTACTGGAAAAGTAATAAATAATAAAATAAAAATTAACACATAGCCTAATATGATGTTAAAATATCCACAGCAACAATTTGTACGCTGGCCATATGATGCGGCACAACTATGAAAAATCAATACTTATCTATTGGCCAAAAGATTGCTAATTTCCGAAAATAAACTACTTAAATGAAAACTAAGGTTTAAATATAAAAAAAGTAAATACTAACTTTACAAAGGTTATCCAATATGCTGAACCAAAACTGTAAAAAACACTTATAGCACATGCAATGGAGATTGCATGTGCCAACCATCTGTGTCTTGTTTGCCTCAGTGAAGTATAACTAATTAAATGCAGCTGCAACCAGAATTTCTAAGAAGGATGTGTTTACTTCCAGTTTCGATTTTAAGAGTGGGAAAGATGCATAGAATGCTGGGAAAAATGATAAAAGTAACTTGGGAATACTGAAATAGGTTTATGACAGAAAAGAGTGTGAAATGGAAAAAAAAATGGTGGTACATACTTTGCAATTATTTCCAAAATCTACCATTTTTAAAAATAGCAGTTTTTTTTGTTAATTTTTGCGAGATTTTCGAAAATTTAAGGAAAAATTTTGTTGATGTGAGCTTAAATCAGAAGGTTGCTTCAGCAAATAGGAACATTAAGAAGAAAATTGGCAATACCATTTAGTGCTTCTAAAAAATGGCAATCAGATGGCTTTATAAAATTATATATATTGTAGTTTAGTAAAACATGCATCAAATTAAAAAACAAAATATTATTTTTGAAGGTTATATAGCTCAGGAGCTATATATTTTTATAAGATATATATATATATTAATTACAACGGCAATTTTTATTTTTAAAAAACAATATTTTTTTGTTGTACTAAAAACAGATACATATGTCCTTCGCTTCTCAATTCAGATTCTTTGAATGTATACAGACGTGAACACTGGAAGGGTTAAGGTAGTCTCCCCACCCAAGGGATCAATGTTCCATGATGTTACAGTTGTATATACATTACATGAAAAATTCATACCTAAGCTATTGAGTCTAAATGTTTTTGTGTATTCATTGTGAAATTACTTGGGTTTGTATTCATAGCACTAACTAGAAATGCATACTAAAGAGAATTAGCTATAGCCTTAATCCATGAGTAGTTCGGAAAAAACTTATTTTTCATTGTGGCAAAATTAATGTACAAGAAGCTGAATTCTGTTGATTACATCATGAAAAAATGCTGCTTCACTAACATAATACAGTGTTGGCAAATAAAAAGAAAAAATAGTTTCATTACGTTTTTTGTTACAGCCAAAAATTGAATATTTTCCATTATGGCAAAATATTAATTTTGTTATGATAATACTTTAACTACTTTAACGTTATAGCTAAATATTTTTAGTACAAACAAAATAATAAAATATGTTATTATTTTTATTATATATGTGTGCAATAGTTCCCCCCCCCCCCCAGAGATTCTATGGAGGAGAAAAATGTAAGAAATTTAGTTTTAAGAACAGAAATTTTAGTTAATTGTTTTTAATATTTATTTTTCTGTTAATTGTAGTAACCTGGTTATTATTATATTATGTGTAAATGTAAACTTTATAGTGAAAAAGAAATTTTATGTGTTTGTTGAATTTTTCCCTCCATTTTTTTTTAGTCTTGAGACCATGGTCACTATACGATGTTATGTCACTGCAACATGTAATATACTGGCTGCTGTGGTTTTTTAGCAAAGAATTTTGTTTCATTGTGAGATACAGAATCAATGGCTAATGGCAAGCATTCCATAGTTCATATGAACAAAGCCTGTTATGTAAAATGTTTAATATTATAAAAATTTAATTTGAACAATAATAATTAATAGTTAATAAATATTATAAATTAATCCATTACTGCATATATCTAGCAAATTATCACTGGAATAAAGTGGAAATAAAATACTATGTATTCTGTCACAGGATGTTTCATCTGTAAATGGTAGCTAGGTAGTCAATGGAAGGAAAGCTAGACACCTATTCCCTGTGATGAGGCATAGAACTGGCCAGGCCTAGCACCTAATGTCTGATCCCACCTTCTCATGATGCAGGCCATTAGTACTTTTCAAAAGAAAGTATCTTGTGGAAGTGAACAGAAGGGGAGGGTTGCCAGATTTGTGGCCTACTGATCTGGACAACTATGGCTTTTTTTTTCTACCCTGCTGAGGAGTAGTTAACCATACAGGGTCCTGACCATATAAACCTACCGGACTGGACTGGAATAAGGCTCTGACCTTGATTATGGATCTGAATTTGCTGCACTGATGGGCTTCTGTGGAGGGAAAATCTTCCGCTGTGTTTTCTGTTTGTTTGTGGATTGACCACCCCAAGTGAATAGATGCACAGGATATGCTTTATCAGCTGGTAAATAATCCTGAGCAGAGGTCATCGCAGGCACCTGACCTCTTGCTTTTACGGGCATCATCAAATTCTACATTGGAGGAAGTCTTCCAGTGCAGATGGCTTTAGCCTTTAGTAGTGGGGGAACGGGTCTTTGCTCCATGTCTGCAATTAGGGTTTTTTTTTATATTGTCAGCATTTCCTCTCTCAATAAATATAGTTCTTTTAAACATCCCACTACCATTTTCTCTCCATAGGTAGTTGGAAATGTGAGGACTCTGCACAGAGCTCATTCTTTTGATGTCCTCACACAAGAATTCCACCATTATAATTCAGATATTCTCGGCTTAGATAAATAGATAAAGGTAATATAGAGACCAGATAAATAGATAAAGGTCAGATTCTTAAAAATAATCTTAAATTTCTCTTTTTAGGGATGGAAGATAATAAGCATCTCCGATCATATGGCATATCAGACAAGTTAGTTAACATAATGAAAGCTCTCTATAATAATACTGAGTCATGTGAGAGTTGGCAAGGCTTGTAACAATTGGTTTAGCATTGTTTCTGGTGTTCAACAAGGATGCATTTTGTCCCCTTTTCTCTTTAGTTGGTTACTGATTATGTTATGGGAAAGATTTTGGCCTTAAATGGTGTAGAGATTTAAAAATTTATGTTTTAGATTATGCAGATGATTTGGTCTTGTTGACTAATGATGTTGATGAGACTGGTAATAGAGTTGGTTTGGTGATAAACAGAGATAAAACTAAAGTGATGAAAATTGATCATGCAGTTTGTCTTCAGTTGTGCTGAATGGTTGCACCCTTGAGCAAGTGTCTCAGTTTAATTATCTTCGGAGTTACGTAACAGGTTGTGTGTGACATGAGATTAACAGGCAATTTTACGGACAACTTCAGGATATTTTGAATTCTGTCAAGAAAGGAGATATTACCCTTGTTCTAGGTGACTTCAATGCCAAAGTTGGTACTGACTCTGACCTTTGGGGAGGAGTGATAGTCCCTTTTGGTATTGGTAGCTGCAATGGCAATGGACAACGTCTCCTACAGGTAAGTAAACTCAATGGATTCAGAATAACTAACACTTATTACAAACACTGTGACATGCATAAGTACACATGGGTTTCACCCGATGGGCTACATAAGAATATGATTGATTATATATTAACAGCAAATGGGCTAGTTCTGTTAGGAATACCAGGGCATATAGGGGAGCTGAAATTGGATTTGACCATTACCTTGTTAAAAGTGTCTTGCAACTTAAAAAGTGTTGTGCTAGGGTTAAAAATTTTACCTTTAATACTGAAGCTCTGAATGACTGTTATAGCTAAAGCTTACCATGATAGGTTACTTAGTCTTTTGACAGTCATGGTTTGCTTACTATTGAACGGGAAGAGTAGGACCATTTTAAACAGGCTTTTTTGGAAACTAACAGTGCTCTTTTAGGAAAAAAGGAGCAGAGGAGGCAGAATTATTTGAGAGATAAGGCACTTGAGCTTATTTCCGAAAGAAAGAACTGCAGGAATGTCCTTAATCAATACCCTACTAATCCTAATAGAAAGCATTACAGAGAGCTTAATAAACTTTTAAAGGATCAGTTAGCTGCTGATAAGAATCTTTGGCTTGATGGACAAAGCTGAGGAAGCATTTAGACAGCACAACAGCAGAGAGCTGTACCAGATAGTTAATGTTTTGTGTGGTAGAAAACAGACAGGTATACATGGATTGAAGGATAAACAAAGTAAGGTTATAGAAGGTGAGGATTCTGTCATGGCTAGGTGGGCTGAACATTTCAGTGATGTTCTAAACAATGTGGTTAGTTCTACCCCAATTGTTTGTAATGATGATAGATGCATTCTATTTAAACAATGTATAATAGATTATACCTAGACAATGCAGTTAGTTTTACCCCCATTGTTTGTAATGACAATAATAGATGCAATACTGGTTTTAATGATGACCCTAAAACACAGTCTGAAGTTATTTTGGCTATTTCTAAACTTGTACTATGTAAATCCCCAGGAGTAGATGAAATTACTATGGAAATTCGTAGGGGTTGAGGATATTTCAGTTACGACATGGATGACTGAAATTTTGAATATCTTATGATAAAGGCATGGCTCCTGAGGATTTTACTAGAGCTGTTATTATCACCTATTTTAAAAAAAGGTGATCACAGTTCTTGTGATAACTATAGGTATATCAACCTACTTTCTTTTCTTGTAAAGTTCTTTGCGTGATTGTGCTTAATAGAATTAAGAATCTGGTTGACAGGCAATTGCATGATGAACAATGTAGATTCCGAAATGATAGGGGATGTGTAGATCAGATATTTTCACTCAGGCAGATTCTTGAGAAATGTTTAAGAGTTTCAGAAACCTTTGGTTATTAGCTTTGTTGATTTCAAAAAGGCTTTTGACTCTGTTGATCGTCATAATTTGTGGTTGATTGTGAGATCATATGGCATACCAGACAAGGTAGTTAACATAATGAAAGCTCTCTATAGTAACACTGAGTTGTGTGTGAGAGTTGGTAAGGCTTGTAGCAATTGGTTTGGCATTGCTTCTGGTGTTCGACAAGTGTTCATTTTGTCTCCTTTTCTCTTTGGTTATTGATTATGTTTTGCGAAATTCACCTGCAAGGGAAAGATTTTGACCTTAAATGGTCTGGAGATCTGAAAATTTCTGATTTATGCTGATGATTTAGCCCTTTTGGCAAATGATGTTGATGAGATGAACTCTTTCATTCGAGCTGTTGATGAGACTGGTAGTAGAGTAGGTTTGGTTATAGAGAGAAAACTAAAGTGATGAAAATTGGTCAGACAGATGGTGCTTCAGTTGCTTTGATGGCTGCATTCTTGAGCAAGTGTCTCAATTTAATTGTCTTGGGAGCTATGTAACAGATACTGGTGATGTGTGGCATGAGATTAACAGATGAATTGGGATTGCTGCCAGGAATTTTAAGAATCTATGGAGAGTGTGGAGAAATAGGCATATACACCTAAAGACTAAAATCAGACTGTATAATAGTTTGGTTCTTTCTAGGGTTAGTTATGGTAGTGAAACTTGGGCACTGTGTAAACAAGATAACAGGAAACTAGATGCTTTTGATTCTAGATGCTTATGCAGTATCTTGGGCATTAGGTGGTTCAGTTTTGTAACTAATGATGAGGTTAGGCAAAGGAGTTTGCAACCTCCTTTAAGCAGCATATTGTGCAGAGAGAGACTAAGTTGGTTTGGTCATGTTGCCTGTATGAATAATTATAGATTGGTGAATAGGGTTATGAATAGTGTGCCTAAAGGCCTCAGAAAGAGGGGGAGACGGGATGTGGTGGGCAGACAATGTCAAACAGGGTCTTATTAGAATTAGTGTGCAGTGGCCAGATGTAGCTCATGAAACATGCTTGGAGAACTAAATTGCATGGTCTAGTTGGACTTTCGTAGCCCATGGCTGCTTGAGGAGGAGGAGGAGGAGGATAATAATAATGTAGGTGCTGAAGATCACTTTTAATCCTTTAAATAATTCATAAAAATTGAAATGCAAAGCTTCACATTAAGGTTCAGGGGTACATGCCATTAAAAACGGAAGACCGCATCATAAATGAGTTATGTTTTCCCCTTCAATCTAAGAAAGCTATTATTAAATAGCAGTATGATATTGATTTGTCTGAAGCAATAAAAATGAAATTTAAGTGTAAAATACTTGTGATAGGCCCTTGGTTATACATAAAAATGATTTCACAAAATATAGTCAGTTTTTAACTATAATATCTTAGATCTGGAATTTGAAAAGGGGAGTGGAGCTGCAAAGAGGGATACTCTCTTGTAAATGATGAAAAACAAAATATAAGGATATTTAAATAACTATCTATATTCACATAATTTGGAAGAAATATTTTTAAAGACCTGGAGAAATGGAGGGAAAATCAGTACCTCAGAATGGTGTCCTTTAAAGAAATGGAGGGAAAATCAGTACCTCAGAATGGTGTTCTGGATTGATACTCCCAAACTCTTTCTAGATCCAGGCCTGAACAAAAAGCTTCCTTGTTTCCCAATATCCTATCTAAAAATAATCTCTTAATAGTTATCCATATCTGATCCCTTGGAGTCTTTGTTATCTGTCATGCATCCAGCTTCAATGAACAATTGGAATGTAATAGTTTTATGGGTTATTCACCCAATATATTACATTTAAATAATCTTATTATATGGCTTCTAATTCATTAAATAAGCTAACTATAAACATTAGACTCTCAAATAATATACTAGTGAACACATAATAAGAAGAGCTTTAAAAGTTTGTACCCCTCTAATACTTACCATCAAATGCGGAACATAGATATATACCACCAGCCTGCAAAACGCTGAATATCCTGCAAGAAAAGGATTCTGTTTCTCTTCTAATGATGTCACCAACAGGTTCTTAGTGTCGAGTGTACCAGCCTAAATAAACATCAAATGGCACAATTGTTATATCATGTGAACATCTGACTTGATGGACATGCTTGGTGTGTCCACATTCAACTTCAGAAGCTTCTTCTGTGGCATGCCGTGATGGAACATTCTCATCACAGCTATTATGTGAGTATAACCAAGAACTCTATGTTGAATGTAATGTATCCATAACTGCAGCACATCAAATGTATGAGCTGAAACTGCTACATGTTGTGTACTGTAACATTGTAAGCTAGAAAAACCTTACTCATGTCTATGCTTACGAGCACAATTAAGGGCATTTAAACTTAACAGTGAAATTGTGATTAAATTATTTAATGTTATTCTTTTCATGTATTTTTTGTTTTTAATCTTGCATATTATTTATATAGATTTGGAAAAGAGTAATTTTAGCTTTTTTTAAACTTCTGTAAATTTTGCAAGCACTGATAATAGCAGAGTTCAAAATTTTTAAATCTCTTGTGTTGTATAAACATGACATTAAATTTAAGCACCACTCTCTTGGGTACTGTATCCTGACAGCTTCTTCACCTGTGGATGAAACATATTTCTTAAATGTGGTTCTGAGGGTGGGAGAAATATTCTGAATACATTTTTGTTTAGTTTGAGAAAGTTGTGATAGTGTGAGTAAAACTATTTGTAGCAGTATTTAAAAAAAAAACAGTACCCTTGGTTGTTAGGAGTTTTATGATGCCAAGAGAATGAAATATTGTACAGTCCATCACTTTTAAATGCATTGTTGTAAAACAAACTGCAGCAAGAAATGATCACTGATTGGACAACAATTCTTAAATGTTCTTGGTTCAGTGGAAACAAAACCCAGGACTCAACAAATAGTCACGCATTTGTCATTGGCAAGTTGATATTGAAAGCTGGCACCCTGCTATTCGAAACGTTTATGTTCTCTGTGGAATGATTGCTAATTTAGCTCTTTGCCACTCATACTTTATCCTGCTATTCAGAACACCATTGTGACTACTGATGGGCTTGGAAAGGCCATTGTCTTTTGGATGGGACATTAAGCCATGGACCCGTGTGCAGGAGAGCCATACCTTGTGCATGTTAAAGATCGCACTAGATGGCCTTGCCAGGAGGCTACCATCTTTCTTCCAACAGCTGTCCAGTGGGTCCCTCAGGGTACTTGTGACCTGGCCATTTAGCCCATTGTATGGCAAAAAGTGCACTTGGAGGTAAAACAACCCAACGCATTTGGACATTCCAAGATCAGATGTGTTTAGCTAGTTTGGTGAAGGAGGCATGTAGAAAGTGGGGAGATTTTGTGTGTGGAAGAGTCATACTTTGTGCACATCAAAGAACACACAGAATGGCCTTGGGGAGGCTTTCATCTCTCCTAACAGATGTTTAATGAGTGATTCCCCAACCTTCTCTGAACTTTGTGACCTGGCACACAATCGAATATTTCACTAGTTTTTGGAACTTACACACTCTTGTATTTTATTGCTAGTAATCTTAAATTATTATCGTTGAAGATGTGATTTTGAGAAAAATATATTATTGCTAAATTTTATTTAACGTGTCATAGTAAAAACGTTAGGCTTGTAAAATTTTCGTTTGCTAATGCCTTCTGTTTTAAAAAAATGCAATCATTTTAGGTGTGCAACATAGTTGCTGGGCAGCGTTGCATCAAGAAACTTACAGACATGCAAACTTCTACAATGATTAAGGTAGGAGGTTGATCAGTTTAATTATTGTTTAGAAAATATTCTCTTATACCTGCAACACTTACTGTCAATACAAATTAGTGATAATAATTCCTTTGCTTCAGTAACAGGTGATATATTTGATAATAGGTCTTAAGATATGGGAACAAAAATTCAGTGTTTTATATACATAGATTAAGTTATAAATGAAAATAAAATGTATCCAGATTTGCTTTTAATCTAACATAATGGTGTACATTTATATTGAATTTTCATGTGCTTTTGTATTAGAAATATTTGTGAATATTGTGTGAAGGATAAAAAAAATATAGGTGAATAAAAAATGAAAAGCCATAATATCTTCTAATCCTGTAATCTTTGTACAGTCCATCACTTTAAAACATTGATGGACTGTAAAAAAATGTTTTTTTTTAATACTTCCTTTATATGAAAAGCCATAATATCATCTAATCCTGTAATAATATCTTATAATCCTGTAAAATAAATTATGTAATTTGTTGCGAAACTGAAGGCAAGTAATTCGTGCACAGAAACATTGAGTTAGTTGAAGCATGTGGTTGAACAAGGGCTATGATATGTAGAATATCAAAGTAAAATATTGTGAAGGAATCCAAAAATACTAGTTTATTTAATCAAAATGGTGTTAGAATCATTACTGCAAATAGAAGCCAAACGATAGAAGATGAGTGCTAACAAATTTGAAATGAAGCTTTCTAAATTTCTTCTTTTCCACACACATGCTGTCGTAAACTGCCAAGTGGTATGCAATGCCGGACATGGGGCGGCATATACACATTTGAATGGATTTAGTGAAATATTTCTTCTTTTTGGTACCTTGGCCATATCAGACTTGAACCACTTAAGTTAAATTTTTTTTTTATTGTTATTTATCATTTTGTCAGGATACACTATCAATTGTCCTGCCAGAGATTACTATTCTCCCCACAGGTTTCTCACTATTTCCAACTTTTGCAAAACAGCCTAACTTGGTGATACTCAGTACTGTACTTAGGCTGTCAGAGAAGTCCAAGTTCCCCTTCATTGCTCTTAACCTCTCTATATAAATAAGGCTTATTTTGGCCCTTCTGCCCTCGCTATTGGCTCTGTCCAACTCTGCATGTGTGATCAACACAGCAGAGCTAATTCCTCATGGAATGCAGGTAGGTCATGACCTTCCCTGCTCCTTTCGGTATAGAAAGAGGAGGGAAGGAGGGAAACATTCTGCCCCAGCTGACCTGGTTAATCCTGACACTCCCTACAAAGATATCTATCTACCAGTCGATGCTGTGCAATATTAATTCAGTCTCCCTGTAGAGGAGCAACCAGGGACAGGTGTTTTTATAATGCAGTCAATTTCTCCTCTTGTTCATCATGGTGCTCTGTTGTGCACTGATTTCATAAAAAAACAAAATGTGACAGTCTCCAAAACTTGCAGCTGAAAAATACACTGCGTTCACATTCTTCAGTCACCCTGCATGTGACCATACCATGATGAAATGTGCACAAGAAATGCTTGTGCAGACTGCATACAGTCTTTTCCTTTCTTTTTACCTCACTATGGCAGAGTCTGTAGCAGACAATGTTGCAGTTCCACCCATCAAAAGCCAGTAGGCCCATAGTTGAACCCAGAGCTTTCCCAATGATAGCATGTAAATGATTTGTCCCTCCATTCCTTGCCCTAATTGACTGGCAAACCATACAAGGCCTTGGTGTTACCATTTTTTGTGCCCTTCTGGTATCTCAATTCCATCTGGTATTGCTTGTGCATCAGTGACCACCTTTGAAGCTTTGTGCTGTTGGAGAATTCTCATGCATAACTTTCAAATGTTCATGATGACAGAAATTAATATATCCACAATGTGAATTATGCCAAGCTTGCTTAATAGTACTTCATCTAGCTGCTGTCCTCTGAATTTCTCTGCTTCCTTTCTCTCAAAGTTGTACTTCTCCTGCAATGCATTCTTGCTCTTGCCATTGTCACTTCTGGGAGCAGTCACAACTCTGGCTGCTGCAGCCTCATTTTCGTTCATGCATGTACTCACCGCTTCACTTCTG
Organism: Ryuthela nishihirai; assembly: GCA_038380435.1. Taxonomy (NCBI): domain Eukaryota; kingdom Metazoa; phylum Arthropoda; class Arachnida; order Araneae; family Heptathelidae; genus Ryuthela; species Ryuthela nishihirai. Next base: position 726,726 of record JAWZYU010000017.1, read on the forward strand.
CCCAGCACTTCTCTGCTTATCTCATTGCTTAAATCTCGCTTGCATAGTGTTTTGAATGCATTGCCACTTAGTAAAACGCTGTAAGATCATTTACTACAGCACAAGTAATAGCTACCCATGGATTACGTTAATTGTTGATAGTCTTGGTCGTCTATACATCAATACCTTAATTAAGGGAGCAGTAATTGGCTTACAAAAGCAGCCAAAGCAAAATTTTGCCACAAGGCTTTTGGAATTCTGGTGGTACTTTACATGAGCACTTCTTCTACCTAGAATCAATGACTGCCTCTAATGTTGAAGAGACACAAATTACTCTCAAAACTGCAAAAAATCTTTGCATCCGCAACTGTGCTTTTCTTTGCATTCTCAAGGCCGACAGTGTCATGTATGCACAAACAGCTTCACCACTGTTGTTTTGCTGTTCTGCTTCTACCTTTCTAATGTTGGCACCCTGGGCTTCTGAGATTATCAGCCTATTCTTAGGACAATCGTACTTTAAATGACTCTTCAAAACCACATCAAATATGTCCACTCCTGGCAAAGCATGCTGAAAGAGACCCTTTCTGGTGCCAGCCCTGAGCCCTGGGGTTCTCTGTCTTGATGCGCATTGCGCGAGGGGGCACATAACGAGATGGCTCCTTGTGCCTATGATGATTGCTCACTGGGTGACTGTGGCTTTTGGCACAGATCTTGATTAATTCAGCTAACTCTTGTGGAGCTAGCCAGCTGTCTGCAAAACAAACTCATTTGCTAAATTCTTTCATGTGATCAACCACAAACAATTCCTTAATTTTTGCTATATCCAGCACACTTTTCTACTCCAAATATTTGTCTAAAATTGCTGGAAACAGAAGTTGAACCCTGACCAAGACTGTATGTTGCTTCTGCACTATCAAATTGTTTGTTGTGCTCGGCAGTGAGACTTGCCAACACTTGGATGTTAGTGCTATCCAAGTATGGGGGTCGAAAGCCTGCCCCGCTATTCAGTTTGTATATTGTGAGTCTTGAAAATCACCTCTACCTCTTTGAAAAATGCTGGAAGCTCCCCTGGATCTGTTGGAAGTTTCGAGAGTATACCCCCTGAAGAATTGGGAATATCACTGAATCCTCTCAATTTCCCTCAGTTGTGCATCAGATTCAAGCAACACAGATAGGCGATTCAGCTCAGGCCTTCTACCTGAGTTGCTTGGATCTCTAGTCCTCCTCTTTTCAGCTGCATATTGTACTTTTGCTAGCTCAGTCTGCAGTTGGAGTGCTGCTACACTTCCAGGCAAACCTGATATCAAACTAGGCTTAGAGAATGGTCAACCTCAGCCATTGTGCCCTCTGTTGAATCTGCTATGCCTAAATCACCTCCCTCTGTGCCTAACTGGTCCCCAGATGTGTTGTCTGATTGTAATGTGAGATTTTTCCCTCTGTCCAGTTATTCCCCCTCCCCTGTTTTAGCACCATCAGAAAAAAAAAAGCCATAGGAAACTCAACTCTAGTACAAAACTAACCTGTGCAGACCAGGAGTCTTCGAGATTGACATCTATACCTATTGGTGCAAGCTCCTGTCTGTGGTGAGGGGACCACCCTGTAAAGGTTCCGCTGGCTCGGTTACCTACACAGGGTTCTAAATGCTCGCCCGCTTGTGCCGTGCGTGGAGACCCGTATCTCTGGAAAGGAGGATCCTGGCAGTTGCTCAGGGGTCCCCGCCTTCCCTCCCCAGCTCATGACTGGTGGGGTCCCCTTTGGCTGTTTTGTCATTGCTTGTCTGTCGTGGGACTGGGCAGCAACTTTGGGGTCCGCTGCTATACACTGCTTTGGTCTCTGCTTCAGGTAAACAGGAGGTCCTGGGGCAGCCACTTCAGGATGAATCGGCTGGTGGGCAGGTTCTGCTAGGGTCAACTGTGCAGAACGGTGAGTAACCTTGTCCACATCCAGACAATGGTTTACGAGTTTCCTTGCATGTTATCTAATTTGGTAGTTTTCTTTCTTTTGTGAGAACGAGTTGCTTCTCGTTTTTCTTTATTTTACTGCTTCTTTTCATTTGTGAGACCTAGGTTGGGTTTCTCACATTTCTATTTTACTTTTCCTTTTGTTTTGTTGTGAGGGCTTAGCTCACTGGCTGTGGGGGGTATGGTGCCCGGGCAGCCCTGGCGCCCAATTGGGCGTCCCCTTGTTGGACTCCATGGTGGGTGGGGACAACGGGCACTGAAACTCGTTAACAACCATGAGTCCCAAAAAAGAAAATTCACTGGAGAATGCCACAAAAAGAGCTCGTCACGAGCCTCTGTCTTCTTTGTCGTCATCGCCATCGCATTTGTGTCTTCCTTCGTTTCGTTCATTTGTGTCTTCCATCGCATTGTGTATTTCCTTCGTTCCATCGCATTTGTGTCTTCCTGGTTATCTACTCTACGGATGATCAGGTTCTTGGGGACATGTCCCCTTTTTTGTAAACAAGGGTTTGAAAGGTCTTGTGGGAGAGCCGAAATCTGTCAAGCGTCTAAGATCTGGTGACTTGCAGGTGGAGACTGCGTGCTCCAAACATTCGGAGCTTCTTTTAAAAGTTACAGCGATTGGTGGAGTGCCAGTCGAAGTCACTCCACACAAGACACTCAATTCCTCCCGGGGTGTGATCTCCGAGTGGGGCCTCCTCAAGGTTTCTGAGGAGGAAATCCTCTCGGATCTCTCAGCCCAGGGAGTGATTGCAGTCCACCAGGTTTCAACACGCTGTGGTGGAAAGTTAGAACCCAGCCGGGTTCTAATTTTAACATTCAATACGCCACACCTGCCGGGCGGGGGTGGCTCAGTCGGTAGCGCCAGGCTCGTAATCTGTAGTTCCCAGGTTCAAGTCCCAGCTGGGTCAGCGTTGAGATTTATCTCCACAAAATTCCCCACCCTGCCGACGGTCAGTAGGGGACACCGATGGGCTTGGAAAGGCCGCCGTCCGTCGGATGGGACATTAATTTGTGGCCCTGTGTGTGGGAGAGACATATCCTGTGCACGTTAAAGAACACGCTGGATGGCCTTGACGGGAGGCTACCATCTGTCTCCCAACAGCTGTTCCAGTGGGTCCCTTCCCCCAACCTTCTCTGAGCCTTCGGGGTCCATGTGACCTGGCCATTTAGCCCATGGTGTGCAAAAAAGTGCCGCTCAGAGGTAAAACAACCCAAACCGCCACACCTGCCTAATTCCATCAAGGCAGGATACTTACACTGTGAGGTACGGCCGTTTATTTCTAACCCTCTTCGTTGTTCATTGCCAGAGGTTTGGCCATTCCCGCACAATGTGCCGGGGTAAACCTACCTGTGCTCATTGTGGCAGTCAGGATCATCTTGAAACTGACTGCACAGCTGAGAAGGCATGCTGCATAAACTGTAGTGGCGAGCATCCGGCGTACTCCCGCGACTGTCCAAAGTGGCTGGAGGAGAAAGAGGTACAGCGCCTAAAGACTCTCCATAACATCAGCTATCCAGAGGCACAAAAGCTCGCTGCACCGCCTACCCCACCTGACAAGGTCTCCTATGCCGGTGCGGTCATCGGAAAGCCCATTGTGAAGATGGCTTCTGTTGCAGTGCAGACCGACATCAGTGTCCCATCAGCTGAATCTTTCGTGCCTGCTGCGAAGTACCTCTTGACACAGGCGAAACCGAAGTTGGTGTCAATCTTGACATTGACTCCAGTTTCCATTCCTGCGTCAGTGCCTTCCCCTACCACCACTGGAGGACTTCCTCCACCTCGCCCACAGACAGCAAGACCTTCAAAGCCCAAGGAGCCCCCACCAGCATCCAAAAAGAAAATTTTACCACCTTCTCGTTCTTCTCTGATCCATGTTACTCAGACGACTCTGAGGACATGGACACAGACCGCCCCATTTTTCCGAAACCGTCGCCAGCGACGGTTAAAATAAATCGAAAGTCGTCCGCCAATTCTTCCAAGACCTGAGATGGCCACACTCCTACAATGGAACTGCCGTGGATTCCTGAGGAATATTGACATCAAGGTCCTCCTGAGGGCACACGAACCCATCTGCGTGTGCCTTCAGGAGACTAGCAGACAGCCAACGATCCCACTATCCGGCACTTCTCTCTTGTTCGCCAGGACTGGGATGGAGATGGTTCAGCTCGTGAGCAACCATTCTGCATTTCAGGTCATTCCCCTCACCATGCACTTAGAGAAGGTTGCCATCCGCCTCTTTGTGGGATTTTCGTTGACTGTCTGTTCTGTCTATCTATCACCCGGAAGCATCGATTTCTGGGATGACCTTGATGACCTCTTCTCGCAGCTACCATCCCCCTTTCTCATCATGGGGGACTTCAACGGACACAGTCCACTCTGGGGAAGTGCTGACACCAATGGGAGGGGCGGGGTCCTGGAGCAGTGGCTCCTGGATCCATCATTCTCCCTTTTGAACACCGGTGTCAGTACGTATTTTCACTCCCAACCCGCACTTTCACTGCCATTGATCTTACCATCTGCTCCTCCTTGATCATTCCACTCTTTACATGGGAGGTCGAGGACAACCCTTATGGAAGCGATCACACCAGTCTCCTGGTGGAGGCTTGATCGATGGAGGCTGGGGCTGACTGGGGTGGCTTCGAGCTCTTGTCTGAGCTCAATGAGCACTAAGTCAGCCAGGAGCCAATCAATGTTGCAGTGGCGGAGATGACTGACTGTATCGTCCATGCAGCTGCCTCTACTATTCCTCAGACCTCAACTCGTTTTCCATGGTTCCCAAAACCGTGGTGGAATCCCGACTGTACCACAGCTCATAAGGCTCAGAACAAGGCCTGGGGGGTGTTTCGGAGATATCTGACATCCCCCAACCTTGAAGCATTCAAATGCACCAGGGTGAAAGCCCGTTTCATCCGGCGCCAGAGCCAGAAGGATTCTTGGATGAAATATACATCTTCTATCACCCACACTACCAGTTCTAAGGTCGTGTGGGATAAGGTCCGGAAGATGGGTGGGAAGTACACGTCCCACTCATTATCGATCCTGGAGCACCATGGACAGGCAATTGCTGATCCTCGAGCAATTGCCGACACTCTGGGGGAGTCTTTCTCCTCCATCTCTTCTCTGTCCTCCTACTCCCCAGAGTTTCTAGCCCAGAAGAGCAGGACTGAATAATCTCCACTGTCCTTCCATTCGAATGGCCTGGAGTCTTAAAACAGGCCATTCACAGCGGAAGAGTTTCGCCTTGCTCTGCACACTTCTTGTGCAAATGCCATTGGGCCAGACAATGTCCATTATGCTATGCTCTAACATCTCTCATCATCAAGTAAGGATCGACTGCTCCGACTCTTCAACTGCATTTTCATCGAGGAGCAGTTTCCGGACTTCTGGCAGGAGGCTATCGTTTTGGCCTTCCCCAAGCCAGACAAAGATTCCTTCAAATTATCATCCAATTGCATTGACGAGCTGCATCTGCAAGGTGTTGGAGAGAATGGTAAATACCAGGCTGACCTGGTATTTGGATGTTCCAAATTACATTTTGGATCAAGAACATTTGGAACATCATGGCCTTCTTTCCAACACCCAGTATGGCTTTCGCAGGCACCAGTCTCCTTTAGACCACCTGATCCGCCTCGAATCAGCGATCAGGAATTCATTTTTACGTCGAGACCTGGTGTCAATTTTCTTCGACATCGAAAAAGCATACGACACGGCATGGAGTTTCGGCATTCTTCGTGACTCCATAACTTCGGCTTGAGAGGTCACATGCTGATCTCCATTGCCAAACTTTTCATCTACTCGTAATTTTTGTGTTCATGTTGGCAACACTCTGTTGCGGCCTTTCCCCCAAGAACAGGGGATGCCACAGGGCTGCGTCCGCTGTCAAGATAAATTCCATTACACGCCAACTTCCTCCGACTGTAGGCAATGCCTTCTATGTTGATGACTTTAGCATCTATTGCTCATATTCCAGCATGAGGGTCATTGAACGACAACTGCAAACTGCCCCGAACAATCTCTCAGTTTGGGTGACGGCCAATGGGTTTCGGTTCTCCTCACAGAAGACCGCTTGCGTGCACTTTTGCCGCAAGCCTAATCTTCATCTGGACCCCAAGCTGCAGCTCGGAGGTAACATTATTCCAGTTGTGGCAGAGATCAAGTTTCTCTTCGACTGGAAATTGACCTTTTTACCTTGTATCCGACATCTCAGGTCCAAGTGCACATGGGGGTGGGGGTGGCTCAGTCTGTAGCGCGCCAGGCTCGTAATCTGTAGTTCCCAGGTTCGAGTCCCAGCTGGGTCAGCGTTGAGATTTATCTCCGCAAAATTCCCGACCTGCCCACGGTCAGTAGGGGACACTGATGGGCTTGGAAAGGCCGCCATCCGTCGGATGGGATGTTAAACCATGGCCCCGTGTGCAGGAGAGACATACCCTGTGCACGTTAAAGAACACGCTGGATGGCCTTGACGGGAGGCTACCATCTGTCTCCCAACAGCTGTTCCAGTGGGTCCCCTCCCCCAACCTTCTCTGAGCCTTCGGGGTCCATGTGACCTGGCCATTTTGCCCATGGTGTGCAAAAAAGTGCCGCTCAGATGTAAAACAACCCAACCCAAGTGCACGTGGGCATTGAACATCCTCAAAGTCCTCTCCTCCCTTTCTTGGGGGTTGGACCATTGTTCATTGCTCCGCCTCTACAGTGCACTTCTCTGGTCAAAACTGGACTATGGATCCCAGGTGTACGACTCCACCTGGGATTCGGTGGTAAAGGTGCTGGACCCTATACACCATCAGGCCCACCTTGTTTGCATGGTGGCCTTCTGCACTTCACCGGTCCAGAGTCTCTATGTAGAGACCGACGAACCATCTTTATCTATTCGCCGTCAGCAGTTGTCCCTACAGTATGCAGCGAAATTGCGATCCCTGCCAGGCCATCCCACTTGGGACTGCGTATTCAGTCCCCAGTGGGAAATGTTATACCAGAATCGGCCAACTGCCATTCATCTTTTCAGTTTGCGTGTCAGAGGTTACCTGCGAGACATCAACACCAGTCTCGATAGCATCGCACAGTCGACAGCTGAGCCACTTTCACCTTGGCTCGCTGTTTCCCCTTCCTGTGATTTTTCCCTGTGCAGGATGGGGAAGGCATTTGCACCCGACTGTGTGTACCGGCAACTCTTTGCCAGCCATCGTGCTGCGCACCCGGACTTCTTGCCTGTCTTTACAGATGGCTCAAAGTCTGGCATTGCATGTAATCATTGCAGACCAGATCCCACAGCAGGTTCCATATTCACTGCAGAGTTGCATGCTATCAGCATTGCCTTGGATGTTGCTCTATGTATAGCAGCTAAGCATCATCGTCGGTGTGCACTTTACACCAACTCGCTTAGCTCGCTACAGGTTTTGATCTCGGTGAGGCCTCGGCCTCACCCTGTTCTCTCCAAGATCCGCCAGCAGCTCCATCGTCTGGCAACCACCACCACGATTATCTTCTGTTGGGTGCCCGGTCACATCGGGATCAGGGGCAATGACTTGGCAGATGCTGCTGCCAAGTCAGTCATGCCCTTGTCCGACTCTCCGCTGCCGGTTCCATACCTGGACTTTTGGCAGCATTTTTCCATTGAGCTCTGGGATCTTGGTCTCACCAGGTTGCTAACAAGCTTTTCGAGATCAAGCCTATTGTCAAACCGTGGCAGTCTTGTTTTCGCAGGAATCACAAAGAGGAAGTTGTACTTGGTCGGCTCCGCTTAGGTCAGTCGTTTATCACTCATTCATTTCTTCTTAAGGTGGACGACGAACCTAAGTGCGAGTTTTGTGACACCATTTTAACTGTTAAACATATTTTACTCAATTGCCCAGCTTTTAACCTTGACCGACGTTTATTTTTTACCTTTCACAATTTTATGGCCAAGCCACTTACACTCGGCCATCTTTTATCGGATAACTCTTTTTTACCTTCTGTATTTGCCTTTTTTTGTTTTGCAGGTTATTTTAACAGATTGTAATTTTATGGCTTTGTTATTTATTTATACACTGTCCATCATGGGTCTTTTACACCTGGGTTGGATTTCTTTTATACCTTTATATTTATTGCTTTACACGTGTTTTCTTATTTTTGTATTTTTTATATCTGTTGGTTTTGTCCTTTACCTTTTACTATATTGACTTTTAACTTTGGTTGTGGGTTCTGGTTCTTTTATCCTTTTATTTATCCCATCTCGCGCATTATGGCCTAAGCTGCCAATGCGCTATAAAACCCCAACCAACCAATTGACATCTATATGCAGGACTTTTTCCCACTTGACAAAAATGGTGCATACCGAACAAAAGATTCTTTGTTCTAAGTCCAGCAAAGGTACCATGTGTATGCCTCATTAAAAACTCAGATTTACTCAGTTACTGATACCAAAGGATGTTGTAAACTTAACTGCTGAATGGTATGCAGAGCTGGACATGGGGTGGAATATACACATTTTAAATGAATTTAGCAAAATATTTGTTCTTTTTGGTACATTGGCCAAATTGTACTCAAACCACTGAACTTAAATAATAAAAAAAACAAAACAAATTGATTTATAACTTAATCAGGATGCACTATCAGTTACCCTGCCGGAGATTACTATTCCACCCTGCAGGTTTCTCACTATTTCCAACTTTTACAAATCAATCTAACCTGATGATACATGACATTCATATATAGGGCTGCCAGAGCTGTCCCCACTGAGCAAGAAGCAGAGAATAAATCCTCAAGTTCCCCTTCTTCATTGTTCTTAACCCCTCTTCATAGATGGGGCTTCCTTTGTCTCTTCTGCCCTCACTATTGGCTCTGTTCAGTTCTGTGTGTGCAATCAGCACAGCACAACTAATTCCTTGTGGAATGCAGGTAGGTCGTGACCTTCCCCTCTCCTGTAGGTATAGAAAGGAGGGTGGTAGGGATGCATCTTGTCCCAGCTGACCTGGTTGATCCCAACACATGCCCTGACAAAAAAAGAAGCAGTGAGTCTCCAACCATTTGCTTCAACAAAATTGTTTTCTGATTTCACACGAGTTTCCCCCTTCTTGAATCCATTGATTTAATATTTGCTCATCCATATGCTTCATTGAACAGCAATTCCAAGGAAGGCAGTTGCACCCCTTGGAAAAAATCGAAAAATTATGTTGAATAATAAATATTTTGTGGAAAAAATTTTGCTGACATACAGGACTTAAACCTGCATCTTGCCAGAAACATGCCAGAGTATTCTTACCAATTGGACTAATGCTGGCTCATCTTTTTTCCACTAATTTAAGACTTCAAACTTTTTCACCGATGATTTTCGGTGCCAATCATTGGCGCCATCAATGATCAACAGATGGCAACTATTTTTATGTTGCACTGAGTAAGATGGAAATAAAGTCTCATCATGCTATTTAGTGTTATTAATGATTTAAGCATAGGTGATCCCCAATGGTTGGCACCGAAAATCATTGATGAAAAAGTTTAAAGTCTTAAATTAGTGGAAAAAAGATGAGCTGGCTTTAGTTCAATCGGTAAAAATACTCTGCATGTTTCTGGAGAGATACAGGTTTAAGTCCTGTATGTCGGCGAAATTTTTTCCACAAAATATTTATTAATATATTGACATTAAAATGTCACCCAGGTAACTCTGTGATTGTCACCTATGTTGAATAATATCAAATGTAACAAAAATTAATGTTCCTAATGAAATGTGATCTTGATTTTTGTGTTTTCTTTTGTTTTCAGAAGCATGTTATTTATTTTTATTTATTAATACAAAAAAAATTACATATTTTCAATAATAAGTTCCCTTTCCAGTTTGTTTTTGGGCATCCTTAGTTGTATTATACACTAGGGCTCAAAATTAAAGGATGATGCATAAATTTGTACATAAACTCTAAGTATTTTTAAGGAATGTGATGAAATTTGGTAAAGAGTTTATTATATTATAAATGTAAATTTAGCAGAAGAAATTCATAATTGTATAATGTGCATGTGTTAAGATCATGATTGTGCAATTTGACATGAAGGAGCAGTCCATGGTACAATACTTAAAGTCTGTTATGTACGACATGCGATATGTTAATATAGAGTATGATCACTTGTGATAGCTTAACTTGCTTGATGATACCCGGCAGCTCAAGCAATGACTCCTCATACTGTTTATGAGGGTATTGATGAGGTCTTGAGGGATTAAGAACCACTCCTCGATAGATGCTGTTCCGAGTTTGTACAGTGGGCTGGTGGTGAGCTTCAATGTGTCTCCCTAGAGCATCCCATACCTGCCCAATGGGATTGAGGTCAGGAGATCTGGTTGGCCATTCCATTCAGCAAATATCTTCCTCTTTGAGAAAATCATCAACCACATGAGCTTGATGAGGGTGCGTGTTATTGTCCATAAGAATAAAATCTGGGCTGACAGCTCCCTGGAATGACCTGACATATGGGTTCAGGAACTCGTCTCTGTACTGCAGGGCAGTAATAGAGCCATTCAGAAAGATGTGCAGGTCTGTATGCCTGTTTGTCATGATTCCTGCCCCAACCATCATGCCACAGCCACCAGAGTAGTCCCTTTTTCTGATGTTGTGGGTCCCTGGTTCTATCCAGATGCAAATACATCACAAATCACTATTTAAGCTGAATCATGATTCATCTTGGACATAATATGCACCCACTGGTCTGGACTCCAAGTGTGATTGTTGGCAACATCACACTTGGACACTGGAGTTCAGACATCCACATTAAATGGGCTTACCAGGCAGTGGGAGTTAGAGGGACAAAAATAACAGGTCTCCTGGTATAAAGGCATTGTTCACAAAGTCTCCTGTAAACAGTATGCTTTGAAACCCTCGTTTCTGGAGCTCCTGCAAGCTCCAGGGGCAGTTGCCTAGCAGTCATCACTCTCTTCTGTCTGGCAGTAAGATTCATACAGCAATCATCTGCAGCAGTTGTGGTTTTGGGATGTCCTTGTCATGGTTGAACATCTCCTTTTTGTAGAAACTGTCTCCAGAGTCTTGACAGGACATTTTGTGGAATATTCAATGCTCTGGAAACTTCCTTCTGTGACTGACCTGCTTCCATCCTTCCAATCGCACTCCACCACTGAAAGTCATCTATGTATCTGAAGTGAAAGTAAGAGTTGCCTAGAACAGCTATAAGCTGTGAGTAGTCTCATGCTACTTTTTAATGCATTCCTAATTTGCATATTTTGTGTAGCAACTGTAAATGTGGGATAGTTTTCTGCATAGCATACTTTCCAAGTTCGCCCATTTTCAGTGCATTCTTTTACATGTATCAGCAGCTATATATGTTTTTGTTGATTATCCTTTAATTTTGAGCACTGGTGTAGTATGATGTATGCACGATTGCTGTATTTGCAATTGCCCTCATTGATGAATGGCTCAACTTGAATATTTCTATCTTGAAACATTGATGTTTTTTTCTTTGCCTCTCTCTCTCCCCCCTCCCCAAACCAGCAAAACCAATCTGCTTCTCTAAGATACATTAATTTAGTAATGGTGATCAGGAGGGTTCAGATCAGGAGGTGAATCAGGAGGGTTCAGATTACTAGAGTTCATATGTTGCAGTGATCTAATCAGGATCAATCACTAGCTGATGTAAAGTATCCACCATTTTGGGTGGCCAACCCACCAAATAAATGGGAAAAAACAGGAGTAGATTTTTCTTTACAGTCTCATCACTGTTTAAAATTCAGATTCTCTACATTGTATTTCAAGCCAAATAGTATATGGTTTAAATGATCAGCATTGAGATCCTGTGAAGTTGACCACTCTTTAGTGAAGTGAAAAATAATAAAGTGATCATAGATCAGAACATTAGATCAAATTGATCAGCTCTCTCTCTCCTTCTGCTATCCTTCTGAGAAAATAATGTCACACTTGGAAAGTGCAGATGGTCTGAATCACTTATATAAAGGCAAGGTTGGGTAATGTAAGCTGTGTCTGTCCACTATGAATCATCTTTTGAGAATTGCACTGAAGGGTTAATAGTCAATTTAAAATCAAGTAGGGCATTGCAAGAAACTTTCTGAGTGTGGATTTTATTATACACACTTCAACAAATGGGACACTTATTTTGTCTAAAGCAGAAAAAATTTGATTATACCCGTTTTGAATTTCACATCCAGTGTGGGCAACATAAAGTAATACTTTGTATTCATGCTTTCATAATGCAGTAAAAGGCAAACTACAATCACACAAGTAACTTGCAATTTCACATTGCTGACATGCATCTCATTTTTTTTAATGTTAATGGGAGCAAATTAGATTGGGAATACACTTAATACTGTATGAAGCATATGGGGTATCAGAAATGAGCCTAAATATCTCGCAGCAGCACTCAACTGTTTCCCCATACTCTTGCAAGTTTATCATTATATTTAACTGTGGTTGTTCTTGTGAAAATTTGATTTAATTTTTTTTTCATTTTAAACTAATGTTTTGGAAGCATTTTTAGTTGATGTACCGTTTGGTCTCAGAATGAGACTTCACGTACTTCTTTTCAGGGACTTAATTAATTTTTATCTCAAACTATTAAGTCGTAAATAATGTGATAATAATAATTTCAAGTTAGTTAAAATACATAATGTTGAAAGATGTCAATAGCTAAGCTGAAATTTACTTGAATATTTCACAAATGTATACTAAATATGCATTAATAAAAGCCTAAGCAAAGACAACTGAAATTTTTGAACAGATAAAGATGAAAATTTTAAATTACTATGCATCATAGGTAGGTAATAATGTAAAATTGAAAATAGGCACTCAATGAAATTGGGGCAGGAATTGGCTCAGTCAGTAGTGTGCCAGGCTCATAATCTGATGATTCTAGATCAGACCTGGGCAAATTATTGCCCACCACCTCTCTTTGTGCAGTCCATAAGTTACTAAAGGACAAATTTGTAAAAGAGAAAAACGTTTTTTGTTGTTTATTCAGATATTATTGATTTTTACTAGTTAATACCCATGCCAATCGTTCGGCATGAAACTCTCTGATAAGTTCATTCACACCAAGCACACATTGATATCGATTTACTGCATTCACAAGGCAGGTGATGGCAGAGCCCCAGAAATCTCTGCTGCCTTTTGAGGGATCACTCCCAACCTGCAGCAACTAGGAACCCCATCTGTCACAGCAAGAGGGTAGAACTAAGTGGGACCACTCAATCAAATTCGGCTCAAGTAGCTGTGGGACCATGGGGCACCTGCCAATTTCTGCCACTAATGATGTCACGTGTCCTCCCATCTGTTCGCCCACTCAAAATTATGGCTATTATATAATATTAGTTATACCCATGCCAAAGGTTGGTGCAAAACTTATTGATAACACTTCCCACCAATAAGTTCATTCACAACTTTCCACTACTACAGTCAGAATTAAATCTTTCCAAACCTATGTTCATTGATAACTTTATTCACAGCTTTCCAAATGTACTACCTACAACATACTACTCTATTCACAAGGTAGGCAATGGGTGTCCCCAAAAATTGCAGACACTTTTCGAAGGATACTCCTGACCCATGGCAGCTAGGAACCCACTCTGTTACCTCAGCAGGCTTAGAACTAAGTGGGACCACCCCACCAAATTCGGGATTGATCACTCAAGTAGCTGTGGAACCATGAGAAAACTGCTATTTTCTGTTACTGATGATGCCACACGTGTCCATCCACTCATCTGTTTGCCCATCCACCAACCCAAAATTACAGCATATATATATAATATGATGATATTCTGGTAGCCTGCACTTTCATTTCAGTTTTCTCTTCAGCCCTTCAGCTAAAAAGTTTGCCCAGACTTGTCCTAGATCTTATTTCATGATCATACGTCATGGATACACAATCTTTTTAAGTATGCATGCCAAAATCGCCAAATCTTTGATGCAAAATTTTCTCACGTGCCAGGGTTCGAGCCTCGGGTAAGGCATGGGTGTATGTGTTGTTTTTCTGCTGAGGTCCTGCCATCCTCTCAGACCTTCTACTATGGCATATAAACTGACAGGCTCCTGTCAGACCTCTGTGGCAAGAAGCTGCTTGAGGGGGTATTTATTTATTATTTTATTTATATTATACAGGATTTTGGGAACATATATGCATTCCATCTAATCACGTGCAGATAGTACTTCGTAATCCTAAATATTGATAATACATTTCACATAGCTTTAACAATAACTTATGTTATGCCAATATAAAGGAAATTTGCGTTTGTATCTAATAAATTAAACATATTAATTGACAATAAATACTTCCAATCCATATTTTAATGACTTACAATTTAATTAATTCCAAATTCACATATATACACACTTTAGATAACTGATAAATTCTTTATGAAATGATGGTAAACGAATCGCGCCACCTCTGGCTGCCTGACGAATGATGCAACAACTGAACGGGACAAAACTTGTACGTCAGTTTATCGCAGAGATAGATGGCTTGGAAAGAAGATTTTGTTTCATTTTCTTATTACTTATTATTAAACAGTTGATAGTGTTTGTTTCTTTATTGCATATTTATATTGTATTCTATTAAGTTAGAATATTCAAGTCAGTGAAGATGCTGGATATTTATTTAATTATTTTTTAAGGTGAGCCCTGGGTTACGTGCCTGAGAAAAGTCGTTGGCTTGCATGCCAAGGGTTCCCCACTCCTGTCATAACATCATCATTTTAATTTTTTCCATTAGGTATTGATTTGTGGATCACAGTTTTATCAATTTTTACCTATCTTATTGTTTTTCACTTATCATTGTCAGGTTATCAGTTTGTTGGTTTGTGGATTTGTCAAATATAATTTTTCAAACATGTACAAACTTAATGATTTATGCATTAAATGAAAGCTTGTGACATGCAAAGTATCACAGGTTATAAAAATTCCACCCAAGCCTTCTTCTCCTCCCCACCCCCAAAAAAGGAAAATATGCGAAGAGTTGTTCTGAAAAATCTTTCAAAAGCAATGGCCAGACATAAGGTATATGTCAAATGAAAGCTTGTGATATGGGGAATGTTGTAGGCAGTAAAAATTTACTCTCACTTTCTTCTTCCACAAAAAGAGGAAATTGGAAAGTCATTCTTTTATTACATCTTCAGAATGTGTGAGGGCCTACAGAAATACACCGAAGAACCAAAACATTTTGACCACCTGTCTAATATGATGTTGGTCCTCCAAAATGCCCCCAAAACAGCTCTTACCCAGTGAAGCATGGGTGCTACAAGATTTCTAAAGGTGTCTTGTGGTTTCTGGTACGACACATTACCAGCAGATCCTTTAACTCTTGTTAAGTTATGTGGTTGAGCCACTGCAGATCAGATATGCTGTTCCAACACAAACCACAGATGCTCGATTGGATTGATGTTTGGGGAATTTGGAGGCCAGGGCAATATCTGGAAGTCTTTCTCATGTTCCACGGACCATTCTCAAACAATCCAGGCAGTGTGGCATGGCGCATTATCCTGCTGAAAGAAGGCATTAACCAGAGGGGAATACTGTTGCCGTGAAAGGATGTACCTGGTCTGCAATGATCTTTAGGTAGGTAGTAGATGTCATAGTTTCCTGCATATGAATGACTGGACCCAGGGTTTCCCAGCAGAACATTGCCCAAAGCATTACAGTTCCTCCACCGGCTTGTTTTCATCCCATGGTGCATCATGGTGCCAACACTTCCCCAAGTAAACGACTCACACATACCCATACCCAGCTGTCCACATGGTGCAACAGGAAACGAGATTCAATGGACCAGACAATCTTCTTTCAATCATTCAAGGTCCAGTTTTGATGCTCGCATGCCCATTGTAGGCACTTTCGACAGTGAACCGAGGTTAGCATGGGCACTTGGAGCGACCTGCGGCTATGCAGCCCCATTTTCGGTAGGGTTCGATGTACTGTGTATTGTGACACATTACTCCCGTCACCAGCATTCAAATTACAGACGAGTTGCTCCACAGTATCCCTTCTGTTGGCTCATATCATAACAATGACTCAGTTGTCTGGCCATTACAATTTGGCCTTTGTCAAACTCACTTAAATCTGCTGCCTTCCCTTCTGAAGAACAAGAATAACACTGATTAACAGAGCTCAGTATCAGGAGTTGTTTATACTGTTTCATGACCTTCACATGTGCCGTCATTTACCTGTAATTGCTTTGATTTACATAAAAGATGTGCTGGTCATAATGTTTTGGCTCTTTGGTGTATGTTAGGAAATGAAAACTCATGTGAAAGATTATTGTAGACTACTTCAATTATGACCTCTCACTATTCTCGCCTTCCCCCAAAAGGGGGCAGAAATTTCATAGGGGTTAACTTTAACAAGTTATATTTTAAATGAAAGTCTGTGAAATCTCCAATGTCATGGGCTACTTCAAAAATGTTAACTAAAATTTGTACTCGTACTAATCTCTACTAAAAGTACTCTACTAAAATTTGTACAAGTAGAGTTCATTGTTAGAAGCTGCATCAGTTTGAAAATGTGAATGAAAATCCAAATGTGTAAATTGTTTTTGATCAATTTAAAAATGAAATATATTTCTTATTATATAATGTCGGTTTTTATTATGCATCTTTTTTTTTTAGTATTTTGTTAAATATTGTGTTTGGGTAAGGGAAATTTTTTTATATTCAGTTTTTAGAGGTTGGTATGTTTTAGTTTCTGATAACCAGGATTAGCTGCAGTTTTTGGTGGGTTGAGGGATGATGATTTGATGTTTTTGTCAATTTAAATTAATATTTAAAAAGAAAATTGCTTCCATGTGTTTGTAATGTCACAGGTTATAAAAATTCCACCCTAAGTCTTCTTCTCCCCCCCCCCCCCCAATCTGCTAAATCTTTCAAAAGCAATGGCCAAACATAACAAGGTATGTATCAAATGAAAGCTTGTGATATGAGGAATGTTGTGGGAAATAAAAATTTACTCTCCTTGCTTTCTTCCTTAAAAAGAGGAATTCTCCTGCTCCTCTTTACTATTCCACTGGTTTCTGATGTTTTTTTCTGCTGAGCAGCAGTTTTACCTATCAGGTTATCGCAATTTTAAAAAAGAATTTGATGTCACAGTACTATTGTTTTAAACATTTCATTCTTATAATTTCGCTGTTACTTTAAAATTATTATTAGGTTATTACAAGTTATGCTGAAATTACAGGCAGCTGGAAAACATTTTTTGAGCTCCATGATGCAATGAAACTTAATTGAATTTTTAGGAAAATTAGGTATTTGTGTTAACAGCAAAAATCTAATGGACTATTATTTTTCCCTTAGAAATAAAATTTTTTAGATGTGCTAGAACACTCAACACTCCATAGCAAGTGTATTTTTATCTATTGTTTTTCACTCATCATTTGCCAGTTTGTGGATTTGTCAGAACATTTGTTACACCTTATGTTTTGAACGTGACAGACAAATTTAATGATTTATGTGTCAAATGAAAGCTTGTGATGTGGAGAGTGCCATAGGCTATGAAAATTTACTCGCCATGCTTTCTTCCCCATAAAAAAGGGAAAAAATGAAAATGATTGTTCTGCTATATCTTTGGAATGCAAAGGTTGAAAGTAATGGGCTATGTGTCAAATGAAAGCTTATGTTATGGGGAGTGTCACAGGTTATAAAAATTCGCCCAAATGCATTCCCAAAAAATTCAGAAAATATGTGGATTGTTTTACCATATCTTTCTAATGTGAGGTCCAAATGTAACAAGTTATATGTCAAATGAAAGCTTGTGACATGAGCAGTATTATGGAGTATCAAAATTTACTCCCTTGCTTTCCCCCACCCCCCGAAAAGGAAATATGAAAGTCATTCTACTATATCTTATGAATGTGAGGGCCTGCAGTCAGTATCAAATGAAAGCTCATATGAAGACTGTCATAGACTATTTCGAATTATGCCCCCCCCCCCCCCAAAAAAAAAAAGGGACAGAAATTTTGTGGGGATTAGCATTAACAAGTTGTATCTCAACCTTTATGAGGCTTCGTACGTCATAGGCCAGTGGTTCTCAACCTTTTATGCTTCACATATGCCCTGGAAATGTGTATGTAACTGGCGTACTCCTTGTATAGATAGATAAAATTATAGTTATGTATGACAATGGTTATTTTTTACTTTGTTACTAGATCTAGTGACTTTTGAGCTTTCACGGTGTACCCCAAAAAATTTTACTGCGTACCCAACATTGAGAACCCCTATCACAGGCTATCTCAAAAACATTTTTTAAAAAAGAGGAAAATTGTGGTCTGTGTTAATGAGTCGTATATCAAATGATAGTTTCTGAAGGTAGGTGTTTTTAGTGACAAAGTAAAAAAAAATATAAATCAAATGATTTCAAAAATACCTGTCTTCCTATAAAAATAAAATAAATACCCCCTCAAACAGCTGCTTGCCACAGAGGTCTGACAGGAGCCTGTCAGTTTATATGTCATAGTAGAAGGTCTGAGAGGATGGCAGAACCTCAGCAGATAAATGAGACATATATCCATGCCTTACCCAGGGCTCGAACCCAGGTCCCTTAGATCAGTAGCCAAGCGCACTAACCTCTCAGCCATGGTAATGCATCCTAAAAGTAGAAAATGAATCTGAAACATCAATGGTGCAATCAGTCATTAATGTTTTCGCTTCAAAGGAAGATAGGGCATTAATTTACTTCTCAACAAGATTGCTGGCAGCCTACTGTCCTTTGAAGGGAAGACAAATTCATCAATACATATTTTTGGTTTATTTTTTATGTTTTAGAGTGCGTATAGGAATGAATAGTTCTGTGTAGAAAATGAGTTTTGCTGATGTGCGGGATTTGAAGCAACAGCTCTCCAGATTCATGCCAGAGTGTTTTAAGACCACTGAACTAATGTTGGCGTGATCTTTTTCCCTACTAACATGACCTATCAATCTTCTGTCACTGTTGCTTGCTATGATTGGCGAAGGCAACTTTTAATGTTGCAGTGAATGAGTTATTTATTTACATCTTAGAAAGTGCAACATTAAAAAATAAAGTTGCCTTCCCTGATCATAGATAGTGCAAACAGCAACAATGATGGGAGACTGTAGGTCACATTAATGGGGAAAAAACAGCCTGCATTAGTTTAGTGGTCTTAGAATATTCTGGCATAAATCTGGAGAGATGTGGGTTCAAATCCCCCATATTTGCAAAACTAGTTTTTTCCACAAAACTATTGACTTCAAAGTCAACAGGGTAAGTAACTCTGTGGATTTAATATATATTGCATATTGGAAGATAGGTATTTAAAAATAAATTTTTAATTATTTTTTTGTTCAGTTTTATTAGTGACCTATTTTCAGAATGTAACCTCTTTGTTTAGCAGTGGTTTTCTGTATTTCGGTCATAGTACCAGATTTTCAGAATCGTGTCAAATTTTTTAGAATTGATTATTACATATATGGAAATTGAAATTTTGTGTAACAAACTTTCTAGTGACATTTCCCAAAGTCTACAAAAGATTGTTTTATATAATGCAATAATTATGTTGGGCTTGTATAGACATTATCTGTGCTCCAAGTATGGATCCCATTTATGCCTCTTCCTCCCTCAAACAATATTCAATTTAGTAATGAAGTAAACTTTTGAAATTCTTTGAAGTAAATAAATAAACACATAAAACCATTGCATATACATGATACTATTTTAACAAGATGAAATTTTTTTGTTTAACATATTCGAGTTTGAATTATTTTAGATAATACTGATAAACTATGTTTGTTTCTGTCAGGCAACTGCACGTTCAGCACCTGACAGGGAGAGAGAAATCAATCATCTGGTATGTAGCGCAGGACTCAGCTCCTCCTCCAATCAAGTAATTATTGTTGTCTTTGTGATATTTGTGTAGATAATTTTAGGATTCAAAATTAAAAAAAAATTATATAGTAAATTTTCAAAAAAAGTATTTATTAATAGTTTTAATTTCATATAAAAACAGTAGACTAATGAAAATATTTGCAGTTTCATTGTTGAATAGTAATTTGCTGATAAATTTGTAATTCATTTAATAAAAGGCAATTTAAAGGATTAACATTATAAAAATACACACTTTGGAATGAGTTTCTAAGTTCAACTAATAACTAAGGTTAGCTTTGCAGCAGTTACAGTACACAAGGCTAAAAAAATTATCTCCTCAATATTCTAGAGTTATATTATATATCTTTTGTTACATAATGTAAATAGATATTTCACATGCCTGATGAGGCATCTTAATAATTCAAAGGACAAAAAAGTGCCACTTTCCCCTCCAAAAAAAGTGACACTCGGGGGTAAAACAACTGAATAAGGGTACAAAAGTGTGCTCTGTTGTTTTTATCCTGTCCAAAATATTGCCCTTCTGAATAATAACTTTTGATTCTGAAAATTTTCTATATTTGTAAAGTTGGTAAAATGAAAAAAAGTTTTTTTTTTGGTATAGCAGCCATTTGCAGTATGTCATTGGTTGCAATGACAATCTTAATTTCTTTCTTCTTAATTCAGCCCTTTTAGAAATTAAATTATTTTCCGAATTGTTGACATTTTTTTTTGGTTCTGAAGCCACCTTTGCAATGTTTTCAATGACTGTAGCTGATATGTGTATATTTATTACTAGAGGAGGTTGTGTCACTGATCAAGCAAATAGTTTTGTTTTACATTTGATGTTTTCAGTTTTAAAATGTTTTCATTATCTAAAACTATATTATATTGTTTTATATGCTACTGTTCGCAATAATTTTTTTTCCCCAAAGTCATAACCATATCTAAAAACAGTAACATTTAAAACTTTGTAATACTTTTAACACATTTACTGTCACCTTAATACCCATACTTGGAAGACCATGTGAGAACCTTACATACAGATAAAACCTCAATTAGGGTGCCACTGGGGTAAGAGGAAAATGTTTACTGCCAACTAGTTCTGAATGGCAGGACTGCAGATACTTGATGATGCACATGTGTCAAGGGGTAGTGAATGTGTTAAGTTCCATTTTAAAGTGGCAGGATAATTTTAACAAGGTTTTTAATTGTTTAATCATATCTTCAGTGTATGTAAAAAGCGATTTTTCTGTAAAAACTTTCCAGATGTTACTATTCAAAGTGGTTGAATTCAGTGCTGTACTAACCAAACATTACACTATCAAACATTCTCTAACATATTTAAATTTCTAACTCTTTTGCTTGTTGCAGATTTATGATTATAATTTTAAAATGTATGAGGGGTGATCATTTAATTTGTGGACTGATGCCATAAGTACTCATACATAGTGGTTTTTTCAAAGTAACACTAGATGGCACTGTGTGTGACTGATGTGAAGCAGGCTCCACGTGCCAAGGTCATTTGGCATCGACTGCTGTTGTGTTAAGACTGTGATTCAAGTTGTGTATTGTAGACGTTCATTTAGAATGTCGAAAATTCAGACGGAACAGCAGTATGTCATTCGTTATTGTGTTAGGCAAGGCCTAAGTGCTGCTGCAACTGTTGAAGATATGAGTGAAACCTATGGTAATGACTGTCTTTGTAGGTCTTGCATTTTTAAGTGGCATAAGCGATTCAAAGATGGACGCAAATCTGTTGCCGATGACCCAAGACTCGGCCAGCTTTCTTCCTCAATAACTCCTGAGCAAATCGGAAGAGCCCTGGCAATTCTGAATGAAGACAGAGGATTGTGCTTTTTGACATCAAAGGTGTTATCGTTATTCACTTTGTGCCTCATGGAGCAACCATGAATAAGGAAGCCTACTCAAAGGTTCTTAGAACCAAACTTTGGCGTGCCATTCGTGAAAAACGTCCAGAACTTTCTGGTGTGACTTGGTTTCTCCATCACGACAATGCCAGGCCCCATGTGGCTAATATTGTGCAGTCAGTGATCACTGCCCTAGGTGCTGAGGTTCTGCCACATCCTCCATATTCCCAGGACTTAGCACCCTGTGATTTTTTGCTGTTTCCGTGACTGAAGAAAGCTTTGAAAGGGAAGCATTTCGCATCCGACGATGAAGCTTGCAGAGCCACAGACAACACTTCACACGCTTTTGAAAAATGGCTTCAAAGATGCTTTTAATGCAGGGTACAATGATAACAAAAATGTGTAAAGTTCAAGGGAGATTATTTTGAGAAAGACAAATGTCAGGAAGATTCAGAGGATGATATTAACGTAACTTTTTGCTTCTGTCCATGAATTAAATGATCATTCCTTGTATATTGCTTATAGACAATTTTTTTTTGTAACATTAGCCTAGTTATTTCTGCTTTTGCTAAAATTCCCATCTCATTCATCATATCTTACCTAAAAATACATATGTAACAAAAATTAAATGTTATATGAAATATTTATATTCAAAGCATGAAATATACGAAAACAGTTTATTTTAAAAACCTTTTTAGTTTGTATACATTTATAAAATACAAAAATGCATAAAATTTTTACTTCTACTTGCTTTGAATTGTATAATTTTATTCTTTAGAATTAAATGCTTTAGTTTATGTAGAGTGTAGATCATACTATCTAACATTGTTTTATATGGAATATTCTTATTTTTTGTCCTTTGAATTATATAATAAATTATAGTAATTCAAATCTTATGAGATTTGACAATTGAAATCTAAGTGAAATTGACATCCCTTCAGCTTTGAATACCCAAGCTCCATCTATATGGTATAATTTATTTTTGTTTGCTAGTTACTTCTGTGCAAGTATGTGAAGTTAATTTTTTTCTGCTGAAGATGCTTAAAAATTAAATTGTCCACCAAGTAGAGTTCATTGTTAGAAACTGCACTCTGAGGGTTAAATCAACGTGAAAATGTAATAAAAATCCAAATGTGTTAATTATTTTTGGTCAATTTAAAAATGTAAAATATTTCTTATTATAATACCAGTTTTTTTGTATCTTCTTTAATATTTTGTTAAATATTGCCTGGGTAAGGGAAGTATTTTTTATCCTCAGTTTTTAGAAGGTTATGTTTTTGTTTCTGATAGCCAGGATTAGCTGTAGTTTTGGAGGGGGTGAGTGAGGATGATTTGATGTTTTTGTCAATTTAAATTAATATTTAAAAGAAAATTGTTTCCATATGGTTGTGGTGTGTATATGGGAGAGATAAACCCATAATTCCCCTTCACCCCTTTACTATGCCATTGGTTTCTGATGTTTTTCTGCTGAGCAGCAGTTTTACCTACCAGGTTATTGTTATTGTTACCTGACAGTGCTTGATTGTTTTAAACATTTCATTCTTATAATTTCACTGTTACTTTAAAATTATTATTAGGTTATTACAGGTAACTGGAACCATTTTTAGAGCTCCATGATGCAGTTGAACTTAATTGAATTTTTAGGAAAATTAGGTATATGTGTTAACAAAAATCTAATGGACTGTTATTTTTCCGTTTAGAAATATATTTTTTTCAGATGTACTGGAACACTCAACACTCCATAACAAGTGCATTTTTATCTATTGCTTTTCGCTCATCATTTGTTGGTTTGTCAGTTTGTGGATTTGTCAGACATTTGTTCCACCATATCTTTTGAATGTGACAGACAAATTTAATGATTTTTGTATCAAATGAAAGATTGTGATGTGAGTGTTGTAGGTTATAAAAAAATTTACTCGCCATTCTTTCTTCCTCCATAAAAAAGGGAAAATATGAAAATGATTGTTCTGCTATAACTTTGGAATGTAAGGGCCAAAAGTAATGGGTTATGTATCAAATGAAAGCTTGTGTTATGGAGACTGTCACAAGTTGTAAAAAATCTCCCCTATGCTTTCCCACTCAAAAAATTTGACAAATATGTGAAGGATTGTTCTACCATATCTTTCAAATGTGAGGTCCAAATGCAACAAGTTATATGTCAAATGAAAGCTTGTTACATGAGCAGTATTATGGAGTATCAAAATTTACCCCCTTTTCTTCCCTGCTAAAAAAAGGAAATGTGAAAGTCATTCTATTATACATCAAACAGCCAAAACATTATGACCCCCTGCCTAATATGATGTTCTCCACGTGCCTCCAAAAGAGCTCTTACTCGGTGAGGCTATAAGATTTCTAAAGACATCTTATGGTATCTGGTACCAACACATTACAGCAGATCCTTTAACTCTTGTAAGTTACGTGGTTAAACCACCACAGATCGAATATGCTGTTCCAACACAAACCAAGGTGCTCGATTGGATTGATGTCTGGGAAATTTGGAGACCAGGGCAATATCTGGAAGTCTTTTTCATGTTCCGCAGACCATTCTCGAACAATCCAGGCAGTGTGGCATGGTGCATTATCCTGCTGAAAGAAGGCACTAATTAGAGGGGAATACTGTTGCCATGAAAGGATGTACCTGGTCTGCAATGATGTTTAGGTAGGTGGTAGATGTCATAGTTTCCTGCATATGAATGACTGGACCCAGGTTTCCCAGCAGAACATTGCCCAAAGCATTACACTTCCTCCACCGGCTTGTTTTCATCCCATGGTGCATCCTGGTGCCAACACTTCCCCAAGTAAATGACGCACACATACCCAGCCGTCCACATGGTGCAAGAGGAAATGAGATTCATTGGACCAGACAATCTTCTTCCAATCATTCAAGGTCCAGTTTTGATACTTGCATGCCCTTTGTAGGCACTTTCGACAATGAACCGAGGTTAGCATGGGCACTTGGAGCGACCTGCGGCTATGCAGACCCATTTTCAACAGGGTTCGATGTACTGTGTGTTGTGACACATTACTCCCATCACTAGCATTGAAATTACGGGCTAGTTGTTTCACAGTATCCCTTCTGTTGTCTTGTACCATACGGGATAGCTTTTGCTCACCTCTAGCATCGATGACCCATGGTCGGCTCACACCCTGCTGGTGGTTCGTGGTATTTTCCTCCTCAAACCACTTTTTGAAGGTACTAACCACAGCTGACGTGAGCACCCCACAAGCCTAGCCATCTTGCAAATGCTCTGACCCAGTCATCTCGCCATTACAATTTGGCCTTTGTCAAACTCAAGTCCACTGCCTTTCCCATCTGAAGAACAAGAATAACAGAATAACAGTGAGCTCAGTATCAGGTGTTATTTATACCATTTCATGACCTTTACACGCACCATCCTTTACCTGCAGTTGCTTCAATTTGCATAAAGATACACTGGCAATAATGTTTTTGCTCTTCGGTGTATCTTACAAATGTGAGGGCCTGGAGTTAGGTTTCAAGTGAAACCTCATATGAGGACTGTTGTAGACTACTTTGAATTATCCCTGCTATCATTCTCTCCTCCTGAAAAGGAGATGGAAATTTTGTAACTTTATATAAATTTTGTAATATAATACTTTTATGTGACAGTAGAAATAATTATAATGTACCTTAATGAGTTGTATCTCAAAGTTTATGAGGTCCCCAATGTCATTGTCTACCTAAAACATGACTCCAAACAAAGGAGAAAAAATGTGGTTGGTGTTAAAAATCATATCAAATGAAAATTTCTGAAGGTAGGTGTTTTTAGTGACAAAGATAAAAATATGAATTTCAAAAATACCAATCTTTCTATATGCATCCTAAAACTTAGAAAATAAACCTAAAACATATTGATGATGCAATCAGTCACTGAATTTGTCCTCACTTCAAAGGAAGATAGGGTGCCGATTTACCTATTGAACAAGAATCTGGTGCCTTATCTTCCTTTGAAGATGGATTCAGTGACTGATTGCACCATGAATATGTTTTAGGTTTGTTTTCTATTACTTACAGCAAATATATAAAGATATATATTAAAAAAAATTTAGTTTTTTTTATCCCACATTGTTCAAATATATGCACTGTATTTTTCTTATGTAATATGCCTTCAGTTTATGTGCTTTCCTTCAAGTTTTAGATTATTGGGAAAACTTTTGTGAAATTTTTGTCATATCTTTTTTGTTGAAAATGAACAGGATACATTTTTATTTCAAGTTACATAAATACTTTATTTTGGTACAGACACATTCAGCAATTTTATTTAGTATAATCAAATATAAATTATACATTGTGGTAAACAGATATCATATCTCAAATTGGCTTGTTCATCCATTCTTTAGTGTTGGGCTATTGCTAGTAAAATTTCACAGAATCAATCAGTGGTCTTTAAAGTGGAGTTGAGTAATCATGTTTATAAAGCAATTTGTGCACAAAAATTTTATTTTTATTATAGAGAAAAATTCAGTGAGGAAAATGAAGATAATTGTATGCAATTTATGATTTTGCAAATAGGACTATAAAATTTATCAATGTAATTGCAAATTTATGAGGACTACCATAAGGTTTCAGCTTATCTTTTGTAGTTTGAAACCTTGTGGTTGAAAGCAGTATATTGCCATGTTAACTGCTGTGAAAAGATTATTGTTCATTATTTTCATCAATTTATAGTAAATTTAATTTTCTGAATTTTCAAAATATCCAACTTTTATGTTATATTTTGTAACTAAGTTGCTAGATTTAACATTTGTACCTGCTCAATAGTAAATTCTTTAAGCAGGTACTATTTTAGGCTTTGGTAGGTAGAGAGGAGTTATAATGTTTAAGTGTATGGTCATGTTCCTTATTAAAACAGTTGTTTGTACAGAAGGAAATGTTAGGTGGATGAAAATATAAATTATATTCTCATAGCCACTTTTTTTAGGTGCAGTTCTGTGTTATATCAATAGTAACTCAAGGCAGAACACAGTAACTTCTTAACTCTTCCAAGGGCTAGCCTGAAAAATTGGTTTACATCTAGATATTACATACAAGCTATTTTTTCGCTATGCTCAGCCAAATGAAAATTAACTTTAGAATTTTTTGCCATATAACTAAATGAAAGGAATTATGACATGTTATATGTCAAATTTATCAGCATTTGATTCTGGATTTAAAAAAAAACATATTTAACAAAAAAGTGGCTAGTTTTATTAACTGGGCTTTTTTAGAGTCATGTAGTAAAAATGCATCTGGCAACACAAAAAGAAATAATTATAAATAGAAAAAATTTAGAAATAATTATAATGTATATGAATAAAAGGGCTATTTCTGAATAACTAAAAATGTTTTACTTGAACAAGAGAATTACTCTGTAATTTTTTTTACTTAGTACCATACTTTGAGAAAAGTCCAGACTTTTTGCCAACTGTGCTGAGTCATATCAATGTCAGCTTTAGGATTAAAAAAACAACAACTGAAATTGGTCATATTATATACCAAATTAAACATAATTCTTAATTTTATGAAAATAAAAAAGATTTTTTTTCCCCCTATGATATAGTGGGAAAAATAAGATTGGACTCGGCAGCTAAGGCTTAATTTTGGGAAACCTGATGAATAAAAATGGTTAAATTATATGTTAGTCAAAAGGAAATTTCTTTCCAAATAATATAATTACTTGAAACACGATTTTTATTTTAACATATTCTTTTCAGTGTGGTGTATTTTAAAATATGGGCCAGTGTTATATCACATTAATGGGATTTTCTATTCTGTTTATGAAATGGAGAAATACTTTCTTGGCTGCTTTTTTTTTTACTAAACATTCTAAATTTTTTTCTTTGAATTATCCCCACTACTATTCTCTCCTCCTCAAAAGCAGATGGAAATTTTGTAGGGGTCAACCTTAGTGAATTGTATCGCAAAGTTATGAGGTTCCCATGTCATTGTCTACCTAAAACACAACTCCAAACAAAGGAGAAAAAATGTGGTTTTTGGCCAAGTACCAAAAGGTAAAAAACAAATATCTATATCATCAGAGTGGCACAGCCAATATACTGAGGGTGGGGGAATCTTTTAGAACTATTGAGTATAAACTGAAAATTGTTATTAGAATGGTGCTGGGGGAGAGGGGTAAAAACACTTCCGAAGTTACACTCCCATAGCAGGACTGAGTTCCATGCCAAGAAGTCCTTTTTGCTTCAGTATCCAAATCCTCGTTCATTTTTTTTAAAAAAAAGATAAAAGTTTTTTTGACTTGAAAATGAAGAAATAATGAATAAAAAATTAACATATAACCTAATGCAATGTGAAAAAAATCTGAAGCAAAAAGTTAGAAGCTGTCACTGTCATAGCCACAGATGTAGCATAATTCCTAAAGATCAGTAGTTATCTCTAAATCTAGGAAATCAAAATACATCTACAGAAATAAAAACAGTTTAATTGCAAGAGTATAAATAAATTACTAAATGAATGGATATCCAATGCTATAAATAATCTACCATGTTCCGAAAGCATATGGGGCACATGTAAGTAATTATTAGCATATGCTCTTGATGGACTGTGACAAAGGCTGTAACCTACTCTTAGGCCTCAGGTTTCTAGTTATAAGCTCTCTCTTAGGGCAACAAGATCTAGTTATAGTTTCAATTAGAGTAGTGGGAATGATGCAGAAAATGCTGAGATAAATGATAAAATAATTCTAGGGATGAAATAGGTTTAAGTTGGAAAAGAGAGAGTGAAATGAAAAAGAAAGAGGTACATATTTTGTAATTACTTCCAAAATCTTCTGCTTGTAAAAGTAGCAGTTCTTTTTAAAATCAATTTCAGGATAATTTTGAAACTTTAAAATAAAAAAAAACTAGGTTGCAATAGTTCAAACTCGTGAGCTTAAAATCCAAAGGTTGCTTCAATGTAGGAAAACAAAAACAAGCAAATCAGCCTTACTATATTTCGGGTCTGAAAAATAGCAATCAGATGACTTTAACAAATTATTTATGTGACAGCTTAATAAAATATTCATTAAATGAAAAACGTAAATATTATTTTTCAAGCATGAATAATGTATTTTTATCAGATATATGTAAGAAAATTTTCAAACAACAAATTATTAAAAAAAAAATCGAAGTTTCTTGTGTTGTACTAAAAACTGGTTTTGATCAGTTTTGTCACGTGTGGTCAGACTGACACCACACATCATTCTGTCAATTTGTGTAATGAACATGGGTCCTGGAGGGGTTAAATAAGCTTTTTATTTTAAAAAAAAAGGGAAGGTGATAATTTAAAGATTGCCATCAAATCTATTTTAGTCTCAAATTTCAGCAATATTCATTCAATATTTAGAGAAGTTATGGAAATTGAAATATTAAACAGCTACAATACTAGTTTAAATAATCTCTCTAAGAAGTTAATAAAAACAAATTAAAATGAAAGCCATAACCATTATACTAAACTTTACTAATACATGCAAGAATATTTTTAGCAGTTTGTATAATACTCATTCTGTAAAAATCAATATAATTTGTGAAATGTTTCAGCTTTCATATCTCCCTAAATACTGAATGCATACTATTGGAATAAAGAAGAATGTTGCACCAAAACAGAAAACTGAATAGAAAGCAGAATAATACCACCTTGCCATTTAACAACAAAGACATACTAGGCAAAAAAAAATGATAAATGACAGAAACTATCAAAAGGCCAAATAAAAATATGTATCATGGTCATGAAACCAGAAAAATAGAATTCTGTGATCAGAAAAGCAAACTATGAGAGAACTATTTAGAAACTATTTAGAAAATAACTATTTAGAAACTTTCTCAAGAAACACTTCATGTTTCTGGAGAGATGCGGTTCGAATCCCATACAACTGCAAAATTTTTTCCACAAAATATTTATCGTGCAATTTTGAAGCAAAATATATTTCTAACATGAAAAGCAAAAGTGGCATCTATTTCATGTTAATGATAGTGATCCCCATTGCACCTAATTTTAGATATTTGTACAAACAACAGATATGTTTTCCAGGGTCTTTAAAGAATTTTTTAAATTAATATTTAACTCTTCATATCACGATTTTTAAATAAAATATTTCTGTTTTGGTTAATGTAAATTTGATTGTAAATGGCTTGGAGTTTATTAATGGTGGGATTTTAGCTCTAGCACACTGGTTTTTCTGAAATTTTATATGGTCTTAGCTATGCAAATGAGTATTTTTAGGTCAATTTTTATAAATTTCATATTTGAAGTAAAATTATTTTTCGTTGCAAATTTGCCAATATGGATAAAATTAAAAGAATTCCCATTAGCTGAGGAGCATATGAAAATTGTGAACAAAATATATATAAAGAAAGATTTGAATAATGGAATATAGATAATAATAGTAATTTGTGGCTTCCCATCCTTTCCCAAATTTGTGACTGCCCAGTCTTAAATTTTTCTTTTGGGTTTCTACTGCCACCCTGTATTGCATTAAAAGTTCAAATCTCTACCTATATATATATACAGAATCAGTGTTCAAGTTCCTGCAATTTTTCTCTTTGCAGGTTGAGGAAGGCCCTTTTACTTTACTGTGTGTATCAGCAACTCTTTGCCAATCATTTTGATGTGCCCTTGGACTTCATACCTGTCTTCACAGATGGGTCAGAGTCGGGTCTCAAATGGGAATCCATGGTCTGCTGTGACATCATAGTGGATCAGATCCCACCTGAGTGTACCATCTTCACTACAGAGTTGCATGCCTTCTCTTTACCATTTGATCACAAACTGGCTAAGCATCAGTGTGTGATTTACCCTGACCTGCATATTTCACCACAGGCTTTGATTCCAGTTAGGTTCTATCTTCTACTTCATCCTGTTAATTTTTTCCAAGATTGTCTAGCAGCTTCATTATCTGATCACCACTTTCACAGTAAGTTCTGTTTGGTGCCTGCACATTTTGGCATTAGGAGCAGTGACCTGGCAGGTGTTGCTGAACCTGACCAGAATGCTAATTTCATCCATAGACTTTCAGCAGTGTTCTCATTAAACTCTGTGTATAGTGCAGGGATCTTGGCCATAAAAGACTAACAACAAATTGTTCCAGACCTGTTTCAGATCATAACAGTCTTGATTTTACAGGACCCACAAAGAGGAAGTTGTCTCTTGGCTCTGCATCATGCAGTTTTATTGTATTCTTTTTTCTTTGCGTGGACAACCAAAATGTGCAAGTTTTGTGACACCATTTTAACCATTTGTCATAAAATATGGCAAATGATCATGTTGCTTTTAATACTAAACTGTTATATTTTTAGCTTTTGTCTTCATGCCCCTTTATAATGGGGCGGGGGTGGCTCAGTCGGTAGCGTGCCAGGCTCGTAATCTGTAGTTCCCAGGTTCGAGTCCCAGCTGGGTCAGCGTTTGAGATTTATCTCCGCAAAATTCCAAGCCCTGCCCACGGTCAGTAGGGGACACTGATGGGCTTGGAAAGGCCACCGTCCGTCGGATGGGACGTTAAGCTGTGGCCCCGTGTGCGGGAGAGCCATACCCTCTGCATGTTAAAGAACACGCTGGATGGCCTTGACGGGAGGCTACCATCTGTCTCTCAACAGCTGTTCCAGTGGGTCCCCTCCCCCAACCTTCTCTGAGCCTTCGGGGTCCATGTGACCTGGCCATTTAGCCCATGGTGTGCAAAAAAGTGCTGCTCAGAGGTAAAACAACCCAACCATGCCCCTTTACACTTGGATACTTTTAAAATTTCTTGGTTATATTAACATTTCAACTAAATATTAGCTAAATTTAATAAAGCTCTATAACACTGTCTCTAATACATAAATGTAACACAGCAGGAGTAGAGCAGTATAATCCAACAGTAAAAGGTAGTCACTGGAAGGAGAGCTATGCACCAATCCCCTGTGATGACGCATAGAACCGGCCAGGCCTAGCACCTAATGTCCGACCCCGCCTTCTCGTGGTGCAGACTGTTAGTACCTTTCAAAAGAGATACTCTCTTGGGGAAGTGAATGGAAGAGGAGGGCTGCCAGATTAGTGTGGCCTACTTATCTGGACAACTATGGCTACTTTTTTTTTCTACCCTGCTGAAGAGTGGTCAACCACACAGGGTGCTGATGCTGACCATATAAACCCACTGGACTGGACAGATATATGGCTCTGAGCTTGATTATGGATCCTGATTTTGCTGCACTGGTGGGCTTCTGTGGAGGGAAAATCTTCCGCTGTGTTTTCTGTTTGTTTGTGGGTTGACAGCCCCAAGTGAATAGATTCACAGGATATGTTTATCAGCTTGTGGATAATCCTGAGCAGAGGTCATCACAGGCACCTGAACTCTCTGCTTCTATTGGCATCGTCAAATTCTACATTGGAGGAAGTCTTCCAGTGTAGATGGCTTCAGCCTTTAGTGGTGGGGGAACGGGTCTTTGCCCCATGTCTGCGATTAGGGGGCTGTTTGATATTGTCGGCATTCCCTCTCTCAATAAACATAGTTTCTTTAAACATCCCACTAACCATTTTCTCTCCATAGGTAGTTGGAATATGAGGACTCTGCACAGAGCTTTTTTTCTTGATGTCCTCACACAAGAATACCACCATTATAATTTAGATATTCTCGGCTTGCAAGAGACCAGATGGACAGATAAAGGTCAGATTCTTAAAAATAATCTTAAATTTCTCTTTTCAGGGAGGGACGACAATAAGCATCACCAAGGCATGGGTCTGCTTCTCAGCAGACACGCTAGTGATGCTCTTCTAGGATATGAGTGCATTAATGAAAGGTTTCTTACAGCAAAATTTCAGACAAGCATTAAAGACTTGAATGTTATCTGCTGTTATGCCCCCACTGAGGATGCCGATGAGGATGAGAAGGATAGGTTTTATGAACAACTTCAGGATATTTTGAATTCTGTCAAGAAAGGAGATATTACCCTTGTTCTTGGTGACTTCAATGCCAAAGTTGGAACTGACTCTGACCTTTGGGGAGGAGTAATAGGCCCTTTTGGTATTGGTAGCTGCAATGGAATGGGCAACGTCTCCTACAGGTAAGTAAACTCAATGGATTCAGAATAACTAACATTTATTACAAACACCGCGACATACATAAGTACACATGGGTTTCACCCGATGGGCTGCATAAGAATATGATTGATTATATATTAATTAACAGCAAATGGGCTAGTTCTGTTAGGAATACCAGGTCATATAGGGGAGCTGAAATTGGATCTGACCATTACCTTGTTAAAAGTGTCTTGCAACTTAAACTTAAAAAGTGTTGTGCTAGGGTTAAAAAATTTACTTTTAATACTGAAGCTCTGAAAGACCCAGTTATAGCCAAAGCTTACCATTATAGGTTACTTAGTCATTATGACAGTCATGGTATGCTTACTACTGAAGTTGAGGAAGAATGGGATCATTTTAAACAGGCTTTTTTGGACACTAACAGTACTCTTTTAGGAAAAAAGGAGCAGAAGAGGCAGAATTATCTGAGTGATAAGGCACTTGAGCTTATTTCGGAAAGAAAGAACTGCAGGAATGTTCTTAATCAATACCCTACAAATCCTAATAGAAAGCATTACAGAGAACTTAATAAACGTGTAAAAGATCAGTTAGCTGCTGATAAGAATCTTTGGCTTCATGGTTTGGCTGACAAAGCCGAGGAAGCAGTTAGACAGCACAATAGCAGAGAGCTGTAACAGATAGTTAATGTTTTGTGTGGTAGAAAACGAACAGGTATACAGGGACTGAAGGATAAACAAGGTAAGGTTATAGAAGGTGAGGATTCTATGATGGCTAGGTGGGCTGAGCATTTCAGTGATATTCTAAACAATGCGGTTAGTTCTATTCCCATTGTTTGCAATGATGATAGATGCATTGATGGCTTTAATGTTGGCCCTATAACACAATCTGAAGTTCTTTTGGCT
Organism: Ryuthela nishihirai; assembly: GCA_038380435.1. Classification (NCBI taxonomy): domain Eukaryota; kingdom Metazoa; phylum Arthropoda; class Arachnida; order Araneae; family Heptathelidae; genus Ryuthela; species Ryuthela nishihirai. The sequence goes on from JAWZYU010000017.1 coordinate 760,228, forward strand.
GTTTCTAAACTTAAACTTCATAAATCCCCAGGGGTAGATGAAATTACTACCGAAATGCTCAGAGCTGGGAATGTTTCGGTTACCACTTGGATTACTGAAATTCTGAATATCTTTTATGATAAAGGCATGGTTCCTAAGGATTTTACCAGAGCTATTGTTATCCCTATTTTCAAAAAAGGTGATCGCAGTTCTTGTGATAACTTTAGGGGTATCAGAACTACCCTCTGTTCCAGGTAAAGTTCTTTCCATGATTGTGCTTAATAGAATAAGAATCTGGTTGACAGTTAATTGCGTGATGAGCAATGTGGATTCAGAAGTGGTAGGGGATGTGTGGATCAGATATTTTCACTTAGGCAGATTCTTGAGAAATGGTTAGAGTTTCAGAAACCTTTGGTTGCTAGCTTTGTTGATTTCAAAAAGGCTTTCGACTCTGTTGATCGTCATAATTTGTGGTTGATTGTCAGATCATATGGTATACCTGACAAATTAGTTAACATAATGAAAGCTCTCTATAATAACACTGAGTTGTGTGTGAGAGTTGGTAAGGCTTGTAGCAATTGGTTTAGCATTACTTCTGGTGTTCCACAAGGGTGCATTTTGTCTCCTTTTCTCTTTAGTTTGGTTATTGATTGAATTATGCGAAATTCATTGCAAGGGAAAGATTATGTCCTTAAATGGTCTCGAGATACTAAAATTTCTGATTTAGACTATGCTGATGATTTAGCCCTTTTGGTAAATGATGTTGATGAGATGAACTCTTTCGCTCGAGCTGTTGATGAGACTGGTAGTAGAGTAGGTTTGATTATAAACAGAGAGAAAACTAAAGTGATGAAAATTAGTCAGGCAGGTTGTGATTCAGTTCATCTGAATGGTTGCAGTCTTGAGCAGGTATCACAGTTTAATTACCTTGGGAGTTATGTAACAAATACTGGTGATGTGCGGCATGAAATTAACAGACGAATAGGGATTGCTGCCGGGGGAGTATTCACCTAAAGACTAAAATTAGACTGTATAATAGTTTGGTTCTTTCTAGGGTTAGTTATGGTAATGAAACTTGGACGCTGTGTAAACAAGATAGCAGAAAACTAGATGCTTTTGATTCTAGATGCTAACGTAGTATCTTGGGTATTAGGTGGTTTAACTTTGTAACTAATGATGAGGTTAGGCAAAGGAGTCTGCAACCTCCTTTAAGCAGCATATTGTGCAGAGAGAGAGACTCCGTTGGTTTGGCCATGTTGCCCGTATGAATAATTATAGATTGGCGAATAGGGTTATGAACAGTGTGCCTAAAGGCTTCAGAAAGAAGGGGAGACCTAGGATGCGGTGGGCAGACAATGTCAAACAGGACCTTTTTAGAATTGGTGTGCAGTGGCCAGATGCAGTAGATGTAGCTCAGGATAGATTTGCTTGGAGAACTAAATTGCACTTTCTGGTTGGACCTCCATAGCCCATGGCTGCTTGAGGATGATGATGATGATGAATGGCAACAGTGGCATATCAGGATATATGGTAACAAGAATGTACAAGATGGATGCCAAAACAACATACAAGATGTAGTTGTATATATTTGGTACAGAAGGTATCATTGATTTAGAATGATACTGCCTATATCTATGGAATGAAATTCTTTAATAGAGATGATAACATTTGGGATTTGTAGGTCAAGGTAGACACCATGCAAGGCAAGTTGTTATTTTTTGATGTTTTTATGGTTCAGTGATTATTATCAGGTGCACAAGTTATTGTAGTGCTAACCAAAGATATTACCAAACAAAGTATTACCAAAAAAATTAGATGTTATAAAGTGTAAGTGCACAGAATTGTTCTAGGTCAGTGGTCTACATTACCTGACCTCTTTACCTAATTCTTTATTCGCACTACCAATTTTACAGAACTAGACTAGTAACTAGTCATTGGAGCTTACTTAGATATTAGGTAATGTATTATGATATATTTCATATTTCCTTTTACTGTGATATATGCTTATTTTCTTAACTTAATATTTAGTTAAAACAGGGTTTATTTATTACCATTTTTTTTTCTAGACGTATCTGCTCTGTTATGGTCCTAAATGCATTTTGTGGTCTTCTAGTTTGACCTCATCTTCGTTGTATCAAACTCAGAAGCTTTTTGGAGCAAGGACAGCACTCTGTCTTCAGTGAAACGAAAACATATAATGTTGCTTCATTGAAGATGAAGTGCTGCCCAGGCTCCAAAAGCTTCTGAATTTTCTCCTAAAAACTTTTAACATACAGATAGTTTGAAGGATATACTTGAAAATTTTATTACTCAATGACAGAATTTTAGGTTATTTTTAAAAATAACATGATATTTATCTCAGTGTATTTGCTTTATAAATATTAGTTATACTATTTTAGGAGCAAGTGATACATTATCAGATTAAAACTAAAATTATGCTTAACTTACATATGCTAACATGTAATAATAATTACTGTAATGAGTGAACAGATTTTATAATGAGTAAATTATTGTTAATATTCTCTAGCTAAAATATTATGTGAATTATACAGTTGATTGGATAGATATTGTATTTGTTTAGAAAATTTCATAAATTCAACTTGTTCTTTTTTGTTTCAAGATTTTTATAATTTTTTTTTAGAAAAATTATACTTTATGATATTTTTAGGTAAGAAGAGCAGACTTTAATAATGATCCATATGTAAGGGAGTTTGGTCTTTCCATCAGCAATACCATGATGGAAGTACGAGGAAGAATATTACCTCCACCAAAACTACAATACGGTGGAAGAGTAAGTGCTTTAATCATTAATTTTGGTTTCTTCGCATAAGATGTAAAGCAGTGGTCAAGTTTGAAAACAGTGTATATTTTATCAGTATAAAATATAAAGAGATTATATTTATTTAGTATAAAAAAATGTATTGCTGCTTAATGTAAATTAGTTTTAAAGAATAAATTATAGTTTTATGTACTATAATAATTCATTTTTATTTAATATTTTGAATAGGAATTTATGATACATTGATTACCAGCTGTAATTGTGTGAATTGAACCAATCTTGGTTGTTGACTATAAGTTTTAACTCTTAAATGCCCATAACGGCCAAAAATGGCTGAAATTTTGAAATGGACTCGTCCAAATAAAAAACACATTGTAAAGTGTTTTTATTATTGAAGTATTTTAAGTATTATAAATAGTGCTGTTCCTTTGTCTTTACCCTCTACTCTTTTCTAAAATTTCCTGGGTGTTTAAGGGTTATGTTGAGAGATTTCCATCAACATATTCAGTGATTTTCCACTTGAATATCTATGAATGAGGTTAGTTATTTTTATGTATCTAGTTAATGTAAAATAAAGAAATAAATCCGTATCAAATACATACATTATAGATAACACAAAATTTTGTATTTTTTAAGATTAACCCTTCCAGTGTCCGGCCTGATAAATAGGTTTCCATCCGAAGGCCAAGCTCTTTTCTCTCTATGCTCAGTCAAAAAAAACTTTAACTTTAGAACTTTTTTCGCCAAATAACTAATGAAAGGAATTATAGCATGTTATATGCCAATTAATCAGCATTTTATTCTAGATTTTCTGAAAGCATAATATTCAACAAAAAAAAACTACTGGTTTTATTTTAATAGGTCTTTTTTAGAGTCGTAGTAAAAAATGCATCTGGCAACCCAAATAAAAATTTATTTGAAAAAAAAAACTAAGACAAATAATTATAATGCACATGAATAGAATGGCTATATATTTCTGAATAGCAAAAAAATTAATTTTTTTGTTTCAAGTAAATATTTCTCCTGTTTTGTAATTTTTTCCTTGATACCATACTTTGAGAAAAGCCCAGGCTTTTAAACCAATTGTGCTGAGTCAGATAAATAAGTCAACTTTAGGATTTAAAAAAAAAAATACCAATCAACAGAAATAGGTCATGTTATATACCAAATTAAACAGAATTTAATTACGAATTTAATGAAAATAGGTAATTTAAACAAATTTACTAGCATATTGATTTTAATAAACCTTTTTTTTTTCCAATGTGATATGGTGAAAAAAAAAAAATCGTACTGTACAATTAAGGCTTCATTTTGGAAAACCTGATGGTAAAAATAGTTAAATCATATTTTAATTGAAAGGAAATTTCCTCCCAAATAATATATTCAACTTGAAATATAATTTTTATTTCTTTTAATGATTCAGTATTGTATATTTTAAACATGGCCAGTGTTCTTCAAAGTGACTTGGATTTTACACAATCACGGGATTTTTTGAACTGGGTATGAAATGGGGAGGAAAAAAACTTCCTTGGCTGCTTTTTTTTTACTAAATATTCTGAATTTTTTTTCTTTGGTTGTTGTAGTTTAGTGATCTTGGCTAAGTACAAAAAAGTTTGTGCACCAGCAAAAAAAAAAGTGTCTCATCATCGTCTGTGTGGCACAGCCCAAGTACTGTGGGAGTGGGGGGGGGGGGGGGGTTGCCTTTAAAATCATTCAATATAAGCATAAAAACTTGTAATTTAAAAAAAATATTTTTTTAGAGGGGGGGGGGTGAAACTTTCACAGTGAGTTTAGTGGCGGGTAAGCCTTCCCGAAACTGCCCTCCCACGTGACAGCTGATTTCCATAGCAAGGAAGTCTATTTTGCTTCCTTATCCAAGACATTCATTTTCAGAAAATGGTTCAAGCTTGAATTCTTTTACTAAAAAAAAAATTACATATAACCTAATGGAATGTTAAATAAAATATCCACAACAACTTTTAAGCCGGCCTCCAATGTAGCATAACTCAGAAAGATTGATAAATCAGCTGACCAAAAGATCGCTAATTTATGGAAATCTACAGAAATGAATTTGCTTCCATATCAAAGACCTCATTTATTTTCAGAAAGTGATACCAGATCAAAGTTTTACTGGAAAAGTAATAAATAATAAAATAAAAATTAACATATAGTCTAATGCAATGTTAAAATATCCACAGCAACAATTTGTATGCCATCCATACGATGTAGCATAACTGTGAAAAATTAATACTTATCAATCAACCAAAAGATCATTAATTTCCAAAAATAAATATACTGAAATCAAAACTAAGGCTTCAATATAAAAAAAGGAAATACTAACTTTACAAAGAGTATCAAATATGTTGGACCAAAACTGTAAAAAACACAGCACACGGAACAGGGATAGCATATGTCAGCCATCTGCCGACTTGTTTTACCTCAGTGAATAATTAAATGCAACTTCACCCAGAATTTCTAAGAAGGATGCTTTTACTTCCAGGTTCGATTTTAAGAGTGGGAAAGATGCATAGAATGCTGGAAAAAATGATAAAAATGATTTTGGAAATACTGAAATAAGTTTATGACAGAAAAGAGAGTGAAATGGCTAAATAGAAAGCTATAATAGTAGAATGCCTATAATGGTGGAAAAAGTTGAAATTCCAAAATTTTAAACAAATATTTCAGATGATGCATTTATGCTAGAAATTGAAAATTTTGATGATGGGATGTGAAGGTCATAAAGTTTTGGCAATAATGAGTTGACCCCTTACGCTCATGGGGTGGGTGGGAAATGCAAACTTTTTCTTAAATGATAATTGTTTATTTTTAGAGATAAATTAATAAAAGTTCTTTTTTAGGTTGACAGGTATTGATAAAAATTAAGATTTACACTTTCAGAAGCTCACAAAAGCTCTAATTGCACCCTCTAAGGTTAAAAAAATAGAAAATTTAAATTTTTCAAAACTAATATTGCAATTAATGTATTTATGGTAAAAGTTTGAAATTTTGGTGTTGGAATGTGTGAAGGTCATGAAGCTTTCATTGGCATCAATCAATGAATTAGCTTCTTATGCCCAGGATGGGTGGGAAACACAACTTTAAGTCTAGGGATAATTGGAAAACTCTGTTTTAGTTGGATTGATACTAATGAAATATAATTCACAATTTTCAAATCTTTAGGTAGATTTATTTTATATCATTAGATATCACTTAAATATGGAAATGTCAAAACTTTTAACAAATGTTGCAAGTGATCTTTTATGGTAGAATTTTGAAATTTTGGTACAGATTATCAAAAGATATTTCACTGACAGCAATATTATTCCCCATTTTCTCAGAGGAGTGTGAGAAAAGCAACTTTTTAAATTTAAAGAATAAAGAACAAATACTTTTTTTTATGTTTAAGTGCTAATAAAAACTATTATTTGCATCTTCCTATATCATCCACTAGTTTGAATTAAAACTTTTAAGGAGTGAAAAAGTATGTAAACGAAAAACTTCATTCTCTTTGAATGAAATTCTCATATGTGCCAAAAGCAATATTCATTCTTCTAGTTTAAATAATTTATATTTGCTTATTTTTGCATATTACAGTTAGCAATTTTGTTGTTTACTAGAAATAATAATTCTTTATAAAACTAAAATAGTGTAATTTGAGGCTAAGAAGCCATTTCAAGTACTTACTAGTTAAATTGATTTATATTATTCGAATGCATTAAACAGTAATTAATATTAAAGTGTGTAATAAGTAAGATATTTAGTTGTAGTAAGTAGTGATGGTAAAGGCAACATCAAACAAGTATGATGGCAATGATGGAACTAAATGGTTGGTGTCAATCACATCAATAAACATCATTAACTCATGGGCAAGTTCAAACTACTTAAACTTACTTAATTACATTATTTGAAACTGATCCACCTAGAAGAAGTGTGTGTATTATGGCTACACTACATTATGTCAGTAGAAGAGTAAACATTTGGTACGAACCACTTGTTGATAGGCTGAAACAAGCTTGAGCTTTAAGTCATTCAGGTGATGAATAGAGTTCTGAGCATGGAGGAATAACCCACCATACAATCTGTAATTAGTTGCAAAATTCAGTTATAGGACTGGTCAAATTATGCTAGTAATTGTTTATTCCTGATGCATTTTATTGGTAACAGATCTGGTGACCTAGAAGGAAAAAGACAGATTGCCATCTGCAAGAACAGTCTATCAGGTGATGTTAGGAGAGTGGTTATATTCTATTAATTGAAAAATGGTTCTTGGCATTCAATGGAGGAATCATGGAAGTACAGATTGGAGGTTGCTTTCTATGTAGTGCCAGACAGTTGAGTTTCATCAGTGAACACCAGAGGTTTATGACTGTTATAGAAAATACACCATTTCATCATGATACCAATATTGATGTACAGAAAGAATATTGCTCTTGAATGCAAGAAGAATGAGCTTTTTCTCCAACCCTGCTATGCATGCATTGTGACTCCTAAACAAAATAAGGATTCATCGCTGAATACTAAATGATGCTATTTTGTATATCAGTGCTCTCTTGGTACTACACTAAATGCTTTCAGCAGTTAGTGGCAGGCCAAAGAATCCAAGCCAGCTTTCGTTAATTCCAGTTAATGTTTTGAACTATTATTTTACATGATAGAGCTCAAGTTATAATTCCTTTAGTTTGGCTAGTAGTGATAAAAGTCCCTTATGATGATTAGTTGGTTTGTACTGTCATCCTTCTGTTCACTCCAGCTCCTGAGCATCAGTTCTGACTATGGTCAGTTTAGTTGCCAACACCTACCAGCTGTTCTTGCAGCTTGCACAAATGGTAGTCATGAATTATAATCACCTGCTTACAGAGTTACCTTATGTTATTGATTGCTCTGCCTTATAGAGGCTTGCTGTCTTACCTCTTTTGGAACACTAAATTATGTATAGGATTTTCTAATATATTCACTGGGCATTGCACATTTCTTCTAAAATGAATTATGGACATTTTACTTTTGTAAGCCATATAATAAACACATGGCTTTTGGAGCTGGTTCTGGTATTATTGTATTTTTGCACCACTTTTATTGGACAGCTGATCATTTGTCATATTGACATGTGATGTACCTGTATGTAAGATTTCAGTTGAATCATTTCACTCTTTCTAGATGGGGATATTTCAGTTTTATATTGTGTATATTGAAATAACTTGTGAGATATCTGCTGCTGGGATTGATAATTTTCATTTAGTGCAGTCATAAGTCATCATGCTTCTCTACTTTTTGGTATTGCATTTACCATTACCATCAATGCTGACTACTGTTATGGAACGTATTATTTATTCTGTAGGTGCAATATCATAAGTATGACATTCTAATAATAGTAACCACTTTTAACCTGCACCTTATGCATGTCGTGTCATTTTAGCCTCTACCATATCCACTTAAAGCCTTGCAATTAAAGTAGTGCAATTTTACAATGTTTTTAGAGAATCTCTTAATATTTACTCATTTCCACTGTGAATTTATCTGTTTTCATTCACATCCTTCTAGCTGTTCTTCTAATGTGTTAATATAGGCTATCAATTACAAGCACACCATTTCATTGAAATTACCCTAACAGAAGGTGTGGCTGAATATATCCCAGTCTTGTCATAAATGTAGATGATTGTAAGAGTGAGATAGTGTTGCAGATTCATACCAAAATCTGAATATTTAATGATAGAATGTGCATGTGAGATATGATCCCATTGATGGCAATGTAGTTAGTTATGCATTGTAGTGCTGAGCTGAAAAGGTGTATAATGCCTTCTGTGTAGTGCTTACCATGTGTGGAATAGCTGGTTTTGCAAATGGGTAACAATTCAGGCTAGTTGTGGTATGGTGGTAAAATTGCAGTTCCTACTTATTTGCACAAATAAGGTCCTTTGTTTAATAACAAGCAAATGCAGACAAGCACTAGATTTTGAACAATTTTGAGTATAGAGAAAAAATTGTCCAGAGCCAGGTGGGATATGTCAGGTGCCCTGACCTGTTATTAGATCTGCTTATATATATTATTATATTCCACCTGGCTTGAGAGAACTTTTCCTCTATACTCAGGATTGTTCACATCCTTTAGGTACATCCTTTAGGTACTGTGTTTACTTGATATTAAACATATCATTCTTATGCTTGATTAATTGTGACTGGCTAAAAAAAAACATGTTGAGTGATATTGGAGGTGTGACTGATCAAATGCATACAACTAGTTCTTCATAGATCAGAATCTTCAATTGCAGTCAAGGGTGCTTCTAGTGACTGACCCCTGGGGTGGGGGTGGCTCAGTCAGTACCACGCCAGGCTCATAATCTGCAGTTTCCAGGTTTGAGTCCCAGCTGGGCCAGCATTGAGATTTATTTCTGCAAAACTCCTCACTTTGCCCACAGTGTGGGACACTGATGAGCTTGGAAAGGCCACTGTCTGTCAGATGGGACATTAAACTGTGACCCCATGTGGAGAGCCATACCCTGTGCACGTTAAAGAACATGCTGGATGGCCTTGACAGGTGGCTACCATCCATCTCCCAGTAGCTGTTCTAGTGGGTCCCTTCCCCAAACCTTCTCTGAGCCTTTGGGGTTCTTGTGACCTGGCCATTTAGTCTATTATGTGCAAAAAAGTGCCACTCAGAGGTAAAACAACTCAACCCAATGACCGACCCCTTTATATAAAATTTAAAGCTATCAATAGAGGAGATCTCGATCGGCAGCTGGTAACTTAGTCAGAGCACCTGGCCTGTTATCAGGAGGTTGTGGGTTGACATCCCACCTTTCTGAAGAAAATTTTTTCTCTATATTCAAAGATATTTTCTGTATCTTTTTAAAGTTTTTGTATTCAGTACAGTTGATTTTATACATAAATACTTTGAAGTAAGTAATTTATTGTTGATATTTTTGAAATCTTTTTTTCACATAGTAATCTAAGATCTTATGTAGTAACTGTTTCATCATAATTGAGAACCTAAATATTGAAAGAAACTTTTATCTTTTGCACAGCACTGCTTAAGCGTGTATTGTATTCTCTTTTTTTAGGTGATGGTGAGAAACCATATTAGTACTTCTGTAAAGTGTTCTTCAAAGCTAAGTTATTTATATTGATGATTATATAATTAATAAAATTTATGTTACCTTTTAAAATTAAATTTATTTACAACATTTATGCTGTTAAATAAACATTCTAAAAGGCAATTTATCAGTCTGGAAAATGCTCTGTAATACAAAACATTCAACAATGCAGCAGATACTGCTAATGATTTTTGCTTGTTGTTGCTAATTTAGTGAACAGATTTGATGGTAATATTTGGACTCTTATCCATAATACTAAATTGGTGATGCCAGTCTTTTGTTTTAAAAGTAAATAAAATACCTCCTCAAGCAGCTGCTTGCCACAGTGATATGGCAGGAGCTGTCAGTTTATATGCCACAGTAGAAGGTCTGAGAGGATGACAGGACCTCAGCAGAAAACTAAATGAACATGGGCTCGAACCCAGGTCCCTTAGATCAGTAGCCAGGCACATTAACCACTCGGCCTAGATAAAAAATTGAGTAGTGCTGTTTTCACTAGATGCCGACTGTTTGCGAACCTTGATGACATAGATGGTTCCAATAAATGCACTTTCATCAGATGTTGTTTCTGTTATGCCACTCCACATCCATCCTCTTTCTAGACAAAAACATTTTTCTTTAAAAAACTTTTCCACCAAATCTAATTGGTTTAAATTTGCCAGTCAGGTATGGGTCAAGTCTGGCTTGCTTCTGTCTGGCTTCATGGCTGATGTGGTAATGCACAATCAGCCATCTTTGTATATCAGATATATAAATGATATACTAAATTTTTGGAAACATGGTACAACTGAATTACAGCAATTAATAGATTGTTGGTAAAATATTATTAAAGCACTATTAATTGTTGTAATTCAGTTCTGTGTTCCTGTAATTAACCCATGAAATATATTAAATGGTAAATTACCATATCTAGGTATTCTAATTGAAAAGAAATGAAATGGATGCTTAACAACAGTACACAGAAAACCAATAAACATTCCTAATGTAATTCCAGTAAAGTCATTGGATCCATATAAATATGACTGCAGCTTTTACTTCATACTTTTATAGAGCTTTAAGATATTGTTCACCTCTTCATTATTAAATTCTGAAAATCAAATATATTTCTGGTACAGCAGAAAATGCAGGTTATCAGATAGATCAAATAAATAAAAATTTTGAATGGGTTAAATTTAAATTAAATCGAAACTCACAACCCTCCTGCCCAAAATAACCTCTCACTTCCTAATAGTACTAATTATACAATTACCTTTCCATATCTAAATGTAAAGCAAATATAATACATAGTGTCATTAAATTTTCAAGCTGTACGATATTCAAGTATCCATAACTATTGCTTATAATGTAAAATGGTTATTAATGATGGATCAAAGTATCCTGTCTGGAGCAATCTATAAGATGAAATTAAATGACTCCCATAATAGTTTAATAGTAAGGATAATTATATCAGTCAGACATATAGAAACCTGGATATCAGAGTAAAAGAACACTTGCATTGATGTGTTCTTTTACTCTGACATCTTGCTCGCTTATGATGTCATCTTTGGCATTTTTCTTGTGAAAGATCACTAAATTAGTGACAACAAGCATAAATATTTAGTAGCATCCATTACATTATTTAATGAATTGTATTACAAAGCATTTTCCAGACTGATAAATTGTCTTTTAGAATGATTATTTAATAGTGCAATTGTTGTAATTAAATTTAATTTTAAGCGCTGTGAGTTTTTTTATATGTTATCTATGAAACTATATCTTAAGTTTAACTTTATGTATCCTGTTGTGCAAAAGGTAAGAGTAGCTTTCAATATTAATGTTCCCAATAAAAGTGAATAGGAATAATTCATTATATTATTATGCTAAGGAAAAAGATTTCAAGTTATGAATGATGTCAACAGCAAATTGTATCTTTATACAATCTCTATTTACATTTATTAGTACTATTTTGAGTAAATTTGTGTAAAAAATATATTTGTTTAAATGCACTCTCAATAGTACTTGCCATTAGATGTTTTTATATCAACAGAAATTTGTTTTCTAAACACTGTGCGATATTTTACCAAATGCATAAGGTTTGTTTTAAGTGGTATCACTTTATTTTGCAGACAAAACAGCAAGCAATTCCTAATCAAGGTGTATGGGACATGAGAGGCAAACAATTCCATACTGGAGTAGAGATAAGAGTGTGGGCCATTGCTTGTTTTGCACCGCAACGCACATGTAGAGAAGATGCCCTTAGGTGAATGCTCTTATCAAACTTGTATTATATTAATTTACAAGTATTGCCAACAGTTATTTTCACTTTACAGATCAGCTTCAAAAAATGTAATATGATTAATTTGAACTGATAATTGTGGTTAAAAATATTTAATTCGTGTTATGCTGTAATAGTATTAATAGCTGCTGAGCAACATTATTCTATATTTAGCTTATCACTGTTTACAAAGTCAAGCCATGAGTATTTTCACCATGGTATAATATCACTTAAGGATACTTTTAATCCTTGTGAAAAGTTTCCAAGTAAATAGGTGGAAAATATTACCATTTCAGATGTCTTCAAAACTTCTTATTGCTGGCTCAGCTGGTCATGCTGTTATTCTTACGTTCTTGCAAGGGCCCTGTGTCAAGGATCTTAATTTGGTTGTCAATGGTCTTCTCTTACTGGCAGCGTTGCTAATAGGTAACACTGATGTTTATCACTTGATATTTTGATACCGGATACCAGTCCAAGTTTTTAACTAAGTAGACACTGTCCATAAGGTCATTTATCACTAACCAATACTGATTGTATTGATTGCATTCCTTACGACTCATATTGCAGAACTCGATTGCTCAAAAAGCCTCAACTTACAATTAAACATCTTAAAAAAGCATTTAATAAACCAAGTCTTAACTTAAAAACATTAAAATTCAGATGTAACATTGCAATTTAAAAGACTGACCACCCTCTCCATGTGGCTACATGTTTTTCTCCGACACTGGGGGGCTTTATCTGGCACTATACCCCCTGATGTTACAGCTTTAAATGAGAATCTCCCTCTATCGGTGGTTTGGGTTTTCACTGTGCTGCTTGCACAGCAGAAGGTTTCACGCTGCTGGAAGGGATGGGATTTTGCTGTTACAGAGTTGATCTTTGTATAAATTAATCATGTTTTCCATTTACTGCAATTGGTATTTATTTGGAGGTGCAGCAATATCTTTATATGCTAAGTTCTCTGTTTGCAAATGATTTTCGAGAATTGTTTGCGTATTAGTTTTTTTTTATTTTTTATATCCTGTTGTTCTAATAAGTGCTGTTCATATGTTCTATATATTTTTCCTATATATTGATCCCCCCCCCCCAATTTATTTTCGGCATCAGGTATCTCAGCATTTTAGACCCCTCCCATTGGAATAAGTTTATCTCTATCATTAATTAAATTTTTAATTCTGCTAGTTACCATGTGTGACATTTTTAATTCATATTTACTTATTGTATTTTTCATAGTTTTAGATATACCTGGGAAACTGTGTGTATATTCCAGGTATATCTAAAACTATTGAAAACACAATAGGTAAATACGAATTAAAAATGCCACACATGATTAACTAACACAATTAAAAATTTTATTATTATTATTATTGATAGAGACAAACTTATCCCAACGGGAGAGGTCTATAATGTCGAGATACCCAGCGGTGAAAATAAATTGGGGGGAAAAATCAATATATAGGAAAAACATATAGAATATATGAACGGTGCTTATTAGAACATCAACAGGATATAAAAAATAAAAAATCTAATACAGCTTTATCGCAAAAAATTCTTGAAAATCATTTGCAAATAGATAATTTAACATACACCACAGGAAATAAAAAATGCAACACTTGCAAGAAGTTATGCAAATGTGATGAAATCTAGAGAGGCAGTAGTATATGGAAATGCATCGAAATGATTAGGTTTACAGGATGATTGAAACAATTGAACAGGCGTGAGCTGACATTACAGGTGTGGAGCAGTCAAACACAGATAAAGGCAACCAAAACTCCTTGGTTGACAAAACGTGGAAATTGTTCTAAACTGCTAAAGCTGCCCTTACGCAGTTGGGGCCTCAAAGTCTGTTAACAGTTGTTACAACAGTTAACAGACTAAGTGTGGAAGAATCATCCATTGGCCTTAGAGAAGTTGGTTTGTTGTACCAAGATAAGTAGCCAAGCATGCTAACCACTCAGCCATGGGACGGCTGAAAATACTTGGCTTGACTATGTAAATAGTGATAAGCTAAATGTAGAATAATGTTGCTTAAGAGCTATTAATATTATTGCAGCATAATTGTGAATTAAATATTTTTAAACAATTTTCTGTGTAGTTCAAATTAATGTGAATTGTGGTTTGTGGAATATGCCCTCAGCATGGACTACTGCAGTGGGTTTTGTATTTTGAAAACACTATCAGATAAAGGGATTCAAAGTATCTTTGTATCATATAATTGATTTAGTCATCAATCAAGATGAACAGTAATATGTCACTGGGAACAAGATATTAAAGAAATATAATGGTGCTAATGTGAGTAAGAAAAAAATGTAGTGGCAATATGTTGGCAAAGGTATTTAAATATATTCATCAAAATATAGCATAAAGAGGGATGAAAGCAGTAGACAAATATTTAGCACACAAAATTGTAAATTAAATTTTTGACGAAAACTAGAATTAGTACACAAAGCTTTGAATGATTGCTATATTTGCTCTAGATAATTGGTTGAATGTTCGATATGGCTATCTGTTTAGCAAAAGCAAGCTGACTATTGCTGAGGTTGAAGGAGAATAGATGTGCTTAGATGATGCTGAACCTATTCAGCACTAATTAATGACTTGTGCAGATAGGTAATTGGTCTTCATTAAGGGCTTGCCAATCAGTATATTGTTGATTGATAGATTCCATTAGGTTTCACTGACTGTAGCTAAAGATGCTACTGGAAGGGGTGTTGGAAAAAATGTTTACCATTTGGAGGAGAAGGTAAAAGTTATTGAAATACAAAAGATAATAAAAAATTTTGTATAAAACTGATGAAATACTTTGGTAAAGCTCAAATGACAAACTTCAAATTCAAGAAGGATGAATAGAAGAGATGCAAGTAAGCAGTGCTACAAAACGAAATGAAAAAGTTGCATTGGACAGGTTTGTTAGTACTAGATTTAAAAATGTTTTTCATGCATCATTACCTCAAGGTACTTGAGGACAATGGCAGAATAGTGGCCAAAAAAATTAAAGAAGCTTAATTTCATTGCCAAACAAAATTTTGGATTATATGTTTTACTTCTGTGTGCAGTGAATAGGCTGGTACAATCAGACACTTGTGGAATGCTGGAAATAATTTTTTTGTCTCTTATTGAGTTATATGAACCAAGAAAGTGCTAGTTGCAATTAAATGTTAGTGATTATTCCATTGAGCAGTGTAAAAACAAAAACCCTATATATTAAAGGGGAAATGTGCACTGTTAAATATTCTGTAGGAGTTCAACTGTTTTCCATCTGTGGTTTCTATGTTGAGGAAAGCTGAAATGGAAATTTCCTGTTTTTTAAAATGAAAGCTAAAAAATAAATGGAGAAAAAAAAACTTGTGTTTAAAATGAAGGCTTTTAGTGCATATAAAGGTCATTTTACCTTTATTAACTCACAGTAAAAAATATAAAATTTATTTTGATTGGGAAAGTTTTTATGGGGTTTTTTTTGAGTTATTAGTTTATGGTGAAATTTTTAGTATCTGTTACATAGTTAAGAAAACAAATTGACAAGAAATAGAAAAATAATTGGGGAAACATGTTTTACTTTGTTATTAAGTAGGCTTAATAATAAAATGGTCTTATTTAAATATAACATTAACCATTTGCTAAAAAAAGGGGAAATAAGTGGAAAGGTATTTTCCATTTATTGTATGGAACATTATTATTGAAAACACTGAAAAGAAGAGGCATTTGAAGATTTAAATGTTATCAGTTGTTACACCTACACTGAAGACTGATGTGAATGAAAAAGGTAGATTTTATGGACAATATTTTAAATTTTGTCAAGGAGATATTGCCCTTTGCTCAGAGTGACCAATGCAAAGTGGATGTTGACTCTGACTAAGCAGAATGGTACGTTCTTTTGATATCAGTAGTTGCAATAGCAACCAGGTTAGTAAAATAAATGGTTTGGAAGTAGCTAATATACAAGTGCTGAGATATTTTTAAATACACCTGGTTTTCATCTGATGAGTTGCATAGGAATATGATTATGCATTAACATCAAAAACTCTGTTAGGAACACCAGTTCACACAGAATCACACCACAGAATGCATGTAAAATGTAAAGTTCAGTTTCACTATTTACCCATTCTTGATGTTTCAAGGTGAATTGTTTACATAACACTCAAATTTATGTTGTGTTGTTAACACTAGATAGCTTGCAGATGTGACCAAACTCTTAGACTGTCAAGTTCACTAAAAAAACCTTGGGAAGTTGACCCCTCAGCAGAGTAGAAAATAAAAAAGTGTCCATAAAAGTCCAAATCAATAGGCCACATTGATCTTGCATCCTTTCCCTTCAGGACCCTTCCAGAAGAGAATATTTCTTTTGAAAGACTAAAGGTCTGCACCACAAGAAGCAAGGTCAGATTTTACGTGCTAGCCTGACTGATTCTGTACAATTTATTTTTATTATTTGTATCTGGTATAGCTTTGTAAATGATTTGGGTGAAGGAGTTAACCATTTTTAAACAGCATCACGTGCAGAGAGAGAATGAGTTAGTTTGGCCACATTGACTGCATTAAGCACTGTAGATTGTAAATAGAGTTATTAACAGTGTTCCTGAAGGCCTCAGATAAAATGTGGATACCTAGGATGTGGCAGGCAAGTGATGTCAAAAAAGATCTTATTAGAATTGGCCAAATGCTGTAGCTCAAGGTACCTGTGTTTGGGGACTAATTATAGTCTGGTTACTTCTGTAGCCCATGGCAGCTTGAGGATTATTATTTACTATTAACACAAGTACACTCATTGATTTTAAATCCTTTTCAATTTTTGGATGTCTGTTTTTTTTTTGTATTAAGTTTAACTTGTTCACAGTTAGGTTTCTTACTATGCATTTGGCCAATTTAAATGGTGAAGAAAGATGCAACACAACTATAGTCAGGTGTGACTGCACAGTAAAACAGACTTCACAACTTGAGTTGGGCATGACTGTGAAGGGGTTGAATAATAATTCCCTATGTGAATTTTTTTAAAATTTCTTACATGACTAAGAACAGGAAGCTAATAAACATGGAGATGCAGTTTATTAAGTACACCACCCCTCGTCACATAAATGGTTCATTCTAACACATAATACACCATATGACTGTGTAGTGTGGTATAAATCAGACAGAGTAGCTCTTTGAGCTTCAGTTAGAGTTGGGTTGAGCACCAGAATGAGCAAAATGAGTGACCTGAGCAACTTTGAATGTGGTATGATAGTTGGTGCTAAGGTGCCATTTCTAGCATCTCCCAAATGACCATCCACTGTGTATTTCATGCACAACCATTTCAAGGGTTTACCAAGAATGGTGCAAAAACAAAAAAAACTACCAATGATCGGTGATCCTGTGGGCAAAAACAGCTTGGGGATCAGAGGAGTCAGAGGCGACTGATGAGAATTATGCAAGTGAACAGATGGGTCACTACCAGGTAAATCCCAGCAGAATTAAACATTGGTGTGCAGAGGGTTATCTCTGAATCTGTGCTTACATAATGGGAATGTCTGCTGATTTCAAGATGTGAAACGGCAGCAGTGCTAGTTACATTTTCTCCACTGTGGTGCTGGCGATCCACTGTTTTGCTTGCTACTTGCTTCATAGCAGTATAGGTTATTATGCTGTTTACTGCTAGTTTCAAAATTGGGTCTGATACAGATTTGCTCATATGTAATTGGCTATTGATCTAAGGGACCTGGGTGAGGCATGGATGTATGTGTTGTTTTTCTGCTGAGTTCCTGCAATCCTCTCAGATCTACTATGGCATATAAATTGACAAGCTCCTGTCAGATTCTGTGGCAAGCAGCTGCTTGAGGGGTATTTTTTTTTAATCTAATTTATTTACTGTTCTGTATACTTTCTGCCATCTTTAACTAGAAGTCTTTAACGATGATGCAGTATTGTGTGATGTTTTGCAGAAGTGAAACTTATGAAACAAAACTTAGTTTCTATCGAATCTCTTGCAAACTGGATCTGCAAGACAGGTGGCTACAGTAATATGTTGGCAATGTAATGTTGACATGAATAATTGGGAAAAAAATTCAGAGATCACTTTTCAATAAATAACATTTTGGAATCACAGAAATTGTAAGCAAGGGAAAGTTATTCCCATTAGGTCAAAATGATTAATATTTTTACAATATACAGAACTGAGTTACACTGCCCTAACAAAATATTTGAGAATTTTTGTGTTATGTGAATGAGAATCTAACTTCAAAGCTTTATAACTTCTAAAATATTCATTTAATGAAAAAATGTTACTGAAAATAAATTAAAGATCATAATCTTATCTATTTAAATTTTGATTTTCGACAGCATTCGTCTAGTATTTAAGGAATTATGGAAGCTAGAATATTTTACAACAGTAATGGGTCAAGAATTTACTTAGATATTAATTAAAACTTAAATAATAAGTATTTTTTCATCATTTAATAAAATATAAATTTTAAAAGTTGCATAATGATTATTTCGAGGTTAGATAATTATGAATGATTTTTTTTAAAACAAGATAATTTATTGTTAAATATTCCAGTTTCCATAACTTTTTAAATACTGAATGAATATTGATGATAAATCAATTGAAATTTAAATAAATTTGATTATCTTTAACTTCAGTCACAGTTTTTATTAAATGCATCCAGTGCTTATATGTAAAATCTGAGTTTGTGTTTATCGACCACCTAGATATCAGCAGCATCCTGACAAGGTAGACAAGTACCCTTTTGCACACACGAACAGCTCGAAAAGAAGCTAGCACTGACAGGTCTACAATTACCAGTCTACAGTCTTTATATTCATCACATTTCTCTGTTAAATGCATATTTTAAATGTTATAGAGCTGAGATGGCCAAACAGTCGATCGCGATCGACAGTTTGGTTGATCATGTAGCTGCCAGTTTTAGGTGGAAAAGATTGTATTTTAATTTAAGTAACAATGTCGCATTAATATGTTTGATGCTAAATTGTTATTTTAAGCTTAGCTGGTCAAGCATTGTTAAATCATTATTATAACTTATTTACTATGGTCGATCGTAAAAGATTTTCTGTCTTAAAAGTCAATTGCAGAGTCCAAAAGTTTGGCCCTCCCTGTTGTAGAGCTTCGTAATTAGATTCCTGTTGAAATAACATGGAAAGATAATGCCATAGCTTTCTTTGAGCATAATATTGTTATTGCCAATTTAAAATTTTTCACTAATTAAAATAATGTGTTACTTTAAACAAAATAGTGCTATAGTAGTAGAAATATCGCTCATTTTCTTCGGACAGTCTTGTCCCCCCCCCAATCTCTTCTTAAATCAGTCTTGTGTATGACTAATGAAATGTGGAAGTTTATAACAGTTTGTCAGCCTTTTGAACTGCAGAAATATGTGTATGAACCGGGCAGATTAATCAAGTGGGAGACTTGGAGCCAAGTTCTAAATGGGTGCCCTGGAACAAAGTTCTAAATGGAAGCCTTAGAGCTATTCTAAATGGAGCCCCTCTATCCTTCTGAACTGAAAAATAATAAAAATTGAACTATTTTATGTAAAATCTCGATTGATGTAATAAAAAAATAACATTAAAACAAGCTAAAAAACAGGAGGGACTGTAGGTTGGGAGAAGTAATTGAAATAAAAAAGCTAATATATAAAGAGTCAGTTCTGTACTGCAGCATAAACTTTATGCCTATTTCACTTAAAAACTATTACTTTTAATCATTAATTTTTTTAGCAAGTTTTTCCTTTCATGCTTAATTAAATAATTGCTTAAATCTATTGCTTATGCATTTCCCTTAACAATAAGCTCTATTGCAATAGTAATTAAAATTATTAAATTAAGTAAAAAATTGCTTTGAAAAAATTAAAATTTTTTTCTTTGCAGAATTACAGTTAAATAATATTATTGGGTAAAAATAATATTATTGGGTAAACACTTGAAAATTTCGGATTTTAATGGATAATAATTTTCAAATATAACACAATTATTTTTAAACATGTTTTTCATTATGGAGAGTTTAAATCATTATTCCCATTGTATCTTAAAGAAAGATTCTAGTTTATTATATTTGATTAACCATTTGTCTGATTCTTTACCATATGACTTCGACCAGATCACTATATACTTACCATTAGTGTAGGCTAGCTTATTGCAGAATGGTGCTGCCCTCATGTGGCAAGTTTTGAAGCTTCCTATGTGCACTTGTTAACATTGAGATTTGTGGAAATAAGTAGGCATTTCCACTACATAGACATCACTCCGAACACACCACGTATTGGACTTTGTCTCGAATGGGGTGCAACAGCTGCAGACCATGTCAAGTGCTGATATTGTCAGTGACTAACATGAAAGCACATCTCCAGTGGACGCAGAGTGTTGATGCTGGACTGTTGAGGACTGCAAAAAGGTAGCCTGGTCGGAAGAATCAAGGTTCCTTTTGCATCATGCTGATGGAAGGATCAGAATTTAGTGCAAGATACATGAGGCCATGGAGCTATCTTGTCTGGTGTCAACAGTACAGGCTGGTGGTGGCAGTGTGATGGTGTGTGGAATATTTTCCTGACACAAATTAGGCCCCCTGATACCCATTGAAGAACAATTGAATGCCATGGCATATTTGAACATTGTTTCTGACCAAGTTCATCCCTTCATGACTACAGTTTATCCTCATGCAGATGGACATGTTCAGCATCATAATGCACCTTCTCACAAGGCATGTATAGTCACCGAATGGTTCAAAAAACCTGCCAACGAGTATTCCTTGTGTCATTGTCCTGCATAGTTCACAGATCTGAACCCTATCAAGCATCTTTGAGATGAGGTGGTAAGGGCTATTCACACGAGATTGTTCTGCTGTTCAATTCACAGTAACTGTGAAATGCAATAATTTTCACATGTTACAACATTCCTGCACAATGCATCCAGCATCTTGTAAGTTCCGTGACCATCTTCCATGTCCCACTGATAAATTGACCCGCTTTGCCCATACTGTCTATATATATTCTGCATCAGTCAGTTATGTCACTGCTATGTGCTGTGTTCACTTGTGGAGATGGTGGTCATAATGATCTGGTCCATGACTACATATATTTCTGCAGTGCTGGCTCTATGGAGAGGACAGAGGGTGATTACAGGGCCATGATTACAATGGCAATTATGGGGGGGGGGGGACTGAATTATGGATTTGGAACACAGTTTCATGTTCACAACCTTGCAAATTGTGAACATGAAACTGTGTTCCAAATTCAGTTTTTACTTAAGGCCTTCAAAAATACCATGCTGGCTTACATGTAACAACTTGCCTTGCATGGCATTTACCTTTATCCACAAACCTCATATCATGTATCTCTCATAAGGAATATTGTTCTATAGAGATACAGAAATAACATAGAATGAATAAGGAGATATCTCTGTACCTGAAATGTGCCATTTTGGCATCACTGCCATTATTACCATTAATGTTAGTTCATACTGCTTTATTTCTGTTATGTTTTACTTATTTATCATACACAGTGTTAAAAATAAATACCCCTCTCAAGCAGCTGCTTGCCACATAGGTCTAACAGTAGCCTTTCAATTTATACGCCACAGTAGAAGGTCTGAGAAGATGACAGAACCTCAGCAGAAAAAATCACAAATGTCCATGTCTTACCCAGGGCTCGAACCCAGGTCCCTTAGATCAGTAGCCAAGTACACTAACCACTCAGCCACGGGATGGCATAGTTTTATTAAATTTCTTATAAAACTTGTACACTATAGCATCTTATGACATCTCTCTGTTTTGTGATTTTGAGGAAAACAGGTATAAATATTTTTCTCATTTGTAACATTTAGTACTGTGAAAAATCCTAGAAGCTACTTTTAAGTTTTTGCAGGCTTTCTCATACAAGGACATGCCCTATGTAGATTGAAGGCAGGTTTTACTGACCACTACTTTAGAGTTAAAGTGATACTTCAAAATTGTGTGTTAATATTTACATTAAGTGATTATCATCCATTTTTTAAGAAGAATGTATGTACTTATAAGTGACAGTCATAATATATAATCTTATTAAGAAAGTATGTGGGATTGCCACTTAGCTCAACTGGGAAGAGTAAGTTATACACTGCCCTGGAGATCCTGAGTTTTTTTTTATGCATGCTGATTTATTGTGAGCTAAAATTTAAAATTGTGTTTATAGTAGCAACTTATTTGTTGTATATAGCAAACAAATTTTATTTCATACTACCATGTATATAAAATATGACCCATTTTGTTTAGAAATTTTACACAGCAACTTCAGAAGATAAGTAATGATGCAGGAATGCCTATTATTGGACAACCTTGTTTTTGCAAATATGCTACTGGAGCTGAGCAGGTGGAGCCAATGTTTCGCTACCTCAAATCAACATTCCAAGGTCTACAGCTAGTCGTTGTTGTTCTACCTGGAAAAACTCCTGTATATGGTATGTAAAAAATACTTTTACTGTAATTGCTGCACAATTAAACGAAAATGTACCATGCCATTTAAAGGAAGAGTATTATTACTGAAAATAATTTTTGCCGATACATTTTTAAAGAAAAAACACAAAACAGCCCCTGATTTATATTTTTATTTTTTATGCAGTATCAGGCTGGTACAAGAGCATATAACTGAAATTAATGCTTTCATTCATGCTTAATAGCAGTTTTATTAATGCTGGTTTATACTTAGTACTTAGCTTAAGGAGACTGGATATGCAGAAATACCAGATTTTAACATGAAAAGTTTTTGGGACACTAGTTTTTCCAGTGTTTCATTTTTGTTTTGTCATGTCTCATTGTCATTGCTTAATAGAAAAATTAGAGTTAAAAATACTCATTTCAGAAAACAGAATTTCTTTGCTTGGCAGTGTATTAATAAAAACATACTCAACCATTGTTTTATTTGTATTGGCTTTAGTGGAAAGGAATATATTCATAAAAAAATTTTGTATTTAAAAGAAAATGAATTTGTACGGTTATGAAACTAGTTACTGCACATTACTGATAGTTACTAAAAGCATATTTAAAAATTGAACTGGATGCAGCAGCAACTAATGACTTGAAAAATAATGTAAACCAAAGTGTGTCAAGTAAAAACATACCTATATTCCAGGGTATATTTTTTTCCAGTGTCCACAATGTCTGTATACATTCACACAATTTCTGTACAACAACAACAAAAAAAAAAAATCGATTTTCTAAAAATAAAAATTGCTGTTGTAATTTATATTAATATATCTTATAAAATATATATAATTCAGGTTTGAAAAATAATATTTTATTTTTTAATTTGATGCATATTTTATTAAACTACAATATAAATTATTTTATAAAGCCATCTGATTGCCATTTCTTTGAAGCACTAAATGGTATTGCCAATTTGCTTGTTAATGTTCCTATTTGCTAAAGCAACCTTCTGATTTAAGCTGACAAGTTTGAACTATTATCAACAAAATTTTCCTTAAAATTTCAAAAATCTAAAAATTAAAAAAAAACTGCTATTTTTAAAAATTGTAGATTTTGGAAATAATTATAAAGTACACACCACCATTTTTTTTTCCATTTCACTCTCTTTTCTGTCATAAACTTATTTCAGCATTCCGAAAATTATTTTTATCATTTTCCCCAGCATTCTATGCATCTTTCCCACTCTTAAAATTGAAACTGGAAGTAAACGCATCCTTCTTAGAAATTCTGGCTGAAGTTGCATTTAATTAATTATGCTTCAGTGTGGGAAACAAGTCGGCAGATGGCTGACATATGCTATCCCTGTTCCGTGTGCTATAAGTGTTTTATATGTATTGTAATCATTTCTGTTTATTATTTATTTTTTAAATAAATTTTTATTTGCATTGCCAGATGCATTTTTTTACTACTGACTTTAAAAAAGTCATATTAAAGGAATTCATATTTTTTTTTTTGTTAAATACTTTATTTTCAGAAAATCTGTAATTAAATGCTGATTAATTTGGCATACAACATGTCATAATCCTTTCATTAGTTATTGGCAAAAAAGTTCTAAAGTTTTTGGCTGAGCATAGGGAGAAAATAGCTTAGCCTCTGGATGGAAACCAGTTTTTCAGGCTGGACACTGGAAGGGTTAATCATTTTGTAGTTTCGATTCTATTGGAATCATGCTCTACATTGGAGTATTTATAATTCTGTTTTAATTTGTGAATCCATAAACCTGAAAGTAGATGCCTCTTTTTGTCCTATTAGCCAGGTGCATTTTAGTTTTCAAGCAGTAACTTGACTGAAAGCTAAGTTCTTTAATGAAATATTTTGATATAAATACCCATTTTTTAAACTTTTTAGATTTTTCATAATTATGCTCTTTATTTCTTGATAAATACACAAATACTTTATATTTTGGCTAAAATATAAATTAAAATTATTAAGAAATTGACACATTTTAATTTTATATACATTTTTAGTACCTAATATTGGCTTCTGCATCCATAACTGATGAAAACATATCAAGATTGCTCCTCTGCAAAAATGAGGTGCTGTGGAAAAAGTAGCTGAAATGTGGTGTAAACACAACCAACTTAAGCACATGCAATATGGTCTAAAGCAGTATTTCCCAGTCTATGAGTCATGATGCCTATGAAGGTGGTTTGCAGGCATTATAAGCAAATTCAAAAATAATTATTGTTCTATTTTTACTTCTACTATTTTTAAGTAATAATAGTAACATAATTATAATACAGTACTAGATATAATAAAGTAATAATGCTGTAATCATTGTTAGCAATATTCTTTGTAATAGCATTCTTAATTTCTTCGGAATAGCTATAGTCAAATATGCTAAATGGTGTGAGACAAAACCTCATGAAATTTGACCCCTTATGGTCTAATGAAAAATTTTAAATGTGTGACATAGTTTTACAATTTTGACAACAATTTTATATTAAATTGTTTCATGAATTCTTTAGTAATGCTTATTTGAAGTTAAAACACACAACCCTGACAACATCTGAAGACCATGGGTCCAAAATTCATGTGATAATAAATCTGGGTCACCATACGAACTAATTTTGGAGATCTCCATACGTAAAATGTTTGAAAACTGGTCTAAGGCAGAGGGTGATCTTCCTCCTCCCCTCTCTACTGCAGCTATGATGCAGGAATTCGTTTGTGGCAATGCAAAAATGCACGTGAACTTGCTAAAACACCAAGGTGTGCAAACTTAAGGGTTGAAAAGTTTTCAATATTTTTTCAAATGTGTAAAAAAAATTAGTATTTTATAGATTTTCTGGTCATATTCAATTTTAACAACTCTTTTTAGCAAGTTTTGAATTTATGGATGGCCAGCAGTCCTGATCATATGGCCATATCATCAATGAGCTTGGAGTTTCAGTAAGTAACAGGATTGATGATTGACTGTTTAATGAGCCATGATTTCATCATCAAATGTTAACTAAGGGAAGATGATGGAAGTGAAGACTATGAGGAAAGATTGGTGATAGTGCTCTGAATAGATACGTATTACAAAGAACAGATACAAAATACGTGACTGAGAGAATTCTTAAAAAATAACATCAGAAGATAGAAATCAAGTAACAGTTACAAAAAAAAAAAATCAAAAACATCTTAATAAACATTTAGGAATCTACAAAAGGAAATTTAATGGATAATATTGCAGCAACCTTTGCATTGATTGAAGCCAAAAATAAATGAAGATGATAGAAATGAAACTTTATCCTAATTTAACATTTTAATTGCATTAGCATTATTTTCTTTCTTTTTTATTGAGTAAGATAGTAAAATGTTTGATTAGAATATATATAAATACCCCCCAAAAAAGTGACCTTACATGTGTAATCTGGAAATGCTTAAAATGTGATTTATTCTTTGTTATCCATGACAAACAACTGCTTGAAGGGTAATTGTTATTTAAAACATTTTATGTATAGTTATTATTTATATTTATATATAATTATTTATTATATAATTATAAATTATTTAAGCCCTTAAATTAAGTAAATACCATAAAAATTAAAATATAGAACCTCTTCCCAGGATCGTATTTTAAAAGGGTCTGTGGCTTATCAATTTGATATGTCAGAACTTTAATATTTTGAAAATTTCTATGATAAATTTGTTTCAGAATAGTTAAAAGTAACTGTTTTATGTATGGTTTCAAGGTAACCCCTGTTGTGGTATGAAATAAAGAAAACTTATTAACTGGGTAAAAATGGTGATGGGCAGTTTAATTTTCCATTTGCAGTTTATTCAAGCATAAAAGAATAGTGCATGAAAAAATAGTTAAGTTTTCATTTTATGCATCATACTTAGTGGTTAGGTTGTATTATCTCTGAGTGGCACATTTTTGCACACAGTGGCTAAATGGCCAGGTCACAAGAACTAGAGCTCAGAGAAGGTTGGGGTAGGGGACCCACTGGACAGCTGTTAAGAGACAGATGGTAGCCTCCTGTCAAGGCCATCCAGCATGTTCTTTAATGTATTACTTAACAATTAGTTTTGGCACCCTATATTCTTTAGAATTATAAATTCAGCAAATGATTTCATCATTGCCATGTATTACTTTTTTACTTTGGCTACTGATCTAAGGGACCTGGATTCGAGCCCCGGGAAAGGCTTGGATGTGTGTGTTGAGGTCTCGCTATCCTCTCAGACCTTCTACTGTGGGGTATAAACTGATAGGCTCCTGTCAGACCTCTGTGGCAAGCAGCTGCTTGAGGGGGTATTTATTAGTTTAATTTATTAGGAAGATATAAAAAAATTTTACTTTTATATTTTATTTTTGTTTTTTTAGTGACTTTACTGGGGATTTTGCCATTAAAAACACCTACTTTTCCTTTGCTCTGGAGGAGAAAATTGCTATATTTCCTATATTACTTGTATGTTTGCTGTTTTCAGATAATGGTTTCAGATATGCCATTATCTGAAAACAGCAACATACAAGTAATATAAGAGGATCTGCTTTTGTACATTATATATACTGTAAAAAAGGATCTGCTTTATAAAGAGGATCTGCTTTTGTACATTATATATACTGTCTGCTTGTGACATTTCATATTGATTTATGTTAGATTGTCACTTTCTTATATTTGTCATTATTGTCATTGATTAATTGCTCTGTTGATTATTATGTTTTCAATTTTATTTAAAATTTATTTGAATTTACTTTTTAATTGACAATGCAATATGTACTATAACAACTTAGTTAAGCATTTGAATTGTTTTTATGCTGATTAAGTTTATTGTAGAATTTCTGATGATTATAAACTTGAACTCTGCATGCCTTTAGCTTTCATTTTACATATGATTACAATTGACCACCGGTAAATTTTCCTCTCGTTTTTTCGGGAAAGAGGGGCATGATTTGAGTAGCCCATTATATTCTTGATGCCAGAAATTCATTTGAGTTAAACTCATTCTGATCTGTGAAAAATCCTGTGATATTTACTTCACCTTATGGCCGAGTGGTTAGTGCGCTTGGCTACTGATCTAAGGGACCTGGGTTCGAGCCCCGGGTTAAGGCATGGCTGTGTGTGTCGTTTTTCTGCTGAGGGCCTGCCATCCTCTCAGATCTTCTACTATGGCATATAAACTGACAGGCTCCTGTCAGACCTCTGTGGCAAGCAGCTGCTTGAGGGGGTATTTATTTATTTATTTTTTTTAATTATTTTTGGGGGAAGAAATGGGGGTGCATAGCTTCAGGTTGCTTATGACACTCCCTACATACAGTCATTCATTTGCCCCATAACTTGTTATGTTTGGCTGTCATGTTTGGAAGATATAGTGGAAGAATTGTTTACACATTTCCCTTTTTTTAGGGGGAAGAAAGTATAGAGGGGTAAATTTCTTATAGCCTACGACACTCCTCAAACGAGAAGCTTTCATTTGGTAACTCATTTGGTAAATTGTTTTCATTTCTTTCATTTGGTAATTGTTATTAGTCAATGGGTTGGGAAGATGTGAAATGACCATTTTGACAACACACAAACTGACAAATTATTAGTGAAAAGTGATGGGAAGATAGGTAAAAATAGACTTCAGCTTTGCTTCTTGCACTTTTATTTGGTTTGGGATTGGATCAGTCAGTTGTGTGCCAAGCTGTAATATAATATTCCCAGGTTCAAATTTCAACAATGACTTGATCAAAAATACACCACTGGACTTGGAAAAGCCACTATATGTTGTATGAGATGTTAAATTATGGCCCTTTGTGTAGGAGTGCTATAATATGCATGTTAAAGAACGTGCTTGGTGAGGTTTCTGTATCCTAAGAGCTATTCAGTGGCTCCCCTTCCTTGACCTCTGAGCGCTTGAGGTCTTTATGATCTGGTGATTTAATCCATTGTGTGCACAAAAGCACTGCACAACAGTAAAATAATCCTGCCCTTGAAAACTATGAATGTTCACTGACCTCTGGATATGGTATGGGTGAGTCTTTTTGTTACGTGGATATCAAAAATTTAATCCACCATTTTACGTGATTTAATTTTGTTTTCTGTTAAAGAATAAAGAAATAAATCTCTGTTTTCTATCATTTATTTGCTTTATAGCTGAAGTGAAGAGGGTAGGTGACACTGTCCTTGGAATGGCTACCCAATGTGTTCAAGCCAAGAATGTTAATAAAACATCTCCCCAGACTCTTTCTAATCTGTGTCTCAAGATAAATGTTAAATTAGGTGGGATCAACAGTATTCTTGTTCCAAATATCAGGTTAGTTTAGCAGTGACTTTAAGTCTAGTTGTGCATAACTAGTTTGAAAATTTTAGTTTAATTTAATAATCTTCATTATATAACTTTAAAACTTTATTTTTGTTTAATTTTTACTAAGATGAATTTGAATGTTTACCAAGCAAAATGTAGTATGCAAATTCAGTGTCCAATCTTGCCAGCTTTTAGTATTAAAAAAATCCATTCTTTTTAATTGATAACTGGAGCCAGTTATGATGTAACAACTCTGCTTTTTGGTTTTGCCATGAGTGGGATTCAAACCCACACCTCCTGGAAACACCTGTTATGCTAAACACTACACCATCATCAGCTGACATTTTTTTCTTTCAGCTGATGTGACGTATAAACTTTCCGGATTTTTTTATTTGATTTGCACAGTGGCACCATTTATCTGGGAAATGGATTACTGTGTTGCCTCATAGAGAGGGAATTTTATATTTGTCACTAACACTCATGGTGTTAAATTAATACTTCAGAGTAAAGAATCACAGAATGTGTCCTGTAGACATAGAACTCATGAAATAATAAGCTGAAAAAAAAATTGGTTTTGCCCTGAGTGGAGCCATGAGTGGAATTTCACTCACGATAAAACCAAATTTTTTCAGCTTATTATTTCATGAGTTCTATGTCTATAGGACACATCCTGTGATTCTTTACTACTGAATTCTGCTGTGCTATACAACTATCATTGATGTATTTTTCAGATATTGGACAGAAAAATAAAATATTCTCATGTTAAATCAATGGAGAGTCAAATTCAAATATCAGTAGTTTCTGCAATAAGCTTTTTGTAAGAAAACTGTACTAGATAAATTTTTAATTTCATTCAAAAATATCTAAATCTTGATTTTTTTCAACAATATTTCTTAGGTATTTAAAGAGCTATGGAAGTTCAAATACTTAACAGCAGTAATGCCAGGTCTAAGAAACTAATGTAAAACTGACAATTATTGAAAGAACTATTTGCATGAAACTATAAAACATACACATTTTATTAAATGACTTGAAATTATACTTTTTTCTCCCCATTTAATTAACTTCTGAGATTAATTCTTATGACTGACATATCTGTTATTCAATATTCAAACTTCTATAACTCTTTAAGTATTGAATGGATATTATTCAAAAATCGAAATTTAGATGTTGATATATTTATCTTCAGTCATGTTTCCATAAAAAATTATTTAACCAGTTACAGAGTCTTGAATTTGATTCTCCATTGGCATATGAGGATATTTCTATTTTTTTGTACGTTACCTGTGCTTTATATTAAATATTTTTTAATTTTTTTTAATTATTGGATAAATTGATTAAAATGCATCCCTTTTTTTTTTTATAAACGAATCATAGGATTGCTGCTTTGTTTACCTTTTGAATTTTACTCTTTGTAACTTTTTAAGTCTTATATACATTAAAGCCATCCCATGGCTGAGTGGTTAGCATACTTGGCTACTGATCTAAAGGGCCTGGGTTTGAGCCCCGGGTAAGGCATGGATGTGTATATTGTTTTTCTGCTGAGGTCCTGCCATCCTCACAGACCTATTATGGCATATAAACTGCATACCTCCTGTCAGACCTGTGTGGCAAGCAGCTGCTTGTTGGGGGGGGGGGGGGGTTATTTATATACATAATGATAAATTTCAGTAATTACTATTATAATTAGGAAGATATGATTTCGTAAGATAAGATAAATATTTAAAAATAGATACAAAAAGCATTCATGTAACTTTACAGGTGAAATTTTTTGAAAAAACGAAACAAAAAAAAAAAACTAGACAATTGGTATACATTTTAATGTAGAATTTTTATAGTGATTTAGTGTACAAGATGAAATTTGGTAATAATAACTCTTTGATGATGTTTTCTCAACCTGGTGCTATTGAGTGCCCACAGTGATTTTACAAGTTTGCAAAGTGTTCTATGAACAGTTCTTGTGATAACTACAGGATTTGAATTCATTTGCCATAAATCATGAAATCAGGTTTGAAAATAAGCGATTTTTTTCTACACCAAGAATTAACTGATAATTTTTTGAATAAAATTATATGGTGCTAGGTACCAAGAGGTTTCGCTGTTTGTTTGGATCCACCCTCTGTGTGCTTCTCCCCCACGAGCTGGCAGGAAAGAGCTTCGAGGGACTGAGCCCCATCACCAATGGGTGGCTGGGGTCTTCTCCTAGCGTCCCGTGGCTGAGTGGTTAGTGTGCTTGGCTACTGATCTAAGGAACCTGGGTTCAAGCCCCAGGTAAGGCATGGATGTTCGTATTGTTTTTCTGCTGAGGTTCTGCCAACCTCACAGACCTACTATGGCATATAAACTGACAGGCTGCTGTCAGACCTCTGTGGCAAGCAGCTACTTGAGAGGGTATTTATATTATTTATATATATATATGAATTTAAACAATTTTTATATTTTCATAATTTTTATGTGTGAAAGAATTCTGCTAGAATCCAAAAGAACCATAGAACTTCGACTTTTTATGATTAAGAAAGAAAGATTAAACCACTGACATTATTCATCATTGGAAAAAGTGGAAAAAAAATGTAATCTAGAATATTTTATAGTTTTTTTGTACCTATTTGTTTTTTTGACAAAGGTGACAATATTGGGGTTTCAAATGCTATGATTTTGTGTGCAAAAACAGCTATATTTATGCATGTTAAAAAAAGTGCACTGTGTAGACTAGACAACATTCTTATTTGCCCTAAATCTTCTAGTTGGTCTACTTGTGTTCTCTTGCAAAAAAAAGTGTTGATCAAGTATAAAGCAAAAGAAATTTCCCTTGGGTGCGTGTGGCCCAAATATCAAATCATTAATATCCCAAGTTCATAACCAAGCCTCAAATTTTTGATCATTATTCAGATTTTCTTTACATTGTCCACATCCTGCTCTTGGTTAGTAAGAGATATTGAACTTGTAACAAAGTCTATTTTTTGGTAAGTTAGTAACAAAGGCTATCTGTTGGTAAGTTACAATCCTTGAAGCAGTAGAGCCGATTTGTGCATGTTAAAAAATGGCAGAGGGCTAAAACAAATATCTGCAAATATCAGCTGTCCTGTGGCACTCTAATCATTCCAGTTCTGAACCTTGATATCCTTAGTCCTTCATTTTGCCCATTATTCAGCAAAAACAAAGCCTGAACAGAATTCATCTTTATTGTATGCCATAATTTGGAAATTTGTATACTTATAACAGGCTATAATTTTTTCAGTATGCTGTACATAGGACAGAGAAACCAAGAAGATATTCCTAGTTTGTCCAGGTTAGAGCTAATACACATAATGGTATGCCTGCTTGGAACATTTGCTATGTTAACTGAGAGAATAGTTAAGTCCCACTGATGTCACATGATGTGACATCAGTGGTTAAGTTAACATGATGTGATGAAAATATGCTCTGGGCTTTAATAGTCTTAAGTTTAATATAGTATAATTATTGCTTTAATTATTGTAAATCCTCTTATATTTAAGTCAAATCAGTTAACGCTAAGCTATATAACTGCATGATAAGGTCAACTTTTGACTCAAGCTGAGAGTTCACTATGCTGCTCCTCTGACAGTAGTGTGACCACGCCACAATTGTAACTATCCACAGAGGAGTGAAGGATGAGCAAAACAATGGTTACCAGTTAAAGCAATGTCACTTACATGAGAAAAAAAATCTTTATTTTGTGACTTTGGCATTTTTCCTACCTCATTTTGGATGAAGGAATGCTGCAATTTTGCATGTATTATCACGGGCAGCACAGAAGCAAAATTTATGTAGCTTGTGTAATTATTGATTACACATGGTGAATTTTAAATGTTACTCTCTGAATCTCTGATAGGTTATTCTAAAAAATGCTTAAATTTGGCATCTGGGAATCTGGCATCATTTAAAATATGAAAATTGAGTGATAAAAATTAAAATATAAATGAAAATTTTATTTTCCTTCCTA
The DNA here is from genome assembly GCA_038380435.1 of Ryuthela nishihirai. Classification (NCBI taxonomy): domain Eukaryota; kingdom Metazoa; phylum Arthropoda; class Arachnida; order Araneae; family Heptathelidae; genus Ryuthela; species Ryuthela nishihirai. The sequence goes on from JAWZYU010000017.1 coordinate 792,955, forward strand.
AAAATTTTGCTTTTAAATTTAAGAATGAAAATCATTGCACTAGATAACAACCTTTAGCTTATTATTATTTTAGTAAGGCTGAAATTCACAAATACAATGGAATCAGCAAGTATTTAACATTAATATTTATTTCACTTCTTAAATCATTTGATATTAGCGGAAAACAGGGAGAAATAGAAAATACTGGGCTCTGTAGTTTTGTCATCATATACTTCACTTTTTACCCCTGTAAGATGACTTCAGTGAAGTGACCGCCTCAAAGCATAGCTACATGATTTTCCACATGTAGTTATGCTTTGAAGTGTACCGGTAAGAAATAAAATCTACTTTCACCGCTGCTTGTGATATGCACTAAAGCAGTAATAGGAGTAAGATAGAACAGCAAAATAAAAAAAAAGTTTGTGAACTAATAATAACTGCAAGTTATAAAATGGAAATAGTATTTCGAAAATGTTGTTTTAATAAGATGGCATAAACAGAATGGATGCCCATATTATGAAGAAGACAACTTTAACATCAAGCTGAAAGGGATAAGTATTTATGCCAAAATAGGTGCCTAAACATAATAGAAATACTCTCCCACACAATGAACTAAGGTAACCTAGAAGCTCTATCAGGTTTAGTTGCTCTTACGACATAGAAAACATACAACCATTCTGGGACTCAACTCAACCCAGACCCTGACTGCTGCAGAGGCATTGCAAGCCAGTGCAATGCCACTGAGGAGGCATTCCAGGTAGTTTTAAATAAAGGTTTTTTCTACTCCTGCTGTGTCAATTGTTAATAGGTAGTTAAACATAAATTGAAAATATTTTTAAAATGTTTATTTTTGCATCTTATAATGAACTATCACACCCATTGTTTTAAAGTTATTTTAATAATATTAATTGATTTTCACTGTTTTAATATGTTGATAATGTAATTTAAAACTATGATTTATATTAGTAGTTTCTGGTGTTTAAACATGTTTCAGTGTATATATTTATATAAACGTTTTTTTCTTATTGCAAAATGTTTTTTGAATTTTCTTGTTATGCACTCACTCATAATATTTACCATATGTTGTATATGTATATATAAAAGGAATATGGATGATGTAGTAGTGTATTGAAAGGGGACAAAAATATGAATGATCATGTTCTGTGTTGAGAAAAAAATTGTGTGTAGTGGTTTTCCATATGTTTAGAATTATTTAAAATTTGACAAATTTATTTAGATATATTTAGGCAGGGCTGCACAACATATGACCCACAAGGCAAATCTGACTCAGGAGTGTGGATTAGTGTGGCCTACTGATCTAGACAACTCTGACTACTTTTCTTTTTTTTTCTACCCTGCTGAGGAGTGGTCAACCACACAGGGTCCTGGTGCTGACCATATAAACCCACTGGACTGGACTGAATTAAGGCTCTGAGCTTGATTATGGATCCTGAATTTGCTGCACTGGTGGGCTTCAGTGGAGGGAAAATCTTCCGCTGTGTTTTCTGTTTGTTTGTGGGTTGACAGCCCCAAGTGAATAGATTCACAGGATATATTTATCAGCTGGTGGATAATCCTGAGCCAGAGGTCTTCGCAGGCACCTGAACTCTTGCTTCTATGGGCATCGTCAAATTCTGCATTGGAGGAAGTCTTCCAGTGTAGATGGCTTCAGCCTTTAGTGGTGGGGGAACGGATCTTTGCCCCATATCTGCGGTTAGGGGGCTGTTTGATATTGTCGGCATTCCCTCTCTCAATAAACATAGTTTCTTTAAACATCCCACTAACCATTTTCTCTCCATAGGTAGTTGGAATGTGAGGACTCTGCACAGAGCTTTTTCTCTTGATGTCCTCACACAAGAATTCCACCATTATAATTTAGATATTCTCAGCTTGCAAGAGACCAGATGGATAGGTAAAGGTCAGATTCTTAAAAATAATCTTAAATTTCTCTTTTCAGGGAGGGAGGACAATAAGCATCACCAAGGCGTGGGTCTGCTTTTCAGCAGACACGCTAGTGATGCTCTTCTAGGATATGAGTGCATTAATGAAAGGTTTCTTACAGCAAAATTTCACACAAGTGTTAAAGACTTGAATGTTATCTGCTGTTATGCCCCCACTGAGGATGCCAATGAGGATGAGAAGGATAGGTTTTATGGAGAACTTCAGGATATTTTGAATTCTGTCAAGAAAGGAGATATTACCCTTGTTCTAGGTGACTTTAATGCCAAAGTTGACTCTGATCTATGGGGAGGAGTGATAGGCTGTTTTGGTATTGGTAGCTGCAGTGGCAATGGGCAACATCTCCTACAGGTAAGTAAACTCAATGGATTCAGAATAACTAACAATTATTACAAACACCGTGACATACATAAATACACATGGGTTTCACCTGATGGGCTGCATAGGAATATGATTGATTATATATTAATTAACAACAAATGGGCTAGTTCTGTTAGAAATACCACGGCATATAGGGGAGCTGAAATTGGATCTGACCATTACCTTGTTAAAAGTGTCTTGCAACTTAAACTTAAAAAGTGTTGTGCTAAGTTTAAAAAATTTACCTTTTATACTGAAGCTCTGAAAGACCCAGTTATAGCTAAAGCTTACCATGATAGGTTACTTAGTCATTATGACAGTCATGGTTTGCTTAATACTGAAGTTGAGGAAGAATGAGGCCATTTTAAACAGGCTTTTTTGGAAACTAACAGTACTCTTTTAGGAAAAAAGGAGCAGAGGAGGCAGAATTATTTAAGTGATAAGGCACTTGAGCATATTTCAGAAAGAAGGAATTGCAGGAATGTCCTTAATCAGTACCCTACTAGTCCTAATAGAAAGGATTACAGACAGCTTAATAAACGTGTAAAGAATCAGTTAGCTACTAATAAGATTCTTTGGCTTGATGGCTTGGCTGACAAAGCTGAGGAAGCAGTTAGGCAGCACAACAGCAGAGAGCTGTACCAGATAGTTAATGTTTTATGTGGTAGAAAACGGACAGGCATACAAGGATTGCAGGATAAACAAGGTAAGGTTATAGAAGGGGAGGATTCTGTCATGGCTAGGTGGGCTGAGCATTTCAGTGATGTTCTAAACAATGTGGTTAGTTCTACTCCCATTGTTTGTAATGATGATAGATGCATTGGCAGCTTTAATGTTGGCCCTATAACACACTCTGAAGTTATTTTGGCTATTTCTAAACTTAAACTTCATAAATCCCTAGGGGTAGATGAAATTACTACCGAAATGCTCAGAGCTGGGAATGTTTCGGTTACCACTTGGATGACTGAAATTTTGAATAACTTTTATGATAAAGGCATGGTTCCTAAAGATTTTACCAGAGCTATTATTATCCCTATTTTCAAAAAAGGTGATCGCAGTTCTTGTGATAACTATAGGGGTATCAGCCTACTCTCTGTTCCAGGTAAAGTTCTTTCCATGATTGTGCTTAACAGAATTAAGAATCTGGTTGACAGGCAATTGCGTGATGAGGAATGTGGATTCAGAAGTGGTAGGGGATGTGTAGATCAGATATTTTCACTTCGGCAGATTCTTGAGAAATGTTTAGAGTTTCAGAAACCTATGGTTGCTAGCTTTGTTGATTTCAAAAAGGCTTTCGACTCTGTTGATCGTCATAATTTGTGGTTGATTGTGAGATCATATGGTATACCAGACAAGTTAATTAACATAATGAAAGCTCTCTATACTAACATTGAGTTGTGTGTGAGAGTTGGTAAGGCTTGTAGCAATTGGTTTAGCATTACTTCTGGTGTTCGACAAGGGTGCGTTTTGTCTCCTTTTCTCTTTAGCTCGGTTATTGATTATGTTATGCAAAATTCACTTCAAGGGAGAGATTTTGGGCTTAAATGAACTGGAGATGCAAAAATTTCTGATTTAGATTATGCTGATGATTTAGCCCTTTTGGCAAATGATGTTGATGAGATGAAATCTTTCATTTGAGCTGTTGATGAAACTGGTGGTAGAGTAGGTTTGGTTATAAACAGAGAGAAAACTAAAGTGATGAAAATTGGTCAGGCAGGCTGGGATTCAGTTCATCTGAATGGTTGCAGTCTTGAGCAGGTGTCACAGTTTAATTATGTTGGGAGCTATGTAACAGATAATGGTGATGTGTGGCATGAGATTAACAGACGGATAGGAATTGCTGCCAGGACTTTTAAGATTCTATGGAGAGTGTGGAGAAATAGGCGTATACACCTAAAGACTAAAATTAGACTGTGTAATAGTTTGGTTCTTTCTAGGGTTAGTTATGGTAGTGAAACTTGGACGCTGTGTAAACAAGATAACAGGAAACTAGATGCTTTTGATTCTAGATGCTTACACAGTATCTTGGGTATTAGGTGATTTAACTTTGTAACTAATGATGAGGTTAGGCAAAGGAGTCTGCAACCTCCTTTAAGCAGCATATTGTGCAGAGAGAGACTCTGCTGGTTTGCCATGTTGCCCGTATGGATAATTATAGATTGTCGAATAGGATTATGAACAGTGTATGTAAAGGCTTCAGAAAGAGGGGGAGACCTAGGATGCAGTGGGCAGACAATGTCAAACAGGACCTTATTAGAATTTGTGTGCAGTGACCAGATGTAGCAGATGCAGCTCAGGACAGACTTGCTTGGAGAACTAAATTGCATGGTCTGGTTGGACCACCGTAGCCCACGGCTGCTTGAGGATGATGATGATGAAACAATTTTGGTATAAAATGCCACAGCCAATTAATTCCTGAATCTTAAAGAATAATTTGAACGAGTTTAAAGCGAAAATTATAGTAAACTTCCTTAGAACTCAACAAGTGTTCACAGAACACACTACATTACTCTTTTGTTGAAAGTAGCAGCCTGGAAATTTACAAGTTTGATATAAACACCTGGCATCACTGGGCATTATTTGAATTAACACTAAACAAAATATGCATGCCCAACTACATAATTCCATCTCTGCTTCATCCTGTTATTGAACTTGTTTAAAGGAGGTTTATGTTCTTATTTATGAGTTGCATTTTGTCTCCTTAATTACATTGCACTAATAGTTAGCCAATTCATATTTCCCCATATGAGGCAAACAAATTTGTGTGTTATTTGTTTAAAATATATTTTAATCTTGAAAACAAATGATTTTATTTAAAAAAATTATAATAAAAATTTGTGTTGTTTGTGTCACAAAAAACTTTTTAATCGAATAAACAGTTTTATTTCAACTGATTTAAGATCCATTTTCAGAGAATTACTAGATAATTTGAACATTTGTAATGTTATTGCTCATAGACTTTATTTAACATTATTGAGTAAGAAAGGTTAGTTAAGTGAGGTTATTATACTTGATCCTTTAGAATGTTTTGAGATTACAGAACATGAGGGTTTTCTTTGTGGTGGACAAAAATACCAATATTAAGGCTGAAGAGGACATATCTCCTTTGGGAATATTAATAATAGGAATGGATACAAAAGTATAGTAATATATGATAAATATATTCATAATATATAGTAAATATATTACAAAACAGCAACTAGATTATATGTTACACATATTTTGCAAGAGTATTTTTTTAAAACACCACTGCAACAGAGAGATAGAAAAAAACTATATTGCACTAAGTTATGTAAATAATTTCTGGAAAACAAAATTGTAACCCCACTCACCAGTTAAATCATTCTTTACCTGCTTCAACCCATTTGAAATCTGTTCTAGCCTGCTGCATTCTGTTAGAAGTTAATTCTGGCCCTTGCCCATCTTTGAGTTGTGCACTCCTGATTTAGGGGCTAGGATGTATTCGTAGAAATCCTAGCCTATTTTGACATGCGACTAGTATGATTTATTGCTTAACATTTGTTCTTTTAATTCTTTTCTCAGACCTAAAGTGTTCAATGAGCCTGTGATATTCCTTGGTGCAGATGTAACTCATCCACCTGCCGGTGATAATAAGAAACCATCTATTGCTGCTGTAAGTCATTTTAAGAACTTGGTTATTGAAATTTTAATGTTACCATAGTATTAAAAGTATAATAATTTTTATGAGTTTTTTTATTTAAAATTATGAAATTTTGCATAATTTTGATATTTCAAATATTAAAATTAAGGTATTACTTCTTTAAGTGATTTTTTTCCTTTAAAAATAGTTCAGGTTATTAGATTCCATCTTTTTCACCATGTAGTGTAATAACTTCCTGTCTAAATAAGGAAATATTAAAAACTTTGCTTTTTATATAATATAATAAGCAATTGTCTTTTAAGCAAGTTGTCTTTTTGGATTTGAGACATTGTGTATGTAAGCATTGCAAGTGTTGTGGATCACTGAAAAATCTAGTCCAGAATTTTTAGTCAAGATTTCTGACAGTAATTACTATACTTATTATTTTGCACCCCCTATTTCAAGCTTAAAAATTGCTGAGAAAAGTACAAAAATTATAGGAGTAAATGTGATATATCACTAAATATGCATTCAAATACCATTATGAAGCCAAGTGTGGAATGCTCATTTTAAGCTCCATAACTTCTGAGATAATCATCCAGTATGTACCATTCCCATGTGATGATGCATAGAACCGGCCAGGCCTAGCACCTAATGTATGACTCTACTTTCTCGTGCTGTAGGCCATTAGTACCTTCCAAAAGAGCTTGTGGAAAGGAACAGAAAGGGAGGGCTGCCAGATTAGAGTGGCCTATGAATCTGGACAGCTATGACTACTTTTATTTTTTTTCTGCCCTGCTGAGGAGTGGTCAACCACACAGGGTCCCAGTGCTGACTATATAAACTAACTGGACCAGACTGGAATAAGGCTCTGAGCTTTATTATGGATCTTGATTTTGCTGCACTGGTGGACTTCTATGGAGGGAAAAATTTCTGCTGTGTTTTCCATTTGTTTGTGGATTGACAGCCCCAAGTGAATAGATTCACAGGATATGTTTATCAGCTGGTGGATAATCCTGAGCAGAGGTCATCACAGACACTTGAACTCTTTGCTTCTACTGGCATCGTCAAATTCTACATTAGAGGAAGTCTTCTCATGTAGATGGCTTTAGTCTTTGGTGGTGGGGGATTGGGTCTTTGCCCCATGCCTGCGATACGGGGCTGTTTGATATTGTTGGTGTTCTCTCTCTCAATAAACATACATAGTTTCTTTAAACATCCCACTAACCATTTTCTCTCCATGGGTAGTTGGAATATGAGGACTCTGTACAGAGCTTATTCTCTTGATGTCCTCACACAAGAATTCCACCATTATAATTTGGATATTCTCGGCTTGCACGAGACCAGATGGACAGATAAAGGTCAGATTCTTAAAAATAATCTTAAATTTCTCTTTTCTGGGAGGGAAGATAATAAGCATCTTCTAGGCATAGGTATGCTTCTCAGCAGACATGCTAGTGATGCTCTTCTAGGATATGAGTACATTAATGAAAGGTTTCTTAAAGAAAAATTTCAAACAAGTATTTAAGACTTGAATGTTATCTGCTGTTATGCCCCCAGTGAGGATGCTGATGAGGATGAGAAGGATAGGTTTTACTGACAACTTCAGGATATTTTGAATTCTGTCAAGAAAGAAGCTATTACCCTTTTTCTAGGTGACTTCAATGACAAAGTTGGTACTGACTCTGACCTTTGGGGAGGAGTGATAGGCCCCTTTTGGTATTGGTAGCTGCAATAGCAATGAGCAACACTTCTTACAGGTAAGTAAACTTAATGGTTTGAGAATAACTAACAATTATTACAAATACCGTGACATACATAAGTATACATGGGTTTCACACACATGTGATGTTTAAGAATATGATTGATTATATGTTAATTAACAGCAAATGGACTAGTTCCGTTAGGAATACCAGGTAATATAGTGGAGCTGAAATTGAATCTGACCATTACTTGTTAAAAGTTCAGTGGAGGGGACACCTTCCCAAAATTGCCCTCCCACATGGCGTTTGATTTCCGTAGCAAGGAAGTCTATTTTGCTTCTGAATCCAAGACATTCATTTTCAGAAAACGGTACAAGCTCAAAGTTATTTTACTAAAAAAACAAGAAATAATAAAAGAAAGATTACATATTACCTAATGGAATGTTAAAATATCTGCAACAACTTTTAAGCTGGCCTCCGATCTATCATAAGTCGGAAAGCCAATCAAATCAAAGGAAATCAGCCAATCGAAAGATTGCTAACAATGGAAGTAAATCTACAGAAATTAGTTTTCTTCCATATCCAAGACCTCATTTATTTTCAGAAAATGATATTAGATCAAAGTTTTACTGGAAAAGTAATAAATAATAAAATAAAAATTAACACATAGCCTAATGGCAATGTTAAAATATCCACAGCAACAAGTTGTAGGCCAGCCATATGATGTAGGATAACTATGAAAAAATCAATACTTATTGATCAGCCAAAAGATCACTAATTTCCAAAAAATCAACTACTGAAATGAAAACTAAGGTGTAAATACTAACTTTACAAAGGATATCCTCTATGCTGGACCAAAACTGTAAAAAACACTTATAAGACATGCAACAGAGATTGCATTTGCCAACCATCTGTGTCTTGTTTGCCTCAAGTGAAGCATAACAGTTAAATGCAGCTGCAACCAGAATTTCTGAGAAGGATGTGTTTACTTCCAGTTTCCATTTTAAGGTTTGAAAGATGTATAGAACGTGGGGAAAAATGATAAAAGTAACTTGGGAATGCTGAAATAGGTTTATGACAGAAAAGAGTGCGAAACAGAAAAAAAAAAATGGCAGTACATATTTTGTAATTACTTCCAAAATCTATCATTTTTAAAAATAGCAGTTTTTTTTTAATTTTTAGGAGATTTTCGAAAATTTAAGGATAAATTTGTTGATAATGGTCATAATAACCTCAAAAGGCACTTAAAATGAAATCCTTACCATTTGTATTAAATTGTTTACTAAATTATGGAAGCATATTTTTAGAAATTTTATATTTATATGCAATGATCATTTCAATTATTGCCGATTTTGAATAAATTTCTTCAGAATTCATGTAGCATTATTGTTTAATGCTTCCATAATTCTAAATACCATAAAAAAAAGTTTTTCCAAATTATGTTTTAGATTTGATAGACTTCTGTCCTATTTTTCCACAAAAGCTTATTTAAGAAATTATTTGGTATCAAAGATCATTGTTCAATTCAAGTATCAAAGTTCAATTCATTGATATAATGTCAGATTTTTAACTCATATTTTGTAAGCTTATACTTCTTAAGCAAGTTCAGCCTACTTCGCCAAAACTAAACTTAGTTTTTTTTACTAAAATTTGCAATATTTGTGCTCATTTTGTTAAATTATTCAATTGGACTGACCTTGTTTCTGAAGAAGCAAGGCCATTATTAGAACTTAGGAAAAGTGTTTAAAGAAATGTATTTATGTCAATGGAATTTAATTATTGTTGGTAGAATAAATAAAATTAGCATGTTTAGAGTTCTGTATGGCTTGGAGCATACTATGCTGAGTGATTACAACAAGTGTTTTTAGTGTAACTGTAATTTGTATGCATTTTAGATTTAAGCAAGGTCTGAATGCAATTTGAACATAAATTTATCTAATAAAACTTAGCATGGAAGTAGACGTGCTACATAAATCAAATGTTGTTTACATGGATATGTATATATACAGGGTGTTTCAAAACTCTGTACAAATTTCAATGGGAGATAGGGAACAACAAGACAAACCTTTTTTGTCTATGAATGTATGTTCGCTGACAACTCTTTGGTGCTAGAGGGCGCTGTTTGGCGGTGTGTAATTTGCTAGAGGGGCGAAGTGGGAACAGAGAATGGACTTGTTTGCCATCAACATTCGTAAATCAGACAGATTACGTGTAACATGTAGTGTTTCACGACTGCTGAGATGGTTAACATGCATCTGGCGTATGGTGCTGCCAATGGAAACGGAAGAGCTGCTGTGAGGTTGTACTGACAGTGCTTCCCAAACAGACACATGCCAAACCACCAAACATTTGCACTGGCAACTGCGAGAAACTGGAACGTTCCAAGCAAACATGCATGACGCTGGTTGTGTGGGAAGAAACAGATAGGTACACTTGATTTCATTCGGAGTTTCGAATTTAACTCTCCACTGTTGTAACATGGTCGGGAGAGAACCAATCGCACTCCTGACATGGAAGAAGAGATCCTACAGCAGATTAAGGACAGTCCAAGCACAAGCACTCGAGCTGTTGCATATAGCCTCAGTGTGAACCACACCCTCATGTGGAGAGTGTTGCACAAGCCACAGTTACATCTGTTTCATCGTCAGAGAGTCCACACATTTCAATCTCAGGATTACCCTCTTCGTGTGGAATTCATGTGCTGGTTTCTGCAGCAGATCGCAGTGCAGCCTGATTTTCCAGCTCATGTGCTCTTATCGGATGGGGCCTCTTTCACATGTGACAGTGTGTTTAATGTGCACAATTTTCATGTTTGTGTGCATGAAAATCCACTTGTCACAATGGCGCATGGTCATCAACAACAGTTTTTCCGTTAATGCTTGGGTGGGTATCTTCCATGACATTTCGATTGGGCCATACCTGCTGCCTCTCCGACTAAATGGGCAGATTTATCGGGCATTTCTTGAAGAAATGTTGCTGGGACTGCTGGGAGATGTTCCCATGGCTATTCACAGACAAATGTGGTTTCAACACAACGGGGTGGCAGCACACTTCAGCAATGATATGCGGGATTATCTGATCACCACTTTTGGGGGCCGAGGTGGGCCTGTTGCCTGACCACCAAGATCGCCCAATTTAACATGTATCTATTTCTTCCTTTGGGGACACATGAAGAACCTGATGTTTAAGACTCCCATTGACTCGGAGACTTCGTTGCAAGAATCGCTGTTGCCACTGCAACTGTTTGCAAACTTCTGGGAATCTTTCAACATGTACGGCAATCAATGCTTCGACGTTGTCATGCATATAGTGTTGTTGCCGGTTGCAACTTTGAGCACCTTCTTTAAATAAATATATTGTTCACACTTGTTTCCATTCATTTATGTACCAGCTCCACCGATATTTCTGTCAGCACCCTCTAGCACTGAAGGGTTATGTTAGTGGATATGCATTCATAGACAAAAAAGGTTTGTCTTGGTGTTCCCTATCTCCCATTGAAATTTGTACAGAGAGTTTTGAAACACCTTGTATACATTAAAAATAACTTAAATTTCTCTGTCGTTGAGCAATAAAATTTTAAAGTTTATCCTTTAAACTAGTTGAAAGTTTTTACAGTAAACCCACCCATAATGAAATGAATTCATTCTACGAAAAGTTTGATATTTGAAAATTAATATGATATATAATTGTAACCTCTTTTTTCCCCTCTTTCTTGAAACAAACAGTATTCTTTTGGGTAAAAGGGAACAGATGAAACATATTTATTTGAGTGATAAGGTTATGGAACTTATTTCTGAAAGAGGGAAGTGCAGGAATAATATGAATCAGGACCCTACTAGTTCTAACAGACATTACAGTGAGCTTACTAAACATGTAAAGGATCAGTTAACAGCTGATAAGAATTTTTTGCTTGATAGCATGGCTGACAAAGCAGAGGATGCAGTTAGACAATATACAACAGCAGTGGGTTGAAGTTTTGTGTAGGAAGAAACAAATAGGTATGCAGGGATTGAGGGATAAACATGGTAAGATGGTTGAAGGTGAGGATTCTCTAATGGCTAGGTGGGCTGATCATTTCAGAGATGTTCTAAACAATGTGATTATTTCTGCTTCCATTGTTTGTAATGAGGATAGATGCATTACTGGCTTTAATGTTGGCCATATATCACATTCTGAATTTTCTTTGGTTATCTCTAATTTAAAACTGCATAAATCCCCAGGGGTGGAAGAAATTACACTGAAATGCTTAAAGTTGGAAAAATATGTGTTGTCGCATGGCTGACTAAATTTTGCATATTTTTTATTGATAAAGGTATTGTTCTAAGGATTTTACTAGAGCTATTAGTATCCCCATTTTTAAAAAAAGATGATTGTAATTCTTGTGCTAATTATAGGGGGAATTAGTTTACTTTCAGTTCCAGGTAAAATTCTTTGCATGATTATACATAATCGAATTAAGAATTTGGTTAATGGACACTGCATAATGAACAATGCGGATTTAGAAATGGTAGGGGATATATAGATAAAATATTTTCATTTGTGCTCATTCTTCAGAAATGTTTAAAGATTCAGAAACCTTTGTTTACTAGCTTTATCGATTTCAAAAAGTCCTTTGACTCTGTTGATCATCATAATTTGTGGTCGATTTTGAGATTACATGGCGTACCACAGACAAGTTAGTTAACGTATTGAAACCTATCTATAATAACACTGAGTCATGTATAAGAATTGGTAAAGCTTGTAGTGATTGGTTTAGCATTGCTAGTGGAGTTAGACAAGAGGGCATTTTGTCTCCCTTTCTCTTTAGTTTGGTTTTTGATTATGTTATGCAGAATTCTTTGCAAAGGAAAGATTTTGGCCTTAAGTGGTCTAGAGATTTCATATTTTAATTTAGATTATGCAGATGATTTGGCCTTGTTGGCTGATGAAGTTAATGAGATGAATTCTTTCAGTAGGGCTGTCGATGAGACTGGTAATAGAGTAGGTTTATTAATGAACAGAGATAAAACTAAAATGCTGAAATTGGCCAGGCATATAGTGCTTCAGTTGCATTGAATGGTTGCAATTTTTAGCAAGTGTCTGTTTAATTATCTTGGGAACTGTTTAACAGATACTGGTGATGTGTGGCATGAAATAAACAGAGGAATAGGGATTACTTTCTGGAACTTTTAAGGATTAGTGGAGAGTGGAAAAATAAGCATATACACCTAAAGGCTAAAATTAGGCTGTATATAGTTTGGTTCTTTCTTAGGTTAGTTATGGTAGTGAAACATTGACCATTTGTAAGCAGGGTAATATGAAACTTGATGCTGTGATTGTAAATGCTTATTCAATATCCTGGGCATTAGGTGGTTTGATTTTGTGAGTAATAATGAGGTTAGATGAAGGAGTCAGCAACCTTTGCACAACACACAGTCGTATCAGAATAATATGACCACCATGGAATCACAGTGTACCCGCCCAGGTGCATCACAGAATGCATATGACAAGGCTGACCATATGGAGATGTAAGCGGCCGGCCAGGACAGATGAACCACAGTGCCTAATGTTAGCACAATGGGCAGAGGTATTGATTTGATGGATGTTCAAAAGGAATGATCATCGGCTACTGCGCCAGCATCTCAAAAACAGTATACTTCGTGGGCTGTTTGCAAGGTGCTGTAGTAAGGGTGTACCAAGAATAATGGACCACTGGCACACCTCCAAACGTCATAACTGTGGAGCCCCAAAGGCTATCGACCCTAGAGTAGAACGTTGCCTCCTTCGACTGGTAAAGGGCAACCAACATGCAACAGTAGCAGTTGACCACTCCAAATGAACACTGGGGCACCCAGGTACGTGTCCCTGATAAAAGTAGAGCGAACCCGGTTATGCATGGGTCTCCAGAGTTGACGCTGCGTAAAGGCGCCCATGTTAACCAAGGTCGATCGGCAATGATGCCTGCAGTTTGCATGGAACTACTGTCATTGGACAATGGAAGAGTGGAGAAAGGTTGCCTTCTCCAATGAATTGAGGTTTCTACTCCACAGAAGTGACGGGCGGTGGTGGATATGGTGTCAGACACATGAGAACCAACACCCGGACACGCTTGTCGGTCAAGTACAGGCCAACAAGGCGGTGGCAGTGTGCATGTCTGGGGGATTTTTCCTGTTATGACCTGGAACCGCTGGCACCACTGGATGGGTCCCTGAATGTCAATGGCTACCTGTTGGCCATATATAGCTTTTGCAGTGGAGGAACTTGGGTTCCTCTGCGAAGTGGGGTCCGGGTGCTGCAGTGATGTGAGCCCCGGTAGGCTAACGGCTTTGTCAGGGTCGTGGGAGGGGTGCTGACTGGCTTTGGGAGAGATCCGGTCAAGTGTTTCCCGACGCGGCCTTGGCTCGGTTAAGGCCAAGACAGTGAGCGGGCTGTGGTTGCCCGGCTCGATGGAGAGGACGAAGTTGAAGGTCATGCTGAAAGGATTGGTGCCCCGATTAGGTGTGGCCTATTGATGGAAGTGCCTAGGAGCCTCTGCTGCAGAGGTCTCAAAAAGTTAGGACTTTTTTTTCCTGGCTCAAAATTCTAAAGATACCATCTTTTATTTTATTGTTGGCAATTATCTGGACAAAATTCAGTGAGTGATGGGCATATTCCTAGGCTTCACTCAAAATTTTAAAAGATCCCACTCTCACTGCACCTCAATGATTATATCTTCAGGAAGGCTATAAAATCCTAAGCAGTGCTTTTCTCTTCACATAAGGTCTTCTCCCGCTGTAGGCAGGTACAATGTAAGGCAAACTTAAATTGTTAGGTACCTTTTTAGTCGATAGTGGTTTCTGTGACAACTCCCTTATGGATACTCCCTTGCAGTCATAGTACTGCAGTGCACTGGGATTGTCACGATATACTTTGTTGTCCATCCTTGCTGACCACGTGTATCCCTTCATGTTGGATGTTTACCCTGGTGGTGATGGTGTCTATCAACAGGACAATACACCCTGCCATGTCGCTAAGGTGGTGCGTGACTGGTTCCAGGAACACAACAGCGATGTCTCTGTTCTCCCTTGGCCAGCGAAATCACCCAACCTCAATCCTATAGAGCACTTGTGGGACCATTTGGATCAACAGGTTCAGTGTGGGGACCTACAACCACATCATCTCTGGAACCTCCGTGCTCTGCTGGAATCCAAATGGATATGTGTGCCTCTGGAACCTTCCAAGGCCTCGTTGCATCCATGCCGTGCTGTCTCACCGCTGTCATCAGGGCCAAGGGTGGTTATTCCCATTATTAGGTAGGTGGTCATATTATTCTGATACAACTGTGTATATATGCACACACACACACACACAGTGGACCCCCGTTCCAAGACCATAAGTTAATTTTTTAACGATGAAAACATTGTTTAAAACAATTTGAACATTAGATTTTGACAAATAAATATTTTAAGAATGTAGTAAAAGATTTAAATTAATAGAAACATAATAAAAAAATTTAATAAAACTTCAGCATGGCAGTATTTTTTTATAGTAGCAATAAAAAATTTGTAACACCTGGATGTAGACATGTTACATGATTGAAATGTTGTGTACGTGGATATATAGTGGACCCCCAAATAACAAATTTAAATCATTCCACAAAGGAAAAATTCATTATTTGAGAAATAAAAGCTTATTTTGTTCCATATTCTAAGTTAACTCTTTGACCTTAAAACCATAGTTTAAAAATATGAACACTAATTTTTGACAAATAAAATTATGAGAACATAATAAAAGATTAAAATTAATACAAACAATAAAAAGTCATTAAATATAACATAAAAATAATAACTCCAAGACAGTTCTTTCCACAACTAAAAACAGCAAACAATGTAAACAAAGGCAATCAAGCTCCAAACACTTTTTAAATCGGTATTGCTGATTTGACTGAATCATGCCATTTGGGAATGCTCTGATTGGCCAAATTTGGCAACTATGTGACTTCGCAAGCAATTAATTCATCATGCAGAAAATATTGATTATGTGAGTCAATGAGGACTTATCGGAGGCAATTCATTTTCAGGTGATTTTTTTATATCGGAGGCAATTCATTTTCAGGTGGTTTTTTTATTTGGGGGATTGATCCACTGTCTATATATATAAATTATGTAGTCCAACTTTCATAACTGCAAGACATGATTGATACTTTGCAGTGCTCTGTAGCCACTGGTTTTTAATCACTGTGCTGCAGCATCCATAGCAAAAAAACAAAATTAAGGTAAAAAAGTACCCAAATTTAAGAAAGCAAAATCTTGAAATATAAATTAAATGAACATGAGTGATATAAATGTATAAAGAAAGAATTGTTAGACATTAAATGCTGGGGCCTAAATAGTAGCTTATGCTGGAATTGTAGCCAAATACAAGCAAGAAATTGTAGTCTGGATTACTATTATTTGGACATTTATGATATATTATTTTTATTATTGGGCAATACTATTTTGATTAAGTTGTTGAACTCTAAAATATCAGTGCAGAGATTTTCACCTAGTGTGATGTGAAGCATTGATGTTCTTCAAATGAAAGTAAATTGGTGATTCAATGAACAGCAGTGAAATTTTTAATTATTAAAATGTATACTAAGTGTGATGAAGTGTATATGGGTTCCACAACATGAAAAAATTTGTGAACCACTGCTGTTGACCCTTGTGCTCTGATATGTGTCTCCAGATAGCATGTAATGCTGTCATATAGTTTTACAATGCAGTACTCTGCAAAGCTTCCTGAAGATGTTCCAGTAGAAAAAAACTTCTATTTGGGCATGTTGATGTAGCAACTGTCCAGTCACATCTTAGATGTGTGTTCTATAAGTGAAATGTCAGGGAATCAATCTGCAGCAGAACTCCCACATTCCTCAAGGCTGTTGTGAACCATGGAAAAATAATGTTATACTGCTGAAAAGTAGTACTCTGGCTATGAGAAAAAGGAACTGTTCTGAGCTCAGAAGCATTTGAGACATTGTGAAAAACAGCAACCCTTGCATGATTGCAAGCTGTGATCAGGATATGGAGGACTAGTGATCAGTGATGTAGGCATTGTGTGACACACCATTGTCTTGTGATGCAGCATACCATTTCAAGCCATTATGATGGCTTACAAAGAACTGGGGTTTGTTACTGAACATGACTACATTCCATTGTGCATGTCCCAGTGCCTTTTGTCACAGCACCATTGAAGATATGTCATCATGTTGGGCATAAGTCAATGGTATCGAAGTGCAGAATGATATATTCTTATGCAGTATAGCTTATTTATTGTTCTCTTACTAACTTGATGTATAGTTACACATCACCACTATTTTCCAACTATGGTAAAATATAGTAACTTAGTGATATCAGTAGTTGATATGCCCTTTATAAACACTGATAAAAGAGTCTAATTGAATTGGTAAGTATTAGGCTGTTGAAATGATATGGCTGAATTGTTAGTGAAACAATCAAGAGGTAAGTTTTGTTAAAAATAACATAATCAAAATATGCACCAACAGATTAATACACTTTTGCCACCATGAAACATATGCATTTAAGCTGTTAGGTAGTCAGAAATAGTACCAAATTCTTGGAATAGACAAAAATGAAATGGATGACTGAGCTTTTATGACCACCCACATTGGATTATATAGGCCAGTTTATGACCTAACCTTGTCTTTTGGGACTTTCTCCACTCTACCTACCTCTCCAGGAAATTTTGCCAGTCTCTTGGTGCTCGTTATAACCAAGTTCAACTGTATGTGGTGAATATTTAAATCAGTGGTGAAACTGCTTCAGAGACTCAAATATGCAAACAAACTGTTAGTATAAAAGAGCTCTCTAACAAGTCTGTATGTGTTTGTTTGACCATGAATTGGTGTAATCTTTGTTTTTCTGTGAATTACAGATTGATGATTGAGATTTCATTAAAAATATCTGAAAGATATTGTTTTGATGATTTGTTAAGATCTGCACTGGAAGCAACAGCAACTGGAAGAACAGGGGCTAATATAGCTAGATAGCTGAATGTGTTTAGAATGGTCTCCAACCTTTGGGAACAGTTTTAAGATACAGATAATGTCAGTATAAAGGCTTCCCAAGAGTTCAGCATCTTAAGATGACCTACAGTGATTTATCAAAATAATGGAAACACATACTGTTTGTGGAGAACATTTTATTAATAAGCTGTAGCCCACTTTGGATGTTCAGAACAGACACAATTCGACATGCAATAGATTTATACAAGTCATGCACATACGATAATGGAATGTGGGGCTATTCTTCCTCTAAAATATGGCCCAACTGTGCCAGTGATGCTGGAGGTGGAAAATGTGATCTGACCTTGTGCTCCAGATATCCCCACAAATGGTCAATAATATTGAGATCTGGAGATTGAGGTGGCCAGGGTAGCTGCTGTACCTCATGCTTTGCAAACCACATCTCGACATGTTTTGCACAATGCATGGGTGCATCATATGCTTGAAATCAGAGATGGTCATTAGGGAACAATGCCCGCAACATTGGGTGCAGGTGGTCCCTGAGAATGGATTCGTATGTTGCAGATGTGGCACGACCCTACAGAATGCCAGGATGCCCTAAGGAATGCCATGATGTGGCATCCCACAGCATCAGAGATCCACCTCCATGCTTCACAGTCAGAACCAAACAGTCGGTGGTATATTTCTGCAGGTTTTTGCCAGATGTACTCTCTATCACTGGTGGGGAAACAATGTGTAGCACAATTCATCAGATCAGATGACACATTACCAGTCTTTGGCATCCCAGTTTTTATGTGTTTTGCACCACCTTACACACTTTGTTACATTGATAATGGTAATCTGAGATTTGTGGATTGCAGCATGACCATAAATACTGACATAATACACGATGAAGTTCCTGATGAACTGTTATGATGGAAATGGGATCGTTCCGACTGGTGTTCAACTCTGCTGCTATTTCTGGTGTCATGGTCTTGTGCTTCCGCTGTACAATCTGTGCTAATGTTTGCCTATACCTATCTGACAACTTCGTATGGCATCCACAATTTGCACATTTGGAGGAAACACCCTTTCTTTTTTGATAGGTAGTCATCTTCGATACAGTTCCTTGTGTTACACCTACTATTTCCGCTGTTCTGGTTGCTGAAGCTCCTGCAACACACGCACTAATGATGCCTTTTTGGAGGTCACTGAGATCTGATGTCGACAATTACACCACAACGGCTGTTTCACCTGCGCTTGTGGCACTGCTACATTTTAGCCGACATCGTACTTCTCCCCTTTATATACTTCACATTGTGGGTGACAATGTCCCTGTGATATGTATACGGCACATTGTGTGTACTCCAGTCATCATTGGTGTTTCCATTATTTTGATAAACTCCTATATGTATCTGTCATTAGCTGTTAGGTGTCATAGAGTACTGACAGTTCCCTAGTTTGTTCACTGGAAAGATAATTTCAAGGGGATGGTTTCCAGAAGGCTTCAGGAAGTGGAGAGGGTTCTATGCAAGATGACCTGGGGTAGGTAATCCTTTGCTTTCTTTCACAAGAGAGCTTGTTTGAGGTGATTTCAGCAATGTGTTTATGGTACCCAGGAACAGTGGCTGACTACTTTTCCCAGAGATTCAGCTTAGACTGATTCTCAACCAACATTCACCAGGAGAGACATATTGAATTGTAATTAAAAATGTAGCAAATGTCTCATGTAGATTTAATATTTTAAAGTGATTAATTTTTGTGCTGATTATGGGTTACAGTATCATCCATCTGACATCAGTGAAAGGGACCAATATGGCGGTGGTGGTGTGATAGTCATCAATGGCTGCCTGATCTCCATTTGTTTTATACAGGATAACTAATTGCTTATAAGTATCAGGATGGCATCCTGATACTTAGTGAGTGACCTTAGTGTTTGTTTTAAATAATGATGCCTGCTTAAATATAACTTACCTGATTGACAAATATCTTGAACATGAAGATACTGAATATATGGAATGGCCTGCTAGATTGCCTGATCTGAATCCTATTAAGTATGTGTGAGATGGCCCGGAGAAATGTATTGGTCAGCTTCAGCCCTCCTCTCCAAATCCTCCATGATCTTAGCACAGCCTTTTTGCACTAGTGGACTTGACTATCTTCAGAATAGATTAGAAACATTGTTGGAAATATGAGTTGTGTGGTTCATTGCTATCAAGGATCACACTACTTGAGGGATCCACCTTAAATGTGTGTAGGATCATTATTGGAGATGATGATGAGGGTAATTTTGGATTGGTCACTGCCAAATATTTCTATTTTCAATCACTTTTATTGCCTCATTACTGATAACAATTAGAGATAACATTGTCTTGACATTCGCTGATAAATTGGATGCTTGTGAATCACTTGAGAAGAAATGTGAAAATTTCTCTTGCTTCAAGTTGCATATCACTATATATTAATATATAATATTTTCAGTTTTTGGCTAGTTCTCTCATGAGTACTCTTACCTTTTCTTACCTACATAGTATGTTGCAGAACCTTTCTCCCTGAACAGTTTTGGCCAATTCATCACATGTTTGCTCTACAAGATTAAAAATTGCAACTAACTCACCTTCTATATTCCTTAACTTCAGCTCTTCATGCTATTGCATTCCTCCCTACATATGTGGGACTCGAGCAACACCAGAACTGCACTGGTGGTTGGGACTTCTCACCCTTGGCTGTACAATGGGATCAGCAATCAACAGAAAACCCCTTTTTCACATACTGCTTGATAAGAGTGATTCCAAAGAGCCAATATAGAACTCTTATATGAGAATTACATAAAAAATATATCATTATTTACATTGGTGTAGGAGATGTGAAAGCTAGGCCTTACACCATTAATAAATATAGGGGTTCCCAAACTTTTTGGCATTGTCCCCCCCCCCCCCCCCTTGATTTTAAGAAATCCCCACCTTTCATTTATCATCGACCAAATCTCCTGTTAACAGCAATTTCATTTCATGATTAAAAATAAAAACACAAAAAAAATTCACATCCTTGTGCCTTTGAAATATTTTCACACCCTCCTGTTTGGGAACCCCTGTACTAATGTGAGTTTTCATTCACCATCTTGGACTTCATATAAATGTGATAGTCATTCAAGTAATCTTTTTGTTCTTATACATAAATCTGTTGTTTTCTGCTGAAAAAAGTTAATAATTATTTTTGGCCACAATTGTATGCATTGTGAAAAATCTGACTTTTTACTCTAAAGCAGTGGTTCTCAATCATTTATGCTTCACATACCCCCTGGAAATGTGTATGTAACTGGCATACCCCTTGTATAGATGGATAAAACTATAGTTATAGTATAACAATGGGAATAAAAATATATATAACATATATCTAGTAACTTTTGAGCTCTCATGGCATACCCCATGTTGAGAACTACCTACTCTAAAGGATTTAAAATGCATGAGACCTATTTTAACTACCATTGTTTTTGTAACTTTTGCACTTTGGTATAATAAAATGTTGTTAGAACTTTTTATAACTTGAATTTTTACTGCTAGAGGGTACTAATGTTGGAAAATGACAAAACTATTATCTTTGAAAAACATCTATATTTGCCAGAGGCAATTGCAATTTTTGATTTTTCTATAACTATGAAAGTTCTGAGAAACCAAGGGTGCCATATTTGCATGATGCATCACTGAGAACATCAGATGTGTTATAACCTTCAGGTCAACTTTTGCAGTACATGTGGCACCCTTGGTCACCTAGAATGTTGATGACCATAGCTATTTAAAAAATGAGCAGTTATCAATATCTTAGATGGCAATAGCACATACCATGTATTCATAAGTTGTGGAATGATAATCTACTTGGTTTAGATTTAGTTTAACTTTTAATATTAATATGTTCCACATTAGCTGCATTTGTGGTTATTTCAGTTGTACTTGGATTTGTTTAAAATAATTGAGACTTATGGGATTTCAACTTGAGTGGATTTCAACTGAATTGTGTATGTAACTGGCATAATAATGTGTAAGAAATTCAATTGAGATTATTTAATGTTATGAGATGGGGATATAAAATATTTCTTATTTCTTGCAACAAGTTTTGGCTCTGGTACTTTTCTTATACTTTTTGTATTAAAAAATATGATTTTTCCCTTTTAGGTTGTTGGTAGCATGGATGCACATCCTAGTAGATATGCAGCTACAGTTAGAGTACAGCAGCATAGGCAAGAAATAATTCAAGATCTTGCATCTATGGTCAAAGAACTGCTAATTCAATTTTATAAATCTACACGCTTCAAACCAAATAGGATAATATTTTATAGGGATGGTGTTTCAGAAGGCCAGTTCCATCAGGTTAGCATTACTTATCGTTTCAAGTTATGGATCAACTGTATTTGCAAAATTTAATTGAAAATTAAGACAGTTTATATTAAGGAAGATATCACTCTGAATTTAACGTCGATAAATTTTAGAGGAAAAATTGTCTTGAGCTGGTGGGATACGAACCCACGACCCATCATGGGTTCGTATTTTTCCTCTAAAACATCGTATTTAGGCAATTTTTCCTCAAAAATTGATCAATGTTAAATTCAGAGTGATATCTTCCATAATATATGAATAATTATATCAAAAAAAAAACTCTTCAATCTAAAAGAATACAGTTTATATGGTATTTGACCATTACCATAAGAATAAATCACTTGAGAAGCAATGTGAAAAACAATTCTGCAGCATTTCTCAATTTGAGTTGCTAAAGACAATGAACATTATGGTTTATATAATCAAATTATTTAAATGAGTCTTATTGAACTACCAAGAAATTATTTTTGAGAAGTGAAGATAATTTTGGTGCAACATAACAATTCTGCAAAGTACTGTGGGTTTGTTTAGAGTAATTTTAAAAAAAATTGGCTTGCAAGTTAGTATTCATTTTGCTCCCTATTAAAGTTTTTTTAAATAAAAATTATCCTTGTACCTTATTTTTAAGTAGTATTTAGAAGAAATTACTAGTAGTAATAGATGGCCCCAACTCATTGTGAACTGCACTGCCATTATGATAAGCAGCATCAAATGGAGAACCCTAACTTGTGAAAAAAAAAATGCAAGAGTAAAAGAAAGTGTGAGGTAGGAAAAGAATATTGCTTATAAAAATGAACACTGTGTCAGAATCTCAAATTCACAACATTAGGGTACAAGGCTAGGGATTTTTTTGAAAAGTTTTAGTAGTGAATAAATAATACCCAAGATATTGAAAACTGTGATAAGCATGATATATTTCTGTAAGTTGCTATTTTACCCATTAATGTGGTGGTAGTTTTCAGTATATAGTAAGGTTGTCAACTCAGGGGAAAAAAATGCTTCAATGATTTAAGCCAGTTTTTTGTTGAAATGTTGAATCCCAAAATCCCAGTTCACAAAAAAAAAGTTACTTAGGATTTTACTCACTCATTTGTAACTTTTATAAATTAAAAACATTTAAATATTAAAAAAGCATATTGTCTAATGACATTTTTCTGCTAAAGATAGTGTGTGATTACACCTTTTGTTTCCATTGAATGTAATTTAATGGTCTAAGCTTAGATTTAACAAATGTATAGTGTAACCATATATTGCATTGAAAGCATTTTAGTTCAGTTTTTATTGGCATGTTTTGTAAAAAATATACTTTTCAGTTATTTACATTTTGTCAGATTTTTTTAAAAGAATTTAAAACACTTTTAGACAGATGTAATATTTTAAGCTGATTAATTTTTTGCTGGTTATTATTTTGTTAAAATTATTATAAAAATTAACATTTTATTGTCATATAATGTGAAAATTTCATATTTAATAATTTTAACCATGTGAAGTGATTGAATGATTCACTTTTAATGTGAATGCGACTTGTAAATGTAATGTTTCATGTGAAGTGAAAGCAATGGCCATTTTTAGTTATATTGAGAACTTGGCTGCCTCCTATAGTTTCCTAATGAAGACATCCCCACTTTTCAAGTTGAGAATATTTAGGAATTCTCTTGAAATCTAGAATGTTGTAGCCTTATGCATAATCTTACACATCAAGTGTGAGAATAATGGCATTGATCCATTTTACCACTTTTTGATATAGTAATTGTGTTTTGAAAAAATTTTGCAAGGGAGAGACTGGGTTTTTGATGGTCTGTGGATCTAACTTAGATTATGCTGATAGTTTACCAGTTGCTGACATAAAAAGAAGTTGAACTTTATTGACAAATGTTCACAAGATGAAACATTTCATTAACTTGTATCTACACTTGGTGAGCAAGCATTCAGTGAATGTTCATGCAGTTGTGTTGGATTTGCAAGTGAAGCCAGTATTTGCCCTTATTCTGACTTGGGAGATAGTACATCAAAAAGATTAGTTGCATTCACCCATATTTCTGGGACATTGTATTGTCACTTGTCTCACTCACTAATTTGCTCTTGTTTAAGTTGTTTAGTATTAATTTAGCTATTAATTTTCTACTCTGCTAGGCTATAATAATAATAAGGTGGGGTCTGACAAGCAAGTTTTTTTCTTTTACAAGACACTGTAAAGAATTGCACAATAACACTTGCAGTTTAAAATGCCATCATCCAAATCTAATGTACTTTTACTAGTAGTGAGTAGCGTGGAATATGAATGAAATATAAATGGCAGTCTACAAACAGCAAGCTCTTAGTGAGCTTAGCTATATGCTGACTTGCCCAACATGGACACACTTTGACTGTTTGTGATGATGGTAATAGGTTGATAAATATAGCAAAGAAGTGATGTAAAAACTGATCATTTGAAGATGTTTCATTTCTTTCCATTGGTTGTATTCTAGGTGAGCAAGTTTCGTAGTTGAATTATCTTGGGAGTTCTGCTTCATGAGGTAAACAGGAGAATAGGCATTGCTACTGGGAATTTTAAAATCTATATAGTTTATGAAAATACTATGAAGATGCATCTAAGTACTAAGGCTATATAATAGTTTGATCTCTGTGTGTCGTGGCAGTAACACTTGGACCCTTTGTATACAAGGTAACAGAAACGTGTTTTTGATTCCAGCTAATTACACAGCATTTTGAGTGGGGGGGGGGGGGGTGAGTTGGTTAATCACCCTTAGTTAGTGGTGTGCCAAAAACGGTTATATTTGTGATCTAGGGTTGTTGGGTCATGTTTGGTGCAATATAGCCTCAGTTGCTTTTGCACTATAAAATCCAACCAATCCAACCAATCTAGCTTTGGTCTATAGCATATATAAAAGACAAATGTTTCAGTTGGCCCAAGTGAACAAATGATTAATGCTTTTATTTGGGCTGTTCATCATCACAATCCTCAAGCAGCCATGGACTACGGAGGTCCAATCAGACCATGCAGTTTAATTCTCCAAGCATATCTGTCCTGAGCTACATCTGCTGCATTTGACCACTGCACACCAATTCTAACAAGGTCCTGTTTGGCATTGTCTGCCCTCCGCATCCTAGGTCTCCCCCTCTTTCTGAGGCCTTTAGGAACACTGTTCATAACCCTATTTGCCAATCTATAATTATCCATATGGGCAACATGGCCAAACCAGCGGAGTCTCTCTCTGCACAATATGCTGCTTAAAGGAGGTTGCAGACTCCTTTGCCTAACATCATTAGTTACAAAGTTGAACCACCTAATACCCAAGATACTACGTAAGCATCTAGAATCAAAATCATCTAGTTTTCTGTTATCTTGTTTACACAGCGTCAAAGTTTCACTACGATAACTAACCCTAGAAAGAACCAAACTATTATACAGTTTAATTTTAGTCTTTAGGTGTATACGCCTATTTCTCCACAATCTCCATAGATTCTTAAAAGACCCGGCAGCAATCCCTATCCGTCTGTTAATCTCATGCCTCACGTCACTAATATCTGTTACATAGCTCCCAAGATAATTAAACTGAGACACCTGCTCAAGACTGCAATCATTCAGATGAACTGAATCACAACCTGCCTGACCAATTTTCATCACTTTAGTTTTCTCTCTGTTTATAACCAAACCTACTCTACTACCAGTCTCATCAACATCATTTGCCAAAAGGGATAAATCATCAGCATAATCTAAATCAGAAATTTTAGTATCTCCAGACCATTTAAAGCCATAATCTTTCCCTTGCAATGAATTTCGCATAATTCAATCAATAACCAAACTAAAGAGAAAAGGAGACAAAAATGCACCCTTGTCGAACACCAGTTGCTACAAGCCTTACCAACTCTCACACACGACTCAGTGTTATTATAAAGAGCTTTCATTATGTTAACTAACTTGTCTAATATACCATATGATCTCACAGTCAACCACAAATTATGACGATCAACAGAGTCGAAAGCCTTTTTGAAATCAACAAAGCTAGCAACCAAAGGTTTCTTAAACTAAACATTTCTCAAGAATCTGCCTAAGTGAAAATATCTGATCCACACATCCCCTACCACTTTGGAATCCACATTGCTCATCACGCAATTGACTGTCAACCAGATTCTTAATTCTATTAAGCACAATCATGGAAAGAACTTTACCTGGAACAGAGAGTAGGCTGATACTTCTATAGTTATCACAAGAACTGCGATCACCTTTTTTGAAAATAGGGATAATAATAGCGTAACTATTATTGATAGTCTGTTTTTACAAAAGTACTTTTTAGCTTGTGGTAGCAAAAGTTGAAAATTTTCCAAATTTTTAGACAAATATTGCAAATGATGTACTTATGCTAGAATTTTGAAATTTTGGTGATGGAGCATGAGTGTTGTGGTTTGTTTCTTGAGATAATTGATGAATTCTTTTTCAGTTGAATAAATACTACTGAAATATATGATTTGCATATTTTCAAATCTTCAGGTAGTTTTAATTTCCACTGTTACTGAGGTCACTAAATATGGGTCATGCAAATCTTTAATAAACAAATATTACAAATTGATCTATGTTATCCTAGAAAATTGATGTTTCGGGGTAGAGTGTCAAGGGATTAGACTGACAGCAATAATTTGTACCCATTTCCCACAGGGCTGGGGAAATGGAACTCTTTCATTTTAAGGGTTAAATGAAAAATTAATTTTGTTTTATATAAGTAACTAATAATATATTTGCATTTTCCCAATCATCCATTAGTTTAAATTATTATTGTTTATTTTATATAAATGGTGCCAAAGTTGAAAAATGAAAAGCTTCATTCTCTTTGTAAAAGAGTGTCCTACATTTGCCAGAAGTGATGTGTGTTCTAATTAAATTTTAAGTAAAAGATTGTTTTGAGGTGAAGCTCAAACTATTGGTTTATATCAGCAAAATCATACAAATTTATGCATTAATAATGTTTTTTTTTTTTGGCATTTTTAAGCTCACTGAAATATATCTGAAGCTTGGGTATATCACTAATTTTACTTGCTGTTTATATATTTTTTAACTTTTAGGTACTTACGCATGAGCTATTAGCTGTTAGAGAAGCTTGTATGAAGTTGGAAGCAGATTATAAACCTGGAATTACATTCATTGTTGTTCAGAAACGGCACCATACAAGATTATTTTGCTCTGATAAAAAGGAACAGATTGGTAAAAGTGGAAATATCCCTGCTGGCACTACAGTAGATGTGGGAATCACACATCCAACAGAATTTGACTTTTATCTCTGCAGTCATGCAGGGATACAGGTAAGATCCCAATAGTTTGACTTTCACTCTTTGTAAAATGACTGAAAAATGCTGACATTATTAACTTGTAAAGTATTTGATTTCTGAAACTAATTTACTCAGATGGTTTAGTTAATTTGAAGTGTTTTTAAAAGAAATTAAGACTAAAATCTCATTCTGAAGTAGCTAATAGAAATAGATCATGTTAAATAACTGAAAAAAAAAAAAGCATTTAATTCTGAGCAGTAAAATGGCAAAAATTCAAAGAAAAAAATGTGACCCCCCCCCCCCCCCAAAAGGTAGTGTGCTTGGCTACTGATCTAATGGACCTGGGTTCAAGCCCCAGATAAAGCATGAATGTTTGTGTTGTTTTCTGTTGAGGTCCTGCCATCCTCATAGACCTTCTACTGTGGCATATAAACTGACAGACTCCTGTCAGACCTCTGTGGCAAGCAGCTGCTTGAGGGGGTATTTATTTATTTTAAAATTTTATTGTTTTAATTTTTGGGTAATTTTTTAATTAATTTTGCCCTTTCTAAAAAATTATTTGAGTCCTTTATTTTCACAATTTCTTAGTCATAACTAATTAAGACAATTTTAACAATTGGAAATCCTTGCACAGAGAAGCTTTTGAGTTTGCTCCTGAAACATTTTAATATGCAAGTGGTTTGAAGGATAAACTTTAAAATTTTATTGCTCAGCAACAGAGAACTTTCATTTATTTTAAATAAAGACAAAGTAATATGATTATAAAAATTTAATTGAACAGTAAACATTGTAATAAGATAAAATTATGCATCATTTAAAGATAATATACAAAGAATCTACTGTTATAAGGTGCATGCAGTATTATAATACATACCAATAGGCAAGAATAGTGTGGTCCATTAGCCCTTTCCATGTTGGAGCTTTATTAATTTTTTGAATTTTAGTGGCACAAGATGTAAATCTTGTTACCTAGTACAAGGTTGTAAAAAAATTATCTGAATAGAAATCTGAAAAATTTTCAACTGTTTCTAATCAAATATCAAAAATAACAATTAAATCTATTATATATATTTTTCCTGTTGATTCCATTTAAATTTAAAGCACATTGCTTTTATCTGTGGTTGTTGCTGGTGTTGAAATGGCCACTATTACATGCACATGTTTCCCGACAGTCACCATCCTGGAAGTTAACTTCCTTACTGAGTTGTTCTAAAAAATATATATTGATTGGGGTGATCTTGGGAAATGTGCCATTCTTTGTTTCCATTTACATTGTCAATCTTTCCAAAAATGAAAGCAAGAAAAATATTTTTTAAAGGTTGAATCAGAAGTCACTAAGCATGTATTTTAAGTTTTTTGAAAATATTTTGCTTCTTCTAGAACTGAATTGCTGTTTGTTTATATTTTTTTATCATACGTTAGATATATATTATTGCTTATGGAAATATTTCTTTCCAATCATAACCATCTAAAATTATCCCCAGAAGCAGTTTTGATTCTGGAATCAGTCATGATATTGTTGATGTTTTGCACGATTATCATAGGCTGTGCCATCAGATCTAATTGAGTTCTTGTTAACGTTTTTTCCCCCCATAAATATTTAGTTTTTCTTAAAACTATTGTATATTAAGTAGCCCTTTTTAACATTATATGAAGTTTTTAAATATATTTATTAAATTTTTAAAATATAAATATATGTGATGTATGTACTTGGCAAAGTTGCACCAGAAAATCGGGACTTTTTCATGAAATATTTTCTTCAATCTGATGATGAAGAATTTGAGGGTTTTCCAACAGAAGAATGTGGAGAGAGATCTTTAAGATCAGTAATTCAGTCTGGGCCTTTGACTTTATTTGAATTTCATAGGAAATAATTTTTTTTAGATTTAGAGGGAGATCATTTTTTTTTATTATTCCTGATGAATCTGGAAGTGAACATTTTAGTACAGAAAGATATTGATGATGCACACAAGAACATTGAAAAAATTGTCAGAAAATGAACATTCAAACTTTCCAGTACAACATGTTTTTTTTTTGCTACCATAGGGTCAAACACTAGAGAAGCTCAAACACTTAGATTTTTTTCAAGTTTTTCATTACTGAGGAAACTTTTGGGGAAATTGCAGTACAAATATTTATGGTCAATCTTTGCTTCTGAAACAGAAGCTGAGTCTGGGAGTCCCTTAACAAGGGGGACTCCTCAGCAAAAACTCCTCATCCTGCCCTTGGTCAGTAGAGGATGAGCTTGGAAAACCCTCTGTCCATTGGATGGGATGCTAAGTCATGGCACCTGTGCAGGAGAGCCATACTCTGTGCATGTTAAAGAACATGCTGGATTTCCTTGATGGGAGGCTACCATCTGTCTCTCAACAGCTGTCCAGTGGGTTCCTCTAAAGTTGCACTGAAGCAGCAGAGCAAATTGATTTATTTGCTCTGTTATTTCAGAGTTTATGTCAGAGGGACCCACTGGACAGCTGTTGAGAGTTGATGGTAGCCTCCCATTAAGGAAATCTAGCATGTTCTTTAACATTGTGATCTGGCAATTTAGCCCATTGTGTGCAAAAAAAGTGTTACTCAGAGGTAAAACAACCCAATCCTTAGCAAAGGTAACTCAGTTTGGTGGAAGGCTAACAGCAGCTAAGGAAATTGAAAGTTTTTTTTAGCTTTAATGCTAACTGGTTAGGAAACAGTCCTTAGCAGGATACTGGTCCACTGAATTTGTTGCACACATTCCATTTTTTTCAAGCATCATGTCCAGAAATCAATTTGCTCTGTTGCTTCAGTTCCTGCATATCAGTGATAACAAATTGTGAGGCCAAAGATAGATGAGTGGATACAGTCCTTTGGCTAAACTCAGCACAGTTGGCATAAAACCTGGACTTTTTTTCAAAATATGGTAGCAAGAAAACAATTTACAAAATGGGAATAATTTTCTTGTATGAAGTGAACATTTTTTGTTATTCAGAAATATCCTTTCTATTCATGTAATTATAATAATTTCTGTCTATTAGTTTTCTTTTAAATACATTTTTATTTTTATTACCAGATACACTTGTTTTACTACATGCATCTTGAAAAGTTCTATTAAAATAAAACTAATTGTCTTTTTTGTAAGATATTTTCAGAAAGGTCTTGAATTAAATGCTGATTAATTTATCATATAGCAAGCCATAATTCCTTTCGTTAGTTATTCGGAAAAAGTAGTTCTGAAGTTAAATTTTCATAGCTGATCACAGTGAAAAAGTAGCAGGGCCTCTGGATGTAAGCCAGTTTTTCAGGCTGGGCCCTGGAAGTGTTAAATAATATTTATGAAATATAAAGTATTGTAATTATTGTTTCCACAGAAACAATATTTGAATATATTTATAAAACATGCTCTTAATCAACATAAAAAAAAAACTGGATTTTGCCCTTTCCCCAAAAAAGATTTACTTGAAAAAAAAATTTTTTTTTTTGGATTTTGTTCTAATGATTTTAGGAATAAAAAAACAGCGTTAACAATAGATTGCAAACATATAAATACACTATATGGTGAAGAGCTGCTTCCCATATGTTCTAAACATATGCTTTTTGAACTAGGTAATATTGATCACGTCTAACGATCTTAAATTTATTTAGTTGTTTATAGAATTCTTATTAAATATTGAAACTGTTTACAATGTCATTTCCTTTTAATAGCTCATTTGATCTCATTGCTCTGATTTAGGGCACTAGTCGACCATCTCACTACCACGTATTGTGGGATGATAATCAATTCACTGCTGATGAGTTACAATGTCTGACATACCAGCTGTGCCATACATATGTGCGATGCACACGATCCGTTTCCATTCCAGCTCCTGCTTATTATGCTCATCTTGTAGCTTTTCGTGCGCGTTATCATTTGGTGGAAAAAGATCATGAAAGGTAGGATATTTTGTTATTTTAAGTTTTTAAAATTGTTTGTTTTATGTATTGTGATAAAAACAATTCTCCATAAAATATGGTCATTGTTTGATCATACAATGTGGTCACATAAAATGTGGTTATTGTTGATGATTGAACATCATTGTTTGATCATCAAGAACATTAAAAGTAATATTAAATACATCTATCTAATAGAATAAATAGCCTTTATATAGATTAAACTTTATTCTTAATATCTAGGTATGACACTGTTCTGTGAACTGAAAATAATATTTTTCAGTTGTTTGAAATTTCATTATGGCTGTTGCATTAATATACACATTGTTATTGTTCAATGTTTATATTATTCTTTCATATTTAAAGTGGGGTGGGAATTGGTAATGTGCCAGGCTTGTAATCTGCAGTTCCCAGGCTCATTATGCCAGTGGAGATTTATTTCTGCTAAACCCCCACCCTGCCCTTGGTAAGAAAGGGGACATTGCTGGACTTGGAAAGGCCACCATCTATTGGATGGGGCATAAACCTGTGGATGGGAGATAACTGCAGGTTAAAGAGCACAGTGTATGGCCTTAATGGGGAGACTGTCTCCTAACAGCTGCCCAATGGGTCCCCTTCCCCTAACATTCTCTGAGCCTTTGAGGTCCTTTTGATCTGACCATTTAGCCTATTGTGTACAAAGAAAAGTACCACTCAGAGAAGCACTTTTTTTGTAATCCAACTCAGAATTACCAGATTTGATTTTGGATTAGTGTGTTATTTGAAAGCAAAGAATAAGTTTGCTTATAAGTATAATGTTTTTAATAGTGCAACATATTGCTGTTAATTTGATTCAATCTAAGAGATGGATTATTTCACATTTTTAGTGATCAGAGTGGAATGCCATATTGGCATCAACAAAATGATAGAAGTGTAATGCATTCAGTTGGAAAGCAATCCATTATTGGTGATATATATTAAACTGATCAGATTTTGAAAGTTGAAAAGAGGGACATTTATCACTATTCTTTTTTGTGAATGGTAAAAGGGGAACACTTCAAATAAGTTTTGAATTA
Source organism: Ryuthela nishihirai (assembly GCA_038380435.1). NCBI lineage: Eukaryota > Metazoa > Arthropoda > Arachnida > Araneae > Heptathelidae > Ryuthela > Ryuthela nishihirai. The sequence continues at coordinate 825,114 of JAWZYU010000017.1, forward strand.
TGCTGTGTAATCTGCCAGATTCCTAAAGTAAAATGGGTTACTTTCATTGAGTAGTTGTGGGTGTAGATTATAAGATTAATAGGAATATGTAATAAAAATTGTTATTTTTCACATTTAACTAGCTATAGAACATTGAAAGTCTTGTGAGAACTTGAAAATCTTTTGAGTAGCATTTAGACTCTATTTCAAATATTTAATATCTAGATTTGTGGAAAGAGTCAAGATGTTGAATGTTTGGAAAAGAAAGAGGTTTTGAGGGGGAAGAGAAAAGAATCGATTTTTGGTGCTATAGGTCTAAAAAGCTTGACTTGGGTTTGACTACTTTTTTTTTCCTATTGCAATTTATAATAGCTGTAGATGGAATTAGAATATTGTTTGATCATTCTTCATGTTAAAATTTTTTGTGACACTTTCTCAAATTGTTGAAATATGCTAAATTTGTGATCTGACCATGCTGTCACTTAAAATCTGGTAGTGATGGCCACCATAATATCAGGTTGATGCAAAAGTTCGTACCGTTTTTTTTTAAACCAAAATTCTCATACAAAATGTATTTATTTCAACATACTGTTAATCAATGAAGTATTCACTGTTTTGTTCAATGACCTTCTGCAATCTCCAGTAACAGCAGATCCTGCGTTCATAAAAATTCTGGGATTTCTGGATGAAGAACTGATCCAGAAACATCCAAAAACATCCCAGCCAAGTCCTAGAAGTTTTTGCCAAGTTGCCAAAGATACATGTGGTCTAGTGTTACATGATAGAACACAATACTTTTTCTGTTCACTAATTCTGGTTGTTTCTGGTTGATTGCTTGCACCAATTTGCTCAGCTGTGAGCAGTATTTGTCTGAATTAATAGTCTAGTTTTATGGCAGCTCATAATATACGATTTCTTTCCAGTCTCACCAGATACACAACACGACCTTCTGGTGTAAACCGGCTTTTGCTGTAATTAAAGGAGCTTCACTGCACAGACCACGATCTCTTTCACTTGAAGTTGTATAAGATCCATTTTTCATTGCATATGATCATCCACTTCAAAAATGGATCATGTTCAGCAGGGAATCTCAAGCAGAAATTTTGTCTATCAATTTTTTTTTCTCACAAATTTTCGGCAACCATACATTGGCCTTGCTGACTATTCCAAGCTTTCGTATTCACCTCAAAACAGTTGATTGATTAATGCCATGTATTTATGCAATCTCTTGAGTTGTTCGGTGTCAGTCGCTTTCAAAGCCGAGATTTCATCACTTGTCAGCCTTGGTTGGCTGTCCAGAATGTTGCACATCACTGAAGCCAAAGTTTTCTTCACGAAAATGTCTGAACCACTTATGCTGTGTGGAATCATCAACAGCACCCTCTCCGTACACAGTGCATATTTATGAGTCTGCGATGCATTCTTGCCTTTCTGGAAACAAAAGAGCATGATATGCTGAAAAAGCTGCACCTTATTTTCTGTTATCTTCACAATTTCATAAAATGCACAACACACAACTAATCACAACATGACAAGTTTTTTGTTTTAAAGGCTCAGTGAAATGTCACCTTTCAAATGTTAAACGTTTGAAGTTATTAACAGGTCGATTTTGCAACATGATCCCGCCAAGGGCAAAAACAGGACGAAGTTTCGCATCAACCTAATATATACATTGTATTATTACTGCCGTCCCGTAGCTGAGTGGTTAGTGCGATTGGTTACTGATATAAGGGACCTGGGTTTGAGCCCTGGGTAAGGCATGGATGTTCGTGTTGTTTTCTGCTGAGGTCCTGCCATCCTCTCAGATCCTCTACTGTGGCATATAAACTGACAGACTCCTGTCAGACCTCTGTGGCAAGCAGCTGCTTGAGGGGGTATTTTATTTATTTATTTATTAATATCTGATATTAATATTTATTAATATCAGATATCAATATTGATATAAAATTTTGCATTTTTGTGTTTCATATGATGTTAAAAGATGCACAAAACCATTGATTTCTTTAGTTTGAGTTCTAGATGTTAAAAAAAATATTTTTTCATTCATTAATTAAAAAAAACTTTCTGCTTATGAGCATATATATTTTCTCCTTTAACACTTTGACTGCCGTATGAATCATATATGATATTAATTAAGTGTGAATCATATATGATTCACACTTAATTTGCTCCTGGGGCCATGTGAATCATCCGTGCTTCACATACAAATTTGTAGTTCAGGGCTCGTGAATCAGTTGCGCTTCACACTAGAATGCATTGTTTATGGGTAATACAGGAGTGTGGACTGAGGAACAAATCCATGGTCTTAGCGCAGTGAAATTTCAACTAAAGTATATTGTAGGGGTCTATGAAATAGCTGACATTTTGTACTTTAGTGAATTGTGGTGCTAAATAAAATAAGAAAATGCTGTGCAAACATTTACTAAACAAAACAGTGTATTCTGAAAATACAATCTGAAACAAAAGCAAACATTCTAAAAGTAAAAACATAGAAATCTAACACGTATTGTTATTTTGCTTCACATATGTCAAGAATACTCAAATAGTAAAATTTATAAAGTACATTCGTGTACAACAGTAAAACAAGGAATGCAATAATATTTATCGCATTGGACACATTTCCAGCAAGTCTGTGTTGCTTTGGAAGCTGCATATTTACTATTATATCCTTCAGATGCTTTTTTGTAACAGCTAACACATGTTCTTTGCTGACTGCTCCCAACTTCTTGTAAATAATGTTTCTCTTTTACCATACTTTCATTGTTATTCTCTTCTTGTGATTTTATTTCTAACAAGTCTTTTGCAATCTCTTCCCTGAATTCTGTAATACTGATTGTTTTGCCAGTAACAGCCTTGTATGTTATGAAAGCATTGACCACAGCAGAGCCCAAAAGAATTTCGACAGCAATTTTTTTGGTACCATTTTACACCTCTTCTGAGGCAAGTGGCATAGGCTTTTACTTGGTCCAATAAATCTATAAAATTTTTGCTTTTGTTATAATCTAAAACAACTTCTGATTTTTTTATTTCATTTCCATTTTTTGCTGTGGAGGGGATACCATTTTCATTGTATGTTTTGTGGATGACATTAGTACTTCATGTTTATCACACCATTTTATTATTATCACTCCTGTATTGCTTTCTTTGCCAATGACTTCTCCCTTTTTTGATTTTTTTTCTACAATTTCTTTAGGATTTCCTTTTCGATTTTTCCTAAGCGTTCCTACAAGATATGTTTGTCTATCTAACAGTTTTCGTGCTAACTCTATACTAGTATAGTAATTATCAACGTATATTGTACGTCCACAATCAAGGAGATTATTGCAGAGATCCATAACAACTGATGTTGGCTTATTGTCTAAAGTTTTATTTTTGTCTGCCCCAGAGTAAATTTGAAAGTCATATGTGTATCCATCTTTTATGCACAATTTCAAAACTTTTATACCAAATTTGTGTCGCTTGTTTTTTATATATTGTAAGAAAGTAAGATGTCCTCTAAAAGGGACTAAAGTTTCATCCACACAAACATTATTTGAAGGTGTTATTACCTTTTGGAAGTTTCTTCTTATCAGGCTTGTAAGAGGCAAAATTTTGTAAAGTCTGGTAGAAATATTGTCTCTCTCGTTGTCTGCAAAATGCCAGTTGCTAAGGAGAAGTTCAAACCAATTCCTTGACATGGCCTTTTTTACCTCATTTGAATAAAGAATGCTGCTAGACCAATAACAAGTTATCTTTGCATTTGTACTAAACCAAATCAAATTTACATTCCCAGAAATATTTTCATTTCATTCACATCTGTATCCTTCCATTTTTTTTAATTCTTGCTTTAGGTAAAAGTGACTGATTCAATTTTTGAAAAGCATATTTATTAGTTTCCCATACCAATTAGCATTAGAATTTCTTCATCAACAAATAAATGAAAAAAGTCTATAGGTTGCTCTTTATGCATGCTCTGAATAATATAATTTTTGATTCCAAAATTATTGGTACTCACAAACGGAAATTGTTTTAGATTATCTTCTGTAATTTCTCTCCATTGTAGATCGGTTGAGCTTACATTACCAAGTATTTCATCAGATGAAAAGAATCGTTGCTCAATTGGAAATTTCTGACTTCTTCAGTTGTTTCCTCTATACACTTAGTAGCAACTATCTGATCCTCCTTTTCAACACCATCTCCTGCAGGACCCACATAACCAATCTTAGATGTACTGGGCATGCAAACTTTACTATTATCAGCTATTGAGAGTTTTTTCTTCCTTTTCGGAACTGGGGAATTGTTATCTGAAGATGAACTTTGATCACTTGGTTTATAACTATCAGATGAATGTTGGTATGGTTCATCTTAATCAGAGAGAACTTCATTTAGCAGAGCTTGTAAATAACGTTCTTTTCCATAATCACCCATTTTAGGGAATTTTATAATCTAATTCACTATTATGAAAATGCAACAATATGTTTTACTCAGTGGTGCAAACAAACTAATGAACTAATTGCACACACATGCCAGCGTGTGTTTGAAATGTGTCAATCATGCATGTGCAAAAGACAAAAATGCATTGCATGGTGGCTTACTCTGCAGGCAGGAGTCTAAATTGTGACTTGTGAATCACATGGCCTATAGGTCAAAAAAGCATGCTCAGGGCACGTGATTCACACTTTCAAAGTTTGTTTTAAGCAACAAATTTATAAAAAATTATATAAACTTATATTGTATAGCAATTTAAGACCAATTTTAGTTGATTTAACAAAAAAAAAGACATGGGGGCCCCAGGACTTGAAAAAATTTTAACATTGCGGCAGTCAAAGTGTTAAACATTGCATTTTTTCCAAAGTGTCATTACCACAGAATTTTTTTCTTCAGTAAAGGGAAAACAGGTTTGTGTAAAATGATATCTCTGCTATATGAATTGGTGACTTCATTTAATGTATTATAATTCTATAATTTAAAATAATTAAATATAAGTAAAATGGTATTTGTAATTTTAAACCTCCTTGTTTAAACACATTTAATATGAAAATCTTTAAAGCATTGAATTGCATACAGTCCAGCATCACACTCTTTACAAAGCAATATCTTGTTTCCGTCTTTTAGGTAAATCAGTTTTAGAACAATGTGCCACACATATTCGAGTTGAGGCCTTCATTTTTTTTTCTGTTGGTCGAATGTGTTCAAAAAGTTCCTTTCTGTAAAGTATTCAATATATCAGTTGAAATTTGGATTACCAGTTCCCATGCATTCAACAAGATCAAAATGTTTCTCATGATTATCTCAATTGTTCAAAAAAAAAAAGTCTGAATGTTTTGTTTTTTCTGATTGCATTTAGAAATCCACACTGCCTTTTCTAAAGGTGGTGAAAGTTTTTTTTTTAGTATCTTTTCCACTGTTCACCCATCAGGGGATAAAATGTAATGACATGATGTGCATGATCAGCAGCATCCATCATTTGATTATTATAGTTCAGTGTGAGATTTGGTTTCATAACCACTTTCTATGAAAGTTATCAGAACTGTCTGATTCAGTTTTAAAATTTAATTCCAAGCTGTCTGAAGGTAACTTTGGGAAAGTGATGTCTTCTGATAAAACATTAGCATCAGTATGTAAAACAGAAGCTGGAACTACAAATTCTTTTTTTGCTATGCAAAAAGCTTGTTAATGGATAACTGCCAGGTTTTTTTTTTCTACTTTCTCCAACCCTGCTCAAATTGTTATTTTTTTGACTTGTCCTTTTACTAAACAAATGAATTCATAAGAAAAGTAGTAGACAGCACTAGTTGCCAAAAAGTGCTTTTTCTTGGGTCTAATGCTGAATAATATGAAATTATACTAGGTGACAGATGCACCAAAGAACCAAAACATTATGAACAGCATATCTTTATGCAGATCAAAGCAACTGCAGGTAAACAACAGTGCATGTGAAAGTCATGAAATAGTATAAATAACACCTGATACTGAGCTCTGTTAATAAGTGTTCTTCTTGTTCTTCAGATGGGAAAGGCAGTGGACTTAAGAAGTGAGTTTGACAAGGCCAAATTATAATGGCCAGACAATTGGGTCAGAGCATTTCCAAGACGGTAGGACTTGTGGGGTGCTCACAGTCAACTGTGGTTAGTACCTTCAAAAAGTGGTCCGAGGAGGAAAAAACCACGAACCACTGGCAAGGTGTGGTCTGACCAAGGCTCATCGATGCTAGGGATGAGCAAAGGCTATCCTGTATGGTCCGAGCCAACAGAAGGGATACTGTGGCATAACTCACCCATAATTTGAATGCTAGTGACAGGAGTAACGTGTCGCAACACACAGTACATCGAACCCTGCTGAAAATGGGGCTGCATAGCCACAAGCCACTCTGAGTGCCCATGCTAATCTCGGTTCACTGTCGAAAATACATACAATAGGCATGCAAGCATCAAAACTAGACCTTGAATGATTGGAAGAAGGTTATCTGGTCAGATGAATCTTGTTTCCTGTTGCACCATGTGGACAGCCAGGTGCGCGTGCATCGTTTCCCTGGGGAAATGTTGGCACCAGGATGCACTGTGGGACAAAAACAAGCCGGTGGAGGAAGTATTATGCTTTGGGCAATGTTCTGCTGGAAAAACCCTGGGTCCAGTCATTCATGTGCAGGAAACTATGTCTACCACCTACCTAAACATTATTGCAGACCAGGTATATCCTTTCATGGCAACGGTATATTCCTTTAGTATTGCCTTTTTTAGCAGGATAATGCGCCATGCCACACTGCCCAGATTGTTTGAGAATGGTTTGCGGAACACGAAGAAGACTTTCAGGTATTGCCCTGGCCTCCAAATTCCCCAGACATCAATCCAATTGAGCATCTGTGGTTTGTGTTGGAAAGTTAAAGGATCTGCTGATAACTTGTTGTACCAGATACCACAAGACACCTTTAGAAATCTTATAGTGTCCATGCCTTGCTGGGTAAGAGCTATTTTGGCTGCACATGGAAGACCAACATCATATTAGGCAGGTGGTTATAATGTTTTGGCTCTTCGTTGTATGCTGCCCTGAGACAATATGTAGTTAAACACCAAGGTGATTAATTTGCTTTATGCACACACACCCTACAGTTAATTTGATTTATGCACACACACCCTACTGTTACTTTAACAGCCATGTTATGTTTCCTACGGATTGCTCTCCCACATACATTGCAATAATGTGTACAGTTTATCAGCAACAGCTTGTACCAAATGAAGAGAGATACCAATTGTGATCTGATGAATTGCTCTATTACACATAGTAAAATGCAAGTCTAATCCAATGAAAATAATACCAGTATATTGGTTGAGAATGACTTGTTAAATTTTGACCAATACTCAGGATTAGTTGCACTGCTTCAAAGTTTTGAAATCATTTTGCCTAATTCTAACAGTGTGCCAGAAATGTCTAAACAATGCTTAGTTTATTATATCTGTTCTGTGTAAATACAGAAGTTATTGTTTAAAAAATTTGCTAAATTTAATTTAATTGTAAAATGCATTTGTTACGTAATTTAATGCTAATCACTTTTGGGGTTTGCAGCACTAAAATAAAAACTATGAAATGCATTTTGAATTTACAGCTTGACCACTTTTATTGAGTGATTAAATTGACTGCTCAAAAGGAGTGGATGTTAGGAAGGAGTTGGATTTATGATCACACTTTGCAACTTTTTGTGATTTTTACCTGCCAAGCTTCTGTTTCACTGTAATGTTAACAAATTTTACTACATCACCAATTGTTTTTACCATATCTACAACCTATATCACTCATTTGGCTTCAATAATGACAAGTATTTAGCAACTTCAGTTTTGTAAAAAAAGGTTTGCAATCAACTCTATGGGGAAAATGTTTCCAGAATAGGACCATCAAGTACAGCTTTAGACAAAGATATCTTTTGATTTTGAAATGCTAAGGTTTAGTTTTATTATAGTTTTTTGTGAAAGGAATACAGAAACCAGAAAATGACATATTTGCACTTGCTGCTATGCTTGTGTAAGTATATTGATCTTCAAGATCATAATGCCAAGAACTGCATAGGGTCTTCATTTTCATAATGAGATAAAATATTTGGCAAACTAAATTATTTTAAAAAGAAAGTCCAAGTTGTAATAGACACACAAATGCAGCTTATTCTTTGGATTTCAGTATTGATGTGAAATTATTAAGCACCTGATTTTGTTGCATCATGTGAACTGATTGATGGCATAGTTGACAAAATTTAAAAGCCATTCTGATAAACAAGCAAATTAGCAGACCTAGTTAACTTTAAGACAGAAAAATAAGACATTTGCTGGAAAAAGTGGTTGAGGGTTTTTCATCTCCTGAAAAATTCATCCTCATCTGTTTGGTTGAAAGGGCTCATAGCAGCTTATGCATGTTTTGGAATATTTTGCTAAGGTTTGCAAGTTGCTTCAAAATGGATTGAACTATTTTTACTTAGTTATTTTCAAAATAAATGCTATTATTACACTGTTAACACTGCAACTCTTTATGTTGCAGTGTTAAACTGTTAACTTACAACTGCTTATGTTGAACATAATTGGCCACTTTGCTGAAACAGATTAAAGACAAATACTGCTGGAGAAAATATTTGACTTAGGAAATGTACTCCAGCTGAGATTGAACACTTAAGAAATCAAGCAAGAAGATGAGAATAACCATCAAACATGTGTACCCCACAGAATATATCATGTGAAACATTTCTATAAAAACAATTGTTTTTTGGCTTTTAAAAAAAATTTGTGGATTTTATGCTATAATATTGGTATGTGATTTTCAAAAAAAAAATATTCAAAGCTGCTCCAAAGCAAATTTTTGAAGGAAAAAGTAAAATTTATGGCTTTTCTTTTCATCTTGGAGTGTACTAAATTTCATAATATGCTTGATTTAATGCCAGTAAAGAATAATATCTGTTATCAGGCAATCACAGGCACCTGTAGGTTATGCAAAACAGTCATGTCTACCTTTAAAGACTGTCTCCATAGTATAATGCTTATAGCTGTCAGTAGAAGAAATCTTGTTTGGGCCAGTAACTCAGTGGTAGAACACCTGACATATCAGGAGGCATGGATTGTATCTCACCTGGCTCACAACAATTTTTTTTTTGTACTGAATAATGCCCATATCATATAATTTTCCTCACAGTTTTAATTGGGATTTTGTTTTAGAAGTATCTGGAAAGTGTAATAATAGCATTTATTTTGTAAATAACTAAGTAAAAATAGTTCAATCCATTTTGAAACATCTTTATTCAATAGAAGCTGCCATTATGAAGAGTACTTTCATTTTTACTTAGTTTTGTATTTATCCAACAGTCATTGATAATAATTTACTTTTTGGTCAGTTTTATTTTTTTTCAGCTGGCCAACTTTTTTAGTACTTTTTTTTATTGAATAGTCATGGTTTTTTATGAATCACTGACAAATCCAACCCCTAGCATTTACAGGAATTAAATATTTTATTACCTTATAATAAGAATAACCATTCAATTAAAAATACTGCCCTCCTGTGGCCGAGTAGCACGCTTGGCTACTGATGAAAGGGACCTGGGTTCGAGCCCTGGGGAAGGCATGGATTTTGTGTTGTCTTTCTGTTGAAGGCTTGCCATCCTCACAGACCTTCTACTTATGGCATATAAGCTGATGAGCTCCTGTCAGACCTCTTTGGCAAGCAGCTGCTTGAGGGGGTATATTCTATTTGAAAAATAACTATATTTGACAGATGCACATTTCCAAGCATAATTGGAAAGTGCAATTAGAGTAAACCCTCCTTATTTGCAACTGCAACATTCATCAGATTTGCATATTAGCAATTTCTACATCCATTAGATATGCATATTTGCAATTTTACTGATTTTTCAAATTAATGTTTTATTTTTTGATTTTTATTTATCATCATCCTCAAGCAGCCATGGGCTAGAGGTCCAACCAGACTGTGCAGTTTAATTCTCCAAGCATATCTGTCCTGAGCTACATCTGCTGCATCCGGCCACTGCACACCAATTCTAACAAGGTCCTGTTTGACATTGTCTGCCCACCGCATCCTAGGTCTCCTCCTTCTGAGGCCTCTAGGCACACTGTTCATAACCCTATTCGCCAATCTATAATTATCCATATGAGCAACATGGCCAAACCAGCGGAGTCTCTCTCTGCACAATATGCTGCTTAAAGGAGGTGCAGACTCCTTTGCCTAACCTCATCATTAGTTACAAAGTTAAACCACCTAATACCCAAGATACTACGTTAACATCTAGAATCAAAAGCATCTAGTTTTCTGCTATCTTGTTTACACAGCGTCCAAGTTTCATTACCATAACTAACCCTAGAAAGAACCAAACTATTATACAGTCTAATTTTAGTCTTTAGGTGAATACTCCTATTTCTCCACAATCTCCATAGATTCTTAAAAGTCCCGGCAGCAATCCCTATTCGTCTGTTAATTTCATGCCGCACATCACCAGTATCTCTTACATAACTCCAAAGGTAATTAAACTGTGATACCTGCTCAAGACTGCAACCATTCAGATGAACTGAATCACAACCTGCCTGACTAATTTTCATCACTTTAGTTTTCTCTCTGTTTATAATCAAACCTACTCTACTACCAGTCTCATCAACAGCTCGAGCGAAAGAGTTCATCTCATCAACATCATTTACCAAAAGGGCTAAATCATCAGCATAGTCTAAATCAGAAATTTTAGTATCTCCAGACCATTTAAGGCCATAATCTTTCCCTTGCAATGAATTTCGCATAATTCAATCAATAACCAAACTAAAGAGAAAAGGAGACAAAATGCACCCTTGTGGAACACCAGAAGTAATGCTAAACCAATTGCTACAAGCCTTACCAACTCTCACACACAACTCAGTGTTATTATAGAGAGCTTTCATTATGTTAACTAACTTGTCTGGTATACCATATGATCTCACAATCAACCACAAATTATGATGATCAACAGAGTCGAAAGCCTTTTTGAAATCAACAAAGCTAGCAACCAAAGGTTTCTGAAACTCTAACCATTTCTCAAGAATCTGCCTAAGTGAAAATATCTGATCCACACATCCCCTAGCACTTCGGAATCCACATTGCTCATCACGCAATTGACCGTCAACTAGATTCTTAATTCTATTAAGCACAATCATGGAAAGAACTTTACCTGGAACAGAGAGTAGGCTGATACCACTATAGTCATCACAAGAACTGCGATCAGTTTTTTTGAAAATAGGGATAATAATAGCTCTCGTAAAATCTTTAGGAACCATGCCTTTATCATAAAAGATATTCAAAATTTCAGTCATCCAAGCGATAACCGAAACATTCCCAGCTCTAAGCATTTCTGCAGTAAATTTCATCTACCCCTGGGGATTTATGAAGTTTAAGTGTAGAAATAGCCAAAATAACTTCAGATTGTGTTATAGGCCAACATTAAAGCCACCAATGCATCTCTCATCATTGCAAACAATGGGAGTAGAACTAACCACATTGTTTAGAAAGAAAGAAATACCCCCTCAAGCAGTTGCTTGCCACAGAGGTCTGACAGGAGCCTGTCAGTTTATGTGCCATAGGAGGTCTGTGAGGATGTCAGGACCTCAGCAGAAAAACAGCACATACATCCATGCCTTACCCAGGGCTCAAACCCAGGTCCTTTAGATCAGTAGCCAAGCAAACATCACTGAAATGCTCAGCCCACCTAGCCATGACAAAATCCTCACCTTCTATAACCTTACCTTGTTTATTGTTCAATCACTGTATACCTGTCTGTTTTCTACCACACAGAACATTAACTATTTGGTACAGCTCTCTGCTGTTGTGCTGTCTAACTGCTTCCTCGGCTTTGTCAGCCAAGCCATCAAGCCAAAGATTCTTATCAGCAGCTAACTGATCCTTTACACATTTTTTAAGCTCTCTGTAATGATTTCTATTACGACTAGTAGGGTATTGATTAAGGACATTCCTGCAGTTCTTTCTCTCTGAAATAAGCTCAAGTGCCTTATCACTCAAATAATTCTTCCTCAACTTCAGTAGTAAGCAAACCATGAATGTCATAATGACTAAGTAACATATCATGGTAAGCTTTAGCTATAACTGGGTCTTTCAGAACTTCAGTATTAAAGGTAAATTTTTTATCCTTTTAGCACAACACTTTTAAATTTAAATTGCAAGACACTTTTAACAGGTAATGGTCAGATCCAATTTCAGCTCCCCTATATGCCCTGATATTTTTAACAGAACTAGCCCATTTGCTGTTAATTAATGTATAATCAATCATATTCTTATGCAGCCCATCAGGTGAAATCCATGTGTACTTATGTATGTCGCAGTGTTTGTAATAAGTGTTAGTTATTCTGAAACCATTGAGTTTACTTACCTGTAGGAAACGTTGCCCATTGCAGCTCCAATACCAAAACGGCCTATCACCCCTCCCCAAAGGTCAGAGTCAATACCAACTTTGGCATTGAAGTCACCTAGAAGAAGGGTATATCTCCTTTCTTCAGAGAATTCAAAATATCCTGAAGTTGTCCGTAAAACCTGTCCTTCTCATCTTCATCAGCAACCTCAGTGGGGGCATAACAGCAGATAACATTCAAGTCTTTAACACTTCTCTGAAATTTTGCTGTAAGAAAACTATCATTAATGCACTCATATCCTAGAAGAGCATCAGTAGCGTGTGTCTGCTGAGAAGCAAACCTAACCTTGAAGATGCTTCTTATCTTCCCTCCCTGAAAAAACAAATCTAAGTTTACTTTTTAGAATCTGTCCATCTGGTCTCATGCAAGCTGAGAATATCTAAATTATAATGGGGAATTCTTGTGTGAGGACAACAAGAGTGCAGTCCTCACATTGCTGCTACTAAAGGAGAGAAAATGGTTAGTGGGATGTTTAAAGAAGCTAGGGCGAACAATATGAAACAGCCCCCTGATCGCAGACATGGGACAAAGACCTGTTCCCCCTCCGCTAAAGTCATAAGTCACTGATGCTGGTAGGAACATCAGGCACCACCTTCTCAAGTGGACTTTTTCAAGAGCCATATGGCCTGCCTGAGACACATTACTCCAGGTTAGGCTTGACGATGCCCAACTAGCTAAGTGAGGTTCAGGTACTTGCGATGGCCTCTGATTAGGATTATCCACCAGCTGATATAAGGTATCCCATGCCTCTGCTCACTTAGGTCTGGCAACCCAGAAAGCAAACAGAAAACACAGTGGCAGATTCTCCCTCAGCAGAGGCCCACCAATGCAGCAAGTCCAGGATCCATAATAAGCTTAAATTCATAAACAAGACCAGTCTAGTAGGTATAAATGGTGTGAAGTTGACCACTCCTCAGCAGGGTTGAAAAAAAGTGGCCATAGATGACCAGATCAGTAGGCTATACTGAACTGGCAGCCCTCCACTTCCGTTCCCTTCCAAAAGAGAATATCTGTTTTGAAAGGTACTAATGGCCTGCACCACAAGAAGGCGGGGTCGGACATATTAGGTGCTAGACCTGGCAGGTTCTGTGCATCGTCACTCGGGATTGGTACACAGCTCCCCTTCCAGTTTACGCCTAGCTACCATTCTAATTGTAAATCATCTGTGAAGTACTTTTTATGAATGCAATGGGCATAATATAAAATAGAAAAATGCGATAAATGATCTGTGACACTCATAGTGTACAAGATCAAGTCACACACTAAGGGATTGGCTGAAGATTCCTTGCCAAGCTCATTAATGAGGACAGCAAGGAGGAAAAGGAATTTGCTTTAATGACTACTCTCAATCTCAAAGCTTTGAATGAAATGAAGCTGCAGTGGAAGTTGATAGACAAAGTGGTAGAATGCAATCCTGTAATGAAGAGAAACCACAAATTTAAGAGAGAATTTGAAGCCACATCCTATGCCTAAAAGTTAAAATGGACTGCAAAAAACACTAAAATGTTCATCACAGAGTTTTTTCATTTTAAATCATCTGCTTTATCCAGCAGTCAGTATGCTTCAAGAATTGAGAAATTTTTGTTAAGAACCATATAATATCTGAACCATATATTTCATCTGAAACTGCCTCTGTTATATAAAGGCATATTATCACATTTTATAAAATATAGTGATATGCTTCTAATTGAACCTTTCCACTCCAATATTTTTGAAACTTTACTCCATTTCTTTTAGAAATGCTTAGTTAATCAGGAATAAGACAATTTTTCAATTTCAACTTCATTCACCAGATCAGCAATCAACAGATGGCAGTAGACTCGGCAAAATGTCATGTCAATTATGTATCAAAATAGGAGCCAATGCTGTGTTATAGATATGCCAACTTATTGTAAACAATTGAGTGGAAAGGGTTAAGTTTTATAAGGATATCAAGCTATGGACACGGGCATTTCAAACTCATATTGGACTATTATTGGTCCATAGTAATGTAAAGTTGAGTGTTATTTAATTTTATATAGAGACCATTAATTCCTGTACACTGTAAAATTAAATTTTAATACTTTATGCTGTTTGAAATTTTATCTGTTGCATGCTTCATTTTGAACAACTGTACTGCATTTTTCAGATTTAAACACTACCTCTGAAACATTTTATATATTTCAAACTTTCATACAATTACTTTTTCTTCATCCAGTATATAAAATTATACACTAACTCTTGATTAGGTGCTGTAAAACCTTAAACAAACAAACTAAAACTCTTTATTTGTTAAGGGTCCAAATATATCTTCCTGTAGGCTGGTAAGTTATGGTCCTGTTGCAAATGAACCTGAATTTTTTCACAGCATAGAACAGGTTGAAAGACTTCCCAGAGCTGTCCAAAACTTCTTGAGCCTGTCATGTCCTTAGCATTGGGGTTTTTAAGACCCATTGTGTAGCAAACCTCTATGGAACGGCTGACACAATATAACCAACTTAAATCTAACATGTAACTAATTTAAATCTGATCATTAATATTAGAAAATTGTACTACTATCTGCTGAGTTATACACTGTAACAACTTTCTCTGAATCCATATATTCAGGATGTTTTATTATAGCATCTTTGTTATTAAATTGTATGTCAGGAAATACAGATAACCCCCATTTTTAAATTTATACAATGATTTTAAAATAGTTATAACCATTACATCGCAATCACTTTTATGTTTGGTACCAGCAGTTACTGATTTTTATGATCACATTATGGCTGATTTTTGAATAAATGGAAATGCAGTTATTAATTTATTAATTTCTTGATTGGTAGCATGTTTGTAAAGGTGAATTTATAACATTTAAAAATGCTACAGATAATTATTAAAGCAATTCTATAGATATCATTAAATTGATTTATGAATATATACACACATGCTTGTTTCAAAGATCTTAAAATTTCAGATTGAAAAAAATACATGACAATTCTGAGTGAACTGTCATGTATTTTTTCAATCTGAAATTTTAAATTCATCTTTAAAACTAGCATGTGTGTGTATATATTTAGAAGTCGATATCAAGTTTATTATATTAGTGATTTATTGAATCAATTTTTGTGGTAAGAAATTTTTAAGATTAAAAATATTTCATTAATATAATCTTAACTAATGGTTCAAGCAGTATCTTCCTGTAGAAGACTTGATTTTACTTGTACTGCAATATTTACATATTGTCAGGGGCGTAGCTATGGGGGGAGGGGGGGAGGCTCCCCCCAAAGTAACTCAGAGTTGGCAAAATTCGAAGCAACTTCATAAAATCTAGGTAAGTTGTGAAAATTTGTAATCTTTTTTTTTTTGGTAAAATTAAGGGGAGTAGCGAAATCTAGACAAGTTGACAAAATCTGGGTAGTTGTCAAAATCTGGGTAGTTGTCAAAATCTAGACAACTTGACAAAATCTAGGGTAGTTGGGAAAATTGAGATGGCAAAATCTAGAGCAGTTGGCAAAATTCGACTTAGTAAAATACAGGTGAGATGGAAAATCAGGACAACTTGGCAAAATCTTGGGGAGTTGACAAAATTCAGGTGAAATGTAAAAATTGAGATTTTTTTCTGTAAAATTATGGCGAGTTGGCAAAATCTAGGAGAGTTGGCAAATCTTGGGGAGTTGGCAAAATTCTGAGTGACTTTGCAAAAATCAGGTGAGATGTAAAAAAATATTTTTTTCTGTAAAATTATGGTGAGTTGGCAAAAAATTGAGGAAACTTAGCAAAATCTAGGGGCAGTTGGAAAAATTCGGAGTGACTTGGCAAAATCTTGGGGGAGTTGAACAAAATTCAGAGTGATTTGGCAATATCGTGGGGAGTTGACAAAATTCAGGTGAGATATAAAAACTGGGATTTTTTTTTTCTGTAAAATTATGGTGAGTTGGCAAAATCTAGGAGAGTTCACAAATCTTGGGGAGTTGGCAAAATTGCGAGTGACTTTGCAAAAATCAGGTGAGATGTAAAAAAATATTTTTTTCTGTAAAATTATGGTGAGTTGGCAAATAATTGAGGAAATTTGGCAAAATCTAGGGACAGTTGAAAAAATTCGGAGTGACTTGGCAAAATCTTGGGGAGTTGGCAAAATTCAGAGTGACTTGGTGATATCGTGGGGAGTTGACAAAATTCAGGTGAGATGTAAAAATTGGGATTTTTTTTGCTGTACAATTATGGTGAGTTGGCAAAATCTAGGAGAGTTCACAAATCTTGGGGAGTTGGCAAAATTGCGAGTGACTTTGCAAAAATCAGGTGAGATGTAAAAAAATACTTTTTTTTTCTGTAAAATTATGCGAGTTGGCAAAAAATTTAGGAAACTTGGCAAAATTCGGAGTGACTTGCAAAAATCATAGAGAGTTGGGAAAATTCTGGTGAGATGTAAATTTTGGGATTATTTCTGTGAAAATATGGCTAGTTGGCAAAATTTAAAGTTGCATGGCAAAATACAGTAGATTTGTGAAAACGGAGTGAAAATAGGTACGAACCTGACAGACATTATTTTGCCAGTTGGCAAAATTTGATTTTTGAGTTGGAAAATTTTTGATCTCCTCCCCCCCCCCCCATATCATAGTCCTTCACTATGCCCCTGTATATTGTATGTAAAGTATTAGACAAATAGCTGAAGTACCCTAATTTTTCATAAGATAATTTTCATTTTTATAAAAATTATTGCTTCAGCAAAACCATAATATGTCAGAAAGCCCTAAAAATAGTTGATATGTAATATAAATGCCAAAAGCAGCTGAATAGTGTTTATATGTTTATTATCCTTTAAAAAACAGGATTTTTTTTAACTGCATCTTTCCATTTTAATGAATTAAATGCAAACTTTTTCTATGTTTTGAAATTAGTGTGATAAAAAATATAACTTTTTTTGGCATGATTTTGCAGCCAAATTTAGTTTTGATCAGGAAGCCACTATGTTTAGAAATTAATACTCTTTATTATTCTGTTAAAATAAGAATGTTATAAAAATGAACATAGAGTAAGATATGCTCCAATAATTTTTTAATGATGTAGTTTACAAACCAATAAGCTGTTGCATTGCATATTCCAATGGAATTGGTGTATCTTTGTACATTTTGTGATTACTGAAGTACACTGGCTATAAACAGCTTTGTCTTGAACATATTTAGCTATAATAAATATTTTCTAATATATGTACACCAAGCTATAGTCATTAGTAAATATATCGATTATATAGCTTTAATGTAACTTTTACACTTCTCTTGCATTGATTTCTAGACAAGATTTGGGAGGAGGAAGCCAAAGTCTCAAGTAAGTTTATAATAAAGAAGCATTAAATTGCAACGTATTTCTAGATTAGATTTCATGTTTTATTACACCCATATTACTTTTATGTCATTAGAGTATTAATTGTGCTTAATTTTTTTTTACCTTTTTTAAGTTAACGAATAATTTAATTCAGTTTATAGCATTAAAAGCTTATGCTATGGATGTTTGCTTTGATCCACCAGTTTTTGAGAGATCATTTGAAAGATGCTAGATTGCCTACAGCAAATTGATTTAAAAGCACATGCAATTTATCTTAGATGTACACACTTTTACTACTATATACTAAGTGGTCACTGAATTATGACCATTCCACTGTATGCTAAAGAATGAATTGTGTGAGTGGAATAAAAGCTGGTGGAGTTTATCTGAATTTGAAAAAGTGATGGAAAATCAGAACAGATTTTCAGTAGATAAATACATCAGAGTATTGTTTGGGTTGTAACCCAAACAATAAGCCTATAATAGCATCTTCTCTTGACCCCACAACATTGAAAACTGCAATTTATATGGTGCCAGAACATCAAGCATGGACCATGAGTGATTGGTAGAAATTCCTGGCTCGGTGATTTGCATTTTCTTTTACACTATGCAGATGGACAGCTATGTTTATGATGAAAGCACATCAGGCAACATATCCTTTGTGCATTGTATAACAATTCAGGGCTGTAATGATAAATGGGTGGTATGGAGTAATATTCTTTTGTGTTCTGTGAAACAGGTGCAACAACTTATGGAGTATAAGGATTATTTGAACATTTCTACAGATCAAGCACACCTTTGAATGTAAATATTGTTCTCCAATGTTGTTGACTTTTAACATGACAGGGCACCTTCTTATCACTTTTGCATTGTGCAGGAGTAGGTTGCAAAACAATTTATTTGATGATTTCATTGTTCTGACATGGCCAGTCAAATTCAAGATCTCAACCCCGATAAATATTTGAGATACTGCTGCAGAATGAAAAATGTGATGGGTTTAATGCACTAGTGGTTACTCTTACTCACCTATGTGGTGCTTTAAAGCCAGCTTGGATGGACATATTTCCAGAGATGTATCCATACCTAGTAAGATCAATGCCACATCATGTTAAGCCACAAAACTTCCTGCCCTCAGAGTATGGGACACTGATGAGCTTGGAAAGGCTGCAGTCTGTCAGATGGAATTTTAGCTGTGGCCTTGTGTACAGGAGATCCATACCCTGTGCATGTTAAAGAACATGCTGGATGGCTTTGACAGGAGGTTATCATCTGTTTCCTAAAATCTGTCCAGTGGATCTCCTTTCCGCAATCTACTCTGAGCCCTTTGGGTCCTTGTGACCTGGCCATTTAGCCCATTGTGTGCAAAAAGTGCTGCTCAAACCAACTGAACATCATGTCAAGGCAGCAATTTGAACTAGAGAAGGCCCCGTCAAGCTCTTTGTGAAACAAGTGAATGCTTTGGTTAACATTTTTCAATCTTGTTAAAGTGAAGGGGACCTTTCAACCAATAGTGAGGGGAAAAATCCAGGTTTGCAAACATCTTAGAGGTGAAAGTTTCTATACCAGTTTCTCCATGAACTATCATCAGCAGCTAGCTCTTTCTTCAGCTAATTTTGACTAGTCAATTCTTACAGGACATATCCTGTGTTAAGGTGAAGAGTGGCTAATTTATTCTTAACATTCATGCTTAGTGGTGATTAGACATGGATATTTTTGCGGTATTTGCATCACCAATGTAATGCTGCACTCATTTATTAAATTCTTTAGTATAAAGACCAAGTTTTACTTAACATGACTTAGATAAGTTAAGGTAAAATAAAAGTAAATTTTTCAGATGCATTGGTAAAATGCTGAACAATTTTGCTTTGGTTGCACAATTGTTATATTTCTCATCTATGCAAGTGAGTTTGGTATATAACATTAACAATAGTATTAGACTATTATTTGCAAATTACTTTATTATACATATGACAAAAGTGAGAAATTAAAGAAAAGTTTATAAGGTCATACTTACAGCAAATTATTAAAAGTTGCTAGAATGACATTCTTGTAACATTTTCCAAATTGACCAGCAATTTTATGTTGTATGGATATTCTACATTAGAAGGACGGAAAAATAATTTTTAACTCTAGCAAGGCCAACATTGTATGTAGGCATTGATAAATTAGGAAATCACAGAGCAGAAACAAACACTGACATTTATTACAACAGGGAATAAAATTTAAAAAAAAGTAGTTTAAATTTATATATTATATGCTTGAAAACAATATTTTAAAGTTATAATGTTTTCCTTTTTAATTTATTATAAAATATAATTGGTAGTCATTTTTTTTTTTGCTGAACAGGCAAAAAATAACTGTGCTTCCAGATTCACTCCAGTTTTTCAAGCTGGACACTGGAAGGTTAAAGTTAATAATGTTTTCATCCCTACCTCCAAATTAGATGCTAATGGATTTTCCGTTAAATTGACCAGTAGCAAGTTATTTTAGGTAAAAGTTATCACTGTTATATTATTTGAGAATATTTTTTTATTGCATACAAAGGATGTTTGAAAAGAAAGGTGCCATGATCTGCTGTGCAAAGGCATTTATTCAAAGACATGAAATATTGGTGGGATAGTCTTCTCGTTCTAATAACTGCAGACAAGTGGCACTACCTGTTTACTGTGATGTTTGCAAGCATTAAAAAACATGCTTGGATTTATAGATAGCAAAAGAATTCATTACATCATATGCTTTCTGAATACCAAGTTAACTTTTTCTGGAGATCTGTTGCCAACTAAAAGATGAATGTAGACTGTAGTGATGTCAAAGAAACAAGTAGATTTTTAGCGTAAAGAAGGAAAAACAATCATCACTGATAATCAGCATTGGAAATCAGATGGCAACATTGTCTGCAATAAGTGCAATTTTCTCACTGACAGTTGTAGATTAGATGTTAGCTAATATGGTTTCTTGCTGCAATTATTATGACTGTCTTGAGTTCTGCAAAGTGTTCACAGGCTGAATTCCAAAAATGCTGACAAAGATTTGCAAAGCAGTATGCATGACACATTGATGTATCTGTAACACCACTGTGAGGAAAAGTATAATTCTTTAACAGAAAATATTTACAGGAAATGAAACTACATTGGTGCACCAAGTAAATTTTTTGTTTGTGTGTGTGTGTGTGTGGGGGGGGGGGGCAAAACTGTTTTTACACTACATTTTACTATTTAAATATTTGTGGGACATATGACCTAGAATCTCTATGTAGTCACTATCCAGTTTATATCATTCAAAAACCAATAATTTCTCTGGACCAGTAACTGAGAATTGCCTTTCTAAACTAGTCTTGCACTCTAATCACAATATAAATGTAATTTTATAAAATATTTTGATATATAATATGACACACTATGCAGCTAATAAAATGTTATAATCCAACTATTCATATGCATGCCTTTTTTACTTCTATTAGCAGATTAAACTCTGAAATCTTTGAAATGGCCATATTTTTATCGTTTAATAAACTTGTAGTCAGTATTTAAGGAATTATATTTTTTGTGTGTTAATAAAAACCCAAAATCTAATCTTCTGAATATAATATCACATCATGCAAAAGTTCTCTAATCACACTGTTCCATGTAAATGCTCTGTGATTATAAGTGTTCATTGATTCTTTTTGTTCACAACCAAAAATTTTAAGTTATTACCATCACTAAATAATAGGCATTCTGAATGGATAAATAGATGTAAATAAACACTAATAAAGAGATACATGTGTTTCTTCTGTGGCGTGCCAATGTCAGAGAATGCCATAACTTAAATATACCATGCAAACTGTTGAGAAAGTTTTATCTTCATTTTGACAGATTTCAGTGCTCTATAATTCCACAGATATTTGACTGATTAGTTCTGAATTTTATACATAGGTTTCCCATGTGTGACCCTGTGTTGGATAAAAAAAAAATTGGGTTCTTATTTGCCATGGGATTAATTCCTTTGTAAATATTGGGGATTTAGCAACAATGGGTGGTGTTAGTGTTGCCTTGACTGCTATAAATGTTATGGATATAGTAGAGAAATATGCTTCTCACTAAACTGTTGTTAGAAATTGTGAAAATTTTTGATGGAGAACAGAGAACTGGAATAACACCTTCTACTATGAGTGGACCCAAAATTTACATGTGTTTTGTAAAGACTATAATAAGAATCTGCAAAATTGTGCAGTGTGTAATGCATAGATATACTTATTTACATCTTTACATATATAAAATGACTGTGCAAAATTTGAGGTTAATAGGATTAAAAATGTCTTGAGATAAAGAGGGAAAAACTGAGATAATGATCAGAGGACAAGAATAGACATTTTTGTGGCTTGATTGTTATCAAAAATAGTGATAAATAGGGTTAGTACTTGTCAAGAATTTCAAGGCATACAAAAATAAAAGTTTAAGTAGTTTTTTTTACTGTTTTCAAAAGGTTAATGCATAGATTTTATAAATGTCAAATATTTTTAAATTTCATGAATAATGATAATTCTTACCATGCTAAGCCTGAATACCTGAATTGTACTCTGTGGCCAGGCTTCTTTTCATATGTGTTCAGGCAAAAACATACCAAATTAATCAGCATTTAATTCTGAATTTTCTGAAAATAAAATACATTACAGGAAAAAAAATTGGAATGCCTGGAAGGATTAATGCCATTTTATTGAAATGCAGGCAGCTGTTAGCATACACTAAGATGTGCGATTGATTACATTATCAAAGAAAAATATGGAAAATTACCACTTTACCTACCTGGTAAAGTGGTATAATTAGTATGATGTTGAACCACTGCACACAGCAATGCATTCATGAACACAGCGGGAAAGGCTATTGTACAGCTCTGTAATGTCCTTCTGAGGGATAGAAGAATACCAAATAGCACGAAGTCGCTGTTCCATTTCAGTGATAGTGGTTGGTGCACCTCTTGGGTGTTGGAGTTGTCGGCCCATCATGTTCCAGATGTGTTCAATAGGTGAAAAGTCCAGTGAGTGTGCTGGCCATGATAATATTTGAATGTTTTGCTTGTGTATATACTGCAGATTAATGTGGGCTGTGTGGGATGGGCATTATCCTGCTGGTAAAAGGTTCCATGCTGCTGAATAAATAGGACAGCCACTGGCTGCAAAATGTTGGTAACATTGTTGGGCAGTTAGAGATCCTCTTATGGTGACCAGTTCTGACAGATGTCTGACTAATGGCACCCACACTGAAACACCAGGTGCTGGAGCTGTATGACAATGTCACATGCACTGGGTGGTATTCCTGTGCCCTGGATGACAATGAACATGCTGTCTACCGTCATACTGACAGGACAAAAATGAAATTTGTTACTAAACACCATGGTACTCCATTCTTGTTCATTCCAGTTCTATCTGAGGTGACACCACTGAAGACATGCTTGCACATAGGTAGATGTGAGGGGCAAATGCAGTGCCTGACGATAGGCTCACAATGAAAACTGTAAAAGCCTGTTGTTTACCGTCTGCCTGGTAAGGTATTCAATGTGCTACCTGTTGCCAGTCCCTTGCAGTTGTGTTTTAGTCACAAATCTGTGATGCAGTGAAATGTGCCGCAAATAATGGTCCTGTTGTTCACTGGTCATACATACATCATATTCCTGATCCTTGTCGGAGGATTGTTGCTAGGATTGCGGTCAACAAGGTTGGCCACATCTCTGTATGACAAACCAGCTTCTCTAAGACCAATGATTCTTCCACCCTCAAAGTCTGTTAACTGTTGGAATGGCTGTCTACATCTGCACAAGGGCATCTTTAGTGGTTTAGAACAATTTCCACAATGTTTTTTTGACCAGGGAGCTTTGGTTGCCTTTATCTGTGTTTGACTGCTCCACACCTGTGATCTCAGCTCGTTCCTGTCCAATCATTTCAATTGTCCTGCACACCTAATCATTTCGATGTATTTTCATATATTACCATCTCCGTAAATTTCACCACATTTGCCTAACTTCTCGCAAGTGTTGCATTTTTATTTCCTGTAATGTATTTAACAAAAAATATGACTAGCTTCGTTTTACTGGAGCTTTTTATAGAGGCATGTAGTAAAAATGCATCTGACAATGAATTAAAATTAGAAGGAAAAAAATGACAAATAGACAGAAATAATTTCAATGCATATGAATAGGGCTTTTCATCAGCTGTGACCAGTCAAATAAACAAGTTTTATAATATTAAAACTTTTATATATATTTTAATTTTATGTGCCCTCTAGAGGTACAATGTATAGGCTTTGGTTTTGCCAAATCAGGCGAACAAGTTAGTACTATGGAAAACTTATTCTGCTTTTAAAACATGATTTGCTCTAAAAGCAAATAATTAAAATTTAAAATTAGTTAAAGAAGAAAAAAAATCCATAGCTTATAAAACAAACCCCAAAGCACTAAGTTGAAATCAAAATTGCTTTCATATCAAGTTTGTAAAACTGCTACAAAAGTTTTATTTCAGAATTGTGGTAAAAGTTTTGTTTCAAAATAACATTTTTTATTATTCAAGCTAATAATTCTGATTAAAAAGTTTAAAAAATAACCAAATATGAAAAATTTCTTTAACTTTAAAAAATAAGCACGGTGAAGTCCTAAAATACACTTACATGACTGTGTGTAAAGAAAACAAATCCTAATGTGTTATAAATCAGGAATATAGTTTTGTTTTAGATATGGTTAATAATTTTAAAATGTCATTTTTAATCTCAATCTATAGTCAGCAACCACTTTATAAGGAACTGATCCAATCTGTATTGTCTAATTCAGAGCTTAGTAACTTCTTAAACATTTGTAGAAAAATGTGACTGAAGATTTAAAGATTGCACTCAAATGTATCTAGATCTTAATTTGTTTCAATAATATCTGTTCGGTATTTAAAGAAATATGAAGCAATGCTATTTGAAATAATTAATCTGAAAAGCCAATTCTAACAGGTTAAAAAGCAAAAACTGTTACATTGAACTTTACTAAAATATTTAAGTATATGTTTTAGCAGTTTATGTAATAATTATTTCTATTTTCACTAATTCTGAACAATTTTTCAGAATTAGCTTAAGTTCAAAATTTAGTTTCCATAACTCTTTAAGTACCAAATGAATAGTGTTGAAACTCAAGCTTTAGATACATTTAATTACGATATTTATCTTCAATCACCCTTTTCATGAAAAGCTTAGAAGTTACTGGGCTTTGAATTTAACTCCCTGTTTGATATGGTTCTATTCCTGATCAAGTGACCACTGAAAATATATATATATATTTCCAAAGAATGCTAAAAATAATTCTAAAATGAAATAATTTAAAAAAATGTTAAAATTATTAAATGTAGTACAAAAATGAGGTGCATGTTTGTTTCACATGCAGCTTCTAATAAAAAGTGCTGTTAGTTAAACTTTCAGAAAGAAGTTTGTTAGTTAAACATCAGGAAAGTGCTTGCCACTGACAGTGTGAAAAATGATGTATGACTGCCAATAGTACAGAAAGAGTTACTTTTTCAGGTTTAAAATAATTTTTTCTTTGAAAATCAACACTGAAGAGTTGTTTTAACTCTTTCACTACCTTAATGACCCAAATTGTAGGTAGGAGGTGGATGATAGTGAAATGGTTAAACCTTGTTATGTAAACTTTAGATTTAATTTAAAAAAATTAATTTTGCAATCTTGTTCCAAGCTTTAACACTATTTTAGTCCCTAGTAGAGTGATAATAATGAATTATGAAAATACTCTTCTGGCATGAAAAGATTAAAGGAGTTTTTTCCAGTACCAGCCAATTTATTGCTGTTATTAATATTTAGCAAATATGATGTAATGTCTAAATGTTTAGAAATGCATGTATTAATGTTTTATTGTGTATTTTATTTGTTCCCTAACATGAAGATATTTGTAAAACATTTTCTTTTTTTGTATACTTACGGATCAATGCATAAATACCAAAATTATACTTGAAATGTAGTATTTAAAATATGTGTAATATTTTTCAGTTAAATTTTGTTCTATATAATCATTAAAATAATTTTTTTATCTTTTTAGTGGTGATGGCAGTCTACAATCGACCAATGGTGAAGATCGTAACCCTGTTGCAATGGCTAGAGCTGTAACTGTGCATACTGATACAAACAAAGTTATGTACTTTGCTTGACCCCTTGCACTTGGTGCATAACTTATTATCAAGTACTGTTAAGTATGTTAATGTTGAACTGTATCATCACAACCAACCAATATCTACCCCATTTTTGTGTGTATGGGGTGGTTACTGGTGGCAGGACATGTATTTAAATCAGTCGTCATTTTTGCTGTTTTCTCTCTCTCTGTCTGCAGTGGTGAGGGACATCATAACTTGTGCAATGGTGATGACTGCACCATTGATGCCATACCTCAGGCAGTAACAGTTCATCCTCAAATAAACAAAGAAATGTATTCTGCCTGAGTGTTTGCACAGTCAATGATCTGCCTCTTCATCAGACTGCCAAATCTCTGGGCTTACACCAAGTGTTTCATTCTTGGAAAGCATCTCAGTGGTAATAGAAGATTGTGGCTAAGAGACAAGCGCCAACTAATGAAATCGGTAGTGTAAAAAACTAAAGAGTCTTTCAACTTTGCCGGGTACAAACCCTAGTTTGTGTGCACACATTTGTATATATGATACACTTTGATCATGGCTTTTCTTGTATTCATGCACACAACTTCAGGTTTACTTTTGCCGTTATTGTAGTTCAGTTGAAAAGGCATTCTTAGAATGAATCACTTCAAATTGTTGCAACAACAAAGCCAAATCATGATGTAGATTATGTAAACCTACCATTCCTTTCATATTTTTCATCACATCATTTTCGTTAGAATCTTACATTTTACTTTTAATTTTAAACTTTTATTTATGGAACACTCTTATTCCACATTTTATACATATAGCCAGAGGAAATTCATTGACACTGTTGTGGTCCACTCTGTCTTCCTCTGTTATTGGAGCAGCTATTGTGCTGTGTGGAGAGTACCTTTACTCTCATTACAAGTGCCACTCTTGTAACCAAAGATTGCTGCATGAACAGGTCAGTGTTTGCTTACTAATTCAGCTGATGTGAAACTTATGTGCTGCAAAAAATGCCAAGTTACAAGCAGTCTCATTCTTGATGGAAGAATGGCAATATTTACTGCACTTTGGACTATGTAATCTGCAATTTACATAGATTTTAAATTGCAGATTAATGCTTTGAAACCATAATGTCTTAATTGACATTATGGCTTTTGTATTGTGTAGGTATTTGATATGTAACTGAGCTGATTTTTACTTAAGTAAACAATGGACTTCATTATTTCAAGTATATATATATTAAATTATATGTCCTCTACTAATTTTATAATACTCATTTAAACAACTTTTCATATTAACAAAATAAGTAACTTTTAATATTAGTAGAATAAACAACATTTAATATTAATGAAATAATTAGCGTGTATACATGGTTCTTATTAGATAATGGTACCAAGGAAATTCCAAAGATTAATTCATCAGTAATTCATTTTAGAAGGGTATTTTTGCAGCACCAATTTTCAATAAGCTGTTAGGGTTGAATATTCCATGCAGTTTTTACACAGAGAGAAATAACTGATAAGAACTTGCCTCTTATATTGTGATAATTTTTGTTGCAAGTATGTGTGATAAGAGGATAACTATGATAAAATGAAAAATGTTTCACTTAAGTTATAGCTACAAGTAATGTGTAATTATATGCAGTCGTTGTTATGACACTATTGTAACAGAGATTAGATTTAGATGCTTACTCATTTAAGGATCTAGATGAAGTAAATTGGCATCTTCTTTCTTAAGATTTATATTAAATACAGTAACTGGAAATACTGTAACAGAGTGATGATTTTACATCTTTAGATTTCCATTTATGTAGTAATGAATTTGGTGTTATACTGGAAAAATTGCAGATTTTCTTTCAGTTGTTTCAACATTGTTTCTAATGTGAATGTTTCAGTATTTTTAGAATGAGAAATCATTTAACTATAACTTAATGATTAAATAATTCATAAACAAATGATGGATAATTCAGAGAAATTCTTTTCTGTTACCAAATTTCTATGAATGTATGAGGTTTCATATTTGTATGAAAAATATAGGCATGAAAATTTTAGAAATTGTTTCCATATAATTCAGCATATTTTTTTGTGTGACCTTCATTGCTTACAGAAAAGGGACTGGTGTGGAAAAATGCATTTGCAAATATTTCTACTGCTTAGTGACAATTTGAAATTTTTTCTAATATTCTTGATGATTTTGTAGGTAAATTTTTGACTAATAATAATGGTAATAATAAATCTATTTATCTTTGAAATATCATTCAGAATATCAGCAGTAATTTGCAAATGATACTTTGCTATTTTTTATATATATCTACTGATTACCCATCCACTATCAAGCTGTTTTATGTAGCAGGATGAAGATGGTTGCAGAGGGAAAATTGTCTTGAGTTGGACAGGATTTTAACCCACGATCTCCTGATGGTGTCAGGCATTCTGATCACTGAGGGTGTCATCAGGAGGTCAGGGGTTCAGATCCCACCTGGCTCAAGACAATTTTTCCTCTGCACCCACCTTCATCCTGCTACATAAAACAACTTAATAGTGGATAGATACTCAATAAATCAATTATGAACTGTGAATTCATTTATTTTTATATATTTTATTTTTATATATTTATAGAGCAGGTATGTCAAACATGCGGGCCGCATGCGGCCCGCCGGGAACTATTCTGCGGCCCGCCAAGATTGGTAACCAGTACGTTTATTTAACTTTTGACAACACTGGATTCTTTAATTAAAATTATAAGTACGTATACGGTACATGAATTAAATAAACGTATTTCAGAAAACATTTCCATTTATATATAAGGGAAACTATTGCGCATAAATGTATATGTCGGAGCCCGATCGTAGAATTGCTCATATCATGAAATAGTGGCATTTCATGATATGAGCAATTCTACGATCGGGCTCCAACATGTATACACATGTCTCGAGGTCATTCAAATGTACATACTTTGCGCATGACAGTGAGTCACGAAATGCCAGTAGAGTCGAAAGCTATTCGTTAGCGGTCAGTGAACGAATACTGCGTTCTAGTCTAGTTTGCACATAATTTTCATCTGTTTTTTTTGGTTTTGCGGCCCGCGATTTAATATATAATACTTAATATGGCCCTCGGTGATTAATGAGTTTGACATGCCTGCTATAGAGTATAACTGTAATTAAGCTATTATGTCTACATTACTTCAAACTGACCAGAAGGAAATCAGTTTATCACTTTATATAAAAATATTCTCATTGAATTTCTGAATTTGTTATCACAATTTTGCCTGTGCTAAAAATGGTAAGTTTAAGTTAAAATTAACTTAGTATGATTTTTCTATGTTGATTGAACACCAATTTGCTAATAACTAGCCAGAATCAGAGAAATTTAGGAACTTGGGATTAAGATTTTTAACTGTTTTCCATGTAATGAGACACTAAAATAGAGCAATTTTATATCACTTGTGCCTTACCTGATATTTAAGCTCTACCATTCATTGTCACATTGATGATCACTTGTTATTAAAAGATTGCATAAAAATATTCATGACACAGCCTTAAGATAGCTATTGAATAAGAATAAATTTGCATGTTGATACATTTAAAATGTAGTAAATTCTAAATTAACCTATTGTAATAGAATGTAAATTTTTTATTTACATTTTTTTTTGCAAATTATATAACTTTAGTGCTAATTTTAGTGTAAAATCGGATTTTTACTAATTGTTATTGTATCTAACGTACAAGTGTTTGGCTAATTGTAATATTTTGAGAGCAAGGTGCCATTAGCTCCCAATTCTAGTTGTGTTTATTATTACAGTTCTGTAATGTAAAAGGTTTCTGTGAAAGAAATACTGTTGCCCTTACAAAAGACTGATAAATGCATCATTTAAACTATTATGTTAACCTATGGTTCAAGATAGATAATGTGCACATTTCAAGAATATTCTGGATGACTTTTAATAGGAGTCTTTTATCATCTTAAAAAGCATCCATTAAAGATCCTTAAGTTTCTTATGAGTGAATCTGAGCTTTAGGGTTCTTGTAGCATAACCATTTAGCCAGTTGTGTAGCAAAAAGTAGCTTCCTGGTATATGCTGGTCCATAATTTGCAGTATTTTGCTGTTTCAGCTTTCCAAATTTCCATAACCTTGAGAATGTTAATAACCAGAATGGAAGCAAAAATTAGTAAACATATAAAGTATGAATGCATAATTTTGTTACAGTCTAAAATTAATTACCACATAAAGACTGTAATTGTTCAGAATATTTTGCTTGAGTGCAAGAACATGTTAACTATTCAGCTTACATCATTTTACGGAATTAAAACTGGTTTCTTAGTTATTGGCATCAATGCAATTATAAATTCTAAGGAAAGTAATAAAATTATGTTATCATGTGTATAATATTTTACATTAGCAATTTTAAAAAATGCTAATGTAAAAAGTGTCAAATTTTACTAGGCTATTTCCAAAGACTACAAATATCTTTTTCTTATTGTCTTCATAGCATGGTATGTAGAACACATCATGACTCCCCCCATGGGGCAGCATTGAGATTTATCTCCACTAAACTCCTTGCCCTGGATTAATATGGGGGCACTGATGGGCTTGGAAAGGCCACTGTCCATCAAATGGAACATTAAGTTTTGACCCTTTGTGTGTGGGAGAGCCATACCCTGTGCACATTGAAGAACATGCTGGGTGGCATTGACAGGAAGCTACCATCTGTCTCATAACAGCTGTCCAGTGGGTCTCCTTTTCCCAAACTGCTCTGAACCCTCGGGTCCTTCTGGCATGGCCATTTAGCCCATTGTGTGCAAAAAAGTACAGCTCAGAGGTAAAAATAACCCAATCCAACCCATCATGACTCTGTTCTGTGTCTTGAAGTATGAAAGCATTGTTCTCATGAGCTACCTATAGTGTTGGTGTATGATTATCTAGTATGAGGAATGACGAAGTATAATAGAATTAATGTAGTTAATAAAGTGTGAAACAGTGTAATTGGTAGATGTATGAATGATTTAGTCTTAAGGTAAATGAGAAAGAAGTTAACTGGGAATATATGGGGGGAAATGGTTGTAGTATAATGTTGTGAAATAAGTATTGGATAAAAGAAAGTGATGAATATAGGAAGAAGAGAGACTGTGTACAAGATTATTTAAAATATGAAAGAGTAGTTGCTTGAATAGGAGCAAACAGAAGCAATGCTCTTTAAATACATTACTTGTATATTTCTTATGTATGACATTTTTTAATGTATTTGTGTTTAACATTCTATTCAATCCTAGTATTTATGAAACTCGAAAATTGCATATGCCTGTATGTATCCTTTTGACCCAATTATTCACATGATTTAAGAATTGGCATGTGATTAAGGAGAAAAAAGAATGTGTAATATGAAAGAAAGTAAACTGCTCTGTTTTTTGAGTTAATATGAAAGAAAGTAAACTGCTCTGCTTTTTGAGCTACATTTTGTCAACGTTTATTTGAATCTGAAAATAGTGTGATTTAGTAACATCACTGGTAAAAAAATTCTTGATCACATTTTAAAGTTGTGGATGCCATTATACAGACAATGAATAAAAGATCTTTTTAATATTATCATTATATTTTTATAGTGAAATATTTAAACAGCACCACCTTCATCTAGCCTTTCCACTTAAGTAATTTTTATACTTGATATCATATCATATATACTCATAGACTACAAGAATCAAATTCTCTGTTATTGAACAAAGTGTTCCTCATTAAGTCACTGCAAAATAAAAAAAAACATCTAAACTACCAAGTAGTAAATATGTTTGTATAATATGTATAATGAATACAGAAAGCGACTATGCAAGTTTGACTCAAAAGTTGCGAGTAATTTGAGCACTTTTTTGGTGTAGCCTGGAAAAAGTATAAATATCTCTTTTTTTTTAGTATTTTGTAATAGTTAATGAAATTCTCTCATATCACCAGGCTCTTCAAGAGACAGTGAAGGTCACAAGGAACATTTTTGGCTTCAAAAATAATTCAGTCAAATTTTATTTATAGAAATTACTGAAAACTAGTTTGCCTGATCTATATTTACATGCCTAATTTTTTCAAATCTTTAGTTACAAGTTTATATTTTGGAAAACGTTTTGAAAGTATAAATGTAAATGTGATTTATTAAGCTTCACAATGTTTATCATGCTTAAAAGTGTGGTATTTTTCATAAATTTGAATATTATTGCTTTGATAACTAGTATGAATATTGGGATCATGTAGATGAAATTTCCTTCGTTAATTATAAAAGAGCATTGAAATCACAGTATAGTTAAATTTGTAGAGTGAGAGTGCAATAATTAGTACTGTAAGTGCATTCTGATTACAATTGTGTTATGTCTAAGTCATGCTTTTGCTGCCTATTAATGTACAGAAATCAATGGGGGCTTTGTTCTGCATTTAGTGGTGATGGCAGTGTTAAAGTTGACATTTGTTTTGTGATATTAAATTACCGTGTGTGTTGTCTTGTTAGCATTATTATTTTATATGGTTTAAAAGCATGTTTTTTGTGTGTCAGAAATGTTAATACTATGTTATCAGATAAGTATGGAAATGAACTGAAACCTTAAACCGACATTTTTGCTTGCTCTTGCATTAAATTATAAGGGAAATGAAATTTACAAGTGTACAAATGTTCTTCCACAGAACACTGTGAACTTACTCAAATCTTATACAATTTTCTATAAAAGGAAATGGTGCTGTCATATTTGTTGCTGTTAAATCATGTAATTGATATACAGAGGAAGCAATAAGAAAAAAAAGTCTTCATATCGAAAAAGACTATTTAGTTTTGAAGCAAATTTGCATACATTTTTAAAGGTAGTTACATAGCATATGCTTCAAATAGTAATTATTATTGTATGTTTTGCTTCTTCGATTTTAATCAGAAATTGCGAGGAGGTTCATTATAAGTGTTGTATTTAAGCTGAAACTGAATTTTTTGTAGTTCATAGAAAGTCTCATTAAATATTAGCCTAAATTTTGATGTTATATTCACACACTTATCAACTTGGACTACTGCATTAATTTTTTTAACAGTTACGTGGAACTTAAATGTTATTTTAACTTGAATCTTATTAGTTGATGATGAATAACCAATAATTAGTTGATGATGAATAACCAATAATACAAATTTATCTAAACCTAGTCAAGTGTTGTCCAATTTTATAATTAAAAAAAATGAATTACCACAAAATCAGTATATCC
Organism: Ryuthela nishihirai; assembly: GCA_038380435.1. Lineage (NCBI taxonomy): Eukaryota > Metazoa > Arthropoda > Arachnida > Araneae > Heptathelidae > Ryuthela > Ryuthela nishihirai. The sequence goes on from JAWZYU010000017.1 coordinate 858,126, forward strand.
ATTTTAAACTGCTGTAAGTATAATATACATTTAATTACTGATTAATACTAGAAATGGGTGTAGAATGTCATTTATTATGTATTAGCACAAATAAAACTTCTGCTAATTTATAGATATATTATGAAATTAATTTTTCCTTGGCATATGAACGGGCTGACTGGCCATAGAAGTTCATCAGTCATTTACTGGTGAATTAGTTGTAAAGTGTTCATATATTTTAGTAATACCTATTTTTTTTTAGTTTTATGCTAAGTACTTTTTTTAATTGGTGGTCCATTTCTTTCATCTTTGACCAGTGGACCAAATATTTCTGTCCCATGAACACATTGTATTCTTGTTCATTGTTTTATCTTACTGGTAACTGACAAATAAGGGCAAAGTGTTTTCTGTAGAATGTGCTTTGCTGCTAGTTAATATTAATTTACAGTGATATCAGCTGTCACCAAGTTCAGAATCCATGTTCTTCATAGTAGTCAAGGAAAAAGTAAGTCATAGAAATTTCAAAATTGTTATACTTTTTGTAATAATTCTTACTATCCTACCTTTCTTGGCCTCTGTTTTCTGATATTATGGAAAAATTGCCATTAAGTGTTTTTTTTTCTATTTTACATAATTAAAATAATTTATGCTATTTAAAATAAAGCAAAAATGCTCAGCTTATCTCTAGGTTCAAATATACATACTTTGTAATAAAACTATAAAATGACCCAAAAACTGTTTAAATTCAGTTATTGGTATTAGTTTGTTTTCTGCAACACTGAATTATATTTATATATTTGAGAAATTTCATTGAACTACGTTAAATTTCAAGTTATAAATTACAGAACATTAAACTTTAATTCATGGAATGACGGTCACATTTTGCATTATAAAACCAAAACTTCTGATAGTTTAGAACTGAATATTTTCTACAAAGAAATGAATATATTAATTGCATAAGTGTGTGTGCATGTTTGAGGTATGAAAATATATGCTATATCTTTTTTTTTAAATACATGTATAATTATTTGTACTTTGCACTGATTTTGGTTATATGTGATTTAATTCTTTTCCATATGAAAGATGAAAGCAGCCACACTTACAGAAATATTCCTTTATGCAGTAAAACTTTAAAATTATGGCCACCACTGGGACTAAAAGTAAATTTTTATATATAGGTTCAAAACAGTTCAAAGTTATAAATATTCATACAGTGCATTATGTTTTCGTACTGTATATATTTTCTTATTTTCCATTTGCCACTTATAAGGAGTTTAGTGGTAAAATTTTACTGACTATATATGATGACATCATTTTCTCTATGTACATTGTTTTTCTTTAGTTAGGCTCTGGCATAGCTCTGCAATATATAGTATTTTGTTGGAAGAAGGCATGCAGACAATCAGTGAGTAGCACTGCTAAATGAAATAGATTGTTTAGAGCTATTTTCATGTAGCTTTGAAATGTTCATTTGCATTTGACTTTCATAAGCATTTGTTATTTTTCTACTGAAGCTTAACATATAATAAATTTGAGTATATTTTGTATGGGCATTAATTATATCAAGGATGTGATCATTGTATGTAGGGCAATAAACATGTAATGTAGGTGGGACCATATAGTTTTTTTTTTTTTCTTGAGAGGTGATACTTCTGTCCCAGTGATTGACCTTGGGGTTTTACTGTATATCAAACGAGAAATCATTTGATATATCAATGCATTCAATATATGTATATGTATATGTATTTGAGTGTCCAAATTTGTAATAATTTTGAGCAATGCTGTAATTTATCCTTAATTGCATAAAAAAATCATGAAATAATCTGCCAATTTTAGAGAATTTTTATTTAAATGCAAAAACTACTCGTTATCAATGACATTTACATGACTTTTAAGGTATGGTTTAAGTTAATTTTAATTGCCTACTATAGTTTCTACTAACCAACAACCTGTTATGAGCTTTGAATCTTATTCTCTAACTCATTATTTAGCTAAACTTACCACCTCTTCTTGATTTCCAGTAGTCTTCCAAAGTTTAGTTTAGAATTCTGTTACTCAGCAGTTTCTTCGGAGGCAACAAACTTTTGGAATTTTACCCAGATAGAATTGTTGAAAACAATGCATCATAACAATTTAACATCTCTTATATTATATGTAAACATTGCAAAATAATTTATAATGGTACTTTCAAATCTGGCTACTCATTTTGCACATTTTGAATAATTTAAAATATACTTGTAAATGAAAATTTATTAGCATTTCCTTTTATCATCTTTGTTGTGAAAGCATTCTTGCTGTCTGTATTGTATAGTTAAATAGTATGGTAAGGTGAGAAATATTAATATACAGGCATACCTTGCTAATATGGTGGGTTAGGTTCCAGACCACTGCCTTAAAGCGAGTCACAGCCTTTTTTTTTCATTTGCCAGTGCATATAAAAGCCTAAAAACATATTTACACTATCATTTATTAAGTGCATGATAACAGTAGGCCTAAACAAAGATGCAAAAGTAAAAATAAAAAAAAAACTCTTAAAATATTCTCGTCTTTTGCTTATGGTGACTGACAAATGAACGTTTTAGAAGAAGTAATTATGGAAGGAAGACTGAAGGTGATAATGGAGCTTCATCATCCAAGCCTTCAACGAATCTTATTCTCTTTGCTGATGGAGTCTTGCCTTGATGCTAATGGCTGTTGAATGGTAGGGTTACTTGCGGTTAAAGTTTGGGGTGGCTGTGGCATTTTCTTAAAATAAGACAACAATGAAGTTTGCCTCATTGACAGACACTTCCTTTTGCAAAGGATTTCTCTGTAGTATGCTATACCATTTGATATATTTTATCCACTGTAGAACTTCTTTCAAAATTGTTGTCAATCCTCTCAAAGCATGCTACTACTGTATCAAGTAAGCCAATGTAGTGTTCTAAATCCTTCTTTGTCATTTCAGCAATGCTCACTGGATCTTCATCAGGGGTAGATTCCATCTCAAGAAGTAACTTTCTTTGCTTATCTACCAAAAGCAAGTCCTCATCCATTAAAGGCTTATCATGAGATGCTAACAATTCAGCCACATCTTCAGACTCCACTTCCAATTCTCTTGCCATTTCCACCACATTTGCAGTCACATCCTCCACTGAAGTCATGAACCATTCAAAGTCATCCATGTGAGTGGGAATCAACTTCTTCCAAACTCCTATTAATGTTGATATTTTGATCTCTTCCCATGAATCACGAATGTTCTTAATGGCATCTTGAATGGTAAAACTTTCCAGAAGGCATTCAATTTATTTTGCCTAGGCCCATCAGAGGTATCACTATCTAAGGCAGCTATAACCTTAACAAATGTCTGTCTTAAATGAAAGAACTTGAAAGCAGCAATTACTCCTTGATCCATGGGCTGCAGAATAAATGTGTTGCAGGCAGGATAACAACATTAATCTCCTCGTACATCTCCATCAGAGCTCTTGGGTGACCCAGGTGCATTGTCACTAATCAGTAATATTTTGCAGTCACTGTGTAGTAAAGGATTTTTTTTACTAAGCAGTAGACCTTGACAGTGGGCTTAAAATATTCAATAAACCATGTAGTAAACAGATCTGCTGTCATCCAAACTTTGTTTTTCGATTTAAAATACACAGGCAGGCTAGCTTTAGCATAATTCTTGAGGGCTCTAGGATGTAGATGAGCATTGGCTTCAACTTGTAATCACCAGCTATAAGTGATCAATCAGCTTTGCAGCTTTGAAGCCAGACATTGACTTCTCCTCTCTAGCTATGAAAGTCTTAGATGGCATCTTCTTCCAATATAGGGCCATTTCGTCAACATTGAAAATCTGCTGCTTATAGCTCATCTGGATAGCTTTCTGCAGCTTCTACATCAGCACTAGCTGCTTCCCCTTGCACTTTTGTGGAGATGGCTTCTCTCCTTAAACCTCATGAACCAACCTCTGCTAGCTTCAAACCTCTCTTCTGAAGCTGCCTCACCTCTCTCAACCTTCATAGAATTGAAGAGAGTTAGGACCTTGTTCTAGATTCGGCCTTGGCTTAAAGGAACATTGTGTCTAAACCACTAAAACTTTCTCCATATCAACAATAAGGCTGTCTTGCTTATCACTTCTATGTTCACTGGAGTAGCACTTTTAATTTCTTTCAAGAACTTCTTCTTTGAGTTCATTACTGTGTTAACACTAAGCTAGGTTTAGTGTGTCAAACCTACCTTACAGCCTATCTCGGCATTCAACACGCCTTTCTCACTAAGCTTAACAATTTCTAGCTTTTAATTTAAAGTAAGAGGCTTGTGACTCTTCTTTTCATTACACAGGCAGAGGCCTGTGTAGTGAAAAGGGGCCATTGTACTGTAATTAATAATTACAATAATAACAATAACACAAAAATTTTGAAAATTGTCAGAATATGACACTGAGACAACAAATGCTGTAAACAGACTGAGCACAAGTAGCAAACTGGTGCCAGTCAACTCGCTCAATTCAGCTGATGTGCACATCACCACTGAAAACCCCCTTAAGAGCAAGGGACATATTAGCGAAGCACTCTAAAGTGAGGTGTGCCTGTATATCTAACCCGTATGAGCCTTGTTAAACTGATAGTACCCCCCACCCATCCCTCACCCAATATTGCTGGTGGTGTGTCTCTTTTGGCCATCACTGTAAAGGCTAAGTTCTCTTAAATGGTTTTGCTCTAAACACTCATTTCTGAACCTTATTTTCATAATTCTATGCTCTGTTTCTTGAAAGAATACATAAATATGATATATGCTCAATATTTCAGTGAAGGAATAAGGAAATTTGTTAAAAAATTTGCACTTTTTTTTTGCTCATCAATCAAAAAAATGCAAATGGCCATCACTGATTAAAGGCTAAGTTCTCTTAAATGGTTTTGCTCTAAACACTCATTTTTGAACCTTATTTTCATAATTCTGTGCTCTGTTTCTTGAAATAATACATAAATGTGATATATGCTCAATATTTCAGTGAAGGAATAAGGAAAATTGTTAAGAAATTTGCAATTTTTTTTGCCCATCAATCAAAAAAATGCAAATATTTTCGTTCTGTTTTCTCTATAGACATTCAACTTTTCCGTTTTTAGAAATGATGAAATATTACAATTTGCATTTTCTGAATCTCCCACCCTCTAACAGAGCAAAAAGTGAAAAATGCCAAAACTTTAAATATCGCAAACCACTATGTATGCTAGAAATTTTAAATTTTGGTGGTAGTGATTTTTCATTACCTCCATGTGGTGTTTCAAAATTGAAATTCATCACTGAAAGATGTCTGTGTATATTATGAATTATTAGTCAAAGTTAAATTCTGTTAATATCAAAATGTGTGTCTGCACTGTAAAAATTAAACTGATTTAATCTCCTTGTTATGAGATAAAAATTTAATTCATAATCAGTTAATAGGTGCTGATAAATGACCATTGCATTACTAAACTGAGCATTTGAATGGGATGGCCTACTTTGGTTTCATCCATAATGGATCAAGGCTCACAAGGCCATCTCTCAATAGGTACAAATCTGTCTCATTTCAGCTACAGCTTAGGGCTTACTATATGAGGGGCCTCAAAAAATGCATTTTGAGTTTTACTGTGTAGTGATTGAGTTTGTATTAGTAGTATTAAAATGTAACAAATGCTTTCACCACATCAGTTTCATTTTTTTAATGTTCCCTTCAGTCAGAACAATATATGTATATTTCGACTTTTGAATTTTTAGGGCCTCAGAAAGTCGAAGTCCAGCCTTGCAACTGATGGTTTCCCACTGGCCATATGCATAATTTTTTATCTTATAGAAATTTAATTGCTAATAATTATTTGACAGTCAATTAGTAGGCATCATTCACTGATTAATAATTTATTAACCAAAATATTGTATAAATTTGCACTACTTAAAAAAAAACATGATTGCCCGTAATTTTTTTTTAGGAAGCATTTGTATTGTCAACGGTAACTTGGCAAGTGGCACGGTAAACAGTGGCTTGTGTGCTTTTTGATATTATTGAATTAATTGGTAATATGAAACAGAACTCACTGAAGTGATGGTCACAACTGATATTTGTAAAAAAAGCAAGTGAAAAAAAAAATCACAAATCTGCCCCAAACATGGGATTTTCTGGTCTGTATTTGCTAATTGTTAATAATTAGTAAATAATAATCAATATGTATGCATCGTGCATTGATTGATATAGTGGTCCTAATTGCTCTGAATTTTCATTCTTCCAACTTTTGATTTTTGATGTGCAAGCTCTGTGCAGTGCAAAGTTCTGGAAGAACATTAGCTCCATTAATCAGTTATGGTCAAAGAAAGACAAATTTACATGTGAAATGTGCAGAATTCATGCATATGTTATTTAACAAATCTTGGGTATCACATGCTTAGTAACAAAAGTATGGTTTTAAGAAACTGGAAAGTTAGTTGGATCAAAATTTAAAAATCAACTTGTTTTGTAATAAAAATATAAAAAGAATTTTGTTTTATTGACCTGTGTTATTTGCATTAAAATAAACACTGCAATGTTTTAAGTAACCTATTTCTGCTGCAGTAGAAATCATTGCTGTTTTTAAAATTTTACTTTTTAAAATCAAAAAAATTACTTAATTTTTATTTTAATTTTTTTAATGTTTCTCAGAGTTAGTCTTATAATTCTGGGAGATACGGATCACACTTGAAATTAAACTTCTGTGAGTGGTATGCCTAATTGTAGCCACTAATTCAATAATAAATGCAAAATTAATCTGCTGTTTGAAACAGTATCATTGTTTTGATTTCTAAGGACATGAATTCACTTTTTTTAGTGATTTTTATGGTATAGTGTAATATGCAGTGCATATCAAATTTTTAAACAAATATTATTTAAAAATGGCACGTGGATAGATTTTAATTTTAAGATTTTATTCTGTGTGCCTTATATATAGATTTTAGTAATTTGTGAGATTTCTCTTGGATAATACCTGTTGGGTAGATAATTAAGTATGAATGTCTTGTAGTTGTACTGCCAAAGCAGTCTACTGTTTTGCTATGAAATGTTTGGTTTAGTGGCATATCTGGTGCTTAATATTTATATGTAAGATTTTACAGTTTTCAAAATGTGAATTAAAATTGTTTCTCAGTAATGTAAGTTTTTTTATGAAATGGTTATACTGCATAACGAATGTGATGCAAAAAATGTGTATTGCAGCTACTCAACCCAACAAACTTCAGGTATTGTCTGAGTAGTGAATATGCTATAGTGATGAAGATACTATTAGAAGTTTAAAGTTTTAAATACAAATATGGGACTTTTCAGATAGAGAGCTGGGATAAATGTTTAGTGTTTTTTAAAGTTGCATTTTTCATTAGGTTTAGATAATTAGCAAAAACGTTTTAAAAAGTGTCATTTTTGAAATTCTAGCTACAGATATCTAATAAGGAAATAAGTAAATTAACTTATAGTCCATGAGCAGGTAGATGGTACCAAACCACACTCATATCACTGAAGTAGGTTGACACATTATTGCAAAAAATGACATACCAGGTGTGTGTAGCTTTATCAATATATACTACTGAATTTTTGTATACCTTGCAATGAATCAAGTGTATTTATGCCTACAGTAACCTTTTAAAAATTTTCTCTATCTCCAGGTCTGCAGTTGAATTTATTTAATAATGATTATTTTTTGAATTAAGAATTAAACTGAGCAGAGGTTAAGGTTTTTTGTTTTGAACTTCTGAAGGGGAATACTAGCCACTCCACCTACATGCCATATTCATTAACCATGGTGCATAGTGTATGATAAGCAAACTGTCCATTTAGTGTATAATCTACTTATTATGTTCCTCCAGAAAACTATATATAATATCTTTTCTGCCAAAATTTTTATTCTTATACCATGATGCTTAGTATGTGATAAGCAAAACTACATCATTTAGAGTATAATCATACACTAAATTAAAAACTTTAATGCAGACTTAATGGCATTGAAAAATTACTTAATGCAGACTTCATAGTATGACTTAAATAGTATGAAGGATTTCAGCCTTAAACTTGCTGCAGTGTATGTACAATTACTATTTTACAAAAAAAATTTCGTCATGTCTCTGAGGCAGCAGTTTTAAATGATTTTAGTAATTGTGTATGAATGTGGTGCTAGCCATTGTGATTTTAAGATCATCTCACATTCAAAGAAATGAAGCTTATGTCCAGTCAGTTGACTTTCTAGATCATTATTATAGTAATCCCCTTTAGGGGAAAGTGATGATCTCTTGGACATATCACCAAGTGTTACTGTATCTTAGGGTGTAGCAAATGATGTAAGCCAGGAAAGGGTTTTTGATTGTTCATTGACTTAAGACAAAGGAAAGTTTTTCATTAATTTTCAGATTAAAAACCTGTTAAGTAATTATAAACAGAATGGAGCATTAATTATTTGAATAAATACTGCTAATAGCTACCAGTGTAACTTGAGTTGTTTTACCTCTGAGTGCTACTTGTTTTGCACACAATGGGCTAAATTAGGGGTGCTCAACCTTTTGGAAGTCGCAGGCCATTTTGAAAATTTGGTACATGTCACACTATTATATATATTTGGAAGCTTTATCGTGTTTGCAGGCCACAATTAAGGGTCCAGTGGGACACAAGTGGCCTGGGGGCCACAGTTTGAGCACCCCTGTGCTAAATGGTCAGGTCACAAGGACCACTCTATGCTGACCCAGCTGGGACTTGAACCTGGGAACTGCAGATTATGAGCCTGCATGCTACCAAGTGAGCTCCCCACCTGCTCCAGTGTAACACTGGTTAAGAAATAGGATTGCAACACTCATCAGACTTTGACTGTAATTCCAAGAAAACCAATACACTACCATCAAAATATTCTGAAAAAATATTATTACAAGAGCATGCCACATTCCTATCAGTGATCATTGTCAATAGATGTCATGCAGAAACTAAAAGATAACGTCATAGTTTCATATTTATCAGAACATTTGCTACGGTTGCTCATCAAATGCATCTTACAAGTGAAGGAACCAGTACTACATTTGATGTATACGATGTGCCTCCCATCAAGAATTAGGGAAGATAAGATGCATTAATACTTGGTGATGTGCCCAAGAGATCACATTCATAAAAGAGGAGTGCTCTAATATCCAAAAAGGGATTATTCTAATAATGATCGAGAAAGTTGATTGATTGGACATATGCTTCATTTCTTTGAATGTGAGATGATCTTAAATCAGAAAGGCTGATACAACATTCATTCAGTGTAGAGGAATGTTTTTTTCTCTAAAGCAGAAACTTCTATCATAAACTTCTTTCATACCCAGCTAGTAAAGTTGCCCATTTTCTTGCTGAGAATTGGCAAAACAAAGAAGAGAAAAATTTACAGGAAGTTGCTGTGTGTGGTATGTTTAATTACCTTGTATTCAAAGGAATTACTCAAGAAGCTGGTTCTGTCAAATGATTGACTGATGAGGCATGAGGAGTCTGATGTATCTGCTTTTGCATGCCAAACATTCTATGGAATATTATTTGAAATCAGTTACATTAGTAATTGAAAATGTTGTATTCTCTCTCTCCACACAAGTTGGGAAATGTGGAAATAAATATTCCTCAATTGATAAAATTATGAGATACACAATACATAGGAGTGCTTGAACTTGGTTAAAACGAAATCAATAGCCAATGTAGTTTTCTGATGTAGAGTTAAAAAACCAAAAAAAAGGCATCTGAAATGGTATTGTGAAATAGCTGAAAGAAGTTTAGGATAAAGATTAATATTGGGAAGTATTTTATGATTTCTTTATGACATGTGTTTAAGGAGTCTTTAGCTTGGTTCAATAGAATTTTTAGACTTTAGTTATCTTGTTGATCAATTTAATAAAGATTAAAGAAATTTTGTTGATCATTTTAATAAAATGTGAAGTATTATCTGTTGATAGACAAGACATTTGCTCGAATTCACGTTTTTGTAATTAAATAGAAATCGGTTGGCTAATGAAATTCCTAAACAAAGCTTAGTTTGGAATCAGTTGATAGTTACCACATAAAAATTTGTTAGTTCTTAATAAAGGTGAGAATTTTAGTATAATCAGTAATTGGATAATATTCAAGGTTTCTCAATTTTTTTTTATCATGTGCTTCATACCCATACCTTTCATGTAAATAAACTTTTCTATTAGTTATCTACCAAAAAGTTATTTTAATCAGGGACTTGTTCTTATGCACAAAATATTTTTACCATATTAGATATATCATTATTTTGAGTTGAAAGAAACTATAGACTGATAGTGACTCCAAATAATCAATCCTTCAGAATCATAAATGGATAGACAAGGAGTAATGAGAGCTGGTGACTAGTTGTTCTGCACCTTGGCCCATCCTGTTCCAGAATGTCTCAAATCTTCAATGTAAGTGTATGATGTTACATGGAAAACCAAATGCCAATTTTTGAGTTGAAAGAAAAAAGCCTAGTGATTTGCAGATCTAGCCTTTTGGTAATTAATTGAATAAAAATTTTAGTAAATACATATTTATTGTAGACAGCTTGAAAAGCACTGATTAAGAAATATTGGTCTAATGGATTGGAATACACAGAGAAATGCCGACTGCAGGGGTATACTTACATGACTAACTCAAAGTGCATTCGATTATGAAAATAAATCAGAATCTTAAATCCAATTAAAAAAAGTGCTAAAAATCTGTAATGGATGTATGTTACTGAAAGTTTCCTAACAGGAACCATTAACAGAATTTGTTTTAAACATGCATTTTTTTTATGAACTTTAAATATGATATTTTAGAACTCTCAGCCATACTGCATTTCATTTTTCACAATCATTAGTTTTACAAATCATAAACAGATTAAAATGTGTAGAAATTTTATTATCACTTCAATGAATAAATAGACAGTCCTTGGATCTTCAAGGTTCTTAAAGGTTATTCTATAACAAGGCCTTTTATGCATTCAACAAATCACTCTCACATTAATTAATAATTTTTTTGAAAAACATACACACAAACAAACAAAATTCTAGTATAATATATCCAGCATAATATTTGAATTAAAAATTAAGCTTTTAGAATACTAATATTATATCTGGTTCTGATGACTGATACCAGTCGGTTTATTGCATCCTTCAACAAAAACTAATATTAGTTACTTAAAATATAACTCACTGCCAATGTTGTCAGTCTATGTATAGTAGTAAAGACCAATTAAGGATGGTTATGATTAACGCCACCATTAAGTACAAAATTTGGTTGAATAACAGTATGATAGGAATTTTAAGAGTGCTGTTTCAGGAAAAGGGCCAAATGTTTTACATAAAAAGTGAAACTATAAATTTCCTTCAATCTGCAAACAAATAATTTTTAATATTTCCAAGTGTTATGTAGAAGGGGAAAAACACTTCTTGCAAATTCTGCTTCAAATTACATTGAATTTAAAGTTCTACTGATTAATTGTTGAAACATTCAGGCTACAGTCACGCTGAAAGCTTTCTTTAAAGAGATGTGTAATTCGTGATTATTTTCCTTTATTGGATCAAAAAACAGCTTTGCTATACATCTAGAACTGGAGTGTCTTTATATTTTCAATGTTTCAAATTAGCCTAAATATCAGTTTCTGTTGAATTATTTTTGATCTTACCGATGAAAAAATGTATTTTATATATATAACTATTTTTAATGTAATGTATTTTACCCAGAAATATGTTTTGGCAAGTTGCAAATTATGTTCTTCAATAATGCTGCATTTTAAAATTTATCTTCAATAATGCCATTTTAAAAGCAGATCATATGTCATCTAATGATTTTAATAAATGCCTATCATATACTTTTGTTGCATATAAAAATGGATCAGTTTATTATTTATGATTAAGTTTGCTAATAAACTAGATAATTTTTTGAAATCTTTGGCAGTTCTGTTTATTGTTTGGAAAACTCGAACTACACTGAAAAAAATGATTTCATTGTTATAGCTACCTAGCTATTTTACAATACAAACATGGAAATATCATACTTAGCAAATTCCATAATATTGGATTCCCAGATAGAAATGCAGAAAATATAATTGGGTTGTGCCTGAAAATAAGAGTTCAAAAACTAAGCAATTAAGTATGACAATAAGAAAGAAAAGTATTAAAAATTTAAAACACATGGTGTAATGCTGTATTTTTAATTCTATGCAGGGAAATTCTTTAGATTATGACGTAGTGCTGAACATAATGAGATCATAGCTGCTTTATTGAAGAATTTAAGCTATACATAACTTGGTGACCACTTTATCAAGAACAAACCCTTGTTATTGTCAATAGGGAATCATATTCCGAGCCCAATAGCATAACATCTTAAACTTTTTTTTATGGAAAAATGTGACTGATCTTAAATGTATCCAAATCTCAATTTTCAACAATATTTGTTCAGTATTTAAAGAGATAGAATTTGTAATATTAAATAGCAGCAATTCTAATTAAATAATAAGTATGAAAAGTTACTTCAAACAAATTAAAATGAAAAAAATTGATTATTATATTAAATTTTAATGAAATTTCTAAGCATATTTTTAATAGTTCGTGTGATTAAATTTTGCATAATGATCTAAGCTGTTAAATTTTTCTTATACAGCTTTTTAAATTCTAAATAAAATATTGTTGAAATTGGAGGTGTTTATCATCGCTCACATTTTTCTACACACACAAAAAAGCTTATTTAAGAAGTTACTGAGCTTTGAATCTGATTCCCTACTGAATTACATGAGATGACTTTTATAATTTAAGCCTAATCAAACCAGTGGTTGGGAGAGAGAATTGCTCGTATAAGGCATAGTGGGAATAAATTCAAGAATAATAAGTACTGCTGGGGGGGGGGGGCTGCAAAAAATAAAAAATGCAAATTTTATGATTTTTAGATTTTTTTTTTTAGCTTTGAATGACAACAGACAACTTCATTTTCTCCACTAGAAATTACTTTCCTTACATCTTGTGGACAGAACTCATTGTCTGAGCCTGAGTTTCATTAATAATACCATGACAGTTGTGGATGACGTCATTTTTTCTATCCGACTAGCGATTTCTCACGATAAGTCCAGCCTATTTAACCTTTAAGACTAGAATGTTTCCAATATTATCAATTTTTTTTAATTTTTGTTATTCCTTTGCTGCTTATATAATTCTTAGAAATAGAGGGGAAATGAATCATATTCAAAATAATTTAGTTGACACTGTAAGCATTTTAATGCAAATTTTGTTTATGCCCATCTGAAAACAACTGAAGCAGTATTTTATGATGGAAAGTTGTAAAAATAATTCATTCTGAAATATATGTCAAATATTTATTATGCATATTTTCAAAAAAGCTAAAATTCAAATATATGATGGTGTACATTAGATGAAACTAAAGGGCTCCTGAGACATTTCTTGTGAGCTGGGCCCCCGAGATTTTCTGGTACGCCACTGCCCCCTGTAATGGTTGGCACATGCATTGAGCAGGAAATGTAAGAGCATATTCAATGCTATCTAGTGACTACAGACAATGCATAATTTTTTGCCATAGATGTGTACAGAAATATTTAGAAACAATGCTGTATGATGCCATATGCCAGAAAAGGGTTAAACATTATCCAGAGTTGTGTTACTTGTCACCAGCATCCAGAATCTGTGGGGTACAGGTTTTTAAGAGCTTGTGAATTATTTAAGTCGGTAGTAAAGAATCACAGGATGTGTCCTGTAGACATGGAACTCGTGAAATAATACTTTTGTCTTTTCAAACAGTGTTTTAAGTTGAGCTTTTCCAACAGAAAAATGAAGTGCATTCCCACCACTGGTAATTTCTAATAATCTTGTGCTGTAGTGACACAAGCTTTCTGCAACACACTTCTAGTTCAGAAAAACTAGAAAGTGCTGAAAATGTAACTGGATTGAGTTAAATCATTATTCAACCTTTTAGTACCTAAAGTTCATGCCTTGAATTTTATTGTGCTAAATAAAAGCTGAAAAAAATTCAATTCTTTGTTTATTGCTTTTAGTTTTGGTGCTTTTCACGTGGTGAATGTAATAAATATAATCATCAACTACTGGTTGAAAAACAAATATTCTGGAATATGCCAAAAGATATATTAAAGAGTTCTTAATGTATGATTGAACTTTCTTACAATTATGTTCTTCATTGCAAATTTTCCATGGGGCAGGAGGGGTTCAGTCAAGCATTGCAAATTTTCCATGGGGCAGGAGGGGTTCAGTCAATTCCCAGGTTCGAGTCCCACTTGGCCAGCGTTGAGATTTATCTCCACAAAACTCCGCCATGCCTACAGACACCGATGGGCTTGGAAAGACCATTATCCATCAGATGGGACGTTAAGCTATGGCCCAATGTGCGTTCGAGTGTGCACGTTAAAGAACTTACTGATGACCTTGACGGGAGACTACCATCTTTCTCCTGTCAAGGTCTGGTCTTAACAGCTCTCCAGTGGGTCCCCTTCCTCTCTGAGCACCGGGGTCCTTGTGATCTGGCCATTTTGTCCATTGTGTGCAAAAAAAGTGATGCTCAGAGGTAAAACAACCCAACAAATTTTCATTGCTTTGCTCCCTCCTCCATAATGCTAGGAAATAGGTTAAATAGTAGATTGTAAAGAAATAGGAGCATAATTATTATGTAAAAAACTAAGAGTACAAATAATCATTGATACTGATCAACATTTAATAGCAATATATTATAATTATGTAATATTTTTATTTATGCAGGAATTATAAACCTAAAATATGTTGTGGAAAATAGGTGATTGGGACTGCACTTGTTACTAATTACTATACAATTAATAAAATCTGCATAAATATTTTGAAAAATTCAAAATATTAGGAACTGAGTTTTTTTTTTAAATTCAAGTAAATGGCTGGCAGTGGAGCTCATAACTCAGGAGTAGGAACAATTTTAGGGTAATTTAAAGATCTTGTATATTCCTAATGCTGGAGTAAATTTTATAATGTGTGTAATATTTATGGCATGCTTTTTTCAACAGATTTCTAATTTTCTTTGTACACGGCAAGCATTTCAATGATATGCAAGTATCATTGAAATGTATGATATGTATTCCATTATTGTTGGGTTTCTGCTTTAAGGTGTCTGCATGAGAATCAGAATGAACTAATGTGTTAATTCTGTGAGTATAAAATTAAATACTTTAGTTGCTGGAGTTCTTAAAATATTCTCAAATAGCATATGCAATAGATGTTTAAAGAGAAAAAAAGTTAAAAAAAAAGAGTTTAAAAAAAAAAAATCAAGCTTAAAGAAATTCATTTTTACATATTGTAGGTCAGTGTTCCAAAATAGTCAAATTATTGTTGTATCATTGTCAAGTATAATTCTTAAAAATTGGCATACAAATTAAAATCCAGGATCATCATATGAACTAACACTGCTACAATATTGTATGTGATATTCAAACAAGCTATTTTGATTGTGTTTGAAAATGTGTTAATAGTATATTTTACTTGAATTTTTTTGAGCTGTTAACTTCGAAATGTTTTAACACAAACCAATATTTAATCTACAGGTTTATACCACTGCAATTTTATTAGTTTCTAATTTAAGGCAGAATTTCATATGAAAGCCATAAAATCATATCAGGCAGGAAGGCAATCTATGTTACATTCTAAAAACAATGTCAATATACATAAGCTAATATACAGACATATGGGAAAGAGGTTTTCATATATCATTCTGTTTTAGGATGTATTTGTGGCATAAGGAATTATTTTTTAAAGCATATTGTTGATGAAAAGCACACTAGGATCTGTGGCCACTAAAAACACTGCAAAAAAAAAACATTGCAGGCTATAATGTTTTAAAAAAAACACTTGCTAAAAATACAATAAAATCAATATTTCAGGCAAGTCTTAAGCAACAGAGTTGAATTACATACATTGGAATGTTTCATTTGCAGCCAGATTTAAGACTTTCATTAATAAATACTATAGCCTAGAATTAATGTTTTTTATTATAGTTTTCAATTATACAATATGATTACATTGTTGAGTGTAATGGAAAGTGCTGCCTTTTGTTACGAAACAAATTTTTTTTAAGTTTTTATTTTTAGCTACATATGCAATCCCCATAATTATCAAAGACAGTGACCCATCTTTCTATCAAAGTTTCAGTGCAGTCTAAAGAGGGAAGCTTGCGTTAAGGCAAAGAATTCTGAGATAGCAGTTTTGATAACATCGATGTTACTGGATGTCATCACTAAGAGTCTGAATAAATGATAGGAGATGAGGTAGAACGTCTTGACTCAAATCGCTGGTGAGCTATTCTTGCAGAGCATGATCTTATGTTGTCTTGCTGCAGAATGACCCCTTTTTTTGTTCAGCAGTACTAGACGTTTGCAAGAGTTTGGTGCAAACAGTTTGTAGTAGTTGTCTGCCGTTATGATCCGACTCAACTGCTATACTTCAAAGTGAATTATGCCAACATTTTCCCACCAAACACAACACTTTCTGCAGGTGGAAGCCTGATTTAGATGACAAAACCGATTTGTTACCAGATGAAAGCACTAGTTCTTGTGCTTAGAATTTTGACATAAATAATATATTTTTCATCTCCAGGAATTTAATGAAGAAATGGTATCCTCTCCTGTCTTTTTAACAACGAATTGCAAATTGCCATGTGATCTGCTTTGTTTACAAGTTTATAGTGTGTGTGGGACTCAAATGCCTTGTCTATGAACTTTCCCAATCTATTGAAAGTGTTCTTGAACAAAATCATGAAGATTCTCTGATAATTATTTGATGGTTTGATTTCTGTCCGAATTTAAGAAATTTTTATGTAGCTCCGTTGGTCTTCCCAAACAATAACATCTAATAGGTTTAATGTCCACAAAAGCAATTCTGTCATTTGTAGACATTACCAAAAAACTACTGCAAATATATGCAATTCTGTGGCTAATAGGGCCCCACTAGACCTAGATCTAGAAGAAAAAAAAGGTCTGGTGTACATTAAGGAATATGCTGGATGGGAGGATCTTATCTGTCTCCTAAAAGCTGTCCAGTGGGTCCCCCTTCCCTCAACATTCTCTGATCCCATGGCTCTTGACCTCGCCATTTAGCTCGTGTGCAAAGAAAGTGCTGCTAAGAGGTTGCGAAAGTGCAAAATTGTACGAAGGAACTTTATATAAAAGTGCATTAAGGCTTCTTTTTCTTAGGGGCATGAGAGGTGTAAATCCGACCCTGGCTAATTGGTTAACAGATAAAATTAATAATGCACTATTTATTTTTCATTGCAAATGTGTTCATGGTATTGACTCTTTATACTAATTAAAGCTCAATTTAAAATTGCAAAAATGAAATTTTAAGCAAAACTAGGTTGTGAAATCTCTTTTGTGTCTACAAACTATTGGGACAGATTAACGAGTAAATTAAGAAAATAACACCTTTAGAGAGTATAGGATATAAAAAAAACATTCTTATATTGATCTGAATCCATGAATAGGGAAGTGAGTATAAAAATATTCTTTGGTGAGTGTAAGTTTTCGCATTAATTTGTAAGATAGTTATTAAGTCAAATAAGTATATTAATTTAAATTTCCTATTTCATAAATGAGTGATCTGATCATATCTTAAATAGTTCTGTGAATATTTAACTACTTTAAAGAGGCTAGATTCTCAATAGTAGCAAATTCTGGTGCAGTTCATACAAATACATCTAGAAGGCAGTCTGATCTACGGACCGTAGTTGCACATGCAGCATGATTATATGACACGGGATTGTGGGAGGGCAAATGGGTTTTCTTTTTGTAAGATTGGAGAAGTATTAAAAGCTCAAATAAGCTGGGTAATTATGTATATCACTGTAAACTGATATTCTTTTTGACTAATGATATGTAGTTATATGACTGTGAATATTAAGGCTCCCGCCCTCTTTCCCTGTGGAAAAAAATTCGGTTGAGGAGGCTATTTTAAAATTATATATGGGGATAGGAAACTTAGCTCTCTCTCTTGTCAATGCAACTGTGCCCATGCCTAACATAGGAGCGTTTTTCAAAGTTTTACTACCTCATTACATCCTGAAGGAGACCTCTTAGAATTAGTACATCTGAAAATGGATGTCATATTTTTTTTAATATTGCAAACTGTATAGTTGATTGTTTCCTGGCAACTAAAAAAATTACTTGCATTATGTGAAGTATATTCGGGATTAATGACAATAATATTCTTCCATCTGATGTTAATACTGAAATAAACACAAACTTCAAAGTGTTTAAAAAATTTTCATATAACAGATTTCAGTAGAGAAATATTTCTACAGCATAGTATTCCAACTTCTATAGGGTATGCCTAGAGTTTTAATTTATTTGAAAGAATATGTAATTCACGTAAAATTAAATTTCAACAATTCTGAAAACTTGGTGAATACAGTTTGCCTAAATTCTTAGGTTTTTGATCATAGACTTTCTTTACAGATCAGTTCCATAAAAATAAATTGCATGAACCAGACCAGGGATTCTCATAGCTCTAGTCAATTAAGGAGAATTCAACTGAAAAGTGAACAGACACCAATTAAATAAATAAGTTGATAAAAGTTTCCCGCTTAACCCCCTATATATCCGGTGATTTGCAAACATCAGTATTAAATAGGAAGAGCAACAATATGCATGAAGAGTACTGGAAGGGAACAGCGAAACGTTGCTCAACGCCATTCCTCGCAATATGAGGGCCCTCAAAGAAATGCATTTAAGTTCTACTGTAATGAAATTTTTTTTATAATTAATCTATTGTGTAAACATTCTTCATCTTAACTTACCATTGCAAGAATACTGTGTTTACAATATCAATTTCCTGTTTATTTTTTAATGTTCCCTTCAACCATAGTGAAAAATATATGTTTCGAATTTTTGGGACCTCTTAAATTTTTATAGCTTAGGGCCTCTCAAATTTGCCATAGCTTAGGACCTCGGAAGGTCAAAATCCGGCTCTGCAGGCAATACAGACAATTTTGATCAACATTGGTATCACTTGATAATTTTTATTTCGCAGCCAACATAATAACATGTCTGTTGACAAATCTCAAAGTGGAATACATCTGACTCAACCTATGAATCAAATTGGGTCCATAATCCATGAAGGAAAAATTTCCATGAACTGCATTGCTATTTTGTGGTCCTCCATGTACAGTTGTTAAATGCAATGTGGTTTCAAGTTTAAGTTCTTTTCCAAAATACTCTGACTAGTACAACTTTAAATAATTTTTTTATGGTTGCTTTTTGAATTGATTTTGTTGAACTTTAAAGCGAATATTTAAAAAAAGTTCAACTTCCAAACTCTATTTTGAAGTAACTAATGAACAGAAATAGATCATATTACAAACCGAAGTAAAGGGAATGTAGTTCTGAACAATATGGAGGGGGGGGGGGATAGTAACCATTGAAAAAAGGGCGATTTTCTAATAGCACTATATCGCATATTGGTACTTAAGGAAGGTTTCTTTTGAGTAATACATGAGTGCTAGCAAACAGTAGCTAATTCTATATAATGGACCATATGCTAGGTTCTAAATTTCAGGAGAGCACTGTTATTGGCCTAGCAGGCTAGATCTTGGGCATCCCAAAGCTAAACTAGACTACATTTTGAGTTAGATCAACTTTTTTGTGTAATGCTAGAAATTATTTTTAACTATGCCCTAATATAAAAAAAAAAAGATTTTTATGGATAGTTGAAATATTATGAACAACATTAGGTTGAACAAGATAATTCCAGATCATTTTGGACAGGCTACAATTTAAAATGGGGTCTTTTATTATGAAAAGTTTTTTTTTTTCTAAATTTTTATGTTTGATTTATGAAGTTTTTTGTTACAAGCAAATATTTAGTAGAGAGTTTTAAAAAAATATATTTCTTTAAATATGTCATTTCATTTGCTTCCAGCATATCAAGTTTATTGCATATTAATTTTAAGTTTTATTCAGTACAGTCAAAGCCAAATATTAAACATATTTAAATCATTTGCACAGAAATTTCCTGTGTGGAAGTCTCGTCAAATGCTGATAATTACAAGATGAAATATTGTACTGTTTAAACGGAAAAAATATAATTTTTTTAATATTAATGCTATGCGCTGTAAGTTTGCAAATGTGTTAGTAATATAAGTGTTCAGATAAAAATATATATATTTTTTTTCTTAAATGTGCTCGAATGAAAGATATATTTATACAGAACAAGGTAAGCATGTGATTCGTAGGCAGTACTTATTAAGTTTATAGTAAGGCATCTAGTATTTTCAGTGACATAAGCTAATTCAAAAGCCAATTCAAAGTTTCCAATAATTATATTTATGAAATTTATTTGTGTTCTCTAATTTATTCTGAAGAGAGTTTGAAATAGATAATTTTGAAAGATAGTTTGTGTTATTCAAGAGCATTGTTTAGAATGAAATAATTTGGAACGATTTTTAAAGGTTTTATAATAAAACTTTATAGGTGTAAAGGTCAGCTATTCTACTAGTTATGTACATTGTGTTTGTGTGCAACAAGTTATAAATATTAGCTTTCGTCGAGTTGTATTCCAAAATTAAAAAAACAACATAGGTTTGTAAATTACTTCTGCACTATTATGAGATGCATAGGAATTGGATGTAAATTATCTAACAACATATATATATATCGTTGTATCTTTGCTTGTTTTATTTGTCTTTATATTGTGCTATTGTAAATTTGTATGTAATGCTACAGAAACTACACTGCCCAAAAACTGTGATGTTGCAGTTGGAGGCATCCCAAGTCCTACTGTGATATAAAGCTCTGTCATCTTAAGATGTGGCAAGTATACCAAATTGATGCTTTCAGAAATATGACTAAAATTTGCACTATAAGTTTCCTTCAGGCCCTATTTTTAGTTTCTTGTTTATTCTTTGTTTGGATAGAATAGTCAAATATGAAATATTTAATATATGCATCAAAAAAAGCATATAAATTATTTTTAACATATTTTATAATTGTAAGAAAACATTGATAGAAGATGGATAACTGAAAAGGCTGAAAGACAGTAGTAAAAAAAAGGTTTTATATATGTCTATAATTTAACTAGTAGTAAAAGAAAGGTTTTATATATGTCTGTAATTGAACTGTAATTCTAATTTCGATATAATCATGACTCTCAATCTAAAAATCTGCGCAATAGTATTTCTAATTCATTACAGAACACATCTGATTGCCATAGATTTATTTATTTGATAATAAAAAAACCAGTACCTATAAGGGTTTTTTTCATGAAAAGCAGTGGTAATGCAATTTTTAAAAAATAAAAAGCAGAGGTAACGGCCGTATATTTTCATTTGCTCTGATCTTTAATCCCATTTCGTATACGTGGCTGTACAAATTAATACTAAAATGCAAGCATTTTGTAACGGGGTGGCTTAGCGTTCTTAGCTATGGTGCAAAGGGATCTGGATCTAGCCATGGATAAGGAGAACGTTTCTTTGTCTTTGTTTTCTCGTTCTTCACGGATCTTTTCTATGGTTGGTTTATTAAGCTTACAAGCCCCTGATGGGCATTTGCTGCAAGTACTGCATGAGAAGTACTTTATTTAGAAAGCGAATTGAAGTATGGATTGGGCGTGCACCTAAAACTGAATTACTCCAGTGAGTTTCTTCCTGCAAGCAAAGATCAACCTTTCTGTCCTCGTCTCTTAGCCCCTCGGTGTGTTTTCGCTTGTGTTGTCGTTTCCGTAAAGTTTTTATTTCTGTTTTATGTGAAATCAATTAATTCAGCGATGGCTCTTAAACGCAAAAACTCTTCAAGCGGTAGTGCAGTAAAGAAATCACTCAAGATTGGAACTTTGGCTTTAATTGTGCTGCACTACTAGTGCATAATCTTTCTAGAGACTAGCAAGTGCACTTGAAGAACGCATTTGTGTTAGTCGCCTCTGTGGCGCAATGGTATCGCGTTGGTTCGTTGTGTCACTGCTGCTGTCGGGGTTCTAGTTTCGGAATGGCATGAGAAACAAATGTAAGCCTGATGGAACCACTGATGGTGAATTCGACTATCTGAGACACGGGTGTGCAAGTTTAAAACGATTTTTAATGATATTACAATAAAATTGATATGTTGTAGACTACAGTTAGTCTATAGCAACCCGGGGCGGGGGTGGCTCAGTCGGTAGCGTGCCAGGCTCGTAATCTGTAGTTCCCAGGTTCGAGTCCCTGCTGGGTCAGCGTTGAGATTTATCTCCGCAAAAATTCCCCCGCCCTGCCCACGGTCAGTAGGGGACACCGATGGGCTTGGAAAGGCCGCCGTCCGTCGGATGGGACGTTAAGCCGTGGCCCCGTGTGCGGGAGAGACATACCCTGTGCACGTTAAAGAACACGCTGGATGGCCTTGACGGGAGGCTACCATCTGTCTCCCAACAGCTGTTCCAGTGGGTCCCCTCCCCCAACCTTCTCTGAGCCTTCGAGGTCCATGTGACCTGGCCATTTAGCCCATTGTGTGCAAAAAAGTGCCACTCAGAGGTAAAACAACCCAACCCAACTCTATAGCAATCGTAATGGAAAGTTGCTTTCGCAAAAGAAAAAAATGAACAAGTAAAATATGTAAATTCTTCTTACCCTCAAATCTATGTTTTTGCCTGTAAAAAAGGCCCTCAAAGAAAAGCAAAAAATTAAAGTCTTCAAAATTGGTAAACTATTACGAAAAATTTAATACGCAATTTCCGGCTTAATTTTGAAATCGTCAAAAATATAAAAATTATTTATCATCGAAGAAATGAGTCTCATTTATTGTTAATATCATATTTGCTTGAATACCTAATTTCAAAATTTTGGGATCCTTTAACCTTTTTTTTATTAGCAAATATAAATCTTTCATACGCAATTTATGAAATTATTTTGTTGCGGCAGCATGTGATTTACTATGCAATTTATATCGCATATGTTGCAAAGCCTATTAAATTCGATGTGCTTGATTAAGCCTTGGCCCCTTGTGCGGTGGGCATACCCTGTGCACGTTAAACACTGGATGGCCTTGAAATGATTCCATCTGTCGCTTGACAGTGAAGGCGAGGAGGCCCGAGGGCTAAGAGAAGGTTGGGGCCAGTGGTTCCCCTGCCCCCAACCTTCTCTTAGCCCTTGGGGTTCTTGTGGCCTGGCCATTTAGTCCATTGTGTGCAAAAAAAGTGCCGCTCAGATTATCCTATATTAAATTTCCAAGTTATGAAAGTGCGAGGTAACGCAGTTTTTCACTCCTAAAACTTTCCCTTCTTGGAAGTGTATCCATCACACATAGATCACTACACAAAAGTCTCGATGGACATTGAAAGATCTAGAAATTTGTAGATTCCTTTATTAATAAGAAAGTAATTTGCAGTTTTGGCTTTACATTCTGTGTTAATACTTGCCGTGTGTATAATTTATTTTTTGTTGCCGTAGGAACGAAGAGTATTGAACAGAAACAGAGTTTTCCATGTAAAGAAATATGTTGACGAACTCTGCGACTTTGGGCAGTGTAGATCTGTATAATGTTTTCGTTTTGCGGTATTTGTGGTGTGTAGGTTATGAAGTTTTCAAATGAAAATGCTTATAACTCCTGTTAGGAATGCAGAAATGATATAAGCTGAGCTGGTTTTTAATCCCGAAATTCGTCTGGTCGTTACCTATCCAACTATTCCGAGGCTGTTTAATACTAAAATTTTGTGCTGCTTAAATGCAAAATTTCTATCCGGCTGATGTATTGGCGTAACAGTTCTTTGAGAACTAATGCTTGATATAGTTTATGTAAAATAGTGGTATCTGTGGAATAGTTTCCGATCGGAATCATTGGTGTAGTTGAGATTTAGCACCAACATAGGACACTATGCTTTAAGACGTATTTTAATAATAATGTTTATTTCTGAAACTAAACTTGATTAATTCGATAAGTTTTAACTGTGTCAGGGAAGGCTCATTTGGTGGTGTAACTGGGTTGAAGTTATCAGTAAGCCATCTAGTCAAAAACGAAGCAGCATTTTACTTTCACATCAGGCAGTACCTACTCCGTCCGTTTGCCTCACCATTTGCCTTCTAATATTCTACAAATGCGGAATGAATCTCTTGTAGCAAAAAGAAATGAAACAAACAAACGAAATATGTAATTTTATATAGCTGGTTTTTTTTTCTTGCCCGGGGTCTTCATTTCGCGAATCGCTCAAGATTCACCACCTTTGAATCATTAATGCATGCGATGATTCCGTAAGCTGAAGAAAATTTAAAACCTATAAATACAGTTTGAATGTGGCAAAATTCTTCCCAATTTTTTGGGAAGTGATACTTTTAAAATGTATTTATAACTTTTGTGGCCAGACTGAATATCTTACTCTTGGAAAGACACGAGTTTTCTAATAACAATGAAACAACACTGCCTGTTAAGTGATAAATAATTTTAATAGTAACGACAATCGACAACTTTATTCCATAAGTTACTCCTTAATAAAACTGCTGTGGAGATGATGTTGGTAAAAATTTGATTAGAATTCACGAGTTCTTATTGCATATCAGTTCTGGTTGGAAGATGCGAACTGAGTGTAGAACTTGAAAAATGCCACTTTCTCAAGTTCAAATGTCGCGTACTTAAATTTTGAACATTTTTAAGTGGATGGTAAAATATTATTTTGCCCACTAGGCACTTTGCCTCAGATGTATCATAGCTGCATTCTATCACAACGAAACAATCAGCTGGCTACCTTTACCTTTGGTATTATTTTTTTGTGTGTTGTAAACGATCTATAACAGTGGTTAATAAATGGCATTTACATCAAAGCAAAAATGCACATCATTCTGTTTGATAGGTGAAAAACATAATGTGTGTTTCTTTTTGTTACTGTGCTATTGCGAAGCTTATGAAATCTGTTATATTTTCTACAAGATTTGTACACCTTAATGTCAAAAATTGATTATACTGTTGTTTAGCGTTTTAAATTCTATGCACCCAACCTACCCATCCAAAATGAACAGAAATTGCCACGTTTATTTGTACATATTCTTTGGTGCGTAGTTTTCCGAACGTTGTCTAAAAAACAGTGACCTGTGATCTATTGTACTGTTTCTTAAGAGTATTTGCTGTTAAGCGGAGTAAAACCTTTAACCTTGGATAAGCATTAGTACATATCAGGCTGTTGTATAATGCATGATGGCGATAAGCAGTATTTGTTCAGCGACCTCGAAGGAAAGCAAAATCTGTCACTCAGATAAGCAGTTGGCATATAGGAAGAAATGTTGTAAAGTCAGCCGACTGTTGGAGATGCATTTATATGTGAATAAATGTTTTATGTCATTTCATTTGTCATGTTTTTTTTTTAAGTCACGAAGTTTACCCTTTTAATTGTGTAAAGTAGGGGGTTCTCAACGTGAGGTACGCTTGTAAAATGTTTTGGGGCCGTGAGAGCTCAAAAGTCGCTAGATATATGTTATATATATAATGTTTTATTCCCATTGTTATACCATAACTATAGTTTTATCTATCTATACAAGGGGTACGCAAGTTACATACACATTTCCAGGGGGTACGTGAAGCATAAAAAGTTGAGAACCACTGGTGTAAAGGATAAAAACTCAATGTTTTCCGATCGGTGAGAGATTAAACTGGAAATTTGGTTGTTTTGCTTTTGAGCAGCCCTTTTGTGCACACAATGGGCAAAATATCGGAGTTACCAAGGGCCCTGAAGCCCAAGACCAGACTTACACATAAGTAGTAGTTGCTGCTCTTTAGCGTAAAACGACCTTTGACCCCTGAACCGAGTCCCCCGATTTTGTCGTTCGTCTGCCATTTTGAATTCTGACGTCCTCTAAAGACCCCCCGGGGTTGACCCACCTGTATTTTTAAGTCCCCCCCCCCCCGAAGAAAAGCCCCGAATTTTCATAACTCACGAATTTATTTTTAATGGCGTCATCTAGTGTTTAAAACACATGTTATATATTAGCAAGTACTATACTTTTTAAAAAAAAAAATCAACTTAGGTGGATGGGCTCGTTATCGCAACCTCAGGTTGTTCTAACCCACTACGCCACAGATTTTAGATGGTTTGAAAGCTCAAAGATTGATGATCTCAGTGAAGAACCTAACATTATTTTTTTAACCTACGACTTTATTCTTTAATTTGCAAGAAATAAATTAATTTTTCGTTTCTCGTAAATCACATTGAAAATTAATTTTTCATTCTTTGTAAATGACACTTAGAAATCAATTTATAAGTACTTCCCCGTCCTTTGGACCACGTTTTACTGACAGATGGATTTACAATCTGAAAAGTACTGCGAAACAAAAATTTAAAATACGTATTTAAAAAAAAATATTTGATTCATACGCTGAGGAGTCTACGCGTTTATCCACGGAGGATGACGTTGATGAGTCATCTCGTTTGTCAAAGGTCCTTACGTTTGCGAAAACGCGAGATAACAATGATTCACATATGTCACGTTCCAACAGATCTGCAGACTACGTCTTGAATTATGTTGGATTTACAAACTGAAAAGTCCTGTGAAACAGACCGTAAATCTCATATATATTGTTGCGGATCACAAAAATGGATAGCCACTGAGCGTGAGTATTAAAAGCTATATTTCAAAACCAAATTCAATACAAGGTAAATTGTTACAAAGGAAATATGGATGAAGTATCTTATTAACAAATCAACTATTAACATGCACAAGTCATCAATCTTCCTGCGTAGAGCACACAATATCAGCTCTGTGTATTTTACTAAATACTACCTTTTACTTGATTTACCAGGTCACCCGAAGATCTTCACTCGTAAACCAATTCTCGTCCTGTGCTAATAACTTTTCACACACTAGCCGAACAAAAAGACAGTCCGTGTAGACATTCGAAGTTAGCCATAAAAGTTCCCACTTTTATCCTTCCGCGTATACACAACACATCAAGTTACTTCTTGATACTTACGCGCACTGTCTCAGAACAGCTCACCGTCCATTTTCGAACTCACCGACCGTTACAACACAACGACCGTTACAATACAAAACGACCGTTAACGCTCCACTCTTCTTCTCCAAATTCTCCCAACGTTCTTATTCGTTGGCTGAAACTTTTTGCTTTCGGTTGCCAGATTCCTTCTGTCGTAACACTGCCCCCTTCCTAGGTCTTGTTCGTCCCGAACAATTCTGGATTCCAAAGTTTCTTCAGTTCTTCGATGAAACGGGGCCAAACGATCCACGTGAACCACCTTGCACTTTGTAGCTGGACGTCGACGAATGCGATATACCACGTCTGTGTCAAAATGAAAGCGAATCTCATTATGACGTAGATTTCTTTTCTGACTGAAGCCTCGTCCACAAACATAATACGTGTAAGGCCTATAGCCCTTGTGAACACGTTTATGTCTCTGCAGGGAGAAGAATCGACTAAGAGTTTTCGTGCAAAACCTGTAAAAAGTTTTCTTCTTTGTCGAAAGTTTTCTTCTTTGTATTTTTACTTCTATCAACAGTAACAAGGAATGAAAGTCATTAGTGACATAAAATCTAGGGAGGAGTTTCATCCTCCAGTCTGACCCTTTTGTCAGTTGACTTTCCCTTAATTCAGAACTGTCGTGATGAACCTTCAGCCATATTTCACCTGATTCCATTTGATCCCCAAGGTGCTTCACAAATATAATATCAGCTCCATAATTCTTTTTAGCTCTTCGGTCCATCTCCTCCTTCCATACTCTTGCTAGAACTGCAGCTTCTAATCCGACAACCTTACCTGTTTCTCCTGTATAAGTGAAATCAGTGATGTGTCGGGCTGCTAGCAATATTTTTTCTGTTTTACCTTCACATAGCCAGCTTGCAACATCTTCAGATACTCCTTGTTCTATTAACATGTTACGAAACTTGTTCAAAGCATTGCCGTTATGCAGAACCTTACGGACACGTGATGCTTCATCTACCCTATTATCCACAATGTTCACAAAACGCAGAAGTTCTCCTAACTCTTCGACGAGCTCTTGCAGTTCCAAGGATCCGTTACCAAGGAAACACTGAACAGCTTCCATCACTTCCAGAGAGTTGTCAACAGAGTTTTCAAGAGGTGAATCCATGTTGCTGATAACAGCTGAACAACTCAAACTCTTCATTCCACGAGCTTGTGATGCTGCAACCACTTTCTTAACTAAATCAACAGCAACATCTTCTGTACTGATGAGATCAATAGCTCCTTTTCCGAATTCAACATCATAAACCAAAGCACACACTCCTTCAGCCAGCTTTTTGGACACAATTGAGCATATCATTAGAGGAACGCTATCTATGGTAGCCATCAGATCCTTGCAGCGGTAAATCTCCTTATCTGTTGGCACCAGCTCCTCTGTCTGTCCTACGATGCAGCATCCGACGTCTTCCATCATCTGCTCGATTTTATCTTTAGTGCAGTCGACTGTGAAGCCAGGGATGAATTCCAATTTGTACAGAGTATCTCCCGTCAATTGGAGAGCACGACCGGAGATCATAGGGACCTTGAGACCTAAAGCAGCAAGTGCAGGAGCCAAGACAAGACTCACTTTGTTTCCGACACCTCCTGTGCTGTTTTCATCTACCATCCGATGGCGCCACTCGGGTCTCCAGCAAAACACATGACCCGAGGAGGTCATATTTGCTGTTTCTTCCGAATTCACTTTCTTGGAGCTCTCATTGTAATTAGCCAGGGAAATATCAGTCATGATTGCCAAATTGTTCATTCTGGAGATCAGCGACGAGTTCTGTAACATGATATTGTCCACTTTAGAGCTCTTGTAGTCGTGATAAAACTTTTCTATATCCTTATAATCTAAATGGTTATAATGTCCAAATCTGCACATTGACTGTTCAGAAAAGAAATTCAGCATGGTTTCGTTGAGATTGTCTGAGGGCTTTACTTCTCTCTGATCGTAACTCTGAGGCTTAGTTTCATCCAGAAAGTTAGTCTTTGAAGTACTGTCTCTGCCTGAAGCTCTTTTACTAGCATCACCTGTTATGCTTCTAAGCCATCCTTCGGAATTCCTCTTCCTTAAATCCCCACTTTCTATAAACGATTCGAGTGTGGCTATATGCTTCGGAAAAATCTCTTCAACTTCCGCGGTAAAGTCGAATGGCACTTTGTATCTATGATGAATGGACGCCTCTTCTTTACTCGGACCACTCTGCGAAACGTAAACTCTGTTTCGTTCCCCTTCATTACCACTCGTTACTCTGCCTTTGCGATAATTGTCCATGACGCATTTTGCTGACAGCGAGGAATAGAATACCTTTCGTGTGGATCTCTCTTCAGATCGTGCCAGACTTGTATACCTAGGTATTTTGAAGTGCAAAGCGTACTGTATAGTCTCACAGCTCTCTGATCTGTGTGATTGTTCTTCACAGTTCCTAGACATGTCACCAGCGACATAGATACTCTGCCATGCATCACCAGTAGTTGCGTGGTCAAAGGCATTATCTGCGCTATCTCTACGATTCTTGATTTTCAGTAGCAGATCCACATTTTTATATGCGTTGCCTTTCTCTTTTTCTTTTCCATGTTTACAATCTAACTTAACACTATCAAGATCATCTTTTTCACTGACAAATTCAACATTTAAACTATTGCATTGTCTATTGAGTTCGGTTTTATTATCCTTGAACTGATCAATAATCTTACCAACTTGAGAAGCCACTTCAGCTCTCATCTCAGTATTTTGTGCGGCCAGGTCACCTCTTTTATTTCTCAACTCATTATTTTGTGCGGCCATTTGGGCTTTCAAATCATCTTTTTGAGAAACTATCTCAGTCCTCAACTCATTATTTCGTGCGGTCATTTCGGCTTTCAAATCAGTCATCAGCGTAGTCATATCGGCTTTGAAGCTATATATCAACTTTACTAATTCATCCATACTTCTAGTTAACGGCATTCAATTAATTAATCCCACTCCTGACACCAAATGTTGCGGATCACAAAAATGGATAGCCACTGAGCGTGAGTATTAAAAGCTATATTTCAAAACCAAATTCAATACAAGGTAAATTGTTACAAAGGAAATATGGATGAAGTATCTTATTAACAAATCAACTATTAACATGCACAAGTCATCAATCTTCCTGCGTAGAGCACACAATATCAGCTCTGTGTATTTTACTAAATACTACCTTTTACTTGATTTACCAGGTCACCCGAAGATCTTCACTCGTAAACCAATTCTCGTCCTGTGCTAATAACTTTTCACACACTAGCCGAACAAAAAGACAGTCCGTGTAGACATTCGAAGTTAGCCATAAAAGTTCCCACTTTTATACTTCCGCGTATACACAACACATCAAGTTACTTCTTGATACTTAACGATAAAAGATCCCACTTTTATCCTTCCGCGTATACACAACACATCAAGTTACTTCTTGATACTTACGCGCACTGTCTCAGAACAGCTCACCGTCCATTTTCGAACTCACCGACCGTTACAACATAACGACCGTTACAATACAAAACGACCGTTAACGCTCCACTCTTCTTCTCCAAATTCTCCCAACGTTCTTATTCGTTGGCTGAAACTTTTTGCTTTCGGTTGCCAGATTCCTTCTGTCGTAACAATATGTTTGCGGAGAGCACATGACACGAAGGGGACGCAGATATTTTAACATTTACACAGATGGTTGACAGATATTTTATCATTTTAACAAAAATGCATTTTGGAGTTCTAGAAAATTAATTTGCATTTTTAAATATTCACTATTATTTCTACATACTGTATAATTCAGTCTTTTTTTTTCAAATTTAAACATCTTGTATTACATAATTTTTTTTCAGTTGTAAGTTTGAAAATTATTTACTTTTTTTTTATTTTTTTCCATTTTTAAAATAGTTTACGTAGTTCATAATAATTTTTTCAATTTTATAAGTTTTTAAAATTTACGTAGGTTTGAAAACTTTTACTTTTATATTTTCATTTTAAAATTTTTTAATACGTAACAATTTTGTACTATATATTTACTTCCATTTTGCGTTTGAATAGTTTGACCCATGAAACTATTCTTCCCTATATATATTTTCAATTCTTAAGTTTCCCATGACACGAAGGATGATATTGGACCCTTAAAGATAGAGATCAAAGCGTTCTATACTTACGGAGAGGATGATTCACACTCTTTGATGAGTCAATGCGTTTAGCAACGACGCTAAGGGTGATATTGGACTTTATTCTTAAAAATGGTATACAATCCTAGAAGTTCTGCTTTCCTCCCTGAATATCTTAATAAAACGACTCTTAATATTATAAAAAAAAGTTTCCTTCGATACGCTGGATATATCACGGTCTTAATTCACCCCATTTATTTTAATGGTTAATTCTTCACTGTCTGTCGTTCATCTGTGTTTATCGTACCTTATTGGACTACAGCCTTGGAGAAATAAATGTTTTATATCGGTAAGCATTATTTTACACTATGATTAAAATTGAATTTCAAAAAAATCCTAATAAATAGTATAAATACTTTATTCCACTAGTAAAACTATAAGCTGTCCTATTCAACACCATAAGAATTTTCTTTGGAGTAAAAAACGTTTACGTAATCGTATCATACACATCGTACCTGGGATACTTCTTACTTATTGAGACTACTTCATTCATTCACTTACTCTTTGAAACACTGACTGACTGACATTCTAAATCGCTTACTGACTGACTTACTCACTTTCTTACTCACTCACTTAACCATTTACTGCCTTCTCCAGTCACTTTCTTATTTTCTTACTTATTCAGTGACTTCCACACTTCCACTTTTTCTTACTCACTAACTTACCACACACACTTTCTTCTTTCCTCACTCGCTCAGAAAACAGACTTCGGAAACGGAATAATAATTATTACTCACTAAATCATCTACTGCCTTATTCACTTGCTGATTTACACACTTGCTTACTGACTTCCACACCAACTTATTCATTACACATTTTCTTACTCACAACTCACTCACCACCTTACATTTTTGCCTATTACACCCTGACTGACTGATTCACATTCTTACTTACTAAGTCACTAAACCACACATTGAATTTTTTACACACACACTTCCTGAATTATTTACTCGCCTTACTGACCTACTTATTCACACACTTATTGAATTATTTACTGTCACATATACTGACTTACACAATATTTACTGAATTACCTACTCACACACTTTCTTTCTTCCTTTCCTCACTCGCTCAGTAAAACACTGACTTTGTAAACGGAATTATCACTCCCTAAATTAGTTACTGACTTCTAACTCACATACTACTGCCGACTTACTTACTAAACACTTACTGAATTATTTACTCATATTCTTACTGCCTTACACACTTACCGACTTACTAATACAATACTTACTTATTTACTCACACACTGACTTCGGAAACGGAATGATCACTCGCTAAATTACTTACTGACTTACATATTTACTTAGAGAAGGGATAAAATAAAATAGCATACAAAATAGTGTAAGCTATGTGATCAAATAAATGATATAACAATTACGGAAAAAGAATATCAAGTACTCAGGGACTAAAATGATATATTTTTGGAATATTTTAATATCTGATTCATGGCCTTTTGCATGGAATGCAGAAATCGCTCCACTTGTGAAACCCAAATATCCTCAGTTTACTGATCTTCAACTCTCTGTCAAATCATGATTTGTATATTTTGTATCGAAACAAATTATAAAAAAATCGCTAACTTTCAAAGGCTCTAATACAAACGTTTCTTAATCCACAGAAAATACTTTTAACAGAAAATACGATATATCAAAATTCTTTACTACGATAGAATTCTCTTATGGATCGTACCCTTTTCCTAATCAACCTCAAATAGTTTATAATGAAAAAAAATTCTCACAGAGGGGAGAAAATACAATAGGAAAGGAATATACATTCAAACTTATATGCAGACACAAGGTTAGGTTAGGTTGTTTGGAGTTTTATGGCGCATGAGCTACTGAGGCTATAATGCGCCAAACCAGGTAAAAATATGCTAAAAAACAAATACTCCTCAACCAAAATTAAAAAACAAATGCTGGAAAAGGTAAAAAAATAAAACCAACAAGATATATATATATAACAGAAATAAAAAGTAAAGTGTAAAACAACAAATGTGTAGATAAATAAATACAGTAGAGACAAAGGATAAAACTAGCCCAGGTGTAAATGACCTAGGCAGAAGGTGAAAAAATTACAAATGATTAAAATTATAATCTGGTAAAATATCCTGTATACTGTAAAAAGGCAAAAATTGGAGATAAAATGGTACTATCAGATAAAAGATGTCCGAGTGTAAGTGGCTCGGACGTAAAATTGTGAAAATTAAAATACAAACGACGTTCTAGGGTAAAACAGGGACATTCAATTAAAATATGTTTTATTGTTAAAATGGTGTCACAAAACTCGCACTTAGGTACGTCGTCCGCCCGAAGAAGAAACGAATGAGTAATATACGAGTGACCTAAGCGGAGCCGAGCAAGTACAACTTCCTCCTTGCGATTCCTGCGGTAACAAGACTGCCATGGTTTGATGAGAGGTTTGATCTCAAAGAGCTTGTTTGTAAGCTGTTCCGACCAAGATCTCTGCCATCGTGCCCGGAGCTCGATGGTAAAACGCTGCCGGAAATCCAGATATGGAACCGGCAACGGAGAGTCGGACAGGGGCGTGGCTGACTTGGCAGCAGCATCTGCCAAGTCATTGCCCCTGATACCGACGTGACCGGGCACCCAACAGAAATGGATGGTGGTGGTGGCTGCCAGACGATGTAGCTGCTGGCGGATCTTAGTAAGAACAGGGTGAGGCCGATGCCTCACCGAGATCAAAGCCTGTAGCGAGCTAAGCGAGTCGGTGTAAAGCACACACCGACGATGATGCTTAGTCGCCACGTGGTCCAAGGCGAGGCTGATAGCGTGCAACTCTGCAGTGAAGATGGAACACTGAAGTGGGATCTGGTCTGCAATGATTACATCACAGCAGACCATGGCTGATCCCACCGAAGTGCCGGACTTCGAGCCATCTGTAAAGACAGGCAAGAAGTCCGGGTGCTCAGCACGATGGCTGGCAAAGAGTTGCCGGTACACACAGTCGGGTGTAAAGGCCTTCCCCGTCCTGCACAGGGAAAAATCGCAGGAAGGGGAAACAGCGAGCCAAGGTGGAAGTGGCTCAGCTGTCGACTGTGCAACGCTATCGAGACTGGTGTTGATGTCTCTGAGGTAGCCTCGGACACGCAAACCAAAAGGACGAATGGCAGTCGGCCGATTAGTGTAAAGCATTTCCCACTTCGGACTGAAAACGCAGTCCCAAGTGGGATGGCCAGGCAGGGATCGCAATTTAGACGCATATTGTAGGGACAACTGCTGACGGCGAAGAGATAAAGAAGGTTCGTCGGTCTCAACGTAAAGACTCTGGACCGGTGAGGTGCGGAAGGCTCCCGTGCAAACACGGAGAGCCTGGTGATGGAGGGGGTCCAGCACCTTCACCACCGAATCCCGGGCCGAGTCGTACACCTGGGATCCGTAGTCCAGTTTCGATCGGACAAGTGCACGGTACAGGCGGAGCAAAGAACATCGGTCCGCCCCCCAAGAGAGGGAGGAGAGGACCTTGACGATGTTCAATGCCCGCGTGCACTTGGACCTGAGATGACGTATGTGAGGTAAAAAGGTCAATTTCCGATCGAATATGAGACCGAGAAACTTGGTCTCCGCCACAACTGGAATGATGTTACCCCCGAGCCGCAGCTCGGGATCCAGATGAAGATTACGCTTGTGGCAAAAGTGCACACAAGCGGTCTTCTGTGGGGAGAACCGAAACCCGTTTGCCGTCGCCCAAACCGAAAGATTGTTCAGGGCAATTTGCAGTTGTCTTTCAATGACCCTCATGCTGGACGAAGAGCAAAAGATGCTAAAGTCGTCAACATAGAGGGCATTGCCTACTGATGGAGGAAGTTGTCTAGTTATAGAATTAATCTTGACAGCGAAAAGCGTAACACTCAGAACGCAGCCTTGTGGCACCCCCTGTTCTTGGGGGTACGGCCGCGACAGAGTGTTACCGACACGGACACGAAAAGAGCGTGTCGATAAGAAGTTGGAGATGAAGATCGGCATGTGACCTCTCAAGCCGAAGCTGTGGAGGTCACGAAGAATGCCGAATCTCCAAGCCGTGTCGTACGCTTTTTCGATGTCGAAGAAAATTGACACCAGGTGCTCTCTACGTAAAAATGAATTTCTGATAGCCGATTCGAGGCGTATCAGATGGTCAAGAGTTGACCGTTGCCTGCGAAAGCCACACTGGGTGTTGGAAAGAAGGTTGTGATGTTCTAAATACCAGATGAGTCTGGCATTTACCATTCTTTCCAACACCTTGCACACGCAGCTCGTCAATGCGATTGGACGATAATTGGAAGGAATCTTGGGATCTTTGCCTGGCTTGGGGAAGGCCAAGACGATGGCCTCCCGCCAGGAGTCCGGAAACTGCTCCTCGAGAAAAATGCGATTGAAGAGATGGAGCAGCCGATCCTTACTCGATGGTGAAAGATGTTGGAGCATGGCATAATGGACATTGTCCGGCCCTACAGCAGAGGCACGAGAAGAGTGCAGAGCAAGGCGAAGCTCCTCCGCTGTGAATGGCCTGTTGTAAGGCTCCAGGCCATTCGAGTGGAAAGACAGCGGAGAGCGTTCCGCCCTGCCCTTCTGGGCCAGAAACTCGGGGGAGTAAGAAGAAGAAGAAGAGATGGAGGAGAACGACTCCCCCAGAGTGTCGGCAATTGCTTTGGGATCAGCAATTGCCTGTCCATTGTGCTCCAGGATCGATAACGAGTGGGACGTGTAGTTCCCACTCATCTTCCGGACTTTATCCCACACGACCTTAGAACTAGTCGTGCGGGTGATGGAAGACGTATACTTGATCCAAGATTCCTTCTGGCTCTGGCGTCGGACGAAACGTGCTTTCGCCCTGGCGCGTTTGAAATTTTCAAGGTTGGGGGTAGTCGGATATCTCCGAAACACCCCCCAAGCCTTGTTCTGAGCCTTACGAGCTGCGGTGCAATCTGGATTCCACCACGGTTTCGGAAAGCGAGGAAACCGTGTAGAAGTTTGAGGAATCGTTGATGCAGCTGCATCTACGATACAGTCCGTTATCTCCGCTACTGCCACATTGATTGGCTCCTGGCTGACAGAGTGGTCGTCGAGCTCAGAGAGCAGCTCGAAACCACCCCAGTCAGCCCGATCGAGCCTCCACCGTGAGACGCGTGAAGGGCTGCAAGGCCCCCCACGGGAGATGGTGCACACCACGGGGAGGTGATCGCTTCCGTACGGGTTGTCCTCGACCTCCCATGTAAAGAGTGGAAGGATCGAGGAGGAGCAGATGGTGAGGTCAATGGCAGTGAAAGTGCGGGTTGGGGAGTGAAAGTAAGTACTGACACCGGTGTTCAACAGGGAGAGAGAAGGATCCAGGAGCCACTGCTCCAGGACCCCACCCCTCCCGTTGGTGTCAGCACTGCCCCAAAGTGGACTGTGTCCGTTGAGGTCCCCCATAATGAGGAAGGGGGACGGCAGCTGCGAGACGAGATCATCAAGGTCTTCCTGGAAGACGATGCTCCCAGGTGGAAGATATACAGAGCAGACAGTCAGTGAGAACCCCACGAAGAGACGGATGGCTACCGCCTCTAAGGTGGTAGTGAGGGGTACGACCTGGAATGGAGAATGGTTGCTCACGAGGATGGCGACACCCCCGCGAGCTGGACCATCTCCATCCCGGTCCCGGCGAACTAGTGAAAAGTGCCGGATCGTGGGATCTGTGACTGGCTGCAAGTACGTCTCCTGCAGGCACACACAGATGGGCTGGTGTGCCTGAAGGAGGGCCTTGATGTCGTCAAGATTCCTCTGGAATCCACGACAATTCCATTGTAGGAGTGTGGCCATCTCAGGACTTAGAAGAGTGGGCGGACGTGTTCCTATTCAACTTAACCGCCGCAGAGGACGGTTTAGTGAATAGGGGGCGGTCAGTATCCATGTCCTCGGAATCGTCCGAGGGGCATGGATCGGTGACCGCGCTTTGAGGAGGAGTGATGATTTTCTTTTTTGGCCCCGGTGGGGGCCCCTTCGGTTTGGAAGGTCTTGCTGTCTGAGGACGGGAAGGAGGAGGCCTTCCGGTGGAGGTGGAAGGCTGAGCTGCAGGAATGGAAACCGGGGTTGATGTCGAAGTCGACACCACCCTCGGTCTCGCCTGCGTGAGGAGGTACTTCGCAGCTGGCGAGAAAGACTCAGTAGGTGGTACACTGATGTCAGTCTGCACCGCAACCGAAGTCATTGGAACGATGGGCTTTCCAATGACTGCACTGGCATAGGATACCTTGCCAGGTGGGGCGGGCGGTGCAGCAAGCTTTCTCGCTTCAGCATACGAGATGTTATTCACGACTTTGAGGCGTTGTACCTCCTTTTCCTCCTTCCACTTCGGACAGTCGCGGGAGTACGCCGGATGTTCGCCACTGCAGTTCACACAGCATGCCTTTTCTGCTGTGCAGTCAGGATCGAGATGATCCTTACTGCCACAGCGAGCACAGGTGGGCTTGCCCCTGCATGCTGTGCGGGCATGACCGTATATCTGACACTGAAAACAGCGCAGAGGGTTTGGGATATACGGCCGAACCTCACAATGTAAATAACCTGCCTTGATGGAAGTAGGCAGGCGTGGCGTGTTGAATGTAACAATTAACACCCGGGTGGGTGTTAATTTCCCATCACGGCGTGTCGAAACCCGGTGGACCGCTGTTACTCCTTGAGGTTGGTTGGTTGTTTGGGGTTTAATGGCGCATCGGCAACAAGGCCATAATGCGCCAAACAAAAGACAATATAAAAGATAAAAGACATAGAACCCCATAACCAAAAGTTAAAATACATTGGCAACATTGTAAAGTGGTAAAATAACAAAAACAAGTGTATATGAACAGAGTAAAACAACTGTAGAAATATGAAATAAAATAAACCCAGGTGTAAGAGACCTGGGGTAAATAATGCATAAACTTAAGGTAAAATCAAATTCGGTTAAAATATCCACAATATTTCAAAAAGGTAAAAACTGAAGATAAAATGCAATGATCAGATAAAAGATGTCCGAGTGTAAGAGGCTCGGACATAAAATTATGGAAATTAAAAATCAGATGTCGTTCAAAGTTAAAAGCGGAGCACGAGATTAAAATATGTTTGATGGTTAAAATGGTGTCACAAAACTCGCACTTAGGCACGTCGTCCGCCCGTAAAAGAAACGAATGAGTAAGAAACGAGTGACCTAAGCGGAGCCGAGCAAGTACAACTTCCTCCTTGCGATTCCTGCGGTAACAAGACTGCCATGGTTTGATGATAGGTTTGATCTCGAAGAGCTTGTTGGTAAGCTGTTCCGACCAAGATCTCTGCCACTGTGCCCGGAGCTCGGTGGAAAAACGCTGCCGGAAATCCAGATAGGGAACCGGCAACGGAGAGTCGGACAGGGGCGTGGCTGACCTGGCAGCAGAATCTGCCAAATCATTACCCCTGATTCCGACGTGACCGGGCACCCAACAGAAGAGAATCGTGGTGGTGGCTGCCAGATGATGGAGCTGCTGGCGGATCTTGGAGAGAACAGGGTGAGGCCGATGCCTCACTGAGATCAAAGCCTGTAGCGAGCTAAGCGAGTCGGTGTAAAGCACACACCGACGATGATGCTTAGTCGCCACGTGGTCCAAGGCGAGACTGATAGCGTGCAACTCTGCAGTGAAGATGGAACACTGCAGTGGGATCTGGTCTGCAATGATTACATCACAGCAGACCATGGCTGATCCCACCGAAGTGCCGGACTTCGAGCCATCTGTAAAGACAGGCAAGAAGTCCGGGTGCTCAGCACGATGGCTGGCAAAGAGTTGCCGGTACACACAGTCGGGTGTAAAGGCCTTCCCCGTCCTGCACAGGGAAAAATCGCAGGTAGGGGAAACAGCGAGCCATGGTGGAAGTGGCTCAGCTGTCGACTGTGCAACGCTATCGAGACTGGTGTTGATGTCTCTGAGGTAGCCTCGGACTCGCAAACCAAAAGGACGAATGGCAGTCGGCCGATTATTGTAAAGCATTTCCCACTTCGGACTGAAAACGCAGTCCCAAGTGGGATGGCCAGGCAGGGATCGCAATTTAGAAGCATATTGTAGGGACAACTGCTGACGGCGAAGAGATAAAGACGGTTCATCGGTCTCAACGTAAAGACTCTGGACCGGTGAGGTGCGGAAGGCTCCCGTGCAAACACGGAGAGCCTGATGATGGAGGGGGTCCAGCACCTTCACCACCGAATCCCGGGCCGAGTCGTACACCTGGGATCCGTAGTCCAGTTTCGATCGGACAAGTGCACGGTACAGGCGGAGCAAAGAACATCGGTCTGCCCCCCAAGAAAGGGAGGAGAGGACCTTGACGATGTTCAATGCCCGCGTGCACTTGGACCTGAGATGACGTATGTGTGGTAAAAAGGTCAATTTCCGATCGAATATGAGACCGAGAAACTTGGTCTCCGCCACAACTGGAATGATGTTACCCCCGAGCCGCAGCTCGGGATCCAGATGAAGATTACGCTTGTGGCAAAAGTGCACACAAGCGGTCTTCTGTGGGGAGAACCGAAACCCGTTTGCCGTCGCCCAAACCGAAAGATTGTTCAGGGCAATTTGCAGTTGTCTTTCAATGACCCTCATGCTGGAAGATGAGCAAAAGATGCTAAAGTCATCAACATAGAGGGCATTGCCTACGGATGGAGGAAGTTGTCTAGTTATGGAATTAATCTTGACAGCGAAAAGCGTAACACTCAGAACGCAGCCTTGTGGCACCCCCTGTTCTTGGGGGTACGGCCGCGACAGAGTGTTACCGACACGGACACGAAAAGAGCGTGTCGATAAGAAGTTGGAGATGAAGATCGGCATGTGACCTCTCAAGCCGAAGCTGTGGAGGTCACGAAGAATGCCGAATCTCCAAGCCGTGTCGTACGCTTTTTCGATGTCGAAGAAAATTGACACCAGGTGCTCTCTACGTAAAAAAGAATTCCTGATAGCCGATTCGAGGCGTATCAGGTGGTCAATAGTTGACCGTTGCCTGCGAAAGCCACACTGGGTGTTGGAAAGAAGGTTGTGGTGTTCTAAATACCAGATGAGTCTGGCATTTACCATTCTTTCCAACACCTTGCACACGCAGCTCGTCAATGCGATGGGACGATAATTAGAAGGAATCTTGGGATCTTTCCCTGGCTTGGGGAAGGCCAAGACGATGGCCTCCCGCCAGGAGTCCGGAAACTGCTCCTCGAGAAAAATGCGATTGAAGAGATGGAGCAGCCGATCCTTACTGGATGGTGAAAGATGTTGGAGCATGGCATAATGGACATTGTCCGGCCCAACAGCAGAGGCACGAGAAGAGTGCAGAGCAAGGCGAAGCTCCTCCGCTGTGAATGGCCTGTTGTAAGGCTCCAGGCCATTCGAGTGGAAAGACAGCGGAGAGCGCTCCGCCCTGCCCTTCTGGGCCAGAAACTCGGGGGAGTAAGAGGAAGACGAAGAGATGGAAGAGAAGGACTCCCCCAGAGTGTCGGCAATTGCTTTGGGATCAGCAATTGCCTGTCCATTTTGCTCCAGGATCGATAACGAGTGGGAGGTGTAGTTCCCACTCATCTTCCGGACTTTATCCCACACGACCTTAGAACTAGTCGTGCGGGTGATGGAAGACGTATACTTGATCCAAGATTCCTTCTGGCTCTGGCGTCGGACGAAACGAGCTTTCGCCCTGGCGCGTTTGAAATTTTCAAGGTTGGGGGACGTCGGATATCTCCGAAACACCCCCCAAGCCTTGTTCTGAGCCTTACGAGCTGCGGTGCATTCTGGATTCCACCACGGTTTCGGAAAGCGAGGAAACCGTGTAGAAGTTT
Source organism: Ryuthela nishihirai (assembly GCA_038380435.1). Classification (NCBI taxonomy): domain Eukaryota; kingdom Metazoa; phylum Arthropoda; class Arachnida; order Araneae; family Heptathelidae; genus Ryuthela; species Ryuthela nishihirai. The sequence continues at coordinate 898,979 of JAWZYU010000017.1, forward strand.
GAGGAATCGTTGATGCAGCTGTATCTACGATACAGTCCGTTATCTCCGCTACTGCCACATTGATTGGCTCCTGGCTGACAGAGTGGTCGTCGAGCTCAGAGAGCAGCTCGAAACCACCCCAGTCAGCCCGATCAAGCCTCCACCGTGAGACGCGTGAAGGGCTGCAAGGCCCCCCACGGGAGATGGTGCACACCACGGGGAGGTGATCGCTTCCGTACGGGTTGTCCTCGACCTCCCATGTAAAGAGTGGAAGGATCGAGGAGGAGCAGATGGTGAGGTCAATGGCAGTGAAAGTGCGGGTTGGGGAGTGAAAGTAAGTACTGACACCGGTGTTCAACAGGGAGAGAGAAGGATCCAGGAGCCACTGCTCCAGGACCCCACCCCTCCCGTTGGTGTCAGCACTGCCCCAAAGTGGACTGTGTCCGTTGAGGTCCCCCATAATGAGGAAGGGGGACGGCAGCTGCGAGACGAGATCATCAAGGTCTTCCTGGAAGACGATGCTCCCAGGTGGAAGATATACAGAGCAGACAGTCAGTGAGAACCCCACGAAGAGACGGATGGCTACCGCCTCTAAGGTGGTAGTGAGGGGTACGACCTGGAATGGAGAATGGTTGCTCACGAGGATGGCGACACCCCCGCGAGCTGGACCATCTCCATCCCGGTCCCGGCGAACTAGTGAAAAGTGCCGGATCGTGGGATCTGTGACTGGCTGCAAGTACGTCTCCTGCAGGCACACACAGATGGGCTGGTGTGCCTGAAGGAGGGCCTTGATGTCGTCAAGATTCCTCTGGAATCCACGACAATTCCATTGTAGGAGTGTGGCCATCTCAGGACTTAGAAGAGTGGGCGGACGTGTTCCTATTCAACTTAACCGCCGCAGAGGACGGTTTAGTGAATAGGGGGCGGTCAGTATCCATGTCCTCGGAATCGTCCGAGGGGCATGGATCGGTGACCGCGCTTTGAGGAGGAGTGATGATTTTCTTTTTTGGCCCCGGTGGGGGCCCCTTCGGTTTGGAAGGTCTTGCTGTCTGAGGACGGGAAGGAGGAGGCCTTCCGGTGGAGGTGGAAGGCTGAGCTGCAGGAATGGAAACCGGGGTTGATGTCGAAGTCGACACCACCCTCGGTCTCGCCTGCGTGAGGAGGTACTTCGCAGCTGGCGAGAAAGACTCAGTAGGTGGTACACTGATGTCAGTCTGCACCGCAACCGAAGTCATTGGAACGATGGGCTTTCCAATGACTGCACTGGCATAGGATACCTTGCCAGGTGGGGCGGGCGGTGCAGCAAGCTTTCTCGCTTCAGCATACGAGATGTTATTCACGACTTTGAGGCGTTGTACCTCCTTTTCCTCCTTCCACTTCGGACAGTCGCGGGAGTACGCCGGATGTTCGCCACTGCAGTTCACACAGCATGCCTTTTCTGCTGTGCAGTCAGGATCGAGATGATCCTTACTGCCACAGCGAGCACAGGTGGGCTTGCCCCTGCATGCTGTGCGGGCATGACCGTATATCTGACACTGAAAACAGCGCAGAGGGTTTGGGATATACGGCCGAACCTCACAATGTAAATAACCTGCCTTGATGGAAGTAGGCAGGCGTGGCGTGTTGAATGTAACAATTAACACCCGGGTGGGTGTTAATTTCCCATCACGGCGTGTCGAAACCCGGTGGACCGCTGTTACTCCTTGAGGTGTGAGCTCTGAGAGGATTTCCTCCTCAGTGACTTTGAGGAGGCCCCACTCGGTGATCACACCCCGAGAGGAATTCAAAGTTTTATGGGGAGTGACTTCGACAGCCACCCCACCAATTGCTTTAACTTTCAGGAGTAGTTCAGAATGTTTTGAACAAGCGGTCTCAACCTGCAAGTCGCCAGATCGTAAGCGCTTGACGGATTTCGGCTCTCCCGCAAGACCTTGTAAACCTTTGTTAACAAAAAAAGGGTGCTCCCCGAGCACCTGATCACCCGTGGAGTGGATGATCAGGAACTTCGGGAACGAAGACACAGACACAGAAGACGACGGCAGAGATAACTTAGACAAAGAGGAAGATGGGGGCTCATGTCGAGCCCTCTTGTTGGCGGCGATCGCATTATTATCATCATTCTCTCTCATGGTTTGTTTTGTGTGGTTCAGTGCCCGCTGTCCCCACCCTCCACGGAGCCCAACAAGGGGACGCCCAGTCGGGCGCCAGGGCTACGCAGGCACTATACCCACACAGACAGTGAGCCAAGCCCTCACAAATAAATACAAAGAAAATAAAAAGAGAAATGTGCAGAACAAAAACGTTCTACACAAATGAAACAAAGCGTAAAATAAGAAAATTGTGAATGGCCAAACTGGCCTCACAAAGAAAAGATAACGACAAAAGGAAAATAAGTTGTGAGGAAACTTGTAAACCTGTACCCGGACCGTGGGCAAGGTTACTCACCGCTCTGCACGGTTGACCCTAGCAGGACCTGCCCACCAGCCGATTGCTCCTGGGGGGGCCACCCCAGGAGCTCCCGTTTACCGGAAGCAGAGGCCAAAGCAGTGTATAGCAGAGGCCCCGGAATCCGCTGCCCAGCCCCGCGACAGACAGGCTCCCCAATGGCAAGACAGCCAATGGGGACCACGCCAGTCATGAGCTGAGGAGAGAAGACGGGGACCCCTGAGCAACTGCCAGGATCCTCCTTTCCCGGGACACGGGTCTCCGCGCACGGCAAACACGCGGGCGAGCGTTTAGGACCCTGCGAAGGTAGCCGAGCCAGCGGAACCTTCACAGGGTGGTCCCCCTCACCGCGTACAGGCGCTCACACCGAGGGGGCAGACACAAGGGAAATGTTAGCTATCATCATACTCTCAGTAAAAACTAATCCAGTAAATTCTAGTGAAATGCAAGATCCTTTAAATCAATTCAGGAAAACTAACTTTATAATAATTCTTTTTTGGAATCGTGTCGAACGAAGGTCTGAGAAATTTTAAGACAGATGAAACGCTTACAACAGTGAATCACCTCGCTTGCCTGATGAGTCTCCTACAGGAACTTCGCAAACTATTCTCTGCCTAGTCTCTCACCTGAAACAGCTTCAGTGTGATCACTTTATAAAGCTGGTGGCTACAATAACGACGATTACTTGGTACATCGAAATATACGTCGCACTTGGACAGAAAATTTGAGCTGGTTACCATTTTTAATGAAAAAGGATTTAAAATCACACTCAGACGTATACAAATCATTTCCTAACGTTGAAATAAAATTCATCTGCTATGAATCGCAGACTTTATCCGCTTGTAGACGATAATTCTCGAAATACAGTACTCACACATGAAGGTTTGTTTTAGACTATAAACGTTGTCTCTCCTCATTCACATGAATGGATCACTTTGAAATTACTTCAATATTTATTTCAAAAGTTTTGATCTATTCATCGGAACAGCATCTGTCTTACGAACATTTATTACTAATCGTTCATGAAGTTTTTTCATTAACGATAGAGAAGAAAGCTACTCCTAACTTTTGCACGTCTTCTAATACACACCCTACTAAACCCAAAGTCACTGCTGACCACTAAACTCGGCTAGAGCTAACACATAACGTTTTCCCTGATGGACCAGTGGCCTTAACCATTCTGTCAAAGTTCATCGCTAAGCCTATGAGTTTGATTATATATACGTGTCATTCAGACCTAAAAAAGACAATAATTTTTTAAAAGTATGATTTACACTTAGAATGTGATTCGCATTTGCATAGGAATATCTAGATTTGAATTTACTCTCAGTAAACATCCCTTTCACACAAAACTCGATAGTGTTAGAATATATACTGCAGTGGTACAAGTCGGTTGTTTTTCAATTTTAGAAACGACTGGATTTCCCGTTTCAGACAACGGATTAAATAAGTCCAGTATAGGGTGCCTAATGAATCCCTCATACTCTACGAATTCTTTTTTTTTGACTCAAGATCTTAAATCTCGCTCTCTATTCCGTTTCTGTCGCATTGCATGTAATGACCAAAGTCAATTTTCGAATTTTTTTTTCCTTTAAGTTCGTAAACCCATCCAAGAAAAATACGATTCTTAATAGTTAGACAGGAAGCATATGTTTTGCTAGTTACGAGACATCTGCTAGAAACATAACTTATGACATTCCTGCTTAAACAGATTCACCCTACAACAACGAAACGATGTGTATACCTTTCTCGAGTATTGGGAAATAATGAACAATACGGTCCTTCACATTCCCTCATAGGAAAACTTTATGTGTGAGATTTCAAAAAAATCATTTCTTTTTTTAAATAATACTTTTCGAAAAAATTGAGTTTTTTTTCATTAAAACTTTTTAACATTAAGTATTTGTAATATTTTTTTTAATTTTTAAAAACGTTATTCATTTTTTTCTTTTTTATTTGAAAGATTCAATTTCAGTTTTAGAAATTTGGTTTTCAAATAGCAAAGATTAAAAAATTTTCAGTTTTAATTTTCACTTTTCCACTTTGCATTATTAGTATTACACTTAGCTAAGGTTTGAAAACTCTTAACTACGTGTTTAACTCTATTAATATTTTGGTTTTCAATTTTTTTTTATTTTCCAATTATAAGTTTTTCTGTTGTACCTTTTAATTTCGCGTAGTTTTAAATTCTAAAAACTTTTATCTCGGTTTATCATACTTTCGATTTTCAGATTATTTATTTTTTTGCACACAAACGTTTTGTGCAATTGGAAAAAAAAATTACTTTGATATGGTTTAAAATTTTTCCCTAACATACAGCTCCATTTAAAAAGCATTTTTGTGTATAAAGTCCTAAAAACGTCTCGAATTTTAGTTTTCAGGATTGTTTGATATTTCCGACCTAAAGCAGGCAGAAAGATTTAAAGTTAAAAAAAACTATTAGTCAGTAATTTCTAAGCATAAAGTTTACACACTACGTTTCGTACGTTGTTTTTTACCGATTTCATTCGCACACAGAAGTTCGTTTTCATACTATCCCTTAGTGATTGTTTTTATGGATTTGTTAAACCTCTCATCTCCAAGGGGTTTTCTTTTCCACAAAGCTTAATTTAAACGAAATAATTATCCTGACTGTCGTGTATCTATACACGTATTGTATGTATAAAGCTAACAAATATGAGGTTCATGATTTCCTATTCATATTTTTTCAATAAAGGTTTTTTCGTTATGTTTTAGTACTTCTCTGTATGGTGTTTCTCAGCTAGAGTTTATACGAAACTTCAGCTAGAATTTTACACGTGAAATAAATTTAGAAATAAATCAGTGTATTGCAATTGAAACCGAAGTTTAAATGTGAAAAACGGAATTATTACATTTGACTTATTCCGTAGGAAGTCAAATGTAATAATTCCGATTTTGAAAAATGTTAATTATATGTTTTGAATAACCTGAGCGTGGGATTGAGCTGCATGCGGTTGGGTCGTGGACTTTGTCCCGGAGAGCTCCTGCCCTCAGGAACAAACACTCCATTTCCGATGTACGCCTGTCGATTGTCTTGTTTTATCTAACCATTCTTATCCTAAAGTTAGTTTGGGGCGGGGTGGCTCAGTCGGTAGCGTGCCAGGCTCGTAATCTGTAGTTCCCAGGTTCGAGTCCCAGTTGGGTCAGCGTTGAGATTTATCTCCGCAAAATTCCCTGCCCACGGTCAGTAAGGGACACCGATGGGCTTGGAAAGGCCGCCGTCCGTCGGATGGGACGTTAAGCCGTGGCCCCGTGTGCGAGAGAGACATACCCTGTGCACGTTAAAGAATAGGCTGGATGGCTTTGATGGGAGGCTACCATCTGTCTCCCAACAGCTGTTCCAGTGGGTCCCGTCTCCCAACCTTCTCTGAGCCTTCGGGGTCCATGTGACCTGGCCATTTAGCCCATGGTGTGGAAAAAAGTGCCGCTCAGAGGTAAAACAACCCAACGTTAAAGAACACGCTGGATGGCCTTGACGGGAGGCTGCCATCTGTCTCCCAACAGCTGTTCCAGTGGGTCTGTTGTTGTTTGAGGTTTATTGGCGCATCGGCAACTAAGGCCATAATGCGCCAGACAAAGACAAATAGAAAAATAAGAGATAAAAATCGTGGAAACCTACAACCAATGTTAAAAGCAACATATAAAGATGATAAAATATACTACAAAAATTGCAACAAGTGTAAAACAAGTGAAGACAAAACCAACAGATATATATAACAAAAAAAAAAAAAAAAACCATGATAAAAATTTGTGTAAAAGAACAAATATTTATATATGTATACAGTATATACAATGGATAAAACTAACCTAGGTGTAAATGACCTAGGTTAGATGCTGAATAAATAACAAAGCCGTAAAATCATAATCTGTTAAAATAACCTGTAAACTTCAAAAATGCAAAAAGTGGAGGTAAAAAGCAATGATCAGTTAAAAGATGTCCGAGTGTAAGGGGCTCGGACGTAAAATCGTGAAATCTAAAAAACAAACGACGTTCAAGATTAAAACATGGGCAAAGAATTAAAATATGTTTGATAGTTAAAATGGTGTCACAAAACTCGCACTTAGGTACGTCGTCCGCCCGAAGAAGAAACGAATGAGTAATATACGAGTGACCTAAGCGGAGCCGAGCAAGTACAACTTCCTCCTTGCGATTCCTGCGGTAACAAGACTGCCATGGTTTGATGATAGGTTTGATCTCGAAGAGCTCGTTGGTAAGCTGTTCCGACCAAGATCTCTGCCACTGTGCCCGTAGCTCGGTGGTAAAACGTTGCCGGAAATCCAGATAAGGAACCGGCAACGGAGAGTCGGACAGGGGCGTGGCTGACCTGGCAGCAGAATCTGCCAAATCATTACCCCTGATTCCGACGTGACCAGGCACCCAACAGAAATGGATTGTGGTTGTGGTTGCCAGACGATGTAGCTGCTGGCGGATCTTAGTAAGAACAGGGTGAGGCCGATGCCTCACCGAGATCAAAGCCTGTAGCGAGCTAAGCGAGTCGGTGTAAAGCACACACCGACGATGATGCTTAGTCGCCACGTGGTCCAAGGCGAGACTGATAGCGTGCAACTCTGCAGTAAAGATGGAACACTGCAGTGGGATCTGGTCTGCAATGATTACATCACAGCAGACCATGGCTGATCCCACCGAAGTGCCGGACTTCGAGCCATCTGTAAAGACAGGCAAGAAGTCCGGGTGCTCAGCACGATGGCTGGCAAAGAGTTGCCGGTACACACAGTCGGGTGTAAAGGCCTTCCCCATCCTGCACATGGAAAAATCGCAGGAAGGGGTTGGTTGGTTGGTTGTTTGGGGTTTTTTGGCGCAATAGCAACTAAGGCTATATTGCGCCAAACAAACGATAAAAAGGGTAAAAGACATGAAACCCACAACCAAAGTTAAAAAGAACACAAACGAAACGACACAAAATCAATAAGTAAAAAGTGTAAAAGAAACAACAAGAGTAGAAGTTAACAATAAAAATGGGTGTATAGGACCTACGTAAAATTCCAAACAAGAGTAAACCTAGAAAATATAGTAAAAATCAGAGACGTGTAAAATAACCAGTAAAACGTAAAAAGTCAAAAACAGGAGTTAAAAACGATTCATCAGATAAAAGATGGCTGAGTGTAAGAGGCTCAGCCATAAAATTGTGGAAATTAAAATACAATTTACGTTCAAGGTTAAAAGCTGGACACTGAATTAAAATATGTTTCACAGTTAAAACGGTGTCACAAAACTCGCACTCAGGTACTGCGTCCGCCTTAAGTAGAAAAGAGTGAGTTAAAAACGAGTGACCTAAGCGGAGCCGAGCAAGGACAACTTCCTCCTTACGATTCCTGCGGTAACAAGACTGCCACGGTTTGACGATAGGTTTGATCTCAAAGAGCTTGTTGGTAAGCTGTTCTGACCAAGATCTCTCCCACTGTGCCCGGAGCTCGGTGGAAAAACGCTGCCGGAAATCCACATATGGAACCGGCAACGGAGAGTCGGACAGGGGCGTGGCTGACCTGGCAGCAGAATCTGCCAAATCATTGCCCCTGATTCCGACATGACCGGGCACCCAACAGAAGAGAATCGTGGTGGTGGCTGCCAGACGATGGAGTTGCTGGCGGATCTTGGAGAGAACAGGGTGAGGCCGATGCCTCACCGAGATCAAAGCCTGTAGCGAGCTAAGCGAGTCGGTGTAAAGTACACACCGACGATGATGCTTAGCTGCTATATGGTCCAAGGCAATGCTGATAGCATGCAACTCAGCAGTGAAGATGGAACACTGCAGTGGGATCTGGTCTGCAATGATTACATCACAGCAGACCATGGCTGATCCCACAGAAGTGCCGGACTTCGAGCCATCTGCGAAGACAGGCAAGAAGTCCGGGTGCGCAGCACGATGGCTGGCAAAGAGTTGCCGGTACACACAGTCGGGTGTAAAGGCCTTCCCCGTCCTGCACAGGGAAAAATCGCAGGAAGGGGAAACAGCGAGCCAAGGTGGAAGTGGCTCAGCTGTCGACTGTGCGATGCTATCGAGACGTGTTGATGTCTCGCAGGTAACCTCGGACACGCAAACCGAAAGGACGAATGGCAGTCGGCCGATTCTGGTATAACATTTCCCACCTGGGACTGAAAACGCAGTCCCAAGTGGGATGGCCTGCAGGGATCGCAATTTTGATGCATACTGTAGGGACAACTGCTGACGGCGAATAGATAAAGATGGTTCATCGGTCTCAACGTAGAGACTCTGGACCGGTGAAGTGCGGAAGGCCCCCGTGCACACACGGAGGGCCTGATGATGGAGTGGGTCCAGCACTTTCACCACCGAATCCCGGGCGGAGTCATACACCTGGGATCCGTAGTCCAGTTTCGACCGGACAAGTGCACGGTAAAGGCGGAGCAAAGAACATCGGTCCGCCCCCCAAGAGAGGGAGGAGAGGACCTTGATGATGTTCAATGCCCGCGTGCACTTGGACCTGAGATGTCGAATATGAGATAAAAAGGTCAATTTCCGGTCGAAGATGAGACCGAGAAACTTGGTCTCCGCCACAACTAGAATGATGTTACCCCTGAGCCGCAGCTCGGGGTCCAGATGAAGATTACGCCTGCGGCAAAAGTGCACGCAAGCGGTCTTCTGTGGGGAGAACCGGAACCCATTGGCCGTCGCCCAAACCGAGAGATTGTTCAGGGCAGTTTGCAGTTGTCGTTCAATGACCCTCATGCTGGACGATGAGCAAAAGATGCTAAAGTCGTCAACATAAAGGGCATTGCCTACAGTCGGAGGAAGTTGCCGTGTAATGGAATTTATCTTGACAGCGAAAAGCGTAACACTCAGGACGCAGCCTTGTGGCACCCCCTGTTCTTGGGGGAAAGGCCGCGACAGAGTGTTGCCGACACGAACTCGAAAAACACGAGAAGATAAAAAGTTTGCAATGAAGATCGGCATGTGACCTCGCAAGCCGAAGCTGTTGGTTGGTTGTTTGGGGTATTTTGGCGCAATAGCAACTAAGGCTATATTGCGCCAAACAAACGATTAAAAGGGTAAAAGATATGAAACCCACAACCAGATTTAAAAGAGACACAAACAACACAGCATAAAAACGAGATATAGAAAAAGAATAAAAGAAAACAACAAGTGTAAAATCAACAATAACAAGGGGTGTATAGGACCCATGGAAAAAACAGGTAAAAATCCACTAAAAAAGAGAAAATTTATAAACGAGTATAATATCCGGTAAAGCGTAAAAATTCGAAAACAGTAGTTAAAAGTGAATCATCGGATAAAAGATGTCCGAGTGTAAGGGGCTCGGACGTAAAATCGTGAAAGGTAAAAAACAAACGTCGGTCGAGGTTAAAAGCTGGACAATAAATTAAAATATGTTTAACTGTTAAAATGGTGTCACAAAACTCGCACTTAGGTACTGCGTCCGCCTTAAGAAGAAAAGAGTGTGTTAAAAACGAGTGACCTAAGCGGAGCCGAGCAAGGACAACTTCCTCCTTACGATTCCTGCGAAAACAAGACTGCCACGGTTTGACAATGGGCTTGATCTCGAAGAGCTTGTTAGCAACCTGTTCAGACCAAGATCTCTGCCACTGTGCCCGGACCTCGATGGTGAAACGCTGCCGGAAATCCACATATGGAACCGGCAACGGAGAGTCGGACAGGGGCGTGGCCGACCTGGCAGCAGAATCTGCCAAATCATTGCCCCTGATTCCAACATGACCGGGCACCCAACAGAAGAGAATTGTGGTGGTGGCTGCCAGACGATGGAGCTGCTGGCGGATCTTGGAGAGAACAGGGTGAGGCCGATGCCTCACCGAGATCAAAGCCTGTAGCGAGCTAAGCGAGTCGGTGTAAAGCACACACCGACGATGATGCTTAGCTGCTATATGGTCCAAGGCAATGCTGATAGCATGCAACTCAGCAGTGAAGATGGAACACTGCTGTGGGATCTGGTCTGCAATGATTACATCACAGCAGACCATGGCTGATCCCACAGAAGTGCCGGACTTCGAGCCATCTGTGAAGACAGGCAAGAAGTCCAGGTGCACAGCACGATGGCTGGGAAAGAGTTGCCGGTACACACAGTCGGGTGTAAAGGCCTTCCCCGTCATGCACAGGGAAAAATCGCAGGAAGGGGAAACAGCGAGCCAAGGTGGAAGTGGCTCAGCTGTCGACTGTGCGATGCTATCGAGACTGGTGTTGATGTCTCTGAGGTAGCCTCGGACACGCAAACCGAAAGGACGAATGGCAGTTGGCCGATTCTGGTATAACATTTCCCACCTGGGACTAAAAACGCAGTCCCAAGTGGGATGGCCTGGCAGGGATCGCAATTTTGATGCATACTGCAGGGACAACTGCTGACGGCGAATAGATAAAGATGGTTCATCGGTCTCAACATAGAGACTCTGGACCGGCGAAGTGCGGAAGGCCCCCGTGCACACACGGAGGGCCTGATGATGGAGTGGGTCCAGCACTTTCACCACCGAATCCCGGGCGGAGTCATACACCTGGGATCCGTAGTCCAGTTTCGACCGGACAAGTGCACGGTAAAGGCGGAGCAAAGAACATCGGTCCGCCCCCCAAGAGAGGGAGGAGAGGACCTTGATGATGTTCAATGCCCGCGTGCACTTGGACCTGAGATGTCGAATATGTGGTAAAAAGTTCAATTTCCGGTCGAAGATGAGACCGAGAAACTAGGTCTCCGCCACAACTGGAATGATGTTACCCCCGAGCCGCAGCTCGGGGTCCAGATGAAGATTACGCTTGCGGCAAAAGTGCACACAAGCGGTCTTCTGTGGGGAGAACCGGAACCCATTGGCCGTCGCCCAAACCGAGAGATTGTTCAGGGCAGTTTGCAGTTGTCGTTCAATGACCCTCATGCTGGACGATGAGCAAAAGATGCTAAAGTCATCAACATAAAGGGCATTGCCTACAGTTGGTTGGTTGGTTGGTTGTTTAGGGTTTTATGGCGCATCAGCATCTACGGCTATAATGCGCCAAACGGAAGTCCAAAAAGTAAAAAGATAAAAATCATGAAACCCTGAACCAATATGTTAAAAGATAAATTACAAATATAACAAGAAAAATGTAAAACAATAAAATCCCACGTTCAGATTAACAGTAAACAAATGTAGAAATATGTTAAAAAAGAAATAAAAGTAACCCAGGTAAAAGCAATCTAGGTTAAATATATATATATAAAATTGAAGACTAAAAAACTATAGGCGAGTAAAATATCCAGTAAATCTTAAAAATCTAAATACAGAGGTAAAAGAACAGTTATCAGATAACAAATGTCCGAGTGTAAGGGGCTCGGACATAAAATCGTGAAAATTAAAAAACAAACGCCGTTCAAAATTAAAACAGGGACATGAGATTAAAATGTGTTTGATTGTTAAAATGGTGTCACAAAACTCGCACTTGGGTACGTCGTCCGCCCGTAAAAGAAACGAATGAGTAATAAACGAATGACCCAAGCGGAGCCGAGCAAGTACAACTTCCTCCTTGCGATTCCTGCGGTAACAAGACTGCCATGGTTTGATGGTAGGTTTGATCTCGAAGAGCTTGTTGGTAAGCTGTTCCGACCAAGATCTCTGCCACTGTGCCCGGAGCTCGGTGGTAAAACGCTGCCGGAAATCCAGATATGGAACCGGCAACGGAGAGTCGGACAGGGGCGTGGCTGACTTGGCAGCAGCATCTGCCAAGTCATTGCCCCTGATACCGACGTGACCGGGCACCCAACAGAAATGGATGGTGGTGGTGGCTGCCAGACGATGGAGCTGCTGGCGGATCTTAGTAAGAACAGGGTGAGGCCGATGCCTCACCGAGATCAAAGCCTGTAGCGAGCTAAGCGAGTCGGTGTAAAGCACACACCGACGATGATGCTTAGTCGCCACGTGGTCCAAGGCGAGGCTGATAGCGTGCAACTCTGCAGTGAAGATGGAACACTGCAGTGGGATCTGGTCTGCAATGATTACATCACAGCAGACCATGGCCGATCCCACCGATGTGCCGGACTTCGAGCCATCTGTAAAGACAGGCAAGAAGTCCGGGTGCTCAGCACGATGGCTGGCAAAGAGTTGCCGGTACACACAGTCGGGTGTAAAGGCCTTCCCCGTCCTGCACAGGGAAAAATCGCAGGAAGGGGAAACAGCGAGCCATGGTGGAAGTGGCTCAGCTGTCGACCGTGCAACGCTATCGAGACTGGTGTTGATGTCTCTGAGGTAGCCTCGGACACGCAAACCAAAAGGACGAATGGCAGTCGGCCGATTAGTGTAAAGCATTTCCCACTTCGGACTGAAAACGCAGTCCCAAGTGGGATGGCCTGGCAGGGATCGCAATTTAGAAGCATAGTGTAGGGACAACTGCTGACGGCGAAGAGATAAAGAAGGTTCGTCGGTCTCAACGTAAAGACTCTGGACCGGTGAGGTGCGGAAGGCTCCCGTGCAAACACGGAGAGCCTGGTGATGGAGGGGGTCCAGCACCTTCACCACCGAATCCCGGGCCGAGTCGTACACCTGGGATCCGTAGTCCAGTTTCGATCGGACAAGTGCACGGTACAGGCGGAGCAAAGAACATCGGTCCGCCCCCCAAGAGAGGGAGGAGAGGACCTTGACGATGTTCAATGCCCGCGTGCACTTGGACCTGAGATGACGTATGTGTGGTAAAAAGGTCAATTTCCGATCGAATATGAGACCGAGAAACTTGGTCTCCGCCACAACTGGAATGATGTTACCCCCGAGCCACAGCTCGGGATCCAGGTGAAGATTACGCTTGTGGCAAAAGTGCACACAAGCGGTCTTCTGTGGGGAGAACCGAAACCCGTTTGCCGTCGCCCAAACCGAAAGATTGTTCAGGGCAATTTGCAGTTGTCTTTCAATGACCCTCATGCTGGACGATGAGCAAAAGATGCTAAAGTCATCAACATAGAGGGCATTGCCTACAGTCGGAGGAAGTTGCCGTGTAATGGAATTTATCTTGACAGCGAAAAGCGTAACACTCAGGACGCAGCCTTGTGGCACCCCCTGTTCTTGGGGGAAAGGCCGCGATAGAGTGTTGCCGACACGAACTCGAAAAATACGAGAAGATAAAAAGTTTGCAATGAAGATCGGCATGTGACCTCGCAAGCCGAAGCTGTGAAGGTCACGAAGAATGCCGAATCTCCATGCCGTGTCGTACGCTTTTTCGATGTCGAAGAAAACTGACACCAGGTGCTCTCGACGTAAAAAAGAATTCCTGATCGCCGATTCGAGGCGGATCAGGTGGTCTAAAGTAGACCGGTGCCTGCGAAAGCCACACTGGGTGTTGGAAAGAAGGCCGTGATGTTCCAAATACCAGGCCAGCCTGGTATTTACCATCCTTTCCAACACCTTGCAGACGCAGCTCGTCAACGCAATTGGACGATAATTGGAAGGAATCTTGGGATCTTTTCCTGGCTTAGGGAAGGCCAAGACGATGGCCTCCCGCCAGGAGTCCGGAAACTGCTCCTCGATGAAAATACGGTTGAAGAGTCGGAGCAGTCGATCCTTACTCGATGGTGAGAGATGTTGGAGCATGGCATAATGGACATTGTCTGGCCCCACAGCAGATGCACGAGAAGTGTGCAGAGCAAGGCGAAGCTCCTCCGCTGTGAATGGCCTGTTGTAAGACTCCAGGCCATTCGAATGGAAGGACAGCGGAGAGCGTTCGGCCCTGCTCTTCTGGGCCAGAAACTCGGGGGAGTAGGAGGACAGAGAAGAGATGGTGGAGAATGACTCCCCCAGTATGTCGGCAATTGCTCGAGGCGCAGCAATTGCCTGTCCATTGTGCTCCAGGATCGATAATGAGTGGGACGTGTACTTCCCACCCATCTTCCGGACCTTATCCCACACGACCTTAGAACTGGTCGTGCGGGTGATGGAAGATGTATATTTCATCCAAGATTCCTTCTGGCTCTGGCGCCGGACGAAACGGGCTTTCGCCCTGGCGCGTTTGAATGCTTCGAGGTTGGGGGACGTCGGATATCTCCGAAACACCCCCCAAGCCTTGTTCTGAGCCTTACGAGCTGCGGTGCAGTCGGGATTCCACCACGGTTTTGGGAACCGTGGAAACCGAGTCGAGGTCTGAGGAATAGTAGAGGCAGCTGCATGGACGATACAGTCCGTCAACTCCGCCACTGCGACATTGATGGGCTCCTGGCTGACAGAGTGCTCATCGAGCTCAGACAAGAGCTCGAAGCCACTCCAATCAGCCCGATCAAGCCTCCACCGGGAGACACGCGAAGGGCTGCAAGGCCCCCCACGAGAGATGGTACACACCACGGGGAGGTGATCGCTTCCATATGGATTGTCCTCGACCTCCCATGTAAAGAGTGGAAGGATCGAGGAGGAGCAGATGGTGAGGTCAATGGCAGTGAATGTGCGGGTTGGGGTGTGAAAGTAGGTACTGACACCGGTGTTCAACAGGGAGAGCGATGGATCCAGGAGCCACTGCTCCAAGACCCGGCCCCTCCCGTTGGTGTCAGCACTGCCCCAGAGCGGACTGTGGCCGTTGAAGTCCCCCATGATGAGGATGGTTGGTTGGTTGTTTGGGTTTTAATGGCGCATTAGCAACTAAGGCTATAATGCGCCATACGAATGTCCAGAAGAAAAAAAGATAAAAGTCGTGTAACCCTTAACCGAATTTTAAAAGAAATCACAAACATATACTAAGAATGTAAAGCAATAAAAAGAAACATAATTGATAACAAGAAACAAATGTATAAATAAGTTATAAATATAAATGTAACCCAGGTGTAAGCAACCTGGGTTAAATATTGTAATAAAACTATATTCGAGTAAAATATCCTGTAAAAAGTAAAAATTCAAATACAGCGTTAAAACAACAATGATCAGCCAACAAATGTCCGAGTGTAAGGGGCTCGGACGTAAAATTGTGAAAATTAAAATACAAACGACGTTCTAGGTTAAAACAGGGACATTCAATTAAAATATGTTTGATTGTTAAAATGGTGTCACAAAACTCGCACTTAGGTACGTCGTCCGCCCGAAGAAGAAACGAATGTGTAATATACGAGTGACCTAAGCGGAGCCGAGCAAGTACAACTTCCTCCTTGCGATTCCTGCGGTAACAAGACTGCCATGGTTTGATGAGAGGTTTGATCTCAAAGAGCTTGTTTGTAAGCTGTTCCGACCAAGATCTCTGCCACCGTGCCCGGAGCTCGATGGTAAAACGCTGCCGGAAATCCAGATATGGAACCGGCAACGGAGAGTCGGACAGGGGCGTGGCTGACTTGGCAGCA
Organism: Ryuthela nishihirai; assembly: GCA_038380435.1. Lineage (NCBI taxonomy): Eukaryota > Metazoa > Arthropoda > Arachnida > Araneae > Heptathelidae > Ryuthela > Ryuthela nishihirai. Next base: position 914,693 of record JAWZYU010000017.1, read on the forward strand.
GCATCTGCCAAGTCATTGCCCCTGATTCCGACGTGACCGGGCACCCAACAGAAGAGAATCGTGGTGGTGGCTGCCAGACGATGGAGCTGCTGGCGGATCTTGGAGAGAACAGGGTGAGGCCGATGCCTCACTGAGATCAAAGCCTGTAGCGAGCTAAGCGAGTCGGTGTAAAGCACACACCGACGATGATGCTTAGTCGCCACGTGGTCCAAGGCGAGGCTGATAGCGTGCAACTCTGCAGTGAAGATGGAACACTGCAGTGGGATCTGGTCTGCAATGATTACATCACAGCAGACCATGGCTGATCCCACCGATGTGCCGGACTTCGAACCATCTGTAAAGACAGGCAAGAAGTCCGGGTGCTCAGCACGATGGCTGGCAAAGAGTTGCCGGTACACACAGTCGGGTGTAAAGGCCTTCCCCGTCCTGCACAGGGAAAAATCGCAGGTAGGGGAAACAGCGAGCCATGGTGGAATTGGCTCAGCTGTCGACTGTGCAACGCTATCGAGACTGGTGTTGATGTCTCTGAGGTAGCCTCGGACTCGCAAACCAAAAGGACGAATGGCAGTCGGCCGATTATTGTAAAGCATTTCCCACTTCCGACTGAAAACGCAGTCCCAAGTGGGATGGCCAGGCAGGGATCGCAATTTAGAAGCATATTGTAGGGACAACTGCTGACGGCGAAGAGATAAAGACGGTTCGTCGGTCTCAACGTAAAGACTCTGGACCGGTGAGGTGCGGAAGGCTCCCGTGCAAACACGGAGAGCCTGATGATGGAGGGGGTCCAGCACCTTCACCACCGAATCCCGGGCCGAGTCGTACACCTGGGATCCGTAGTCCAGTTTCGATCGGACAAGTGCACGGTACAGGCGAAGCAAAGAACATCGGTCCGCCCCCCAAGAAAGGGAGGAGAGGACCTTGACGATGTTCAATGCCCGCGTGCACTTGGACCTGAGATGACGTATGTGTGGTAAAAAGGTCAATTTCCGATCGAATATGAGACCGAGAAACTTGGTCTCCGCCACAACTGGAATGATGTTACCCCCGAGCCGCAGCTCGGGATCCAGATGAAGATTACGCTTGTGGCAAAAGTGCACACAAGCGGTCTTCTGTGGGGAGAACCGAAACCCGTTTGCCGTCGTCCAAACCGAAAGATTGTTCAAGGCAATTTGCAGTTGTCTTTCAATGACCCTCATGCTGGAAGATGAGCAAAAGATGCTAAAGTCATCAACATAGAGGGCATTGCCTACGGATGGAGGAAGTTGTCTAGTTATGGAATTAATCTTGACAGCGAAAAGCGTAACACTCAGAACGCAGCCTTGTGGCACCCCCTGTTCTTGGGGGTACGGCCGCGACAGAGTGTTACCGACACGGACACGAAAAGAGCGTGTCGATAAGAAGTTGGAGATGAAGATCGGCATGTGACCTCTCAAGCCGAAGCTGTGGAGGTCACGAAGAATGCCGAATCTCCAAGCCGTGTCGTACGCTTTTTCGATGTCGAAGAAAATTGACACCAGGTGCTCTCTACGTAAAAAAGAATTCCTGATAGCCGATTCGAGGCGTATCAGGTGGTCAAGAGTTGACCGTTGCCTGCGAAAGCCACACTGGGTGTTGGAAAGAAGGTTGTGGTGTTCTAAATACCAGATGAGTCTGGCATTTACCATTCTTTCCAACACCTTGCACACGCAGCTCGTCAATGCGATGGGACGATAATTAGAAGGAATCTTGGGATCTTTCCCTGGCTTGGGGAAGGCCAAGACGATGGCCTCCCGCCAGGAGTCCGGAAACTGCTCCTCGAGAAAAATGCGATTGAAGAGATGGAGCAGCCGATCCTTACTCGATGGTGAAAGATGTTGGAGCATGGCATAATGGACATTGTCCGGCCCTACAGCAGAGGCGCGAGAAGAGTGCAGAGCAAGGCGAAGCTCCTCCGCTGTGAATGGCCTGTTGTAAGGCTCCAGGCCATTCGAGTGGAAAGACAGCGGAGAGCGCTCCGCCCTGCCCTTCTGGGCCAGAAACTCGGGGGAGTAAGAGGAAGACGAAGAGATGGAAGAGAAGGACTTCCCCAGAGTGTCGGCAATTGCTTTGGAATCAGCAATTGCCTGTCCATTGTGCTCCAGGATCGATAACGAGTGGGACGTGTAGTTCCCACTCATCTTCCGGACTTTATCCCACACGACCTTAGAAGTAGTCGTGCGGGTAATAGAAGATGTATACTTGATCCAAGATTCCTTCTGGCTCTGGCGTCGGACGAAACGAGCTTTCGCCCTGGCGCGTTTGAAATTTTCGAGGTTGGGGGTTGTCGGATATCTCCGAAACACCCCCCAAGCCTTGTTCTGAGCCTTACGAGCTGCGGTGCAATCTGGATTCCACCACGGTTTCGGAAAGCGAGGAAACCGTGTAGAAGTTTGAGGAATCGTTGATGCAGCTGCATCTACGATACAGTCCGTTATCTCCGCTACTGCCACATTGATTGGCTCCTGGCTGACGGAGTGGTCGTCGAGCTCAGAGAGCAGCCCGAAACCACCCCAGTCAGCCCGATCGAGCCTCCACCGCGAGACGCGTGAAGGGCTGCAAGGCCCCCCACGCGAGATGGTGCACAACACGGGGAGGTGATCGCTTCCGTAAGGGTTGTCCTCGACCTCCCATGTAAAGAGTGGAAGGATCGAGGAGGAGCAGATGGTGAGATCAATGGCAGTGAAAGAGCGGGTTGGGGAGTGAAAGTAAGTACTGACACCGGTGTTCAACAGGGAGAGAGAAGGATCCAGGAGCCACTGCTCCAGGACCCCGCCCCTCCCGTTGGTGTCAGCACTGCCCCATAGTGGACTGTGTCCGTTGAGGTCCCCCATAATGAGGAAGGGGGACGGCAGCTGCGAGACGAGATCATCAAGGTCTTCCTGGAAGACGATGCTCCCAGGTGGAAGATATACAGAGCAGACAGTCAGCGAGAACCCCACGAAGAGACGGATGGCTACCGCCTCTAAGTTGGTGGTGAGGGGTACGACCTGGAATGGAGAATGGTTGCTCACGAGGATGGCGACACCCCCGCGAGCTGGACCATCTCCATCCCGGTCCCGGCGAACTAGTGAAAAGTGCCGGATCGTGGGATCTGTGACTGGCTGCAAGTACGTCTCCTGCAGGCACACACAGATGGGCTGGTGCGCCTGAAGGAGGGCCTTGATGTCGTCAAGATTCCTCTGGAATCCACGACAATTCCATTGTAGGAGTGTGGCCATCTCAGGACTTAGAAGAGTGGGCGGACGACGTGTTTCTATTCAACTTAACCGCCGCGGAGGACGGTTTAGTGAATAGGGGGCGGTCGGTATCCATGTCCTCGGAATCGTCCGAGGGGCATGGATCGGTGACCGCCCTTTGCGGTGCTGTTATTTTCTTTTTTGGCCCCGGTGGGGGCCCCTTCGGTTTGGAAGGTCTTGCTGTCTGAGGACGGGAGGGAGGAGGCCTTCCGGTGGAGGTGGAAGGCTGAGCTGCAGGAATGGAAACCGGGGTTGATGTCGAAGTCGACACCACCCTCGGTCTCGCCTGCGTGAGGAGGTACTTCGCAGCTGGCGAGAAAGACTCAGTAGGTGGTACACTGATGTCAGTCTGCACCGCAACCGAAGTCATTGGAACGATGGGCTTTCCAATGACTGCACTGGCATAGGAAACCTTGCCAGGCGGGGCGGGCGGTGCAGCAAGCTTTCTCGCCTCAGCGTACGAGATGTTATTGACGACTTTGAGGCGTTGTACCTCCTTTTCCTCTTTCCACTTCGGACAGTCGCGGGAGTACGCCGGATGTTCGCCACTGCAGTTCACACAGCATGCCTTTTCAGCTGTGCAGTCAGGATCGAGATGATCCTTACTGCCACAGCGAGCACAGGTGGGCTTGCCCCTGCATGCTGTGCGGGCATGACCGTATATCTGACACTGAAAACAGCGCAGAGGATTTGGGATATACGGCCGAACCTCACAATGTAAATAACCTGCCTTGATGTAAGAAGGCAGGCGTGGCGTATTGAATGTCACAATCAACACCCGGGTGGGTGTTAATTTTCCATCACGGCGTGTCGAAACCCGGTGGACCGCTGTTACTCCTTGTGGTGTGAGCTCCGAGAGGATTTCCTCCTCAGTGACTTTGAGGAGGCCCCACTCGGTGATCACACCCCGAGAAGAATTCAAAGTTTTATGGGGAGTGACTTCGACAGCCACCCCACCAATATCTTTTACTTTCAGGAGCAATTCGGAATGTTTCGAACAAGCGGTCTCAACCTGCAAGTCGCCAGATCTTAAGCGCTTGACGGATTTTGGCTCTCCCGCAAGACCTTTCAAACCTTTATTAACGAAAAAAGGGGACATGTCCCCAAGTACCTGATCACCCGTGGAGTGGATGATCAGGAACTTTGGGAACGAAGACACAGACACAGAAGACAACGGCAGAGATAACTTTGACAACGAGGAAGATGGGGGCTCATGTCGAGCCCTCTTGTTGGCGGCGATCGCATTAATTTCATCACTCTCTCTCATGATTTTTTTGTGTGGTTCAGTGCCCGCTGTCCCCACCCTCCACGGAGCCCAACAAGGGGACGCCCAGTCGGGCGCCAGGGCTACGCAGGCACTATACCCACACAGACAGTGAGCCAAGCCCTCACAAATAAATAAAAGGAAAATAAAAAGAGAAATGTGCAGAACAAAAACGTTCTACACAAAAGAAACAAAGTTTAAAATAACAAAATTGTGAATGGCCAACCTGGCCTCACAAAGAAAAGATAACGACAAAAGGAAAATAAGTTGTGAGGAAACTTGTAAACCTGTACCCGGACCGTGGGCAAGGTTACTCACCGCTCTGCACGGTTGACCCTAGCAGGACCTGCCCACCAGCCGATTGCTCCTGGGGGGGCCACCCCAGGAGCTCCCGTTTACCGGAAGCAGAGGCCAAAGCAGTGTATAGCAGAGGCCCCGGAATCCGCTGCCCAGCCCCGCGACAGACAGGCTCCCCAATGGCAAGACGGCCAATGGGGACCACGCCAGTCATGAGCTGAGGAGAGAAGACGGGGACCCCCGAGCAACTACCAGGATCCTCCTTTCCCGGGACACGGGTCTCCGCGCACGGCAAACACGCGGGCGAGCGTTTAGGACCCTGCGAAGGTAACCGAGCCAGCGGGAACCTTCACAGGGTGGTCCCCCTCACCACGTACAGGCGCTCACACCGAGGGGGCCATGATGAGGAAGGGGGACGGCAGCTGCAAGACGAGGTCATCAAGGTCATCCCGGAAAATGACGCTTCCGGGCGGGAGATAGACAGAACAGACAGTCAACGAAAATCCCACAAAGAGGCGGATGGCGACCGCCTCTAAGTCGGTGGTGAGGGGAATGACCTGAAATGGAGAATGGTTGCTCACGAGGATGGCAACACCCCCGTGAGCTGGACCATCTCCATCCCGGTCCCGGCGAACCAGAGAAAAGTGCCGGATAGTGGGATTGTTGGCTGTCTGCAAGAATGTCTCCTGAAGGCACACGCAAAGCGGTTCGTGTGCCCTCAGGAGGACCTTGATGTCGTCAATATTCCTCTGGAATCCACGACAGTTCCATTGAAGGAGTGTGGCCATCTCAGGTCTTGGAAGAATTGGCGGACGTCTTTCGATTTATTTTAACCGTCGCCAGCGACGGTTTAGGAAAATTAGGGCGGTCGGTGTCCATGTCCTCGGAGTCGTCCGAGCAACATGGATCCGAGACCGCCGAACGAGGAGGTAAAATCTTCTTTTTGGGCCCCGGCGGGGGCCCCTTAGGTTTTGTAGGTCTTGCTGTCTGTGGGCGGGGAGGAGGGGGCCTTCCAGAGGTGGAAGGCACAGACACAGGAATAGAAACCGGTGTCGATGTCGAGATGGACACCGACGTCGGCTTCGCCTGCGTCAAGAGGTACTTAGCAGCAGGCGAGAAAGATTCAGCTGGTGGAACGCTGATGTCGGTCTGCACCGCCACGGAAGCCATCTTAACGACGGGCTTTCCGACCACCGCACCGGCATAGGAGACCTTGCCAGGTGGGGCAGGCGGTGCAGCGAGCTTTCTCGCCTCTGGATAGCTGATGTTGTGGAGGGTCTTCAGGCGCTGTACCTCTTTCTCCTCCAGCCACTTCGGACAGTCGCGGGAGTACGCCGGATGCTCACCACGGCAGTTGACACAGCATGCCTTATCTGCTGTGCAGTCAGGTTCAAGATGATCCTGACTGCCACAACGAGCACAGGTGGGCTTGCCCCGGCATGCAGTGCGGGCATGGCCAAACCTCTGGCATTGGAAACAACGCAGAGGGTTTGGTATAAATGGCCGCACCTCGCACTTTAAGTATCCTGCCTTGATAGAAGTAGGCAGGTGTGGTGAGTTGAAAGTTAGAATGAGTACCCGGCTGGGCTCTAACTTTCCATTACGGCGTGACGAAACCCGGTGGACTGCTATCACTCCCTGGGCTGAAAGCTCCGAGAGGATTTCCTCCTCAGAAACCTTGAGGAGGCCCCACTCGGAGATCACGCCCCGGGAGGAATTGAGCGTCTTGTGTGGAGTGACTTCGACTGCCACTCCACCAATCGCTGTAACCTTTAACAGAAGCTCCGAATGTTTGGAGCATGCAGTCTCCACCTGCAAGTCACCGGATCTTAGGCGCTTGACAGATTTCGGCTCTCCCGCAAGACCTTGTAAACCCTTATTTATAAAAAAGGGGGACATGTCCCCAAGTACCTGATCACCCGTAGAGTGGATGATCAGGAACTTCGGAGACGGAGACACACACGAAGACGAAGGCAAAGACAGAGAAGTTGGGGGTTCATGGCGAGCCCTCTTTGCGGCATTGCTCGAATTTTTAGGAGTTGGAGAACTCATGGTTGTTTTTAAAAATTTCAGTGCCCGTTGTCCCCACCCACCATGGAGTCCAACAAGGGGACGCCCAGTTGGGCGCCAGGGCTGCCCGGGCACCATACCCACACAGCCAGTGAGCCAAGCCCTCACTACAAAACAAAAAGGAAAAGGAAAAGAGAAACGGTGGGAAACTCGTCGGAGTTCCCACAAAAGAAAAGAAGCAACTAAACAATAAAGTGCGAGGCAAGAGCTGGCCTCACAAAAGAAAGAAAACTACAAAATTAGTAAATGTGTGGGGAAACTCGCAAACCGTTGTCCGGACGGTGGACAAGGTTACTCACTGATCAGCATAGTTGACCCTAGCAGGACCAGCCCACCAGCCGATTGATCCTGAGGGGGCCGCCCCAGGACCTCCCGTTTACCTGAAGCAGAGGCCAAAGCAGTGTATAGCAGCGGCCCCGGAAGTCGCTGCCCAGCCCCGCGACAGACAGGCTCCCCAATGGCAAAACGGCCAAAGGGGACCCCACCAGTCATGAGCTGGGGAGAGAAGACGGGGACCCCTGAGCAACTGCCAGGATCCTCCTTTCCAGGGACACGGGTCTCCGCGCACGGCAAACACGCGGGCGAGCGTTTAGGACCCTGTGAAGGTAACCGAGCCAGCGGAACCTTCACAGGGTGGTCCCCTCACCACGGACAGGCTCTCGCATCGAGGGGTCCAAGCCGTGTCGTACGCTTTTTCGATGTCGAAGAAAATTGACACCAGGTGCTCTCTTCTTAAAAATGAATTTCTGATAGCCGATTCGAGGCGTATCAGATGGTCAAGAGTTGACCGTTGCCTGCGAAAGCCACACTGGGTGTTGGAAAGAAGGCCGTGATGTTCTAAATACCAGACGAGTCTGGCATTTACCAGTCTTTCCAACACCTTGCACACGCAGCTCGTCAATGCGATTGGACGATAATTGGAAGGAATCTTGGGATCTTTGCCTGGCTTGGGGAAGGCCAAGACGATGGCCTCCCGCCAGGAGTCCGGAAACTGCTCCTCGAGAAAAATGCGATTGAAGAGATGGAGCAGCCGATCCTTACTCGATGGTGAAAGATGTTGGAGCATGGCATAATGGACATTGTCCGGCCCAACAGCAGAGGCACGAAAAGAGTGCAGAGCAAGGCGAAACTCCTCCGCTGTGAATGGCCTGTTGTAAGGCTCCAGGCCATTCGAGTGGAAAGACAGCGGAGAGCGTTCCGCCCTGCCCTTCTGGGCCAGAAACTCGGGGGAGTAAGAAGAAGAAGAAGAGATGGAGGAGAACGACTCCCCCAGAGTGTCGGCAATTGCTTTGGGATCAGCAATTGCCTGTCCATTGTGCTCCAGAATCGATAACGAGTGGGACGTGTAGTTCCCACTCATCTTCCGGACTTTATCCCACACGACCTTGGAACTAGTCGTGCGGGTTATGGATGACGTATACTTGATCCAAGATTCCTTCTGGCTCTGGCGTCGGACGAAACGAGCTTTCGCCCTGGCGCGTTTGAAGTTCTCGAGGTTGGGGGTTGTCGGATATCTCCGAAACACCCCCCAAGCCTTGTTCTGAGCCTTATGAGCTGCGGTGCAATCTGGATTCCACCACGGTTTCGGAAAGCGAGGAAACCGTGTAGAAGTTTGAGGAATTGTTGATGCAGCTGCATCTACGATACAGTCCGTTATCTCCGCTACTGCCACATTGATTGGCTCTTGGCTGACGGAGTGGTCGTCAAGCTCAGAGAGCAGCTCAAAACCACCCCAGTCAGCCCGATCCAGCCTCCACCGTGAGACGCGTGAAGGGCTGCAAGGCCCCCCACGGGAGATGGTGCACACCACGGGGAGGTGATCGCTCCCGTACGGGTTGTCCTCGACCTCCCATGTAAAGAGTGGAAGGATCGAGGAGGAGCAGATGGTGAGATCAATGGCAGTGAAAGTGCGGGTTGGGGAGTGAAAGTAAGTGCTGACACCGGTGTTCAAAAGGAGAGAGAAGGATCCAGGAGCCACTGCTCCAGGACCCCACCCCTCCCGTTGGTGTCAGCACTGCCCCAAAGTGGACTGTGTCCGTTGAGGTCCCCCATAATGAGGAAGGGGGACGGCAGCTGCGAGACGAGATCATCAAGGTCTTCCTGGAAGACGATGCTCCCAGGTGGAAGATATACAGAGCAGACAGTCAGTGAGAACCCCACGAAGAGACGGATGGCTACCGCCTCTAAGTTGGTGATGATGTTTACGACCTGGAATGGAGAATGGTTGCTCACGAGGATGGCGACACCCCCGCGAGCTGGACCATCTCCATCCCGGTCCCGGCGAACCAGTGAAAAGTGCCGGATCGTGGGATCTGTGACTGGCTGCAAGTATGTCTCCTGCAGGCACACACAGATGGGCTGGTGTGCCTGAAGGAGGGCCTTGATGTCGTCAAGATTCCTCTGGAATCCACGACAATTCCATTGTAGGAGTGTGGCCATCTCAGGACTTAGAAGAGTGGGCGGACGACGTGTTCCTATTCAACTTAACCGCCGCAGAGGACGGTTTAGTGAATAGGGGGCGGTCGGTATCCATGTTCTCGGAATCGTCCGAGGGGCATGGATCGGTGACCGCCCTTTGTGGCGCTGTAATTTTCTTTTTTGGCCCCGGTGGGGGCCCCTTCGGTTTTGAAGGTCTTGCTGTCTGAGGACGGGAAGGAGGAGGCCTTCCGGTGGAGGTGGAAGGCTGTGTTGCAGGAATGGAAACCGGGGTTGATGTCGAAGTCGACACCACCCTCGGTCTCGCCTGCGTGAGGAGGTACTTGGCTGCGAGCGAGAAAGACTCAGTAGGTGGTACACTGATGTCAGTCTGCACCGCCACTGAAGTCATTGGAACGATGGGCTTCCCAATGACTGCACTGGCATAGGAAACCTTGCCAGGCGGGGCGGGCGGTGCAGCAAGCTTTCTCGCCTCAGCATAAGAAATGTTGTTTACTACTTTCAAGCGTTGCACCTCCTTTTCCTCCTTCCACTTCGGACAGTCGCTGGAGTACGCCGGATGTTCGCCACTACAGTTCACACAGCATGCCTTTTCTGCTGTGCAGTCAGGATCGAGATGATCCTTACTGCCACAGCGAGCACAGGTGGGCTTGCCCCTGCATGCTGTGCGGGCATGACCGTATATCTGACACTGAAAACAGCGCAGAGGGTTTGGGATATACGGCCGAACCTCACAATGTAAATAACCTGCCTTGATGGAAGTAGGCAGGCGTGGCGTGTTGAAGGTAACAATTAACACCCGGGTGGGTTGGTTGGTTGTTTTGGGTTTTATGGCGCATCGGCGACTAGGCCATAATGCGCCAAACAAAAGACAATATAAAAGATAAAAGACATGTAAACCCGCAACCACATTTAAAAGAGATTAGCAAAATTGTAAAAAGGTAAAACAACAAAGAACAAGTGTAAAAATACAACAGAAAACAATAGAATACCAGGTGTAAATGACCTGGGATACACAAACAATGTATAAGGTGGTATAATCATAGATGTAAAAAGCTGAAGAGTAAAAACTATATGCGATTAAAATATCCAGTAAATCGTAAAAATTGAAAGAGAGAGGTAAAAGTACAATGGTCCGATAAAAGATGTCCGAGTGTAAGGGGCTCGGACGTAAAATCATGAAAGTTAAAAAACATACGTCTTTCAAAGGTAAAACAACAGCAATTAATTAAAATGTGTTTAATTGTTAAAATGGTGTCACAAAACTCGCACTTGGGTTCGTCATCCGCCCGTAAAAGAAACGAATGAGTAATAAACGAATGACCCAAGCGGAGCCGAGCAAGTACAACTTCCTCCTTGCGATTCCTGCGGTAACAAGACTGCCATGGTTTGACGATAGGTTTGATCTCAAAGAGCTTGTTTGTAAGCTGTTCTGACCAAGATCTCTGCCACTGTGCCCGGAGCTCGGTGGTAAAACGCTGCCGGAAATCCAGATATGGAACCGGCAACGGAGAGTCGGACAGGGGCGTGGCTGACTTGGCAGCAGCATCTGCCAAGTCGTTGCCCCTAATCCCGACGTGACCGGGCACCCAACAGAAATGGATGGTGGTGGTGGCTGCCAGACGATGTAGTTGCTGGCGGATCTTAGTAAGAACAGGGTGAGGCCGATGCCTCACCGAGATCAAAGCCTGTAGCGAGCTAAGCGAGTCGGTGTAAAGCACACACCGACGATGATGCTTAGACGCTACGTGGTCCAAGGCGAGACTGATAGCGTGCAACTCTGCAGTGAAGGTGGAACACTGCAGTGGGATCTGGTCTGCAATGATTACATCACAGCAGACCATGGCTGATCCCACTGAAATGCCGGACTTCGAGCCATCTGTAAAGACAGGCAAGAAGTCCGGGTGCTCAGCACGATGGCTGGCAAAGAGTTGCCGGTACACACAGTCGGGTGTAAAGGCCTTCCCGGTCCTGCACAGGGAAAAATCGCAGGAAGGGGAAACAGCGAGCCAAGGTGGAAGTGGCTCAGCTGTCGACTGTGCAACGCCATCGAGACTGGTGTTGATGTCTCTGAGGTAGCCTCGGACACGCAAACCAAAAGGACGAATGGCAGTCGGCCGATTATTGTAAAGCATTTCCCACTTCGGACTGAAAACGCAGTCCCAAGTGGGATGGCCAGGCAGGGATCGCAATTTAGACGCATATTGTAGGGACAACTGCTGACGGCGAAGAGATAAAGAAGGTTCGTCGGTCTCAACGTAAAGACTCTGGACCGGTGAGGTGCGGAAGGCTCCCGTGCAAACACGGAGAGCCTGATGATGGAGGGGATCCAGCACCTTCACCACCGAATCCCGTGCCGAGTGGTACACCTGGGATCCGTAGTCCAGTTTCGATCGGACAAGTGCACGGTACAGGCGGAGCAAAGAACATCGGTCCGCCCCCCAAGAAAGGGAGGAGAGGACCTTGACGATGTTCAATGCCCGCGTGCACTTGGACCTGAGATGACGTATGTGTGGTAAAAAGGTCAATTTCCGATCGAATATGAGACCGAGAAACTTGGTCTCCGCCACAACTGGAATGATGTTACCCCCGAGCCGCAGCTCGGGATCCAGGTGAAGATTACGCTTGTGGCAAAAGTGCACACAAGCGGTCTTCTGTGGGGAGAACCGAAACCCGTTTGCCGTCGCCCAAACCGATAGATTGTTCAGGGCAATTTGCAGTTGTCTTTCAATGACCCTCATGCTTGATGAAGAGCAAAAGATGCTAAAGTCATCAACATAGAGGGCATTGCCTACTGATGGAGGAAGTTGTCTAGTAATAGAATTAATCTTGACAGCGAAAAGCGTAACACTCAGAACGCAGCCTTGTGGCACCCCCTGTTCTTGGGGGTACGGCTGCGACAGAGTGTTACCGACACGGACACGAAAAGAGCGTGTCGATAAGAAGTTGGTGATGAAGATCGGCATGTGACCTCTTAAGCCGAAACTGTGGAGGTCACGAAGAATGCCGAATCTCCAAGCCGTGTCGTACGCTTTTTCGATGTCGAAGAAAATTGACACCAGGTGCTCTCTACGTAAAAATGAGTTTCTGATAGCCGATTCGAGGCGTATCAGATGGTCAAGAGTTGACCGTTGCCTGCGAAAGCCACACTGGGTGTTGGAAAGAAGGTTGTGATGTTCTAAATACCAGATGAGTCTGGCATTTACCATTCTTTCCAACACCTTGCACACGCAGCTCGTCAATGCGATGGGACGATAATTGGAAGGAATCTTGGGATCTTTCCCTGGCTTGGGGAAGGCCAAGACGATGGCCTCCCGCCAGGAGTCCGGAAACTGCTCCTCGAGAAAAATGCGATTGAAGAGATGGAGCAGCCGATCCTTACTCGATGGTGAAAGATGTTGGAGCATGGCATAATGGACATTGTCCGGCCCTACAGCAGTTGGTTGGTTGTTTGGAGTTTTATGGCGCATGAGCTACTGAGGCTATAATGCGCCAAACCAGGTAAAAATATGCTAAAAAACAAATACTCCTCAACCAAAATTAAAAAACAAATGCTGGAAAAGGTAAAAAATAAAACCAACAAGATATATATATATATAACAGAAATAAAAAGTAAAGTGTAAAACAACAAATGTGTAGATAAATAAATACAGTAGAGACAAAGGATAAAACTAGCCCAGGTGTAAATGACCTAGGCAGAAGGTGAAAAATTACAAATGATTAAAATTATAATCTGGTAAAATATCCTGTATACTGTAAAAAGGCAAAAATTGGAGATAAAATGGTACTATCAGATAAAAGATGTCCGAGTGTAAGTGGCTCGGACGTAAAATTGTGAAAATTAAAATACAAACGACGTTCTAGGTTAAAACAGGGACATTCAATTAAAATATGTTTTATTGTTAAAATGGTGTCACAAAACTCGCACTTAGGTACGTCGTCCGCCCGAAGAAGAAACGAATGAGTAATATACGAGTGACCTAAGCGGAGCCGAGCAAGTACAACTTCCTCCTTGCGATTCCTGCGGTAACAAGACTGCCATGGTTTGATGAGAGGTTTGATCTCAAAGAGCTTGTTTGTAAGCTGTTCTGACCAAGATCTCTGCCACTGTGCCCGGAGCTCGGTGGTGCCCTACAGCAGAGGCACGAGAAGAGTGCAGAGCAAGGCGAAGCTCCTCCGCTGTGAATGGCCTGTTGTAAGGCTCCAGGCCATTCGAGTGGAAAGACAGCGGAGAGCGCTCCGCCCTGCCCTTCTGGGCCAGAAACTCGGGGGAGTAAGAAGAAGAGGAAGAGATGGAAGAGAATGACTCCCCCAGAGTGTCGGCAATTGCTTTGGGATCAGCAATTGCCTGTCCATTGTGCTCCAGGATCGATAACGAGTGGGACGTGTAGTTCCCACTCATCTTCCGGACTTTATCCCACACGACCTTAGAACTAGTCGCGCGGGTGATGGATGACGTATACTTGATCCAAGATTCCTTCTGGCTCTGGCGTCGGACGAAACGAGCTTTCGCCCTGGCGCGTTTGAAATTTTCAAGGTTGGGGGACGTCGGATATCTCCGAAACACCCCCCAAGCCTTGTTCTGAGCCTTACGAGCTGCGGTGCATTCTGGATTCCACCACGGTTTCGGAAAGCGAGGAAACCGTGTAGAAGTTTGAGGAATCGTTGATGCAGCTGCATCTACGATACAGTCCGTTATCTCCGCTACTGCCACATTGATTGGCTCCTGGCTGACAGAGTGGTCGTCGAGCTCAGAGAGCAGCTCGAAACCACCCCAGTCAGCCCGATCGAGCCTCCACCGTGAGACGCGTGAAGGGCTGCAAGGCCCCCCACGGGAGATGGCGCACACCACGGGGAGGTGATCGCTTCCATAAGGGTTGTCCTCGACCTCCCATGTAAAGAGTGGAAGGATCGAGGAGGAGCAGATGGTGAGGTCAATGGCAGTGAAAGTGCGGGTTGGGGAGTGAAAGTAAGTACTGACACCGGTGTTCAACAGGGAGAGAGAAGGATCCAAGAGCCACTGCTCCAGGACCCCACCCCTCCCGTTGGTGTCAGCACTGCCCCAAAGTGGACTGTGTCCGTTGAGGTCCCCCATAATGAGGAAGGGGGACGGCAGCTGCGAGACGAGATCATCAAGGTCTTCCTGGAAGACGATGCTCCCAGGTGGAAGATATACAGAGCAGACAGTCAGCGAGAACCCCACGAAGAGACGGATGGCTACCGCCTCCAAGTTGGTGGTGAGGGGTACGACCTGGAATGGAGAGTGGTTGCTCACGAGGATGGCGACACCCCCGCGAGCTGGACCATCTCCATCCCGGTCCCGGCGAACTAGTGAAAAGTGCCGGATCGTGGGATCTGTGACTGGCTGCAAGTATGTCTCCTGCAGGCACACACAGATGGGCTGGTGTGCCTGAAGGAGGGCCTTGATGTCGTCAAGATTCCTCTGGAATCCACGACAATTCCATTGTAGGAGTGTGGCCATCTCAGGACTTAGAAGAGTGGGCGGACGACGAATTCCTATTCAACTTCACCGCCGCAGAGGACGGTTTAGTGAATAGGGGGCGGTCAGTATCCATGTCCTCGGAATCGTCCGAGGGACATGGATCGGTGACCGCCCTTTGAGGTGCGGTTATTTTCTTCTTAGGACCCGGCGGGGGCCCCTTAGGTTTGGAAGGTCTTGCTGTCTGAGGACGGGAAGGAGGAGGCCTTCCGGTGGAGGTGGAAGGCTGAACAGCAGGAATGGAAACCGGGGTTGATGTCGAAGTCGACACCACCCTCGGTCTCGCCTGCGTAAGGAGGTATTTCGCAGCTGGCGAGAAAGACTCAGTAGGTGGTACACTGATGTCTGTCTGCACTGCAACCGAAGTCATTGGAACGATGGGCTTTCCAATGACCGCACTGGCATAGGAAACCTTGCCAGGTGGGGCGGGCGGTGCAGCAAGCTTTCTCGCCTCAGCATACGAGATGTTATTGACGACTTTGAGGCGTTGTACCTCCTTTTCCTCTTTCCACTTCGGACAGTCGCGGGAGTACGCCGGATGTTCACCACTACAGTTCACACAGCATGCCTTTTCTGCTGTGCAGTCAGGATCGAGATGATCCTTACTGCCACAGCGAGCACAGGTGGGCTTGCCCCTGCATGCTGTGCGGGCATGACCGTATATCTGACACTGAAAACAGCGCAGAGGGTTTGGGATATACGGCCGAACCTCACAATGTAAATAACCTGCCTTGATGTAAGAAGGCAGGCGTGGCGTATTGAATGTCACAATCAACACCCGGGTGGGTGTTAATTTCCCATCACGGCGTGTCGAAACCCGGTGGACCGCTGTTACTCCTTGAGGTGTGAGCTCCGAGAGGATTTCCTCCTCAGTGACTTTGAGGAGGCCCCACTCGGTGATCACACCCCGAGAGGAATTCAAAGTTTTATGGGGAGTGACTTCGACAGCCACCCCACCAATTTCTTTGACTTTCAGGAGCAGTTCAGAATGTTTCGAACAAGCGGTCTCAACCTGCAAGTCGCCAGATCTTAAGCGCTTGACGGATTTCGGCTCTCCCGCAAGACCTTTCAAACCTTTATTTACAAAAAATGGGGACATGTCCCCAAGTACCTGATCACCCGTGGAGTGGATGATCAGGAACTTTGGGAACGAAGACACAGACACAGAAGACGACGGCGGTGATAACGTAGACGAAGAAGAAGACGGGGGTTCATGTCGAGCCCTCTTGTTGGCGGTGATCTCATTTTCCTCATTAACTCGCATGTTTGTTTTTGTGTGGTTCAGTGCCCGCTGTCCCCACCCTCCACGGAGCCCAACAAGGGGACGCCCAGACGGGCGCCAGGGCTACGCAGGCACTATACCCACACAGACAGTGAGCCAAGCCCTCACAAATAAATAGAAAGAAAATAAAAAGAGAAATGTGCAGAACAAAAAACGTTCGACACAAATGAAACAAAGCTTAAAATAACAAAATTGTGAATGGCCAACCTGGCCTCACAAAGAAAAGATAACGACAAAAGGAAAATAAGTTGTGAGGAAACTTGTAAACCTGTACCCGGACCGTGGGCAAGGTTACTCACCGCTCTGCACGGTTGACCCTAGCAGGACCTGCCCACCAGCCGATTGCTCCTGGGGGGGCCACCCCAGGAGCTCCCGTTTACCGGAAGCAGAGGCCAAAGCAGTGTATAGCAGAGGCCCCGGAATCCGCTGCCCAGCCCCGCGACAGACAGACTCCCCGATGGCAAGATGGCCAATGGGGACCACGCCAGTCATGAGCTGAGGAGAGAAGACGGGGACCCCCGAGCAACTGCCAGGATCCTCCTTTCCCGGGACACGGGTCTCCGCGCACGGCAAACACGCGGGCGAGCGTTTAGGACCCTGCGAAGGTAACCGAGCCAGCGGAACCTTCACAGGGTGGTCCCCCTCACCACGTACAGGCGCTCACACCGAGGGGGACCCGGGTGGGTGTTAATTTCCCATCACGGCGTGTCGAAACCCGGTGGACCGCTGTTACTCCTTGAGGTGCGAGCTCCGAGAGGATTTTCTCCTCAGTGACTTTGAGGAGGCCCCACTCGGTGATCACACCCCTAGAGGAATTCAAAGTTTTATGGGGAGTGACTTCGACAGCCACCCCACCAATATCTTTTACTTTCAGGAGTAGTTCTGAGTGTTTTGAACAAGCGGTCTCAACTTGTAAGTCACCAGATCGTAGGCGCTTGACAAATTTCGGTTCTCCCGCAAGACCTTTCAAACCTTTATTAACGAAAAAAGGGGACATGTCCCCAAGTACCTGATCACCCGTGGAGTGGATGATCAGGAACTTTGGGAACGAAGACACAGACACAGAAGACGACGGCAGAGATAACTTTGACAAAGAGGAAGATGGGGGCTCATGTCGAGCCCTCTTGTTGGCGACGATTGCATTATTTTCTTCACTCTCTCTCATGGTTTGTTTTGTGTGGTTCAGTGCCCGCTGTCCCCACCCTCCACGGAGCCCAACAAGGGGACGCCCAGTCGGGCGCCAGGGCTACGCAGGCACTATACCCACACAGACAGTGAGCCAAGCCCTCACAAATAAATAGAAGGAAAATAAATAGAGAAATGTGCAGAACAAAAACGGTCTACACAAATGAAACAAAGCGTAAAATAACAAAATTGTGAACGGCCAAACTGGCCTCACAAAGAAAGGATAACTACAAAAGGAAAATAAGTTGTGAGGAAACTTGTAAACCTGTACCCGGACCGTGGGCAAGGTTACTCACCGCTCTGCACGGTTGACCCTAGCAGGACCTGCCCACCAGCCGATTGCTCCTGGGGGGGCCACCCCAGGAGCTCCCGTTTACCGGATTGGTTGGTTGTTTGGAGTTTTATGGCGCATGAGCTACTAGGGCTATAATGCGCCAAACAAGGTAAAAATATGCTAAAAGACAAATACTCCTCAACCAAACTTAAAAAACAAATGCTGGAAAAGGTAAAAAATAAAACCAACAAGATATATATATATAAGAGAAATAAAAAGTAAAGTGTAAAACAACAAATGTGTAGATAAATAAATACAGTACCGACAAAGGATAAAACTGGCCTAGGTGTAAATGACCTAGGTCAGATGGTGAATAAATTACAAATGAATAAAATCATAATCTGGTAAAATATCCGGTATACTGTAAAAAGGCAAAAATTGGAGATAAAATGCTACTATCGGATAAAAGATGTCCGAGTGTAAGTGGCTCGGACGTAAAATTGTGAAAATTAAAATACAAATGACGTTCCAGGTTAAAACAGGGACATTGAATTAAAATATGTTTAATTGTTAAAATGGTGTCACAAAACTCGCACTTAGGTACGTCGTCCGCCCGTAGAAGAAACGAATGAGTAACATACGAGTGACCTAAGCGGAGCCGAGCAAGTACAACTTCCTCCTTGCGATTCCTGCGGTAACAAGACTGCCATGGTTTGATGATAGGTTTGATCTCAAAGAGCTTGTTCGTAAGCTGTTCCGACCAAGATCGCTGCCACTGTGCCCGGAGCTCGGTGGTAAAACGTTGCCGGAAATCCATATAGGGAACCGGCAACGGAGAGTCGGACAGGGGCGTGGCTGACTTGGCAGCAACATCTGCCAAGTCGTTGCCCCCAATCCCGACGTGACCGGGCACCCAACAGAAATGGATGGTGGTGGTGGCTGCCAGACGATGTAGTTGCTGGCGGATCTTAGTAAGAACAGGGTGAGGCCGATGCCTCACCGAGATCAAAGCCTGTAGCGAACTAAGCGAGTCGGTGTAAAGCACACACCGACGATGATGCTTAGTTGCTACGTGGTCCAAGGCGAGACTGATAGCGTGCAACTCTGCAGTGAAGATGGAACACTGCAGTGGGATCTGGTCTGCAATGATTACATCACAGCAGACCATGGCTGATCCCACCGAAGTGCCGGACTTCGAGCCATCTGTAAAGACAGGCAAGAAGTCCGGGTGCTCAGCACGATGGCTGGCAAAGAGTTGCCGGTACACACAGTCGGGTGTAAAGGCCTTCCCGGTCCTGCACAGGGAAAAATCGCAGGAAGGGGAAACAGCGAGCCATGGTGGAAGTGGCTCAGCTGTCGACTGTGCAACGCTATCGAGACTGGTGTTGATGTCTCTGAGGTAG
Organism: Ryuthela nishihirai; assembly: GCA_038380435.1. Lineage (NCBI taxonomy): Eukaryota > Metazoa > Arthropoda > Arachnida > Araneae > Heptathelidae > Ryuthela > Ryuthela nishihirai. The sequence goes on from JAWZYU010000017.1 coordinate 933,658, forward strand.
CCTCGGACACGCAAACCAAAAGGACGAATGGCAGTCGGCCGATTATTGTAAAGCATTTCCCACTTTGGACTGAAAACGCAGTCCCAAGTGGGATGGCCAGGCAGGGATCGCAATTTAGACGCATATTGTAGGGACAACTGCTGACGGCGAAGAGATAAAGAAGGTTCGTCGGTCTCAACGTAAAGACTCTGGACTGGTGAGGTGCGGAAGGCTCCCGTGCAAACACGGAGAGCCTGATGATGGAGGGGATCCAGCACCTTCACCACCGAATCCCGGGCCGAGTCGTACACCTGGGATCCGTAGTCCAGTTTCGATCGGACAAGTGCACGGTACAGGCGGAGCAAAGAACAACGGTCCGCCCCCCAAGAAAGGGAGGAGAGGACCTTGACGATGTTCAATGCCCGCGTGCACTTGGACCTGAGATGACGTATGTGTGGTAAAAAGGTCAATTTCCGATCGAATATGAGACCGAGAAACTTGGTCTCCGCCACAACTGGAATGATGTTACCCCCGAGCCGCAGCTCGGGATCCAGATGAAGATTACGCTTGTGGCAAAAGTGCACACAAGCGGTCTTCTGTGGGGAGAACCGAAACCCGTTTGCCGTCGCCCAAACCGAAAGATTGTTCAGGGCAATTTGCAGTTGTCTTTCAATGACCCTCATGCTGGAAGATGAGCAAAAGATGCTAAAGTCATCAACATAGAGGGCATTGCCTACTGATGGAGGAAGTTGTCTAGTTATACAATTAATCTTGACAGCGAAAAGCGTAACACTCAGAACGCAGCCTTGTGGCACCCCCTGTTCTTGGGGGTATGGCCGCGACAGAGTGTTACCGACACGGACACGAAAAGAACGTGTCGATAAGAAGTTGGAGATGAAGATCGGCATGTGACCTCTCAAGCCGAAGCTGTGGAGGTCACGAAGAATGCCGAATCTCCAAGCCGTGTCGTACGCTTTTTCGATGTCGAAGAAAATTGACACCAGGTGCTCTCTTCTTAAAAATGAATTTCTGATAGCCGATTCGAGGCGTATCAGATGGTCAAGAGTTGACCGTTGCCTGCGAAAGCCACACTGGGTGTTGGAAAGAATGTTGTGATGTTCTAAATACCAGATGAGTCTGGCATTTACCATTCTTTCCAACACCTTGCACACACAGCTCGTCAATGCGATGGGACGATAATTGGAAGGAATCTTGGGATCTTTGCCTGGCTTGGGGAAGGCCAAGACGATGGCCTCCCGCCAGGAGTCCGGAAACTGCTCCTCGAGAAAAATGCGATTGAAGAGATGGAGCAGCCGATCCTTACTCGATGGTGAAAGATGTTGGAGCATGGCATAATGGACATTGTCCGGCCCAACAGCAGAGGCACGAGAAGAGTGCAGAGCAAGGCGAAGCTCCTCCGCTGTGAATGGCCTGTTGTAAGGCTCCAGGCCATTCGAGTGGAAAGACAGCGGAGAGCGCTCCGCCCTGCCCTTCTGGGCCAGAAACTCGGGGGAGTAAGAGGAAGACGAAGAGATGGAAGAGAAGGACTCCCCCAGAGTGTCGGCAATTGCTTTGGGATCAGCAATTGCCTGTCCATTTTGCTCCAGGATCGATAACGAGTGGGAGGTGTAGTTCCCACTCATCTTCCGGACTTTATCCCACACGACCTTAGAACTAGTCGTGCGGGTGATGGAAGACGTATACTTGATCCAAGATTCCTTCTGGCTCTGGCGTCGGACGAAACGAGCTTTCGCCCTGGCGTGTTTGAAATTTTCAAGGTTGGGGGACGTCGGATATCTCCGAAACACCCCCCAAGCCTTGTTCTGAGCCTTACGAGCTGCGGTGCATTCTGGATTCCACCACGGTTTCGGAAAGCGAGGAAACCGTGTAGAAGTTTGAGGAATCGTTGATGCAGCTGCATCTACGATACAGTCCGTTATCTCCGCTACTGCCACATTGATTGGCTCCTGGCTGACAGAGTGGTCGTCGAGCTCAGAGAGCAGCTCGAAACCACCCCAGTCAGCCCGATCGAGCCTCCACCGTGAGACGCGTGAAGGGCTGCAAGGCCCCCCACGGGAGATTGTGCACACCACGGGGAGGTGATCGCTTCCGTACGGGTTGTCCTCGACCTCCCATGTAAAGAGTGGAAGGATCGAGGAGGAGCAGATGGTGAGATCAATGGCAGTGAAAGTGCGGGTTGGGGAGTGAAAGTAAGTGCTGGCACCGGTGTTCAACAGGGAGAGAGAAGGATCCAGGAGCCACTGCTCCAGGACCCCGCCCCTCCCGTTGGTGTCAGCACTGCCCCAAAGTGGACTGTGTCCGTTGAGGTCCCCCATAATGAGGAAGGGGGACGGCAGCTGCGAGACGAGATCATCAAGGTCTTCCTGGAAGACGATGCTCCCAGGTGGAAGATATACAGAGCAGACAGTCAGCGAGAACCCCACGAAGAGACGGATAGCTACCGCCTCCAAGGTGGTGGTGAGGGATACGACCTGGAATGGAGAATGGTTGCTCACGAGGATGGCGACATTCCCGCGAGCTGGACCATCTCCATCCCGGTCCCGGCGAACCAGTGAAAAGTGCCGGATCGTGGGATCTGTGACTGGCTGCAAGTATGTCTCCTGCAGGCACACACAGATGGGCTGGTGTGCCTGAAGGAGGGCCTTGATGTCGTCAAGATTCCTCTGGAATCCACGACAATTCCATTGTAGGAGTGTGGCCATCTCAGGACTTAGAAGAGTGGGCGGACGACGTGTTTCTATTCAACTTAACCGCCGCGGAGGACGGTTTACTGAATAGGGGGCGGTCGGTATCCATGTCCTCGGAATCGTCCGAGGGGCATGGATCGGTGACCGCCCTTTGAGGAGGAGTGATGGTTTTCTTTTTAGGCCCTGGTGGGGGCCCCTTCGGTTTGGAAGGTCTTGCTGTCTGAGGACGGGAAGGAGGAGGCCTTCCGGTGGAGGTGGAAGGCTGAGCTGCAGGAATGGAAACCGGGGTTGATGTCGAAGTCGACACCACCCTCGGTCTCGCCTGCGTGAGGAGGTACTTCGCAGCTGGCGAGAAAGACTCAGTAGGTGGTACACTGATGTCAGTCTGCACCGCAACCGAAGTCATTGGAACGATGGGCTTTCCAATGACTGCACTGGCATAGGAAACCTTGCCAGGCGGGGCAGGCGGTGCAGCAAGCTTTCTCGCCTCTGCATAAGAGATGTTATTTATGACTTTGAGGCGTTGTACCTCCTTTTCCTCTTTCCACTTCGGACAGTCGCGGGAGTACGCCGGATGTTCGCCAGTACAGTTCACACAGCATGCCTTTTCTGCTGTGCAGTCAGGATCGAGATGATCCCTACTGCCACAGCGAGCACAGGTGGGCTTGCCCCTGCATGCTGTGCGGGCATGACCGTATATCTGACACTGAAAACAGCGCAGAGGGTTCGGTATATACGGCCGTACCTCACAATGTAAATAACCTGCCTTGATGGAAGAAGGCAGGCGTGGCGTGTTGAATGTCATGATTAGCACCCGGGTGGGTGTTAATTTCCCATCACGGCGTGTTGAAACCCGGTGGACCGCTGTTACTCCTTGAGGTGTGAGCTCCGAGAGGATCTCCTCCTCAGTGACTTTGAGGAGGCCCCACTCGGTGATCACACCCCGAGAGGAATTCAAAGTTTTATGGGGAGTGACTTCGACAGCCACCCCACCAATTTCTTTGACTTTCAGGAGTAGTTCGGAGTGTTTTGAACAAGCGGTCTCAACTTGTAAGTCGCCAGATCGTAAGCGCTTTACGGATTTCGGTTCTCCCGCAAGACCTTTCAAACCTTTATTAACGAAAAAAGGGGACATGTCCCCAAGTACCTGATCACCCGTGGAGTGGATGATCAGGAACTTTGGGAACGAAGACACAGACACAGAAGACGACGGCAGAGATAACGTAGACGAGGAAGATGGGGGCTCACGTCGAGCCCTCTTGTTGGCGGCGATCGCATTATTTTCTTCATTCTCTCGCATGTTTGTTTTTGTGTGGTTCAGTGCCCGCTGTCCCCACCCTCCACGGAGCCCAACAAGGGGACGCCCAGTCGGGCGCCAGGGCTACGCAGGCACTATACCCACACAGACAGTGAGCCAAGCCCTCACAAATAAATAGAAGGAAAATAAAAAGAGAAACGTGCAGAACAAAAACGTTGTACACAAATGAAACAAAGCGCAAAAATAAGAATATTGTGACTGCCAAACTGGCAGCACAAAGAAAGGATAACGACAAAAGGAAAATAATATGTGAGGAGACTTGTAAACCTGTACCCGGACCGTGGGCAAGGTTACTCACCGCTCTGCACGGTTGACCCTAGCAGGACCTGCCCACCAGCCGATTGCTCCTGGGGGGGCCACCCCAGGAGCTCCCGTTTACCGGAAGCAGAGGCCAAAGCAGTGTATAGCAGAGGCCCCGGAATCCGCTGCCCAGCCCCGCGACGGACAGGCTCCCCAATGGCAAGACGGCCAATGGGGACCACGCCAGTCACGAGCTGAGGAGAGAAGACGGGGACCCCCGAGCAACTACCAGGATCCTCCTTTCCCGGGACACGGGTCTCCGCGCACGGCAAACACGCGGGCGAGCGTTTAGGACCCTGCGAAGGTAACCGAGCCAGCGGGAACCTTCACAGGGTGGTCCCCCTCACCACGTACAGGCGCTCACACCGAGGGGGCTCGTAGAGAGGTTAATCACTCGTAACAGCTCTGCATACGTGTCGCCTAGTAAATGAGGAGCAACTAGGTCGGTATACACATAAATACCAGATATTCCTGTATTAATGTCGACGGCATACTTGGACACGTCGTTGCTATACAGATATCCAAATTTATCGAAACCTAATAATTCTCCCAAACCTTTGGAAGAAGAATGAAACGTCAGATAATGTCCGTCATATGAAGCAATTTTTAAGTGATTATTAGCCTGTCTCTTGAAGGCGAAATTTATTCTATCCTCGCTGGGTATAGCTTGTAGCATTGCAGTAAAAATATCTTCTACATTTTCATAACATCCAGGAGGGATGTGATGCGTGTCTTCCCGTATGATGGGATGTGGAACTAGATAAAAATAAAATATTGCCACATCGGGCGTGAAGAAATCGTCGTCGTCTTCCTCCACCTTGGAAACGAAGTTTGAATAGTGAGGTTTGGTTGTTTGGGGTTTAATGGCGCATCGGCAACAAGGCCATAATGCGCCAAACAAAAGACAATATAAAAGATAAAAGACATAGAAACCCGCAACCATAATTAAAAATATATTTTCAACATTATAAAAGGGTAAAATAACAAAAAAAAAAACAGGTGCATAGAAACAGAGTAAAACAAGTGTAGAAATACTAAATAAAACAATCCCAAGTGTAAGAGACCTGGGATAAATAATGCGATTAAAATATCCAGTATAATTAGTATATCAAATTCGATTAAAATATCCAGTAAATTTTAAAAATTGAAAAACAGCGGTAAAATGACAATGATCTGATAAAAGATGTCCGAGTGTAAGGGGCTCGGACATAAAATCATGGAAGTTAAAAAACATACGTCTTTCAAGGTTAAAACAATGACATTCAATTAAAATATGTTTAACTGTTAAAACGGTGTCACAAAACTCGCACTTAGGTACTGCGTCCGCCTTAAGAAGAAACGAGTGTGTTAAAAACGAGTGACCTAAGCGGAGCCGAGCAAGGACAACTTCCTCCTTACGATTCCTGCGGTTACAAGACTGCCACGGTTTCACGATAGGTTTGATCTCAAAGAGCTTGTTGGTAAGCTGTTCTGACCAAGATCTCTGCCACTGTGCCCGGAGCTCGATGGTGAAACGCTGCCGGAAATCCACATATGGAACCGGCAACGGAGAGTCGGACAGGGGCGTGGCTGACCTGGCGGCAGAATCTGCCAAATCATTGCCCCTGATTCCGACATGACCGGGCACCCAACAGAAGAGAATCGTGGTGGTGGCTGCCAGACGACGGAGTTGCTGGCGGATCTTGGAGAGAACAGGGTGAGGCCGATGCCTCACCGAGATCAAAGCCTGTAGCGAGCTAAGCGAGTCGGTGTAAAGCACACACCGACGATGATGCTTAGCTGCTATATGGTCCAAGGCAATGCTGATAGCATGCAACTCAGCAGTGAAGATGGAACACTGCAGTGGGATCTGGTCTGCAATGATTACATCACAGCAGACCATGGCTGATCCCACAGAAGTGCCGGACTTCGAGCCATCTGTGAAGACAGGCAAGAAGTCCGGGTGCGCAGCACGATGGCTGGCAAAGAGTTGCCGGTACACACAGTCGGGTGTAAAGGCCTTCCCCGTCCTGCACAGGGAAAAATCGCAGGAAGGGGAAACAGCGAGCCAAGGTGGAAGTGGCTCAGCTGTCGACTGTGCGATGCTATCGAGACTGGTGTTGATGGTTGGTTGGTTGTTGGTTGTTTGGGGTTTAATGGCGCATCGGCAACAAGGCCATAATGCGCCAAACAAAAGACAATATAAAAGATAAAAGACATAGAACCCCATAACCAAAAGTTAAAATACATTGGCAACATTGTAAAATGGTAAAATAACAAAAAACAAGTGTATATGAACAGAGTAAAACAACTGTAGAAATATGAAATAAAATAAACCCAGGTGTAAGAGACCTGGGGTAAATAATGCATAAACTTAAGGTAAAATCAAATTCGGTTAAAATATCCACAATATTTCAAAAAGGTAAAAACTGAAGATAAAATGCAATGATCAGATAAAAGATGTCCGAGTGTAAGAGGCTCGGACATAAAATTATGGAAATTAAAAATCAGACGTCGTTCAAAGTTAAAAGCGGAGCACGAGATTAAAATATGTTTGATGGTTAAAATGGTGTCACAAAACTCGCACTTAGGCACGTCGTCCGCCCGTAAAAGAAACGAATGAGTAAGAAACGAGTGACCTAAGCGGAGCCGAGCAAGTACAACTTCCTCCTTGCGATTCCTGCGGTAACAAGACTGCCATGGTTTGATGATAGGTTTGATCTCGAAGAGCTTGTTGGTAAGCTGTTCCGACCAAGATCTCTGCCACTGTGCCCGGAGCTCGGTGGAAAAACGCTGCCGGAAATCCAGATAGGGAACCGGCAACGGAGAGTCGGACAGGGGCGTGGCTGACCTGGCAGCAGAATCTGCCAAATCATTACCCCTGATTCCGACGTGACCGGGCACCCAACAGAAGAGAATCGTGGTGGTGGCTGCCAGACGATGGAGCTGCTGGCGGATCTTGGAGAGAACAGGGTGAGGCCGATGCCTCACTGAGATCAAAGCCTGTAGCGAGCTAAGCGAGTCGGTGTAAAGCACACACCGACGATGATGCTTAGTCGCCACGTGGTCCAAGGCGAGACTGATAGCGTGCAACTCTGCAGTGAAGATGGAACACTGCAGTGGGATCTGGTCTGCAATGATTACATCACAGCAGACCATGGCTGATCCCACCGAAGTGCCGGACTTCGAGCCATCTGTGAAGACAGGCAAGAAGTCCGGGTGCGCAGCACGATGGCTGGCAAAGAGTTGCCGGTACACACAGTCGGGTGTAAAGGCCTTCCCCGTCCTGCACAGGGAAAAATCGCAGGAAGGGGAAACAGCGAGCCAAGGTGGAAGTGGCTCAGCTGTCGACTGTGCGATGCTATCGAGACTGGTGTTGATGTCTCGCAGGTAACCTCGGACACGCAAACCGAAAGGACGAATGGCAGTCGGCCGATTCTGGTATAACATTTCCCACCTGGGACTGAAAACGCAGTCCCAAGTGGGATGGCCTGGCAGGGATCGCAATTTTGATGCATACTGCAGGGACAACTGCTGACGGCGAATAGATAAAGATGGTTCATCGGTCTCAACGTAGAGACTCTGGACCGGTGAAGTGCGGAAGGCCCCCGTGCACACACGGAGGGCCTGATGATGGAGTGGGTCCAGCACTTTCACCACCGAATCCCGGGCAGAGTCATACACCTGGGATCCGTAGTCCAGTTTCGACCGGACAAGTGCACGGTAAAGGCGGAGCAAAGAACATCGGTCCGCCCCCCAAGAGAGGGAGGAGAGGACCTTGATGATGTTCAATGCCCGCGTGCACTTGGACCTGAGATGTCGAATATGAGATAAAAAGGTCAATTTCCGGTCGAAGATGAGACCGAGAAACTTGGTCTCCGCCACAACTGGAATGATGTTACCCCCGAGCCGCAGCTCGGGGTCCAGGTGAAGATTACGCCTGCGGCAAAAGTGCACGCAAGCGGTCTTCTGTGGGGAGAACCGGAACCCATTGGCCGTCGCCCAAACCGAGAGATTGTTCAGGGCAGTTTGCAGTTGTCGTTCAATGACCCTCATGCTGGACGATGAGCAAAAGATGCTAAAGTCATCAACATAGAGGGCATTGCCTACAGTCGGAGGAAGTTGCCGTGTAATGGAATTTATCTTGACAGCGAAAAGCGTAACACTCAGGACGCAGCCTTGTGGCACCCCCTGTTCTTGGGGGAAAGGCCGCGATAGAGTGTTGCCGACACGGACTCGAAAAACACGAGAAGATAAAAAGTTAGCAATGAAGATCGGCATGTGACCTCGCAAGCCGAAGCTGTGAAGGTCACGAAGAATGCCGAATCTCCATGCCGTGTCGTACGCTTTTTCGATGTCGAAGAAAACTGACACCAGGTGCTCTCGTCGTAAAAAAGAATTCCTGATCGCCGATTCGAGGCGGATCAGGTGGTCTAAAGTAGACCGGTGCCTGCGAAAGCCACACTGGGTGTTGGAAAGAAGGCCGTGATGTTCCAAATACCAGGCCAGCCTGGTATTTACCATCCTTTCCAACACCTTGCAGACGCAGCTCGTCAACGCAATTGGACGATAATTCGAAGGAATCTTGGGATCTTTTCCTGGCTTAGGGAAGGCCAAGACGATGGCCTCCCGCCAGGAGTCCGGAAACTGCTCCTCGATGAAAATACGGTTGAAGAGTCGGAGCAGTCGATCCTTACTCGATGGTGAGAGATGTTGGAGCATGGCATAATGGACATTGTCTGGCCCCACAGCAGATGCACGAGAAGTGTGCAGAGCAAGGCGAAGCTCCTCCGCTGTGAATGGCCTGTTGTAAGACTCCAGGCCATTCGAATGGAAGGACAGCGGAGAGCGTTCGGCCCTGCTCTTCTGGGCCAGAAACTCGGGGGAGTAGGAAGACAGAGAAGAGATGGTGGAGAATGACTCCCCCAGTATGTCGGCAATTGCTCGAGGCGCAGCAATTGCCTGTCCATTGTGCTCCAGGATCGATAATGAGTGGGACGTGTACTTCCCACCCATCTTCCGGACCTTATCCCACACGACCTTAGAACTGGTCGTGCGGGTGATGGAAGATGTATATTTCAACCAAGATTCCTTCTGGCTCTGGCGCCGGACGAAACGGGCTTTCGCCCTGGCGCGTTTGAATGCTTCGAGGTTGGGGGACGTCGGATATCTCCGAAACACCCCCCAAGCCTTGTTCTGAGCCTTACGAGCTGCGGTGCAGTCGGGATTCCACCACGGTTTTGGGAACCGTGGAAACCGAGTCGAGGTCTGAGGAATAGTAGAGGCAGCTGCATGGACGATACAGTCCGTCAACTCCGCCACTGCGACATTGATGGGCTCCTGGCTGACAGAGTGCTCATCGAGCTCAGACAAGAGCTCGAAGCCACTCCAATCAGCCCGATCAAGCCTCCACCGGGAGACACGCGAAGGGCTGCAAGGCCCCCCACGAGAGATGGTACACACCACGGGGAGGTGATCGCTTCCGTAGGGATTGTCCTCGACCACCCATGTAAAGAGTGGAAGGATCGAGGAGGAGCAGATGGTGAGGTCAATGGCAGTGAATGTGCGGGTTGGGGTGTGAAAGTAGGTACTGACACCGGTGTTCAACAGGGAGAGCGATGGATCCAGGAGACACTGCTCCAAGACCCGGCCCCTCCCGTTGGTGTCAGCACTGCCCCAGAGCGGACTGTGGCCGTTGAAGTCCCCCATGATGAGGAAGGGGGACGGCAGCTGCGAGACGAGGTCATCAAGGTCATCCCGGAAAATGACGCTTCCGGGCGGGAGATAGACAGAACAGACAGTCAACGAAAATCCCACAAAGAGGCGGATGGCGACCGCCTCTAAGTCGGTGGTGAGGGGAATGACCTGAAATGGAGAATGGTTGCTCACGAGGATGGCAACACCCCCGTGAGCTGGACCATCTCCATCCCGGTCCCGGCGAACCAGAGAAAAGTGCCGGATAGTGGGATTGTTGGCTGTCTGCAAGAATGTCTCCTGAAGGCACACGCAAAGGGGTTGGTGTGCCCTCAGGAGGACCTTGATGTCGTCAATATTCCTCTGGAATCCACGACAGTTCCATTGAAGGAGTGTGGCCATCTCAGGTCTTGGAAGAATTGGCGGACGTCTTTCGATTTATTTTAACCGTCGCCAGCGACGGTTTAGGAAAATTAGGGCGGTCGGTGTCCATGTCCTCGGAGTCGTCCGAGCAACATGGATCCGAGACCGCCGAACGAGGAGGTAAAATCTTCTTTTTGGGCCCCGGCGGGGGCCCCTTAGGTTTTGTAGGTCTTGCTGTCTGTGGGCGGGGAGGAGGGGGCCTTCCAGAGGTGGAAGGCACAGACACAGGAATAGAAACCGGTGTCGATGTCGAGATGGACACCGACGTCGGCTTCGCCTGCGTCAAGAGGTACTTAGCAGCAGGCGAGAAAGATTCAGCTGGTGGAACGCTGATGTCGGTCTGCACCGCCACGGAAGCCATCTTAACGACGGGCTTTCCGACCACCGCACTGGCATAGGAGACCTTGCCAGGTGGGGCAGGCGGTGCAGCGAGCTTTCTCGCCTCTGGATAGCTGATGTTGTGGAGGGTCTTCAGGCGCTGTACCTCTTTCTCCTCCAGCCACTTCGGACAGTCGCGGGAGTACGCCGGATGCTCACCACGGCAGTTGACACAGCATGCCTTATCTGCTGTGCAGTCAGGTTCAAGATGATCCTGACTGCCACAACGAGCACAGGTGGGCTTGCCCCGGCATGCAGTGCGGGCATGGCCAAACCTCTGGCATTGGAAACAACGCAGAGGGTTTGGTATAAATGGCCGCACCTCGCACTTTAAGTATCCTGCCTTGATAGAAGTAGGCAGGTGTGGTGAGTTGAAAGTTAGAATGAGTACCCGGCTGGGCTCTAACTTTCCATTACGGCGTGACGAAACCCGGTGGACTGCTATCACTCCCTGGGCTGAAAGCTCCGAGAGGATTTCCTCCTCAGAAACCTTGAGGAGGCCCCACTCGGAGATCACGCCCCGGGAGGAATTGAGCGTCTTGTGTGGAGTGACTTCGACTGCCACTCCACCAATCGCTGTAACCTTTAACAGAAGCTCCGAATGTTTGGAGCATGCAGTCTCCACCTGCAAGTCACCGGATCTTAGGCGCTTGACAGATTTCGGCTCTCCCGCAAGACCTTGTAAACCCTTATTTATAAAAAAGGGGGACATGTCCCCAAGTACCTGATCACCCGTAGAGTGGATGATCAGGAACTTCGGAGACGGAGACACACACGAAGACGAAGGCAAAGACAGAGAAGTTGGGGGTTCATGGCGAGCCCTCTTTGCGGCATTGCTCGAATTTTTAGGAGCTGGAGAACTCATGGTTGTTTTTAAAAATTTCAGTGCCCGTTGTCCCCACCCACCATGGAGTCCAACAAGGGGACGCCCAGTTGGGCGCCAGGGCTGCCCGGGCACCATACCCACACAGCCAGTGAGCCAAGCCCTCACTACAAAACAAAAAGGAAAAGGAAAAGAGAAACGGTGGGAAACTCGTCGGAGTTCCCACAAAAGAAAAGAAGCAACAAAACAATAAAGTGCGAGGCAAGAGCTGGCCTCACAAAAGAAAGAAAACTACAAAATTAGTAAATGTGTGGGGAAACTCGCAAACCGTTGTCCGGACGGTGGACAAGGTTACTCACTGATCAGCATAGTTGACCCTAGCAGGACCAGCCCACCAGCCGATTGATCCTGAGGGGGCCGCCCCAGGACCTCCCGTTTACCTGAAGCAGAGGCCAAAGCAGTGTATAGCAGCGGCCCCGGAAGTCGCTGCCCAGCCCCGCGACAGACAGGCTCCCCAATGGCAAAACGGCCAAAGGGGACCCCACCAGTCATGAGCTGGGGAGAGAAGACGGGGACCCCTGAGCAACTGCCAGGATCCTCCTTTCCAGGGACACGGGTCTCCGCGCACGGCAAACACGCGGGCGAGCGTTTAGGACCCTGTGAAGGTAACCGAGCCAGCGGAACCTTCACAGGGTGGTCCCCTCACCACGGACAGGCTCTCGCATCGAGGGGGAATAGTGAGGAATTTCCGCGTCAACGTCTCCGATGTTGAAGAAATTGTTGAAGCTTGTTGCCTCTTTTTTAAACACCACACCGTAATCCATGGACCCGCCTTGGAATACCCACAAATCATCTTTTTTTATCACTTGTATGCCTTTAGGAATTTGATTCTGGATGTTTTTTTATAATCCGCTCCCTCTTCATCTTCTTTCCATCGAACTGATGGTTTAGAGCAACCTTAACGGCGTTTTGAGGGATAGTGGGAAACCATCTGAATTGCGTGGAGAAGGTTTGGTTTGGTTGTTTGGGGTTTTTTGGCGCAAAAGCAACTAAGGCTCTATTGCGCCAAACAAACGATAAAAAGGGTAAAAGACATGAAAACCCACAACCAAAGTTAAAAGAGACACAAAAAACACATAACAAAAACGAGATGTAGAAAAAGAGTAAAAGAGAGCAACAAGTATAAAATCAACAATAACAATGGGTGTATAGGACCCATGTAAAAAACAACAGGTAAAACACAGGTAAAAAACCAGTAAAAAAGAGAAAATTCATAAACGAGTAAAATAACCGGTAAAGCGTAAAAAGTCGAAAACAATGTTAAAATAGCAATGATCCGATAAAAGATGTCCGAGTGTAAGGGGCTCGGACGTAAAATCGTGAAAGTTAAAAAACAGACGTCTTTCAAGGTTAAAACAAACACAGTCAATTAAAATATGCTTGGTTTGGTTGTTTGGGGTTTAATGGCGCATCGGCAACAAGGCCATAATGCGCCAAACAAAAGACAATATAAAAGATAAAAAACATGGAACCCCGTAACCAAAATTTAAAATACATTTTTAACATTGTACATTGGTAAAACAACAGAAAACAATTGTATATGAACAGAGTAAAACAAGTGTAGAAATATTAAATAAAATAATCCCAGGTGTAAGAGACCTGGGGTAAATAATGCATATATTAAGGTAAAATCAAATTCGGTTAAAATATCCACAATATTTCAAATAGCTAAAAACTGGAGATAAAATGCAATGATCAGATAAAAGATGTCTGAGTGTAAGAGGCTCAGACATAAAATTATGAAAGCTAAAATAACATTGACGTTCGAAATTAAAACACGGACATTCGACTAAAATATGTTTAATTGTTAAAATGGTGTCACAAAACTCGCACTTAGGTACGTCGTCCGCCCGTAAAAGAAACGAATGAGTAATAAACGAGTGACCTAAGCGGAGCCGAGCAAGTACAACTTCCTCCTTGCGATTCCTGCGGTAACAAGACTGCCATGGTTTGACGATAGGTTTGATCTCAAAGAGCTTGTTTGTAAGCTGTTCTGACCAAGATCTCTGCCACTGTGCCCGGAGCTCGGTGGTAAAACGCTGCCGGAAATCCAGATAGGGAACCGGCAACGGAGAGTCGGACAGGGGCGTGGCTGACTTGGCAGCAGCATCTGCCAAGTCGTTGCCCCTAATCCCGACGTGACCGGGCACCCAACAGAAATGGATGGTGGTGGTGGCTGCCAGACGATGTAGTTGCTGGCGGATCTTAGTAAGAACAGGGTGAGGCCGATGCCTCACCGAGATCAAAGCCTGTAGCGAACTAAGCGAGTCGGTGTAAAGCACACACCGACGATGATGCTTAGTCGCTACATGGTCCAAGGCGAGACTGATAGCGTGCAACTCTGCAGTGAAGATGGAACACTGCAGTGGGATCTGGTCTGCAATGATTACATCACAGCAGACCATGGCCGATCCCACCGATGTGCCGGACTTCGAGCCATCTGTGAAGACAGGCAAGAAGTCCGGGTACTCAGCAGGATGGCTGGCAAAGAGTTGCCGGTACACACAGTCGGGTGTAAAGGCCTTCCCCGTCCTGCACAGGGAAAAATCGCAGGAAGGGGAAACAGCGAGCCAAGGTGGAAGTGGCTCAGCTGTCGACTGTGCAACGCTAGCGAGACTGGTGTTGATGTCTCTGAGGTAGCCTCGGACACGCAAACCAAAAGGACGAATGGCAGTCGGCCGATTAGTGTAAAGCATTTCCCACTTCGGACTGAAAACGCAGTCCCAAGTGGGATGGCCAGGCAGGGATCGCAATTTAGAAGCATATTGTAGGGACAACTGCTGACGGCGAACAGATAATGATGGTTCGTCGGTCTCAACGTAAAGACTCTGGACCGGTGAGGTGCGGAAGGCTCCCGTGCAAACACGGAGGGCCTGATGATGGAGGGGGTCCAGCACCTTCACCACCGAATCCCGGGCCGAGTCGTACACCTGGGATCCGTAGTCCAGTTTCGATCGGACAAGTGCACGGTATAGGCGGAGCAAAGAACATCGGTCCGCCCCCCAAGAAAGGGAGGAGAGGACCTTGACGATGTTCAATGCCCGCGTGCACTTGGACCTGAGATGACGTATGTGTGGTAAAAAGGTCAATTTCCGATCGAATATGAGACCGAGAAACTTGGTCTCCGCCACAACTGGAATGATGTTACCCCCGAGCCGCAGCTCGGGATCCAGATGAAGATTACGCTTGTGGCAAAAGTGCACACAAGCGGTCTTCTGTGGGGAGAACCGAAACCCGTTTGCCGTCGCCCAAACCGATAGATTGTTCAGGGCAATTTGCAGTTGTCTTTCAATGACCCTCATGCTGGACGAAGAGCAAAAGATGCTAAAGTCATCAACATAGAGGGCATTGCCTACTGATGGAGGAAGTTGTCTAGTAATAGAATTAATCTTGACAGCGAAAAGCGTAACACTCAGAACGCAGCCTTGTGGCACCCCCTGTTCTTGGGGGTACGGCTGCGACAGAGTGTTACCGACACGGACACGAAAAGAGCGTGTCGATAAGAAGTTGGAGATGAAGATCGGCATGTGACCTCTCAAGCCGAAACTGTGGAGGTCACGAAGAATGCCGAATCTCCAAGCCGTGTCGTACGCTTTTTCGATGTCGAAGAAAATGGACACCAGGTGCTCTCTACGTAAAAAGGAATTCCTGATCGCCGATTCGAGGCGGATCAGGTGGTCTAAAGTAGACCGGTGCCTGCGAAAGCCACACTGGGTGTTGGAAAGAAGATTGTGATGTTCTAAATACCAGATGAGTCTGGCATTTACCATTCTTTCCAACACCTTGCACACGCAGCTCGTCAATGCGATAGGACGATAATTGGAAGGAATCTTGGGATCTTTGCCTGGCTTGGGGAAGGCCAAGACGATGGCCTCCCGCCAGGAGTCCGGAAACTGCTCCTCGAGAAAAATGCGATTGAAGAGATGGAGCAGCCGATCCTTACTCGATGGTGAAAGATGTTGGAGCATGGCATAATGGACATTGTCCGGCCCTACAGCAGAGGCACGAGAAGAGTGCAGAGCAAGGCGAAGCTCCTCCGCTGTGAATGGCCTGTTGTA
The DNA here is from genome assembly GCA_038380435.1 of Ryuthela nishihirai. NCBI lineage: Eukaryota > Metazoa > Arthropoda > Arachnida > Araneae > Heptathelidae > Ryuthela > Ryuthela nishihirai. The sequence goes on from JAWZYU010000017.1 coordinate 949,378, forward strand.
AGACTCCAGGCCATTCGAGTGGAAAGACAGCGGAGAGCGCTCCGCCCTGCCCTTCTGGGCCAGAAACTCGGGGGAGTAAGAGGAAGACGAAGAGATGGAAGAGAAGGACTCCCCCAGAGTGTCGGCAATTGCTTTGGGATCAGCAATTGCCTGTCCATTGTGCTCCAGGATCGATAACGAGTGGGACGTGTAGTTCCCACTCATCTTCCGAACTTTATCCCACACGACCTTAGAACTAGTCGTGCGGGTGATGGATGACGTATACTTGATCCAAGATTCCTTTTGGCTCCGGCGTCGGACGAAACGTGCTTTCGCCCTGGCGCGTTTGAAAAGTTCAAGGTTGGGGGACGTCGGATATCTCCGAAACACCCCCCAAGCCTTGTTCTGAGCCTTACGAGCTGCGGTGCATTCTGGATTCCACCACGGTTTCGGAAAGCGAGGAAACCGTGTAGAAGTTTGAGGAATCGTTGATGCAGCTGCATCTACGATACAGTCCGTTATCTCCGCTACTGCCACATTGATTGGCTCCTGGCTGACAGAGTGGTCGTCGAGCTCAGAGAGCAGCTCGAAACCACCCCAGTCAGCCCGATCGAGCCTCCACCGTGAGACGCGTGAAGGGCTGCAAGGCCCCCCACGGGAGATGGTGCACACCACGGGGAGGTGATCGCTTCCGTACGGGTTGTCCTCGACCTCCCATGTAAAGAGTGGAAGGATCGAGGAGGAGCAGATGGTGAGGTCAATGGCAGTGAAAGTGCGGGTTGGGGAGTGAAAGTAAGTACTGACACCGGTGTTCAACAGGGAGAGAGAAGGATCCAGGAGCCACTGCTCCAGGACCCCACCCCTCCCGTTGGTGTCAGCACTGCCCCAAAGTGGACTGTGTCCGTTGAGGTCCCCCATAATGAGGAAGGGGGACGGCAGCTGCGAGACGAGATCATCAAGGTCTTCCTGGAAGACGATGCTCCCAGGTGGAAGATATACAGAGCAGACAGTCAGTGAGAACCCCACGAAGAGACGGATGGCTACCGCCTCTAAGGTGGTAGTGAGGGGTACGACCTGGAATGGAGAATGGTTGCTCACGAGGATGGCGACACCCCCGCGAGCTGGACCATCTCCATCCCGGTCCCGGCGAACTAGTGAAAAGTGCCGGATCGTGGGATCTGTGACTGGCTGCAAGTACGTCTCCTGCAGGCACACACAGATGGGCTGGTGTGCCTGAAGGAGGGCCTTGATGTCGTCAAGATTCCTCTGGAATCCACGACAATTCCATTGTAGGAGTGTGGCCATCTCAGGACTTAGAAGAGTGGGCGGACGACGTGTTCCTATTCAACTTAACCGCCGCAGAGGACGGTTTAGTGAATAGGGGGCGGTCGGTATCCATGTCCTCGGAATCGTCCGAGGGGCATGGATCGGTGACCGCCCTTTGAGGAGGAGTGATGGTTTTCTTTTTAGGCCCTGGTGGGGGCCCCTTCGGTTTGGATGTTGGTTGGTTGGTTGGTTGTTTTGGGTTTTATGGCGCATTGGCAACTGGGCCATAATGCGCCAAACAAAAGACAACATAAAAGATAAAAGACGTGCAACCCGCAACCAAATTTAAAAACAAATGAGCTAATTGTAAAAAAGTAAAACAACAAAGAACAAGTGTAAAAATACAAAGTAAAACAATACAATATCAGGTGTAAGTGACCTGGAAAATATATACAATGTATAAGGTGGTAAAATCAAAATCCAGTAAAATATCCACGTCAAAAATATAAGTTAAATCAATCCCAGGTGTAAAAGACCTGGGCTATACAAAATATTAGGTAAAATCAAAATCTATTAAAATAACCACAATATTTTAAAAAGGAAAAAACTGAGGGTAAAAAGCTATCATCGGTTAAAAGATGTCCGAGTGTAAGAGGCTCGGACGCAAAATCATGAAAGGTAAAATACAATTTTCGTTCATTATTAAAAGCTTCGCATTCGACTAAAATATGTTTGATTGTTAAAATGGTGTCACAAAACTCGCACTTGGGTTCGTCGTCCGCCCGTAAAAGAAATGAATGTGTAATAAACGAATGACCCAAGCGGAGCCGAGCAAGTACAACTTCCTCCTTGCGATTCCTGCGGTAACAAGACTGCCATGGTTTGACGATAGGTTTGATCTCAAAGAGCTTGTTTGTAAGCTGTTCTGACCAAGATCTCTGCCACTGTGCCCGGAGCTCGGTGGTAAAACGCTGCCGGAAATCCACATATGGAACCGGCAACGGAGAGTCGGACAGGGGCGTGGCTGACCTGGCAGCAGAATCTGCCAAATCATTGCCCCTGATTCCGACATGACCGGGCACCCAACAGAAGAGAATCGTGGTGGTGGCTGCCAGATGATGGAGTTGCTGGCGGATCTTGGAGAGAACAGGGTGAGGCCGATGCCTCACCGAGATCAAAGCCTGTAGCGAGCTAAGCGAGTCGGTGTAAAGCACACACCGACGATGACGCTTAGCTGCTATATGGTCCAAGGCAATGCTGATAGCATGCAACTCAGCAGTGAAGATGGAACACTGCAGTGGGATCTGGTCTGCAATGATTACATCACAGCAGACCACGGCTGATCCCACAGAAGTGCCGGACTTCGAGCCATCTGTGAAGACAGGCAAGAAGTCCGGGTGCGCAGCACGATGGCTGGCAAAGAGTTGCCGGTACACACAGTCGGGTGTAAAGGCCTTCCCCGTCCTGCACAGGGAAAAATCGCAAGAAGGGGAAACAGCGAGCCAAGGTGGAAGTGGCTCAGCTGTCGACTGTGCGATGCTATCGAGACTGGTGTTGATGTCTCGCAGGTAACCTCGGACACGCAAACCGAAAGGACGAATGGCAGTCGGCCGATTCTGGTATAATATTTCCCACCTGGGACTGAAAACGCAGTCCCAAGTGGGATGGCCTGGCAGGGATCGCAATTTTGAAGCATACTGCAGGGACAACTGCTGACGGCGAATAGATAAAGATGGTTCATCGGTCTCAACGTAGAGACTCTGGACCGGTGAAGTGCGGAAGGCCCCCGTGCACACACGGAGGGCCTGATGATGGAGTGGGTCCAGCACTTTCACCACCGAATCCCGGGCGGAGTCATACACCTGGGATCCGTAGTCCAGTTTCGACCGGACAAGTGCACGGTAAAGGCGGAGCAAAGAACATCGGTCCGCCCCCCAAGAGAGGGAGGAGAGGACCTTGATGATGTTCAATGCCCGCGTGCACTTGGACCTGAGATGTCGAATATGAGATAAAAAGGTCAATTTCCGGTCGAAGATGAGACCGAGAAACTTGGTCTCCGCCACAACTGGAATGATGTTACCCCCGAGCCGCAGCTCGGGGTCCAGATGAAGATTACGCTTGCGGCAAAAGTGCACACAAGCGGTCTTCTGTGGGGAGAACCGGAACCCATTGGCCGTCGCCCAAACCGAGAGATTGTTCAGGGCAGTTTGCAGTTGTCGTTCAATGACCCTCATGCTGGACGATGAGCAAAAGATGCTAAAGTCATCAACATAAAGGGCATTGCCTACAGTTGGAGGAAGTTGCCGTGTAATGGAATTTATCTTGACAGCGAAAAGCGTAACACTCAGGACGCAGCCTTGTGGCACCCCCTGTTCTTGGGGGAAAGGCCGCGACAGAGTGTTGCCGACACGAACTCGAAAAAGACGAGAAGATAAAAAGTTTGCAATGAAGATCGGCATGTGACCTCGCAAGCCGAAGCTGTGAAGGTCACGAAGAATGCCGAATCTCCATGCCGTGTCGTACGCTTTTTCGATGTCGAAGAAAATGGACACCAGGTGCTCTCTACGTAAAAAGGAATTCCTGATCGCCGATTCGAGGCGGATCAGGTGGTCTAAGGTAGACCGGTGCCTGCGAAAGCCACACTGGGTGTTGGAAAGAAGGCCGTGATGTTCCAAATACCAGGCCAGCCTGGTATTTACCATCCTTTCCAACACCTTGCAGACACAGCTCGTCAACGCAATTGGACGATAATTGGAAGGAATCTTGGGATCTTTCCCTGGCTTAGGGAAGGCCAAGACGATGGCCTCCCGCCAGGAGTCCGGAAACTGCTCCTCGATATAAAGACGGTTGAAGAGTCGGAGCAGTCGATCCTTACTCGATGGTGAGAGATGTTGGAGCATGGCATAATGGACATTGTCTGGCCCAACAGCAGATGCACGAGAAGTGTGCAGAGCACGGCGAAGCTCCTCCGCTGTGAATGGCCTGTTGTAAGACTCCAGGCCATTCGAATGGAAGGACAGCGGAGAGCGTTCGGCCCTGCTCTTCTGGGCCAGAAACTCGGGGGAGTACGAGGAAGAGGAGGAGATGGAGGAGAATGACTCCCCCAGAGTGTCGGCAATTGCACGAGGATCAGCAATTGCCTGTCCATTGTGCTCCAGGATCGATAATGAGTGGGACGTGTACTTCCCACCCATCTTCCGGACCTTATCCCACACGACCTTAGAACTGGTCGTGCGGGTGATAGAAGAAGTATATTTCATCCAAGATTCCTTCTGGCTCTGGCGCCGGACGAAACGGGCTTTCGCCCTGGCGCGTTTGAAAGCTTCGAGGTTGGGGGACGTCGGATATCTCCGAAACACCCCCCAAGCCTTGTTCTGAGCCTTACGAGCTGCGGTGCAGTCGGGATTCCACCACGGTTTTGGGAACCGTGGAAACCGAGTCGAGGTCTGAGGAATAGTAGAGGCAGCTGCATGGACGATGCAGTCCGTCAACTCCGCCACTGCGACATTGATGGGCTCCTGGCTGACAGAGTGATCATCAAGCTCAGACAAGAGCTCGAAGCCACTCCAGTCAGCCCGATCAAGCCTCCACCGGGAGACACGCGAAGGGCTGCAGGGCCCCCCACGAGAGATGGTGCACACCACGGGGAGGTGATCGCTTCCATATGGATTGTCCTCGACCTCCCATGTAAAGAGTGGAAGGATCGAGGAGGAGCAGATGGTGAGGTCAATGGCAGTGAATGTGCGGGTTGGGGTGTGAAAGTAGGTACTGACACCGGTGTTCAACAGGGAGAGCGATGGATCCAGGAGCCACTGCTCCAAGACCCGGCCCCTCCCGTTGGTGTCAGCACTGCCCCAGAGCGGACTGTGGCCGTTGAAGTCCCCCATGATGAGGATGGGGGACGGCAGCTGCGAGACGAGGTCATCAAGGTCATCCCGGAAAATGACGCTTCCGGGCGGGAGATAGACAGAACAGACAGTCAACGAAAATCCCACAAAGAGGCGGATGGCGACCGCCTCTAAGTCGGTGGTGAGGGGAATGACCTGAAATGGAGAATGGTTGCTCACGAGGATGGCAACACCCCCGTGAGCTGGACCATCTCCATCCCGGTCCCGGCGAACCAGAGAAAAGTGCCGGATAGTGGGATTGTTGGCTGTCTGCAAGAATGTCTCCTGAAGGCACACGCAAAGGGGTTGGTGTGCCCTCAGGAGGACCTTGATGTCGTCAATATTCCTCTGGAATCCACGACAGTTCCATTGAAGGAGTGTGGCCATCTCAGGTCTTGGAAGAATTGGCGGACGTCTTTCGATTTATTTTAACCGTCGCCAGCGACGGTTTAGGAAAATTAGGGCGGTCGGTGTCCATGTCCTCGGAGTCGTCCGAGCAACATGGATCCGAGACCGCCGAACGAGGAGGTAAAATTTTCTTTTTGGGCCCCGGCGGGGGCCCCTTGGGTTTCGTAGGTCTTGCTGTCTGTGGGCGGGGAGGAGGGAGCCTTCCAGAGGTGGAAGGCACAGACACAGGAATAGAAACCGGTGTCGATGTCGAGGTTGACACCAACGTTGGCTTCGCCTGCGTCAAGAGGTACTTGGCAGCAGGCGAGAAAGATTCAGCTGGTGGAACGCTGATGTCGGTCTGCACCGCCACGGAAGCCATCTTGACGATGGGCTTTCCGGCAACCGCTCCGGCATAGGAGACCTTGCCAGGTGGGGCAGGCGGTGCAGCGAGCTTTCTCGCCTCTGGATAGCTGATGTTATGAAGGGTCTTGAGGCGCTGTACCTCTTTCTCCTCCAGCCACTTCGGACAGTTGCGGGAGTACGCCGGATGTTCACCACGGCAGTTTACACAGCATGCCTTTTCTGCCGTGCAGTCAGGTTCGAGATGATCCTGACTGCCACAACGAGCACAGGTGGGCTTGCCCCGGCATGCAGTGCGGGCATGGCCAAACCTCTGGCATTGAAAGCAACGCAGAGGGTTGGGTATAAATGGCCGCACCTCGCAGTGTAAGTATCCTGCCTTGATGGAAGTAGGCAGGCGTGGTGTGTTGAAAGTTAGGATTAGTACCCTGGTGGGCTCTAACTTTCCATTACGGCGTGATGAAACCCGGTGGACTGCGATCACCCCCTGGGCAGAAAGCTCCGAGAGGATTTCCTCCTCAGAAACCTTGAGGAGGCCCCACTCGGAGATCACGCCCCGGGAGGAATTGAGCGTTTTGTGTGGAGTGACTTCGACTGCCACTCCACCAATCGCTGTAACCTTTAATAAAAGCTCCGAGTGCTTGGAGCACGCAGTCTCCACCTGCAAATCACCAGATCTTAGGCGCTTGACAGATTTCGGCTCTCCCGCAAGACCTTGAATACCCTTATGTATAAAAAACGGGGACATGTCTCCAAGCACCTGATCACCCGTAGAGTGGATGATCAGGAACTTCGGAGACGGAGACACACACGAAGACGAAGGCAAAGACAGAGAAGTTGGGGGTTCATGACGCGCCCTCTTCGCGGCATTGTTCGTATTTTTATGAGTTGGAGAACTCATGGTTGTTTTTTAAAAATTCAGTGCCCGTTGTCCCCACCCACCATGGAGTCCAACAAGGGGACGCCCAGTTGGGCGCCAGGGCTGCCCGGGCACCATACCCACACAGCCAGTGAGCCAAGCCCTCACTACAAAACAAAAAGGAAAAGTAAAAGAGAAATGGTGGGAAACTCGTCGGAGTTCCCACAAAAGAAAAGAAGCAACAAAGCAATAAAGTGTGAGGCAAGAGCTGGCCTCACAAAAGAAAGAAAACTACAAAATTAGTAAATGTGTGGGGAAACTCGCAAACCGTTGTCCGGACGGTGGACAAGGTTACTCACTGAACAGCATAGTTGACCCTAGCAGGACCAGCCCACCAGCCGATTGATCCTGAGGGGGCCACCCCAGGACCTCCCGTTTACCTGAAGCAGAGGCCAAAGCAGTGTATAGCAGCGGCCCCGGAAGTCGCTGCCCAGCCCCGCGACAGACAGGCTCCCCAATGGCAAAACGGCCAAAGGGGACCCCACCAGTCATGAGCTGGGGAGAGAAGACGGGGACCCCTGAGCAACTGCCAGGATCCTCCTTTCCAGGGACACGGGTCTCCGCGCACGGCAAACACGCGGGCGAGCGTTTAGGACCCTGTGAAGGTAACCGAGCCAGCGGAACCTTCACAGGGTGGTCCCCTCACCACGGACAGGCTCTCGCATCGAGGGGCGTGGAGAAGGTATTGTTCGAATCGTCGATATTATACCAACTCGTGGGGATGTGAATCTCGGCTAGTGCTTCTTCCCATTCTCCATTCAGTTGGTTGGTTGGTTGTTTAGGGTTTAATGGCGCATCGGCGACAAGGCCATAATGCGCCAAACAAAAGACAATATAAAAGATAAAAGACATAGAACCCCGTAACCAAAAGTTAAAATACAGTTGCAACATTGTAAAGTGGTAAAACAACAGAAAACAAGTATATGTGAACAGAGTAAAACAAGTGTAGAAATATTAAATAAAATAATCCCAGGTGTAAGAGACCTGGGGTAAATAATGCATAAATTAAGGTAAAATCAAATTCGGTTAAAATATCCACAATATTTCAAAAAGGTAAAAACTGGAGATAAAATGCAATGATCAGATAAAAGATGTCCGAGTGTAAGAGGCTCGGACATAAAATTATGAAAGCTAAAATAACAATGACGTTCGAAATTAAAACACTGACATTCGACTAAAATATGTTTAATAGTTAAAATGGTGTCACAAAACTCGCACTTAGGTACGTCGTCCGCCCGTAAAAGAAACGAATGAGTAATAAACGAGTGACCTAAGCGGAGCCGAGCAAGTACAACTTCCTCCTTGCGATTCCTGCGGTAACAAGACTGCCATGGTTTGATGATAGGTTTGATCTCAAAGAGCTTGTTCGTAAGCTGTTCTGACCAAGATCTCTGCCACTGTGCCTGGAGCTCGGTGGTAAAACGCTGCCGGAAATCCAGATAGGGAACCGGCAACGGAGAGTCGGACAGGGGCGTGGCTGACTTGGCAGCAGCATCTGCCAAGTCATTGCCCCTGATCCCGACATGACCGGGCACCCAACAGAAGAGAATCGTGGTGGTGGCTGCCAGACGATGGAGCTGCTGGCGGATCTTGGAGAGAACAGGGTGAGGCCGATGCCTCACCGAGATCAAAGCCTGTAGCGAGCTAAGCGAGTCGGTGTAAAGCACACACCGACGATGATGCTTAGTCGCTACGTGGTCCAAGGCGAGGCTGATAGCGTGCAACTCTGCAGTGAAGATGGAACACTGCAGTGGGATCTGGTCTGCAATGATTACATCACAGCAGACCATGGCTGATCCCACCGAAGTGCCGGACTTCGAGCCATCTGTAAAGACAGGCAAGAAGTCCGGGTGCTCAGCACAATGGCTGGCAAAGAGTTGCCGGTACACACAGTCGGGTGTAAAGGCCTTCCCCGTCCTGCACAGGGAAAAATCGCAGGAAGGGGAAACAGCGAGCCAAGGTGGAAGTGGCTCAGCTGTCGACTGTGCAACGCTATCGAGACTGGTGTTGATGTCTCTGAGGTAGCCTCGGACACGCAAACCAAAAGGACGAATGGCAGTCGGCCGATTAGTGTAAAGCATTTCCCACTTCGGACTGAAAACGCAGTCCCAAGTGGGATGGCCAGGCAGGGATCGCAATTTAGACGCATATTGTAGGGACAACTGCTGACGGCGAAGAGATAAAGAAGGTTCGTCGGTCTCAACGTAAAGACTCTGGACCGGTGAGGTGCGGTTGGTTGGTTGGTTGTTTGGGGTTTTTTGGCGCAAGAGCAACAGGGCTATATTGCGCCAAACAAAAAGATATAAATTGATAAAAGTCATTGAATCCATAACCAAAGTTAAAAACACACAGAAACATAACCAGAACAAGAAAGATAAGTAAAAATGGCAAAAAGTAACAACACTTGTAAAATCGACAATAAAATGGGTGTATAGGACCCAGTAAAAAAAAACAGAAACAAGCGTAAAATCAAAGTGACAAAGTAAAATGGTTCATAAACGCATAAAATATCCAGTAAAACGTAAAAAGTCAAAAACAGGAGTTAAAAACGATTCATCGGATAAAAGATGTCCGAGTGTAAGGGGCTCGGACGTAAAATCATGAGAGTTAAAAAACATTCGTCTTTCAAAGTTAAAACATCGACATTCAATTAAAATATGTTTGATCGTTAAAATGGTGTCACAAAACTCGCACTTAGGTACTGCGTCCGCCTTAAGAAGAAAAGAGTGGGTTAAAAACGAGTGACCTAAGCGGAGCCGAGCAAGGACAACTTCCTCCTTACGATTCCTGCGGTAACAAGACTGCCATGGTTTGATGATAGGTTTGATCTCAAAGAGCTTGTTGGTAAGCTGTTCTGACCAAGATCTCTGCCACTGTGCCCGGAGCTCGATGGTGAAACGCTGCCGGAAATCCACATATGGAACCGGCAACGGAGAGTCGGACAGGGGCGTTGCTGACCTGGCAGCAGAATCTGCCAAATCATTGCCCCTGATTCCGACATGACCGGGCACCCAACAGAAGAGAATCGTGGTGGTGGCTGCCAGACGACGGAGCTGCTGGCGGATCTTGGAGAGAACAGGGTGAGGCCGATGCCTCACCGAGATCAAAGCCTGTAGCGAGCTAAGCGAGTCGGTGTAAAGCACACACCGACGATGATGCTTAGCTGCTATATGGTCCAAGGCAATGCTGATAGCATGCAACTCAGCAGTGAAGATGGAACACTGCTGTGGGATCTGGTCTGCAATGATTACATCACAGCAGACCATGGCTGATCCCACAGAAGTGCCGGACTTCGAGCCATCTGTGAAGACAGGCAAGAAGTCCGGGTGCTCAGCACGATGGCTGGCAAAGAGTTGCCGATACACACAGTCGGGCGTAAAGGCCTTCCCCGTCCTGCACAGGGAAAAATCGCAGGAAGGGGAAACAGCGAGCCAAGGTGGAAGTGGCTCAGCTGTCGACTGTGCGATGCTATCGAGACTGGTATTGATGTCTCGCAGGTAACCTCGGACGCGCAAACCGAAAGGACGAATGGCAGTCGGCCGATTCTGGTATAACATTTCCCACCTGGGACTGAAAACGCAGTCCCAAGTGGGATGGCCTGGCAGGGATCGCAATTTTGATGCATACTGTAGGGACAACTGCTGACGGCGAATAGATAAAGATGGTTCATCGGTCTCAACGTAGAGACTCTGGACCGGTGAAGTGCGGAAGGCCCCCGTGCACACACGGAGGGCCTGATGATGGAGTGGGTCCAGCACTTTCACCACCGAATCCCGGGCGGAGTCATAAACCTGGGATCCGTAGTCCAGTTTCGACCGGACAAGTGCACGATAAAGGCGGAGCAAAGAACATCGGTCCGCCCCCCAAGAGAGGGAGGAGAGGACCTTGATGATGTTCAATGCCCGCGTGCACTTGGACCTGAGATGTCGAATATGAGATAAAAAGGTCAATTTCCGGTCGAAGATGAGACCGAGAAACTTGGTCTCCGCCACAACTGGAATGATGTTACCCCTGAGCCGCAGCTCGGGGTCCAGATGAAGATTACGCTTGCGGCAAAAGTGCACGCAAGCGGTCTTCTGTGGGGAGAACCGGAACCCATTGGCCGTCGCCCAAACCGAGAGATTGTTCAGGGCAGTTTGCAGTTGTCGTTCAATGACCCTCATGCTGGACGATGAGCAAAAGATGCTAAAGTCATCAACATAGAGGGCATTGCCTACAGTCGGAGGAAGTTGCCGTGTAATGGAATTGATCTTGACAGTGAAAAGCGTAACACTCAGGACGCAGCCTTGAGGCACCCCCTGTTCTTGGGGGAAAGGCCGCGACAGAGTGTTGCCGACACGAACTCGAAAAATACGAGAAGATAAAAAGTTCGCAATGAAGATCGGCATGTGACCTCGCAAGCCGAAGCTGTGAAGGTCACGAAGAATGCCGAATCTCCATGCCGTGTCGTACGCTTTTTCGATGTCGAAGAAAACTGACACCAGGTGCTCTCGTCGTAAAAAAGAATTCCTGATCGCCGATTCGAGGCGGATCAGGTGGTCTAAAGTTGACCGGTGCCTGCGAAAGCCACACTGGGTGTTGGAAAGAAGGCCGTGATGTTCCAAATACCAGGCCAGCCTGGTATTTACCATCCTTTCCAACACCTTGCAGACGCAGCTCGTCAACGCAATTGGACGATAATTCGAAGGAATCTTGGGGTCTTTTCCTGGCTTAGGGAAGGCCAAGACGATGGCCTCCCGCCAGGAGTCCGGAAACTGCTCCTCGATGAAAATACGGTTGAAGAGTCGGAGCAGTCGATCCTTACTCGATGGTGAGAGATGTTGGAGCATGGCATAATGGACATTGTCTGGCCCCACAGCAGATGCACGAGAAGTGTGCAGAGCACGGCGAAGCTCCTCCGCTGTGAATGGCCTGTTGTAAGACTCCAGGCCATTCGAATGGAAGGACAGCGGAGAGCGTTCGGCCCTGCTCTTCTGGGCCAGAAACTCGGGGGAGTAGGAGGACAGAGAAGAGATGGTGGAGAATGACTCCCCCAGAACGTCGGCAATTGCTCGAGTCTCAGCAATTGCCTGTCCATTGTGCTCCAGGATCGATAATGAGTGGTTGGTTGGTTGGTTGTTTGGGGTTTTTTGGCGCAATAGCAACTATGGCTATATTGCGCCAAACAAATGATAAAAAGGGATAAAAGTCTCATAACCCACAACCAAAGTTAAAATGAACACAAACAAAACGGCACAAAACACAAGTAAAAAGCCTAAAAAGTAACAACAAGTGTAGAAGTTAACAATAAAAATGGGTGTATAGGACCTATAGAAAACCACAAAACAAGAGTAAAAACTAGGAAACAGGGTAAAAATCAAATACGTGTAAAATAACCAGTAAAACGTAAAAAGTCGAAAACAGGAGTTAAAAACGATTCATCAGATAAAAGATGGCTGAGTGTAAGAGGCTCAGCCATAAAATTGTGGAAGGTAAAAAACAAACGTCGTTCAAGATTAAAAGCAAGACAATGAATTAAAATATGTTTAACAGTTAAAATGGTGTCACAAAACTCGCACTTAGGTACTGCGTCCGCCTTAAGTAAAAAAGAGTGTGTTAAAAACGAGTGACCTAAGCGGAGCCGAGCAAGGACAACTTCCTCCTTACGATTCCTGCGAAAACAAGACTGCCACGGTTTGACAATAGGCTTGATCTCGTAGAGCTTGTTAGCAACCTGGTCAGACCAAGATCTCTGCCACTGTGCCCGGAGCTCGATGGTGAAACGCTGCCGGAAATCCACATATGGAACCGGCAACGGAGAGTCGGACAGGGGCGTGGCTGACTTGGCAGCAGCATCTGCCAAGTCATTGCCCCTGATCCCGACATGACCGGGCACCCAACAGAAGAGAATCGTGGTGGTGGCTGCCAGACGATGGAGCTGCTGGCGGATCTTGGAGAGAACAGGGTGAGGCCGATGCCTCACTGAGATCAAAGCCTGTAGCGAGCTAAGCGAGTCGGTGTAAAGCACACACCGACGATGATGCTTAGCTGCTATATGGTCCAAGGCAATGCTGATAGCATGCAACTCAGCAGTGAAGATGGAACACTGCTGTGGGATCTGGTCTGCAATGATTACATCACAGCAGACCATGGCTGATCCCACAGAAGTGCCGGACTTCGAGCTATCTGTGAAGACAGGCAAGAAGTCCGGGTGCGCAGCACGATGGCTGGCAAAGAGTTGCCGGTACACACAGTCGGGTGTAAAGGCCTTCCCCGTCCTGCACAGGGAAAAATCGCAGGAAGGGGAAACAGCGAGCCAAGGTGGAAGTGGCTCAGCTGTCGACTGTGCGATGCTATCGAGACTGCTGTTGATGTCTCGCAGGTAACCTCGGACACGCAAACCGAAAGGACGAATGGCAGTCGGCCGATTCTGGTATAACATTTCCCACCTGGGACTGAAAACGCAGTCCCAAGTGGGATGGCCTGGCAGGGATCGCAATTTTGATGCATACTGCAGGGACAACTGCTGACGGCGAATAGATAAAGATGGTTCATCGGTCTCAACGTAGAGACTCTGGACCGGTGAAGTGCGGAAGGCCCCCGTGCACACACGGAGGGCCTGATGATGGAGTGGGTCCAGCACTTTCACCACCGAATCCCGGGCGGAGTCATACACCTGGGATCCGTAGTCCAGTTTCGACCGGACAAGTGCACGGTAAAGGCGGAGCAAAGAACATCGGTCCGCCCCCCAAGAGAGGGAGGAGAGGACCTTGATGATGTTCAATGCCCGCGTGCACTTGGACCTGAGATGTCGAATATGAGATAAAAAGGTCAATTTCCGGTCGAAGATGAGACCGAGAAACTTGGTCTCCGCCACAACTGGAATGATGTTACCCCCGAGCCGCAGCTCGGGGTCCAGATGAAGATTACGCTTGCGGCAAAAGTGCACGCAAGCGGTCTTCTGTGGGGAGAACCGGAACCCATTGGCCGTCGCCCAAACCGAGAGATTGTTCAGGGCAGTTTGCAGTTGTCGTTCAATGACCCTCATGCTGGACGATGAGCAAAAGATGCTAAAGTCGTCAACATAGAGGGCATTGCCTACAGTCGGAGGAAGTTGCCGTGTAATGGAATTTATCTTGACAGCGAAAAGCGTAACACTCAGGACGCAGCCTTGAGGCACCCCCTGTTCTTGGGGGAAAGGCCGCGACAGAGTGTTGCCGACACGAACTCGAAAAACACGAGAAGATAAAAAGTTCGCGATGAAGATCGGCATGTGACCTCGCAAGCCGAAGCTGTGAAGGTCACGAAGAATGCCGAATCTCCATGCCGTGTCGTACGCTTTTTCGATGTCGAAGAAAACTGACACCAGGTGCTCTCGTCGTAAAAAGGAATTCCTGATCGCCGATTCGAGGCGGATCAGGTGGTCTAAAGTAGACCGGTGCCTGCGAAAGCCACACTGGGTGTTGGAAAGAAGGCCGTGATGTTCCAAATACCAGGCCAGCCTGGTATTTACCATCCTTTCCAACACCTTGCAGACGCAGCTCGTCAACGCAATTGGACGATAATTGGAAGGAATCTTGGGATCTTTGCCTGGCTTAGGGAAGGCCAAGACGATGGCCTCCCGCCAGGAGTCCGGAAACTGCTCCTCAATGAAAATGCGGTTCAAGAGTCGGAGCAGTCGATCCTTACTCGATGGTGAGAGATGTTGGAGCATGGCATAATGGACATGGTCTGGCCCCACAGCAGATGCACGAGAAGTGTGCAGAGCACGGCGAAGCTCCTCCGCTGTGAATGGCCTGTTGTAAGACTCCAGGCCATTCGAATGGAAGGACAGCGGAGAGCGTTCGGCCCTGCTCTTCTGGGCCAGAAACTCGGGGGAGTAGGAGGACAGAGAAGAGATGGTGGAGAATGACTCCCCCAGAATGTCGGCAATTGCTTGAGGCTCAGCAATTGCCTGTCCATTGTGCTCCAGGATCGATAATGAGTGGGACGTGTATTTCCCACCCATCTTCCGGACCTTATCCCACACGACCTTAGAACTGGTCGTGCGTGTGATGGAAGATGTATATTTCTTCCAAGATTCCTTCTGGCTCTGGCGCCGAACGAAACGGGCTTTCGCCCTGGCGCGTTTGAATGCTTCGAGGTTGGGGGACGTCGGATATCTCCGAAACACCCCCCAAGCCTTGTTCTGAGCCTTACGAGCTGCGGTGCAGTCGGGATTCCACCACGGTTTTGGGAACCGTGGAAACCGAGACGAGGTCTGAGGAATAGTAGAGGCAGCTGCATGGACGATACAGTCCGTCAACTCCGCCACTGCGACATTGATGGGCTCCTGGCTGACAGAGTGCTCATCGAGCTCAGACAAGAGCTCGAAGCCACTCCAATCAGCCCGATCAAGCCTCCACCGGGAGACACGCGAAGGGCTACAAGGCCCCCCACGAGAGATGGTACACACCACGGGGAGGTGATCGCTTCCGTAGGGATTGTCCTCGACCTCCCATGTAAAGAGTGGAAGGATCGAGGAGGAGCAGATGGTGAGGTCAATGGCAGTGAATGTGCGAGTTGGGGTGTGAAAGTAGGTACTGACACCGGTGTTCAACAGGGAGAGCGATGGATCCAGGAGACACTGCTCCAAGACCCGGCCCCTCCCGTTGGTGTCAGCACTGCCCCAGAGCGGACTGTGGCCGTTGAAGTCCCCCATGATGAGGAAGGGGGACGGCAGCTGCGAGACGAGGTCATCAAGGTCATCCCGGAAAACGATGCTTCCGGGTGGGAGATAGACAGAACAGACAGTCAACGAAAATCCCACAAAGAGGCGGATGGCAACCGCCTCTAAATTTGTGGTGATGGGAATGACCTGGAATGGAGAATGGTTGCTCACGAGGATGGCAACACCCCCGTGAGCTGGACCATCTCCATCCCGGTCCCGGCGAACGAGAGAAAAGTGCCGGATAGTGGGATTGTTGGCTGTCTGCAAGAATGTCTCCTGAAGGCACACGCAAAGGGGTTGGTGTGCCATCAGGAGGACCTTGATGTCGTCAATATTCCTCTGGAATCCACGACAGTTCCATTGAAGGAGTGTGGCCATCTCAGGTCTTAGAAGTGGCGGACGACTTACGATTTATTTTAACCGTCGCCAGCGACGGTTTTGGAAAATTGGGGCGGTCGGTGTCCATGTCCTCGGAGTCGTCCGAGCAACACGGATCAGAGACCGCCGAACGTGGAGGTAAAATTTTCTTTTTGGGCCCCGGTGGGGGCCCCTTGGGTTTCGTAGGTCTTGCTGTCTGTGGGCGGGGTGGAGGGGGCCTTCCAGAGGTGGACGTGGAAGGCACAGACACAGGAATAGAAACCGGTGTCGATGTCGAGATGGACACCGACGCCGGCTTCGCCTGCGTCAAGAGGTACTTGGCAGCAGGCGAGAAAGATTCAGCAGGTGGAACGCTGATGTCGGTCTGCACCGCCACAGAAGCCATCTTAACGATGGGCTTTCCGGCAACCGCACCGGCATAGGAGACCTTGCCAGGTGGGGCAGGCGGTGCAGCGAGCTTTCTCGCCTCTGGATAACTGATGTTATGAAGGGTCTTGAGGCGCTGTACCTCTTTCTCCTCCAGCCACTTCGGACAGTCGCGGGAGTACGCCGGATGCTCACCACGGCAGTTGATACAGCATGCCTTTTCTGCTGTGCAGTCAGGTTCCAGATGATCCTGACTGCCACAACGAGCACAGGTGGGCTTGCCCCGGCATGCGGTGCGGGCATGGCCAAACCTCTGGCATTGGAAACAACGCAGAGGGTTTGGTATAAATGGCCGCACCTCGCACTTTAAGTACCCTGCCTTGATAGAAGTAGGCAGTTGTGGTGAGTTGAAAGTTAGAATGAGTACCCGGCTGGGCTCTAACTTTCCATTACGGCGTGATGAAACCCGGTGGACTGCTATCACTCCCTGGGCTGAAAGCTCCGAGAGGATTTCCTCCTCAGAAACCTTGAGGAGGCCCCACTCGGAGATCACGCCCCGGGAGGAATTGAGCGTCTTGTGCGGAGTGACTTCGACTGTCACTCCACCAATCGCTGTAACTTTTAATAGAAGCTCCGAATGTTTGGAGCATGCAGTCTCCACCTGCAAGTCACCGGATCTTAGGCGCTTGACAGATTTTGGTTCTCCCGCAAGACCTTGAATACCCTTGTGTATAAAAAAGGGGGACATGTCCCCAAGTACCTGATCACCCGTAGAGTGGATGATCAGGAACTTCGGAGACGGAGACACACACGAAGACGAAGGCAAAGACAGAGAAGTTGGGGGTTCATGGCGAGCCCTCTTCGCAGCATTGATCGAATTTTGATGAGTTGGAGAACTCATGTTTGGTTTTAAAAAATTCAGTGCCCGTTGTCCCCACCCACCATGGAGTCCAACAAGGGGACGCCCAGTTGGGCGCCAGGGCTGCCCGGGCACCATACCCACACAGCCAGTGAGCCAAGCCCTCACTACAAAACAAAAAGGAAAAGTAAAAGAGAAATGGTGGGAAACTCGTCGGAGTTCCCACCAAAGAAAAGAAGCAACAAAGCAATAAAGTGTGAGACAAGAGCTGGCCTCACAAAAGAAAGAAAACTACAAAATCAGTAAATGTGTGGGGAAACTCGCAAACCGTTGTCCGGACGGTGGACAAGGTTACTCACTGATCAGCATAGTTGACCCTAGCAGGACCAGCCCACCAGCCGATTGATCCTGGGGGGGCCGCCCCAGGACCTCCCGTTTACCTGAAGCAGAGGCCAAAGCAGTGTATAGCAGCGGCCCCGGAAATCGCTGCCCAGCCCCGCGACAGACAGGCTCCCCGATGGCAATACGGCCAAAGGGGACCCCACCAGTCATGAGCTGGGGAGAGAAGACGGGGACCCCTGAGCAACTGCCAGGATCCTCTTTTCCAGGGACACGGGTCTCCGCGCACGGCAAACACGCGGGCGAGCGTTTAGGACCCTGTGAAGGTAACCGAGCCTGCGGAACCTTCACAGGGTGGTCCCCTCACCACGGACAGGCTCTCGCATCGAGGGGTGTGAGGTGCGGAAGGCTCCCGTGCAAACACGGATAGCCTGGTGTTCTCCATTCAGTTCGACAGGTTGGGCGAGTCTCGTGGAATAATCGCTTTGAGTGTTATGAGGGTAAATATCGCTGCTGGCCGTGGAAGGAAGGGTTAAGTAGAAAGCCATTTTCTAGGAACCCAACTGGGAGTAGGATAATCTTGCCACTTGACTAACACACCTTTTTTCCGATCTCGAGCCAATATTTTTTCCACAGCATAGAGTTCTGGTGGGTTTATTCTCTGAAGTTCCTGACTGTAGAAAGTTCCGTGTATCTGTTTACCATCACTATCTTCCACTTCATAAACAGGAGGGGATCGTTGGTTTGGTTTGGTTGTTTTGGGTTTTATGGCGCATTGGCAACTGGGCCATAATGCGCCAAACAAAAGACAACATAAAAGATAAAAGAAGTGCAACCCGCAACCAAATTTAAAACAAATGAGCTAATTGTAAAAAAGTAAAACAACAAAGAACAAGTGTAAAAATACAAACTAAAACAATAGAATATCAGGTGTAAGTGACCTGGAAAATATATACAATGTATAAAGTGGTAAAATCAAATTCCAGTAAAATATCCACGTCAAAAATATAAGTTAAATCAATCCCAGGTGTAAAAGACCTGGGCTATACAAAATATTAGGTAAAATCAAAATCTATTAAAATAACCACAATATTTTAAAAAGGAAAAAACTGAGGGTAAAATGCTATGATCGGTTAAAAGATGTCCGAGTGTAAGAGGCTCGGACGCAAAATCATGAAAGGTAAAATACAATTTTCGTTCATTATTAAAAGCTTCGCATTCGATTAAAATGTGTTTGATTGTTAAAATGGTGTCACAAAACTCGCACTTGGGTTCGTCGTCCGCCCGTAAAAGAAATGAATGTGTAATAAACGAATGACCCAAGCGGAGCCGAGCAAGTACAACTTCCTCCTTGCGATTCCTGCGGTAACAAGACTGCCATGGTTTGACGATAGGTTTGATCTCAAAGAGCTTGTTTGTAAGCTGTTCTGACCAAGATCTCTGCCACTGTGCCCGGAGCTCGGTGGAAAAACGCTGCCGGAAATCCAGATAGGGAACCGGCAACGGAGAGTCGGACAGGGGCGTGGCTGACCTGGCAGCAGAATCTGCCAAATCATTACCCCTGATTCCGACGTGACCGGGCACCCAACAGAAGAGAATCGTGGTGGTGGCTGCCAGACGATGGAGCTGCTGGCGGATCTTGGAGAGAACAGGGTGAGGCCGATGCCTCACGGAGATCAAAGCCTGTAGCGAGCTAAGCGAGTCGGTGTAAAGCACACACCGACGATGATGCTTAGTCGCCACGTGGTCCAAGGCAAGGCTGATAGCGTGCAACTCTGCAGTGAAGATGGAACACTGCAGTGGGATCTGGTCTGCAATGATTACATCACAGCAGACCATGGCTGATCCCACCGATGTGCCGGACTTCGAGCCATCTGTAAAGACAGGCAAGAAGTCCGGGTGCTCAGCACGATGGCTGGCAAAGAGTTGCCGGTACACACAGTCGGGTGTAAAGGCCTTCCCCGTCCTGCACAGGGAAAAATCGCAGGTAGGGGAAACAGCGAGCCATGGTGGAATTGGCTCAGCTGTCGACTGTGCAACGCTATCGAGACTGGTGTTGATGTCTCTGAGGTAGCCTCGGACTCGCAAACCAAAAGGACGAATGGCAGTCGGCCGATTATTGTAAAGCATTTCCCACTTCGGACTGAAAACGCAGTCCCAAGTGGGATGGCCAGGCAGGGATCGCAATTTAGAAGCATATTGTAGGGACAACTGCTGACGGCGAACAGATAAAGATGGTTCGTCGGTCTCAACGTAAAGACTCTGGACCGGTGAGGTGCGGAAGGCTCCTGTGGAAACACGGAGGGCCTGATGATGGAGGGGGTCCAGCACCTTCACCACCGAATCCCGTGCCGAGTTGTACACCTGGGATCCGTAGTCCAGTTTCGATCGGACAAGTGCACGGTACAGGCGGAGCAAAGAACATCGGTCCGCCCCCCAAGAGAGGGAGGAGAGGACCTTGACGATGTTCAATGCCCGCGTGCACTTGGACCTGAGATGACGTATGTGAGGTAAAAAGGTCAATTTCCGATCGAATATGAGACCGAGAAACTTGGTCTCCGCCACAACTGGAATGATGTTACCCCCGAGCCGCAGCTCGGGATCCAGGTGAAGATTACGCTTGTGGCAAAAGTGCACACAAGCGGTCTTCTGTGGGGAGAATCGAAACCCGTTTGCCGTCGCCCAAACCGAAAGATTGTTCAGGGCAATTTGCAGTTGTCTTTCAATGACCCTCATGCTGGACGATGAGCAAAAGATGCTAAAGTCATCAACATAGAGGGCATTGCCTACTGATGGAGGAAGTTGTCTAGTTATAGAATTAATCTTGACAGCGAAAAGCGTAACACTCAGAACGCAGCCTTGTGGCACCCCCTGTTCTTGGGGGTATGGCCGCGAGAGAGTGTTACCGACACGGACACGAAAAGAGCGTGTCGATAAGAAGTTGGAGATGAAGATCGGCATGTGACCTCTCAAGCCGAAGCTGTGGAGGTCACGAAGAATGCCGAATCTCCAAGCCGTGTCGTACGCTTTTTCGATGTCGAAGAAAATTGACACCAGGTGCTCTCTTCTTAAAAATGAATTTCTGATAGCCGATTCGAGGCGTATCAGATGGTCAAGAGTTGACCGTTGCCTGCGAAAGCCACACTGGGTGTTGGAAAGAAGGTTGTGATGTTCTAAATACCAGATGAGTCTGGCATTTACCATTCTTTCCAACACCTTGCACACGCAGCTCGTCAATGCGATTGGACGATAATTGGAAGGAATCTTGGGATCTTTGCCTGGCTTGGGGAAGGCCAAGACGATGGCCTCCCGCCAGGAGTCCGGAAACTGCTCCTCGAGAAAAATGCGATTGAAGAGATGGAGCAGCCGATCCTTACTCGATGGTGAAAGATGTTGGAGCATGGCATAATGGACATTGTCCGGCCCTACAGCAGAGGCACGAGAAGAGTGCAGAGCAAGGCGAAGCTCCTCCGCTGTGAATGGCCTGTTGTAAGGCTCCAGGCCATTCGAGTGGAAAGACAGCGGAGAGCGTTCCGCCCTGCCCTTCTGGGCCAGAAACTCGGGGGAGTAAGAAGAAGAAGAAGAGATGGAGGAGAACGACTCCCCCAGAGTGTCGGCAATTGCTTTGGGATCAGCAATTGCCTGTCCATTGTGCTCCAGGATCGATAACGAGTGGGACGTGTAGTTCCCACTCATCTTCCGGACTTTATCCCACACGACCTTAGAACTAGTCGTGCGGGTGATAGAAGATGTATACTTGATCCAAGATTCCTTCTGGCTCTGGCGTCGGACGAAACGAGCTTTCGCCCTGGCACGTTTGAAATTTTCGAGGTTGGGGTTTGTCGGATATCTCCGAAACACCCCCCAAGCCTTGTTCTGAGCCTTACGAGCTGCGGTGCAATCTGGATTCCACCACGGTTTCGGAAAGCGAGGAAACCGTGTAGAAGTTTGAGGAATTGTTGATGCAGCTGCATCTACGATACAGTCCGTTATCTCCGCTACTGCCACATTGATTGGCTCCTGGCTGACAGAGTGGTCATCGAGCTCAGAGAGCAGCTCGAAACCACCCCAGTCAGCCCGATCGAGCCTCCACCGCGAGACGTGTGAAGGGCTGCAAGGCCCCCCACGGGAGATGGTGCACACCACGGGGAGGTGATCGCTTCCATAAGGGTTGTCCTCGACCTCCCATGTAAAGAGTGGAAGGATCGAGGAGGAGCAGATGGTGAGATCAATGGCAGTGAAAGAGCGGGTTTGGGAGTGAAAGTAAGTACTGACACCGGTGTTCAACAGGGAGAGAGAAGGATCCAGGAGCCACTGCTCCAGGACCCCGCCCCTCCCGTTGGTGTCAGCACTGCCCCATAGTGGACTGTGTCCGTTGAGGTCCCCCATAATGAGGAAGGGGGACGGCAGCTGCGAGACGAGATCATCAAGGTCTTCCTGGAAGACGATGCTCCCAGGTGGAAGATATACAGAGCAGACAGTCAGCGAGAACCCCACGAAGAGACGGATGGCTACCGCCTCTAAGTTGGTGGTGAGGGGTACGACCTGGAATGGAGAATGGTTGCTCACGAGGATGGCGACACCCCCGCGAGCTGGACCATCTCCATCCCGGTCCCGGCGAACCAGTGAAAAGTGCCGGATCGTGGGATCTGTGACTGGCTGCAAGTACGTCTCCTGCAGGCACACACAGATGGGCTGGTGCGCCTGAAGGAGGGCCTTGATGTCGTCAAGATTCCTCTGGAATCCACGACAATTCCATTGTAGGAGTGTGGCCATCTCAGGACTTAGAAGAGTGGGCGGACGACGTGTTTCTATTCAACTTAACCGCCGCGGAGGACGGTTTAGTGAATAGGGGGCGGTCGGTATCCATGTCCTCGGAATCGTCCGAGGGGCATGGATCGGTGACCGCCCTTTGCGGTGCTGTTATTTTCTTTTTTGGCCCCGGTGGGGGCCCCTTCGGTTTGGAAGGTCTTGCTGTCTGAGGACGGGAGGGAGGAGGCCTTCCGGTGGAGGTGGAAGGCTGAGCTGCAGGAATGGAAACCGGGGTTGATGTCGAAGTCGACACCACCCTCGGTCTCGCCTGCGTGAGGAGGTACTTCGCAGCTGGCGAGAAAGACTCAGTAGGTGGTACACTGATGTCAGTCTGCACCGCAACCGAAGTCATTGGAACGATGGGCTTTCCAATGACTGCACTGGCATAGGAAACCTTGCCAGGCGGGGTGGGCGGTGCAGCAAGCTTTCTCGCTTCAGCATACGAGATGTTGTTGATGACTTTGAGGCGTTGTACCTCCTTTTCCTCCTTCCACTTCGGACAGTCGCGGGAGTACGCCGGATGTTCGCCACTGCAGTTCACACAGCATGCCTTTTCTGCTGTGCAGTCAGGATCGAGATGATCCTTACTGCCACAGCGAGCACAGGTGGGCTTGCCCCTGCATGCTGTGCGGGCATGACCGTATATCTGACACTGAAAACAGCGCAGAGGGTTTGGGATATACGGCCGAACCTCACAATGTAAGTAACCTGCCTTGATGGAAGAAGGCAGGCGTGGCGTGTTAAATGTCACAATCAACACCCTGGTGGGTGTCAATTTCCCATCACGGCGTGTCGAAACCCGGTGGACCGCTGTTACTCTTTGAGATGCGAGCTCCGAGAGGATTTCCTCCTCAGTGACTTTGAGGAGGCCCCACTCGGTGATCACACCCCGAGAGGAATTCAAAGTTTTATGGGGAGTGACTTCGACAGCCACCCCACCAATATCTTTTACTTTCAGGAGCAGTTCGGAGTGTTTTGAACAAGCGGTCTCAACCTGCAAGTCGCCAGATCGTAAGCGCTTGACAGATTTCGGCTCTCCCGCAAGACCTTTTAAACCTTTGTTGACGAAAAAAGGGGACATGTCCCCAAGCACCTGATCACCCGTGGAGTGGATGATCAAGAACTTTGGGAACGAAGACACAGACACAGAAGACGATGGCAGAGATAACGGAGACAAGGACGAAGACGGGGGTTCATGTCGAGCCCTCTTGTTGGCGGTGATCGCATTTTCATCATTCACTCGCATGTTTGGTTTTGTGTGGTTCAGTGCCCGCTGTCCCCACCCTCCACGGAGCCCAACAAGGGGACGCCCAGTCGGGCGCCAGGGCTACGCAGGCACTATACCCACACAGACAGTGAGCCAAGCCCTCACAAATAAATATAAGGAAAATAAAAAGAGAAATGTGCAGAATAAAACATTCTACACAAATCAAACAAAGCGTAAAATAAGAAAATTGTGACTAGCCAAACTGGCCGCACAAAGAAAGGATAACTACAAAAGGAAAATAATCTGTGAGGAAACTTGTAAACCTGTACCCGGACCGTGGGCAAGGTTACTCACCGCTCTGCACGGTTGACCCTAGCAGGACCTGCCCACCAGCCGATTGCTCCTGGGGGGGCCACCCCAGGAGCTCCCGTTTACCGGAAGCAGAGGCCAAAGCAGTGTATAGCAGAGGCCCCGGAATCCGCTGCCCAGCCCCGCGACAGACAGGCTCCCCAATGGCAAGACGGCCAATGGGGACCACGCCAGTCATGAGCTGAGGAGAGAAGACGGGGACCCCCGAGCAACTACCAGGATCCTCCTTTCCCGGGACACGGGTCTCCACGCACGGCAAACACGTGGGCGAGCGTTTAGGACCCTGCGAAGGTAGCCGAGCCAGCGGAACCTTCACAGGGTGGTCCCCCTCACCGCGTACAGGCGCTCACACCGAGGGGGGGAGGGGATCGTGGTAGAACTCTTTTCACAAGGAATATTTCACGAGTCCACTGCTGTGATGCACCTTTCTTGAACGGTAGCTTCGGACTACTGAGTCTCACATGATCGCCCACTTCAAAATGCGTGGGCTCTCCCATCTTCGGACCTCCATATAATCTCTGCCAAATAATACTCTCATTAAAGAGATTAACGTCCTTGGGTGAAAACCCATGAGCGCGATGTCTCGAGGCGTTATACCCCTTCAATATGCGATTCAAGACATGCACGAATCGGAAGTTTTTATGTTTAGTGAAATAACGCCATAATTTTTCTCTTAGTGTTCGGTTCAGTCTCTCCACAAGGGCAGTTTTCTTGTTACTATAAGACACAAAGAAGTGGATATTTTTTTCTTTTAAGAATTTTTGAAACACTCGGTTTGTGAACTCTGTCCCTTGATCTGTATTTAGAGTCATGGGTTCACGCCCCTGAGCCAGAATCTTTTCGAAAGCAACTTTCACTGCAGTTCCCGTTTTCTTTTTCAGCGGCACTGCCCATGCATAATGGGACAAAATGTCGATAACAACTTGTATGTATCTGTAGCCGTCGTTAAATCGTGCAATATTTTTCACGAATATTAAATCTGCCTGCCACTGTTGATCCAATCCCGCTACATACGTCTTGTTCCTTCTGAACTTGGTCACTGCCGATCTGTGTAGAATGTATGTCTCCTCACCTGCTAACTAATCTTTGGCTGTCTTTCGATCCACTCCAGTACTCTGGGATAATCGATTCACCCCTCCAAAGCTGCCAGGGTTCTCGGGATCGTAATAAACTTTTTCCAACACGTCGTTCATCGACCAGCAATAGCTTTCCCTCTTTAATCCAAATCTCGATGGGGAGTGATTCCGGGACGTCTAGAGACGTACGGTCTGCAGCCTCTTCACAAAGCTCCTTAGATGTGTAAATGACTGGATGGTCGTAGTAAATCGCTTTTGTTTTCGCTTCTACCAGACAAAACCTGAAACTCGGAGCCCACAGCATTTTGAAGGACCCAGCTTTCTAGTGAAACAAGTTTCTTCCACTGAGAAAAAGATAATCCCTTTCACAGTCGGCTGCTTATGTAAAAATAATCTTATGTCTATCGTTTGATTACACACGCTCAGCCAGATATTCCCGCCTAAGTGTCGCGAATCGCCACAACGTGTAGTTAAATAGTCTGGTGATAACGTAACCCCGCAAATCACAGCGACACCTATCAGCGTGCAGAGAACAGATGCTATCTTCGCGCGATTCATGATTCAAATGAGTACACAACACAGGGATTGTTAGGTAATATCAGACTTTTATTTACAAAACCAATTATCAGAAGTATACAGATTATCCTTCACTCTCTTCACCATGTCACAATATGTCAGAGAGGAAAGAAAGGCATCATCCACATAGCAAAGTAAGCCCCGGATCCAGGCAGTATCCACAAACGCGTTAGCAATAGAGTCAATATCCAGTGCATGCACTGAATCGGACAGATACATATTAAGACAGTGTTCTTTATCCTCGGGTTCGATGACTCTCGTGTTGGGTGGTAAGGCGTACACAAGATCGCTTTCGATGATATCTGTCAATAGCTGAATCAACTGGCCTTCCCCCTCTGCAGGAGGTGACAAGAGAAAAGCGAGCAGAAGGTCTCTCTGTTCAGCAATGGCCTGACGAGGGTGGAAATTAGCATCAGATCTGTGGTGGTGGTCCAGACTTTTCTTAATGTCGTCACGGCGGATGCGGACCTCGTTCCATTGGGCTGGGGTGAGAGTTATGCCACATGTGAATTCTTTTTTGGCACAGGTTGTTTTGATGACGTCTGTGAAACGCCTTCCATCGCTGACACAATAGGCACATAGTTGCAGATCGCGAGTCACAAACCACGTTTCTCTTTCAGTAGAATTTGCCACGTCGATTCTGTCCAATGCAGATAACAGCTCTTGCCATTCTGGGAGCGTTAGAGTGACCCCCTCTTTCGTAGGATAAAGTGTCCCTCCGTCCGAAAACCTTTGATAGCGACGGAGGTGTATGTGGAGCTTCTCTCGAAAAAGTGCGGGAACAATGAAAATATCGCCCCCAAGGGGATAAATATGTTCACTACCAGGATGCATGGTGAAAACTGAACTGTTACAAGCATTTCAGGCGTTTAATTCTAAGCTCAGCGGCGGATGTCACCCGTTTCACCCCCCTGGGAGGTGTTGTCAGCTCCTCTATCGGAGAATCTTCATACTTCAAAGATACAGGTTTCCACTTTCTTATGAACCTCCGTTTTGGAGAGGCCTCTTCGGGTAACATGCATTTTACAGGGAACGGTTTCAGTCGTTCTGGAGGATCTTCGACTAATAAAGACTTTTCATTATGTGGAAGATCTTCGGCCAATAAAGGTTTTTCATTATTTGGATGATCTTCGACTAATAAAGACTTTTCATTATGTGGAGGATCTTCGGCTAATAAAGGTTTTTCATTATTTGGATGATCTTCGACTAATAAAGACTTTTCATTATGTGGAGGATCTTCAGCTAATAAAGGTTTTTCATTATTTGGATGATCTTCGACTAATAAAGACTTTTCATTATTTGAATGATCTTTGTCTAACCAATGTCCGAAAAAATATTCTTCATAAAAACTCCAAGAACAAGCCGCTAATTGATTGTGCGGTTCACCGATTAATGAGTGATACATTTTTCTGTATATAGTCGTTCAACCATGTACTAAACGATGCAACTTCGGCTTGAGAGCAACGTATCTCTTTCCCTGTGTGATAACCACATTCAGTTCCTGGTATTTTTGTTAAATCTTTAAAGTGTGGACATCCAAACTTCTCTAGATCCAGAGATTCTATGCAGAGTCTCTCTAATAAACGTTTTTCGTGGAATCCTCCCTTGTAGGCGACGGTAGATGTAAAAGGCTTACGACACTTTTCATGGATATGGCGAACGATATCGTCTAAACAATCATATTCCCAAACCACTTCACCGGTTTGAGGGTAAAAAGGAAGGCCTGTTATGTGCTTGGTTACGTAACGAATGCTTTTCCAGTCGTGGGAGAAATGTCCGTGACGAAGGAGAGGTCGAATCTGTAAACGCATAAGTAGTGTCCTGACACCCTAGCACCCCCCACTAGTGCTTTACCCTATGACGTCACAAGCCACGCCCACTTCCAGCCACGCCCCTGTGACGTCACCGGCTACAGCCCTATGATGTAACATGACGTAATCATGACTCAACATGCCACACCCCTTTATTAATAATTCCTTCCCCCTGATTAAACACCACCCTTTCACCCCCTTACCCCCTCAGTGGCGCCATCTGGTGCCTATGAAGCGTACTATTTCCCAAAAAACCTTATTTTAATTCTAATTCTTCGATTTTTGATTCCCCTTTATAAAAAAATTCCTCCCCCTTATGAAAAAACCCCTGGTGCCATCTGTTGACAGTGAGACGTACTAATTTCCCCAAAAAAACCTTATTTTTACTCTAATTCCCCGATTTCTCTTTATTTCCCCATGGTTGACCTATAGTTTAAGCCCTCACTCCTTTTGCAGACCCCCATGGTTGACCTATATTTTAAGTCCTACCTATATTTTAAGCCCACCTCCTTCCCGGGGATCGGCAGATGCAAGACTCGGAATAATTGCATGGGTGGCAACGATCGGTTGTTGCAGGTCTCAGAATAATTGCGCAGAAAGGGATGATGCAAGCCTCAGAATAATTGCAAAACTTTCGATAGCAGTCACTCACAGAAAATCAACTCCCAAAGTTGTATGTTCCTTGTATTTATTCCTTATTAATTAAACACTCATTAAAATTGTCCTCCCCTTTTTTAAATTCCCTTATCAAAAGTTCACTCTATTAAAACTTCACTGATCACAAACTCCCATCCTTTACAAGTCCACTAAATTAGAAAATCAACTGACAAAGTTGTACATTTCCTGTAAATACCCACTTTTATTCCTTATTAATTAAACACTCAATAAAATTTCCCTTTATTAAACCCCCTTATCAAAAGTTCACTCTATTAAAACATCACTAATCACAAACTCCCATCCTTTACAAGTCCACTAAACTTAGAAAATGAACCCCAAAGATGTATATTCCCGTATTACGAATTTTTATTTCTTAGTAATTAAACACTTATCAAAAACTCTGTTCCTCCTCATTAAAAACCCTCCTTTATTAAAACTTCACAAACTCCCTCGTTATCCACGTTCATTTTTCCAAGTCCAGTACAATTTGGAATGTCAACATTTTTGGAATTCGTCCTTTATCGAGTCATGCGTGTAGCAACAAGCAAGTCAGCATATGTGTCAGGTCTCTTCTTATCAGAGGTGAAGGGTCAAGAGGAATGTCACCACACGCTGTCTGCAGCACCGTATTTGCATCTGTTCCTGATAAGATCTGATTAATATCTACAAGCTTTATCCACGCCTGAGTGAGTGACGGCACTTATCGCTACACCATCAAAGAGTGAATGCCGATGGTATGCTATCTGTTTACATTTGCTAATGATAAACGAAAATATTTCGGATGACGCTTTAGCTCACGTGTTTACCCCAGAACGTATCTCATGAAGGGAGGCTTATCAGATGATGGTTGGCCTTGATCGTGTCGAGAAATGTATCAAGGTCGTTTATGAGATAACATTTCCCTGTATATAAGCTCGCACCTCCGCTTTCTTCGTCATTCCGTGCTTGCTGGTTAGAAAGCTATCAGAAGTTTTTACTCCTAGTTTGCTTAGTTTTTGCAAGATGTCTACAATCCGTGAGTTTACCCAATCTTCTGAGATGGCTGGTGAAAGGAACGATGTAGCTCGTTCGTTTGAAGATCTTCCTGCCGTGGTACGTGTATTGGACGGTGCGTCCAAACGTCCTTCGTCACCTGAGACTGAAACATCGAAACGTGTTCGTCGTCGCACTACGAAACTCTCAATAACCGCACACCGCCGTGCTTCATACACCACTGGGCAGGCTCGTCCCTACGTTCCTGCGAGCCCATTAGATGGATCACTTCCGGGTTCTTCAAGCGCTCGTGACGTCACATCTGCATTCTCTGTTCCGACTGTGAGTTCTCCAGTGCCTCACTACACCATCAATAACGTGAGGTGTTTTAATTCAAAGAAGTTCAAGACGCAATTCATTTCAAAGAGCGTCCGACTCGGTGGAATGGAAAACATTGAAGTACACGATTTTCTTCCGGTGCTACACTCCCTGCAGGAGAAAATGCTAAGTGATGTGGTTCCTGAAGGCGATTATAGTCACGTGCGTCTGTGCTTCAGATCGCCAGATTTAAAAAATGCTGTGAATTTAAGTTTGATCCGCCGTAATGAATTAACTGCTGAGCGATTCATGGCTGCGCTGGACCGTGTAATTCAATCTAATGAAGGAATCGGCCCCCATAGTCAATTGGAATTTGATTTTGTGTGCGCCGATTTGGAGCGTGTCGGTCGCGGAGGTAAACGATGGAGAAGCCGCTCAACCAATATCTCAGGCAGGCGCCTCCTTAAATACGCTTCCACTAAAGGAATTGCCATTGACACTCCTCCCACCCCCACATACTACTCTTTCAACACCAACATTAAGCCCGACTTCCTTGATTTGGCCCTTTTCCATAACATTTTTGTCTCCTACGACCTTAAAACCATTAACTCACTCTCTTCCGATCACTGCCCTGTCATCCTTTCACTAAATTTAGATATCCCTCAATCCTCCTCCTCTCGCATACACACCCATTGGAATAAATTTAGAATTTCTCTCCTTCAAAATTTAAACTGCCACATGTCCCCTTCCTCCACCTCTGACATTGATGAACTCATACATAATTTCCAAACTAATATCCACACATCATTACAATCTGCATCTAAAATTCTACCTAACTCTTCCAATTATAATAAGCTTCATAATTACCTCATTGATGAGATTCGACTTAAAAATCAGGCACGCAAACAATGGCAACACACACGTAATAAACAAGACAAGACACTTTACAACACACTATTCACTCGTCTCAGAGCTCACTTAAACGACTTTCGTTACGAGCAATGGCGAGACAAAGTTTCATCCCTAAACCTAATGGCCTGGAGCCTTACAACAGGCCATTCACAGCGGAGGAGCTTCGCCTTGCTGTGCACTCTTCTCGTGCCTCTGCTGTAGGGCCGGACAATGTCTATTATGCCATGCTCCAACATATTTCACCATCGAGTAAGGATCGGCTGCTCCATCTTTTCAATCGAATTTTTCTCGAGGAGCAGTTTCCAGACTCCTGGTGGGAGGCCATCGTCTTGGCCTTCCCCAAGCCTGGCAAAGATCCCAAGATTCCTTCCAATTATCGCCCCATTGCGTTGTCGAGCTGCGTGTGCAAGGTGTTGGAAAGAATGGTAAATGCCAGACTCATCTGGTATTTAGAACATCACAACCTTCTTTCCAACACCCAGTGTGGCTTCTGCAGGCAACGGTCAACTCTTGACCATCTGATACGCCTCGAATCGGCTATCAGAAATTCATTTTTAAGAAGAGAGCACCTGGTGTCAATTTTCTTCGACATCGAAAAAGCGTACGACACGGCTTGGAGATTCGGCATTCTTCGTGACCTCCACAGCTTCGGCTTGAGAGGTCACATGCCGATCTTCATCTCCAACTTCTTATCGACACGTTCTTTTCGTGTCCGTGTCGATAACACTCTGTCGTGGCCGTACCCCCAAGAACAGGGGGTGCCACAAGGCTGCGTTCTGAGTGTTACGCTTTTCGCTGTCAAGATTAATTCTATAACTAGAGAACTTCCTCCATCAGTAGGCAATGCCCTCTATGTTGATGACTTTAGCATCTTTTGCTCTTCGTCCAGCATGAGGGTCATTGAAAGACAACTGCAAATTGCCCTGAACAATATTTCGGTTTGGGCGACGGCAAACGGGTTTCGGTTCTCCCCACAGAAGACCGCTTGTGTGCACTTTTGCCACAAGTGTAATCTTCACCTGGATCCCGAGCTGCGGCTCAGGGGTAACATCATTCCAGTTGTGGCGGAGACCAAGTTTCTCGGTCTCATATTCGATCGGAAATTGACCTTTTTATCACACATACGTCATCTCAGGTCCAAGTGCACGCGGGCATTGAACATCGTCAAGGTCCTCTCCTCCCTTTCTTGGGGGGCGGACCGATGTTCTTTGCTCCGCCTGTACCTTGCACTTCTCCGATCGAAACTGGACTATGGATCCCAGGTGTACGACTCGGCCCGGGATTCGGTGGTGAAGGTGCTGGACCCCCTCCATCACCAGGCCCTCCCTGTTTGCACGGGAGCCTTCCGCACCTCACCGGTCCAGAGTCTTTACGTTGAGACCGACGAACCTTCTTTATCTCTTCGCCGTCAGCAGTTGTCCCTACAATATGCATCTAAATTGCGATCCCTGCCTGGCCATCCCACTTGGGACTGCGTTTTCAGTCCAAAGTGGGAAATGCTTTACACTAACCGGCCGACTGCCATTCATCCATTTGGTTTGCGAGTCCGAGGCTACCTCATAGACATCAACACCAGTCTCGATAGCATTGCACAGTCGACAGCTGAGCCACTTCCACCATGGCTCGCTGTTTCCCCTTCCTGTGATTTTCGTTGTGCAGGACGGGGAAGGCCTTTATACCCGACTGTGTGTACCAGCAACTCTTTACCAGCCATCGTGCTGAGTACCCGGACTTCTTGCCTGTCTTCACAGATGGCTCGAAGTCCGGCACATCGGTGGGATCGGCCATGGTCTGCTGAGATGTAATCATTGCAGACCAGATCCCACTGCAGTGTTCCATCTTCACTGCAGAGTTGCACACTATCAGCCTCGCCTTGAACCACGTGGCGACTAAGCATCATCGTCGGTGTGTGCTTTATACCGACTCGCTTAGCTCGCTACAGGCTTTGATCTCGGTGAGGCATTGGCCTCACCCTGTTCTTACTAAGATCTGCCAGCAGCTACATCGTCTGGCAGCCACGACCACCATCCATTTCTGTTGGGTGCCCGGTCACGTCGGAATCAGGGGTAATGATTTGGCAGATTCTGCTGTCAGGTCAGCCACGCTCCTGTCCGACTCTCCGTTGCCGGTTCCCTATCTGGATTTCCGGCAAAGTTTTACCACCGAGCTCCTGGCACAGTGGCAGAGATCTTGGTTGGAACAGCTTACAAACAAGCTTTTTGAGATCAAACCAATCATCAAACCATGGCAGTCTTGTTACCGCAGGAATCGCAAGGAGGAAGTTGTACTTGCTCAGCTCCGCTTGGGTCACTCGTTTATTACTCATTCGTTTCTTCTACAGGCGGACGACGTACCCAAGTGCGAGTTTTGTGACACCATTTTAACCATTAAACATATTTTAATTGAATGTGTAGTTTTTAATCTTGAACGAAAATTGTATTTTACCTTTCATGATTTTGCGTCCGAGCCTCTTACACTCGGACATCTTATAACCGATCATTGCTTCTTACCGTCAGTTTTTTCCTTTTTAAAGTATTGTGGTTATTTTAATAGATTTTGATTTTACCTACTATTTTGTATAGCCCAGGTCTTTTACACCTGGGGTTGTTGTAACTTCTATTTTTCAAGTGGATATTTTACTGGATTTTGATTTTTACCACCTTATACATTGTGTGTATATTCAAGGTCATTTACACCAGGTTATCTGTTGTTTTACTCTGTATTTTTACACTTGTTCTTTGTTGTTTTACCATTCCACAATTTAGCTCATTTGTTTTAAATTTGGTTGCGGGTTACGTCTTTTATCCTTTATATTGTCTTTTGTTCGGCGCATTTTGGCCTAGTTGCCCATGCGCCATAAAACCCAAAACAACCAAAACAACCAACCTCCCGAAACCCCTAAGATAACTCTATTTGGCACATGGTTCGTGCCCTTAAAGGCTCCGCCAAAAGAATTGGCGCACTTCACGGACTGACATGCTTGGTGTACTCAGATTCGGACAAGGCTGATGCTTTTGCTGATTCCCTTGAATCACAATTTTCTCCGAATGATGAGTACACCGACGAGGACTTCATCCAGGAGGTGGGCCACTCTCTTTCAAAATTCTTTAGTGAATCTCATCATGACTTCCTCCCATTTATCTCCTTCACTGAACTCGCTCAATACATAAAAACACTTATACCCAACAAAGCCCCTGGTTACGATAAAATAGGCAATAAAATCCTAAAACAACTACCCAATAAAGCCATTGTTTTTCTTCTCAACATTTACAATCACTGCCTGAGAATTCACTACTTCCCCACAATCTCTAAAAATGCATTAGTTACAATGCTTCTAAAGCCAGGTAAAGACCCACTATTTCCTGATAATTACAGACCTATCAGTCTCTTACCTTGCATGGGAAAGTTATTGGAACAAATCATTTTACACAGGTTAAACAATTCCCTTTCTACACTCAACATTCTCCCCCAACAACAATTTGGTTTCCGTAAACAACACTCTACAGTTCACCAAATCCTTCGTGTGGTTGAAATCCTAGCTGCGGCCGGCAATAAGAGAGAACACTCAATTTCAATCTTTATTGACGTTGCCAAAGCATTTGATAAGGTATGGATTAATGGACTCCTTTTTAAACTGGTTCAGTTTCATTTTCCCCCTGCGCTTGTGCGTATTCTGCGGAGCTATCTCACGGGCTGGCTGGTTGGTTGGTTGGTTGGTTGGTTGTTTGGGGTTTAATGGCGCATCGGCAACAAGGCCATAATGCGCCAAACAAAAGACAATATAAAAGATAAAAAACATAGATCCCCGTAACCAAAAGTTAAAATACATTTTCAACATTGTAAAGTGATAAAATAACAAAAAAAACAAGGGTATATGAACAGAGTAAAACAACTGTAGAATTATTAAATAAAATAATCCCAGGTGTAAGAGACCTGGTTTAAATAATACATAAAGGCAAGGTAAAATCAAATTCGGTTAAAATATCCACAATATTTCAAAAAGGTAAAAACTGAAGATAAAATGCAATGATCAGATAAAAGTTGTCCGAGTGTAAGAGGCTCGGACATAAAATTATGGAAATTAAAAATCATACGTCGTTCAAAGTTAAAAGCAGAGCATGAGATTAAAATATGTTCGATTGTTAAAATGGTGTCACAAAACTCGCACTTAGGTACATCGTCCGCCCGTAGAAGAAACGAATGAGTAATAAAGGAGTGACCTAAGCGGAGCCGAGCAAGTACAACGTCCTCCTTACGATTCCTGCGGTAACAAGACTGCCATGGTTTGATGATAGGTTTGATCTCAAAGAGTTTGTTGGTGAGCTGTTCCGACCAAGATCTCTGCCACTGTGCCCGGAGCTCGGTGGTAAAACGCTGCCGGAAATCCTTTATTACTCAGTTATGGAACCGGCAACGGAGAGTCGGACAGGGGTGGGGCTGACCTGGCAGCAGAATCTGCCAGATCATTACAACTGATTCGGACGTGACCGGGCACCCAACAAAAATGGATGGTGGTGGTGGCTGCCAGACGATGTAGCTGCTGGCGGATCTTAGTAAGAACAGGGTGAGTCCGATGCCTCACCGAGATCAAAGCCTGTAGCGAGCTAAGCGAGTCGGTGTAAAGCACACACCGACGATGATGCTTAGTCGCCACGTGGTCCAAGGCGAGGCTGATAGCGTGCAACTCTGCGGTGAAGATGGAACACTGCAGTGGGATCTGGTCTGCAATGATTACATCACAGCAGACCATGGCTGATCCCACCGAAGTGCCTGACTTCGAGCCATCTGTAAAGACAGCCAAGAAGTCCGGGTGCTCAGCACGATGGCTGGCAAAGAGTTGCCGGTACACACAGTCGGGTGTAAAGGCCTTCCCCGTCCTGCACAAGGAAAAATCACAGGAAGGGGAAACAGCGAGCCATGGTGGAAGTCGCTCAGCTGTCGACTGTGCAACGCTATCGAGACTGGTGTTAATGTCTCTGAGGTAGCCTCGGACACGCAAACCAAAAGGACGAATGGCAGTCGGCCGATTTGTGTAAAGCATTTCCCACTTCGGACTGAAAAAGTAGTCCCAAGTGGGATGGCCAGGCAGGGATCGCAATTTAGATGCATATTGTAGGTTGGTTGTTTGGGTTTTAATGGCGCATTAGCAACTAAGGCTATAATGCGCCATACGAATGTCCAGAAGAAAAAAAGATAAAAGTCGTGTAACCCTTAACCGAATTTTAAAAGAAATCACAAACATATACTAAGAATGTAAAGCAATAAAAAGAAACATAATTGATAACAAGAAACAAATGTATAAATAAGTTATAAATATAAATGTAACCCAGGTGTAAGCAACCTGGGTTAAATATTGTAATAAAACTATATTCGAGTAAAATATCCTGTAAAAAGTAAAAATTCAAATACAGCGTTAAAACAACAATGATCAGCCAACAAATGTCCGAGTGTAAGGGGCTCGGACGTAAAATTGTGAAAATTAAAATACAAACGACGTTCTAGGTTAAAACAGGGACATTCAATTAAAATATGTTTGATTGTTAAAATGGTGTCACAAAACTCGCACTTAGGTACGTCATCCGCCCGAAGAAGAAACGAATGTGTAATAGACGAGTGACCTAAGCGGAGCCGAGCAAGTACAACTTCCTCCTTGCGATTCCTGCGGTAACAAGACTGCCATGGTTTGATGATAGGTTTGATCTCAAAGAGCTTGTTCGTAAGCTGTTCTGACCAAGATCTCTGCCACCGTGCCCGGAGCTCGATGGTAAAACGCTGCCGGAAATCCAGATATGGAACCAGCAACGGAGAGTCGGACAGGGGCGTGGCTGACTTGGCAGCAGCATCTGCCAAGTCATTGCCCCTGATACCGACGTGACCGGGCACCCAACAGAAATGGATGGTGGTGGTGGCTGCCAGACGATGTAGCTGCTGGCGGATCTTAGTAAGAACAGGGTGAGGCCGATGCCTCACCGAGATCAAAGCCTGTAGCGAGCTAAGCGAGTCGGTGTAAAGCACACACCGACGATGATGCTTAGTCGCCACGTGGTCCAAGGCGAGGCTGATAGCGTGCAACTCTGCGGTGAAGATGGAACACTGCAGTGGGATCTGGTCTGCAATGATTACATCACAGCAGACCATGGCTGATCCCACCGAAGTGCCGGACTTCGAGCCATCTGTAAAGACAGGCAAGAAGTCCGGGTGCTCAGCACGATGGCTGGCAAAGAGTTGCCGGTACACACAGTCGGGTGTAAAGGCCTTCCCCGTCCTGCACAGGGAAAAATCGCAGGAAGGGGCAACAGCGAGCCAAGGTGGAAGTGGCTCAGCTGTCGACTGTGCAACGCTATCGAGACTGGTGTTGATGTCTCTGAGGTAGCCTCGGACACGCAAACCAAAAGGACGAATGGCAGTCTGCCGATTATTGTAAAGCATTTCCCACTTCGGACTGAAAACGCAGTCCCAAGTGGGATGGCCAGGCAGGGATCGCAATTTAGAAGCATATTGTAGGGACAACTGCTGACGGCGAAGAGATAAAGACGGTTCGTCGGTCTCAACGTAAAGACTCTGGACAGGTGAGGTGCGGAAGGCTCCCGTGCAAACACGGAGAGCCTGATGATGGAGGGGGTCCAGCACTTTCACCACCGAATCCCGGGCCGAGTCGTACACCTGGGATCCGTAGTCCAGTTTCGATCGGACAAGTGCACGGTACAGGCGGAGCAAAGAACATCGGTCCGCCCCCCAAGAAAGGGAGGAGAGGACCTTGACGATGTTCAATGCCCGCGTGCACTTGGACCTGAGATGACGTATGTGTGGTAAAAAGGTCAATTTCCGATCGAATATGAGACCAAGAAACTTGGTCTCCGCCACAACTGGAATGATTTTACCCCCGAGCCGCAGCTCGGGATCCAGATGAAGATTACGCTTGTGGCAAAAGTGCACACAAGCGGTCTTCTGTGGGGAGAACCGAAACCCGTTTGCCGTCGCCCAAACCGATAGATTGTTCAGGGCAATTTGCAGTTGTCTTTCAATGACCCTCATGCTGGATGATGAGCAAAAGATGCTAAAGTCATCAACATAGAGGGCATTGCCTACTGATGGAGGAAGTTGTCTAGTAATTGAATTAATCTTGACAGCGAAAAGCGTAACACTCAGAACGCAGCCTTGTGGCACCCCCTGTTCTTGGGGGTACGGCCGCGACAGAGTGTTACCGACACGGACACGAAAAGAGCGTGTCGATAAGAAGTTGGAGATGAAGATCGGCATGTGACCTCTGAAGCCGAAGCTGTGGAGGTCACGAAGAATGCCGAATCTCCAAGCCGTGTCGTACGCTTTTTCGATGTCGAAGAAAATTGACACCAGGTGCTCTCTACGTAAAAAAGAGTTTCTGATAGCCGATTCCAGGCGTATCAGATGGTCAAGAGTTGACCGTTGCCTGCGAAAGCCACACTGGGTGTTGGAAAGAAGGTTGTGATGTTCTAAATACCAGATGAGTCTGGCATTTACCATTCGTTCCAACACCTTGCACACGCAGCTCGTCAACGCGATGGGACGATAATTGGAAGGAATCCTGGGATCTTTGCCTGGCTTGGGGAAGGCCAAGACGATGGCCTCCCGCCAGGAGTCCGGAAACTGCTCCTCGAGAAAAATACGATTGAAGAGATGGAGCAGCCGATCCGTACTCGATGGTGAAAGATGTTGGAGCATGGCATAATGGACATTGTCCGGCCCTACAGCAGAAGCACGAGAAGAGTGCAGAGCAAGGCGAAGTTCCTCCGCTGTGAATGGCCTGTTGTAAGGCTCCAGGCCATTCGAGTGGAAAGACAGCGGAGAGCGCTCCGCCCTGCCCTTCTGGGCCAGAAACTCGGGGGAGTAAGAGGAAGACGAAGATATGGAAGAGAAAGACTCCCCCAGAGTGTCGGCAATTGCTTTGGGATCAGCAATTGCCTGTCCATTGTGCTCCAGGATCGAGAGCGAGTGGGACGTGTAGTTCCCACTCATCTTCCGGACTTTATCCCACACGACCTTAGAACTAGTCGTGCGGGTGATAGAAGAAGTATACTTGATCCAAGATTCCTTCTGGCTCTGGCGTCGGACGAAACGAGCTTTCGCCCTGGCGCGTTTGAAGTTTTCAAGGTTGGGGGTTGTCGGATATCTCCGAAACACCCCCCAAGCCTTGTTCTGAGCCTTACGAGCTGCGGTGCAATCTGGATTCCACCACGGTTTCGGAAAGCGAGGAAACCGTGTAGAAGTTTGAGGAATTGTTGATGCAGCTGCATCTACGATACAGTCCGTTATCTCCGCTACTGCCACATTGATTGGCTCCTGGCTGACAGAGTGGTCGTCGAGCTCAGAGAGCAGCTCGAAACCACCCCAGTCAGCCCGATCGAGCCTCCACCGCGAGACGCGTGAAGGGCTGCAAGGCCCCCCACGCGAGATGGTGCACACCACGGGGAGGTGATCGCTTCCGTAAGGGTTGTCCTCGACCTCCCATGTAAAGAGTGGAAGGATCGAGGAGGAGCAGATGGTGAGGTCAATGGCAGTGAAAGAGCGGGTTGGGGAGTGAAAGTAAGTACTGACACCGGTGTTCAACAGGGAGAGAGAAGGATCCAGGAGCCACTGCTCCAAGACCCCACCCCTCCCGTTGGTGTCAGCACTGCCCCAAAGTGGACTGTGTCCGTTGAGGTCCCCCATAATGAGGAAGGGGGACGGCAGCTGCGAGACGAGATCATCAAGGTCTTCCTGGAAGACGATGCTCCCAGGTGGAAGATATACAGAGCAGACAGTCAGCGAGAACCCCACGAAGAGACGGACGGCTACCGCCTCCAAGGTGGTGGTGAGGGGTACGACCTGGAATGGAGAATGGTTGCTCACGAGGATGGCGATACCCCCGCGAGCTGGACCATCTCCATCCCGGTCCCGGCGAACCAGTGAAAAGTGCCGGATCGTGGGATCTGTGACTGGCTGCAAGTATGTCTCCTGCAAGCACACACAGATGGGCTGGTGTGCCTGAAGGAGGGCCTTGATGTCGTCAAGATTCCTCTGGAATCCACGACAATTCCATTGTAGGAGTGTGGCCATCTCAGGACTTAGAAGAGTGGGCGGACGACGAATTCCTATTCAACTTAACCGCCGCAGAGGACGGTTTAGTGAATAGGGGGCGGTCGGTATCCATGTCCTCGGAATCGTCCGAGGGGCATGGATCGGTGACCGCCCTTTGTGGCGCTGTAATTTTCTTTTTTGGCCCCGGTGGGGGCCCCTTCGGTTTGGAAGGTCTTGCTGTCTGAGGACGGGAAGGAGGAGGCCTTCCGGTGGAGGTGGAAGGCTGTGTTGCAGGAATGGAAACCGGGGTTGATGTCGAAGTCGACACCACCCTCGGTCTCGCCTGCGTGAGGAGGTACTTCGCAGCTGGCGAGAAAGACTCAGTAGGTGGTACACTGATGTCAGTCTGCACCGCAACCGAAGTCATTGGAACGATGGGCTTTCCAATGACTGCACTGGCATAGGAAACCGTGCCAGGCGGGGCGGGCGGTGCAGCAAGCTTTCTCGCCTCAGCATATGAGATGTTATTCACGACTTTGAGACGTTGTACCTCCTTTTCCTCTTTCCATTTCGGACAGTCGCGGGAGTACGCCGGATGTTCGCCACTGCAGTTCACACAGCATGCCTTTTCAGCTGTGCAGTCAGGATCTAGATGATCCTTACTGCCACAGCGAGCACAGGTGGGCTTGCCCCTGCATGCTGTGCGGGCATGACCGTATATCTGACACTGAAAACAGCGCAGAGTTGGTTGGTTGTTTGGGGTTTTTTGGCGCAATAGCAACTAAGGCTATATTGCGCCAAACAAACGATAAAAAGGGTAAAAGACATGAAACCCACAACCAAATTTAAAAGAGACACAAATAACACATAATAAAAACGAGATGTAGAAAAAGAGTAAAAGAGAGCAACAAGTGTAAAATCAACAAGTATAAAATCAACAACAACAATGGGTGTATAGGACCCATGTAAAAAACAACAGGTAAAACACAGGTAAAAAACCAGTAAAAAAGAGAAAATTCATAAACGAGTAAAATAACCGGTAAAGCGTAAAAAGTCGAAAACACTGTTAAAATAGCAATGATCTGA
This sequence comes from Ryuthela nishihirai, assembly GCA_038380435.1. Lineage (NCBI taxonomy): Eukaryota > Metazoa > Arthropoda > Arachnida > Araneae > Heptathelidae > Ryuthela > Ryuthela nishihirai. The sequence goes on from JAWZYU010000017.1 coordinate 989,642, forward strand.
TAAAAGATGTCCGAGTGTAAGGGGCTCGGACGTAAAATCGTGAAAGTTAAAAAACAGACGCCTTTCAAGATTAAAACAAACACAGTCAATTAAAATATGCTTCACGGTTAAAACGGTGTCACAAAACTCGCACTTAGGTACTGCGTCCGCCTTAAGAAGAAAAGAGTGTGTTAAAAACGAGTGACCTAAGCGGAGCCGAGCAAGGACAACTTCCTCCTTACGATTCCTGCGGTAACAAGACTGCCATGGTTTGATGATAGGTTTGATCTCAAAGAGCTTGTTGGTAAGCTGTTCTGACCAAGATCTCTGCCACTGTGCCCGGAGCTCGATGGTAAAACGCTGCCGGAAATCCACATATGGAACCGGCAACGGAGAGTCGGACAGGGGCGTTGCTGACCTGGCAGCAAAATCTGCCAAATCATTGCCCCTGATTCCGACATGACCGGGCACCCAACAGAAGAGAATCGTGGTGGTGGCTGCCAGACGATGGAGCTGCTGGCGGATCTTGGAGAGAACAGGGTGAGGCCGATGCCTCACCGAGATCAAAGCCTGTAGCGAGCTAAGCGAGTCGGTGTAAATCACACACCGACGATGATGCTTAGCTGCTATGTGGTCCAAGGCAATGCTGATAGCATGCAACTCAGCAGTGAAGATGGAACACTGCTGTGGGATCTGGTCTGCAATGATTACATCACAGCAGACCATGGCTGATCCCACCGAAGTGCCGGACTTCGAGCCATCTGTGAAGACAGGCAAGAAGTCCGGGTGCTCAGCACGATGGCTGGCAAAGAGTTGCCGGTACACACAGTCGGGTGTAAAGGCCTTCCCCGTCCTGCACAGGGAAAAATCGCAGGAAGGGGAAACAGCGAGCCAAGGTGGAAGTGGCTCAGCTGTCGACTGTGCGATGCTATCGAGACTGGTGTTGATGTCTCGCAGGTAACCTCGGACACGCAAACCGAAAGGACGAATGGCAGTCGGCCGATTCTGGTATAACATTTCCCACCTGGGACTGAAAACGCAGTCCCAAGTGGGATGGCCTGGCAGGGATCGCAATTTAGATGCATACTGCAGGGACAACTGCTGACGGCGAATAGATAAGGATGGTTCATCGGTCTCAACGTAGAGACTCTGGACCGGTGAAGTGCGGAAGGCCCCCGTGCACACACGGAGGGCCTGATGATGGAGTGGGTCCAGCACCTTCACCACGGAATCCCGGGCGGAGTCATACACCTGGGATCCGTAGTCCAGTTTCGACCGGACAAGTGCACGGTAAAGGCGGAGCAAAGAACATCGGTCCGCCCCCCAAGAGAGGGAGGAGAGGACCTTGATGATGTTCAATGCCCGCGTGCACTTGGACCTGAGATGTCGAATATGTGGTAAAAAGGTCAATTTCCGGTCGAAGATGAGACCGAGAAACTTGGTCTCCGCCACAACTGGAATGATGTTACCCCCGAGCCGCAGCTCGGGGTCCAGATGAAGATTACGCTTGCGGCAAAAGTGCACACAAGCGGTCTTCTGTGGGGAGAACCGGAACCCATTGGCCGTCGCCCAAACCGAGAGATTGTTCAGGGCAGTTTGCAGTTGTCGTTCAATGACCCTCATGCTGGACGATGAGCAAAAGATGCTAAAGTCATCAACATAGAGGGCATTGCCTACAGTCGGAGGAAGTTGCCGTGTAATGGAATTTATCTTGACAGCGAAAAGCGTAACACTCAGGACGCAGCCTTGTGGCACCCCCTGTTCTTGGGGGAAAGGCCGCGATAGAGTGTTGCCGACACGAACTCGAAAAATACGAGAAGATAAAAAGTTTGCAATGAAGATCGGCATGTGACCTCGCAAGCCGAAGCTGTGAAGGTCACGAAGAATGCCGAATCTCCATGCCGTGTCGTACGCTTTTTCGATGTCGAAGAAAACTGACACCAGGTGCTCTCGACGTAAAAAAGAATTCCTGACCGCCGATTCGAGGCGGATCAGGTGGTCTAAAGTAGACCGGTGCCTGCGAAAGCCACACTGGGTGTTGGAAAGAAGGCCGAGATGTTCCAAATACCAGGCCAGCCTGGTATTTACCATCCTTTCCAACACCTTGCAGACGCAGCTCGTCAACGCAATTGGACGATAATTCGAAGGAATCTTGGGATCTTTTCCTGGCTTAGGGAAGGCCAAGACGATGGCCTCCCGCCAGGAGTCCGGAAACTGCTCCTCGATGAAAATACGGTTGAAGAGTCGGAGCAGTCGATCCTTACTCGATGGTGAGAGATGTTGGAGCATGGCATAATGGACATTGTCTGGCCCCACAGCAGATGCACGAGAAGTGTGCAGGGCAAGGCGAAGCTCCTCCGCTGTGAATGGCCTGTTGTAAGACTCCAGGCCATTCGAATGGAAGGACAGCGGAGAGCGTTCGGCCCTGCTCTTCTGGGCCAGAAACTCGGGGGAGTAGGAGGACAGAGAAGAGATGGTGGAGAATGACTCCCCCAGAGTGTCGGCAATTGCACGAGGATCAGCAATTGCCTGTCCATTGTGCTCCAGGATCGATAATGAGTGGGACGTGTACTTCCCACCCATCTTCCGGACCTTATCCCACACGACCTTAGAACTGGTCGTGCGGGTGATAGAAGAAGTATATTTAATCCAAGATTCCTTCTGGCTCTGGCGCCGGACGAAACGGGCTTTCGCCCTGGCGCGTTTGAATGCTTCAAGGTTGGGGGACGTCGGATATCTCCGAAACACCCCCCAAGCCTTGTTCTGAGCCTTACGAGCTGCGGTGCAGTCGGGATTCCACCACGGTTTTGGGAACCGTGGAAACCGAGTCGAGGTCTGAGGAATAGTAGAGGCAGCTGCATGGACGATGCAGTCCGTCAACTCCGCCACTGCGACATTGATGGGCTCCTGGCTGACAGAGTGATCATCAAGCTCAGACAAGAGCTCGAAGCCACTCCAGTCAGCCCGATCAAGCCTCCACCGGGAGACACGCGAAGGGCTGCAGGGCCCCCCACGAGAGATGGTGCACACCACGGGGAGGTGATCGCTTCCATATGGATTGTCCTCGACCTCCCATGTAAAGAGTGGAAGGATCGAGGAGGAGCAGATGGTGAGGTCAATGGCAGTGAAAGAGCGGGTTGGGGAATGAAAGTAAGTACTGACACCGGTGTTCAACAGGGAGAGAGAAGGATCCAGAAGCCACTGCTCCAGGACCCGGCCCCTCCCGTTGGTGTCAGCACTGCCCCAAAGTGGACTGTGTCCGTTGAAGTCCCCCATGATGAGGAAGGGGGACGGCAGCTGCGAGACGAGGTCATCAAGGTCGTCCCGGAAAACGATGCTTCCGGGTGGGAGGTAGACAGAACAGACAGTCAACGAAAATCCCACAAAGAGGCGGATGGCTACCGCCTCTAAATTGGTAGTGAGGGGTACGACCTGGAATGGAGAATGGTTGCTCACGAGGATGGCAACACCCCCGTGAGCTGGACCATCTCCATCCCGGTCCCGGCGAACGAGAGAAAAGTGCCGGATAGTGGGATTGTTGGCTGTCTGCAAGAATGTCTCCTGAAGGCACACGCAAAGGGGTTGGTGTGCCCTCAGGAGGACCTTGATGTCGTCAATATTCCTCTGGAATCCACGACAGTTCCATTGAAGGAGTGTGGCCATCTCAGGTCTTAGAAGTGGCGGACGACTTACGATTTATTTTAACCGTCGCCAGCGACGGTTTTGGAAAATTGGGGCGGTCGGTGTCCATGTCCTCGGAGTCGTCCGAGCAACACGGATCAGAGACCGCCGAACGAGGAGGTAAAATTTTCTTTTTGGGCCCCGGCGGGGGCCCCTTGGGTTTCGAAGGTCTTGCTGTCTGTGGGCGGGGTGGAGGGGGCCTTCCGGAGGTGGATGTGGAAGGCGACACAGGAATAGAAACCGGTGTCGATGTCGAGATGGACACCGACGTCGGCTTCGCCTGCGTCAAGAGGTACTTGGCAGCAGGCGAGAAAGATTCAGCTGGTGGAACGCTGATGTCGGTCTGCACCGCCACGGAAGCCATCTTGACGATGGGCTTTCCGGCAACCGCACCGGCATAGGAGACCTTGCCAGGTGGGGCAGGCGGTGCAGCGAGCTTTCTCGCCTCTGGATAGCTGATGTTATGAAGGGTCTTGAGGCGCTGTACCTCTTTCTCCTCCAGCCACTTCGGACAGTCGCGGGAGTACGCCGGATGCTCACCACGGCAGTTGACACAGCATGCCTTATCTGCTGTGCAGTCAGGTTCCAGATGATCCTGACTGCCACAACGAGCACAGGTGGGCTTGCCCCGGCATGCAGTGCGGGCATGGCCAAACCTCTGGCATTGGAAACAACGCAGAGGGTTTGGTATAAATGGCCGCACCTCGCACTTTAAGTATCCTGCCTTGATAGAAGTAGGCAGGTGTGGTGAGTTGAAAGTTAGAATGAGTACCCGGCTGGGCTCTAACTTTCCATTACGGCGTGACGAAACCCGGTGGACTGCTATCACTCCCTGGGCTGAAAGCTCCGAGAGGATTTCCTCCTCAGAAACCTTGAGGAGGCCCCACTCGGAGATCACGCCCCGGGAGGAATTGAGCGTCTTGTGTGGAGTGACTTCGACTGCCACTCCACCAATCGCTGTAACCTTTAACAGAAGCTCCGAATGTTTGGAGCATGCAGTCTCCACCTGCAAGTCACCGGATCTTAGGCGCTTGACAGATTTCGGCTCTCCCGCAAGACCTTGTAAACCCTTATTTATAAAAAAGGGGGACATGTCCCCAAGTACCTGATCACCCGTAGAGTGGATGATCAGGAACTTCGGAGACGGAGACACACACGAAGACGAAGGCAAAGACAGAGAAGTTGGGGGTTCATGGCGAGCCCTCTTTGCGGCATTGCTCGAATTTTTAGGAGTTGGAGAACTCATGGTTGTTTTTAAAAATTTCAGTGCCCGTTGTCCCCACCCACCATGGAGTCCAACAAGGGGACGCCCAGTTGGGCGCCAGGGCTGCCCGGGCACCATACCCACACAGCCAGTGAGCCAAGCCCTCACTACAAAACAAAAAGGAAAAGGAAAAGAGAAACGGTGGGAAACTCGTCGGAGTTCCCACAAAATAAAAGAAGCAACAAAGCAATAAAGTGTGAGGCAAGAGCTGGCCTCACAAAAGAAAGAAAACTACAAAATTAGTAAATGTGTGGGGAAACTCGCAAACCGTTGTCCGGACGGTGGACAAGGTTACTCACTGAACAGCATAGTTGACCCTAGCAGGACCAGCCCACCAGCCGATTGATCCTGAGGGGGCCGCCCCAGGACCTCCCGTTTACCTGAAGCAGAGGCCAAAGCAGTGTATAGCAGAGGCCCCGGAAGTCGCTGCCCAGCCCCGCGACAGACAGGCTCCCCAATGGCAAAACGGCCAAAGGGGACCCCACCAGTCATGAGCTGGGGAGAGAAGACGGGGACCCCTGAGCAACTGCCAGGATCCTCTTTTCCAGGGACACGGGTCTCCGCGCACGGCAAACACGCGGGCGAGCGTTTAGGACCCTGTGAAGGTAACCGAGCCAGCGGAACCTTCACAGGGTGGTCCCCTCACCACGGACAGGCTCTCGCATCGAGGGGACAGCGCAGAGGGTTCGGTATATACGGCCGTACCTCACAATGTAAGTAACCTGCCTTGATGGAAGAAGGCAGGCGTGGCGTGTTGAATGTCACGATTAGCACCCGAGTGGGTGTTAATTTCCCATCACGGCGTGTGGAAACCCGGTGGACCGCTGTTACTCCTTGAGGTGTGAGCTCCGAGAGGATCTCCTCCTCAGTGACTTTGAGGAGGCCCCACTCGGTGATCACACCCCGAGAGGAATTCAAAGTTTTATGGGGAGTGACTTCGACAGCCACCCCACCAATTTCTTTGGTTGGTTGGTTGGGGTTTTTTGGCGCAATAGCAACTAAGGCTATATTGCGCCAAACAAACGATTAAAAGGGTAAAAGACATGAAACCCACAACCAAATTTAAAAGAGACACAAACAACACAGCATAAAAACGAGATATAGAAAAAGAATAAAAGAAAACAACAAGTGTAAAATCAACAATAACAAGGGGTGTATAGGACCCATGTAAACAACAGGTAAAAATCCACTAAAAAAGAGAAAGTCATAAACGAGTATAATATCCAGTAAAGCGTAAAAATTCGAAAACAGTAGTTAAAAGTGAATCATCGGATAAAAGATGTCCGAGTGTAAGGGGCTCGGTTGGTTGGTTGGTTGTTTGGGGTTTTTTGGCGCAATAGCAACTAAGGCTATATTGCGCCAAACAAACGATAAAAAGGGTAAAAGACATGAAAACCCACAACCAAAGTTAAAAGAGACACAAAAAACACATAACAAAAACGAGATGTAGAAAAAGAGTAAAAGAGAGCAACAAGTGTAAAATCAACAAGTATAAAATCAACAATAACAATGGGTGTATAGGACCCATGTAAAAAACAACAGGTAAAACACAGGTAAAAACCAGTAAAAAAGAGAAAATTCATAAACGAGTAAAATAACCGGTAAAGCGTAAAAAGTCGAAAACAGTGTTAAAATAGCAATGATCCGATAAAAGATGTCCGAGTGTAAGGGGCTCGGACGTAAAATCGTGAAAGTTAAAAAACAGACGTCTTTCAAGGTTAAAACAAACACAGTCAATTAAAATATGCTTCACAGTTAAAACGGTGTCACAAAACTCGCACTTAGGTACTGCGTCCGCCTTAAGAAGAAAAGAGTGTGTTAAAAACGAGTGACCTAAGCGGAGCCGAGCAAGGACAACTTCCTCCTTACGATTCCTGCGAAAACAAGACTGCCACGGTTTGACAATGGGCTTGATCTCGAAGAGCTTGTTACCAACCTGTTCAGACCAAGATCTCTGCCACTGTGCCCGGAGCTCGATGGTGAAACGCTGCCGGAAATCCACATATGGAACCGGCAACGGAGAGTCGGACAGGGGCGTGGCTGACCTGGCAGCAGAATCTGCCAAATCATTGCCCCTGATTCCGACATGACCGGGCACCCAACAGAAGAGAATGGTGGTGGTGGCTGCCAGACGATGGAGCTGCTGGCGGATCTTGGAGAGAACAGGGTGAGGCCGATGCCTCACCGAGATCAAAGCCTGTAGCGAGCTAAGCGAGTCGGTGTAAAGCACACACCGACGATGATGCTTAGCTGCTATATGGTCCAAGGCAATGCTGATAGCATGCAACTCAGCAGTGAAGATGGAACACTGCTGTGGGATCTGGTCTGCAATGATTACATCACAGCAGACCATGGCTGATCCCACAGAAGTGCCGGACTTCGAGCCATCTGTGAAGACAAGCAAGAAGTCCGGGTGCGCAGCACGATGGCTGGCAAAGAGTTGCCGGTACACACAGTCGGGTGTAAAGGCCTTCCCCGTCCTGCACAAGGAAAAATCGCAGGAAGGGGAAACAGCGAGCCAAGGTGGAAGTGGCTCAGCTGTCGACTGTGCGATGCTATCGAGACTGGTGTTGATGTCTCGCAGGTAACCTCGGACACGCAAACCGAAAGGACGAATGGCAGTCGGCCGATTCTGGTATAACATTTCCCACCTGGGACTGAAAACGCAGTCCCAAGTGGGATGGCCTGGCAGGGATCGCAATTTTGATGCATACTGTAGGGACAACTGCTGACGGCGAATAGACAAAGATGGTTCATCGGTCTCAACGTAGAGACTCTGGACCGGTGAAGTGCGGAAGGCCCCCGTGCACACACGGAGGGCCTGATGATGGAGTGGGTCCAGCACTTTCACCACCGAATCCCGGGCGGAGTCATACACCTGGGATCCGTAGTCCAGTTTCGACCGGACAAGTGCACGGTAAAGGCGGAGCAAAGAACATCGGTCCGCCCCCCAAGAGAGGGAGGAGAGGACCTTGATGATGTTCAATGCCCGCGTGCACTTGGACCTTAGATGTCGAATATGAGATAAAAAGGTCAATTTCCGGTCGAAGATCAGACCGAGAAACTTGGTCTCTGCCACAACTGGAATGATGTTACCCCCGAGCCGCAGCTCGGGGTCCAGATGAAGATTACGCTTGCGGCAAAAGTGCATGCAAGCGGTCTTCTGTGGGGAGAACCGGAACCCATTGGCCGTCGCCCAAACCGAGAGATTGTTCAGGGCAGTTTGCAGTTGTCGTTCAATGACCCTCATGCTGGACGATGAGCAAAAGATGCTAAAGTCGTCAACATAGAGGGCATTGCCTACAGTTGGAGGAAGTTGCCGTGTAATGGAATTTATCTTGACAGCGAAAAGCGTAACACTCAGGACGCAGCCTTGTGGCACCCCCTGTTCTTGGGGGAAAGGCCGCGATAGAGTGTTGCCGACACGAACTCGAAAAATACGAGAAGATAAAAAGTTTGCAATGAAGATCGGCATGTGACCTCGCAAGCCGAAGCTGTGAAGGTCACGAAGAATTGGTTGGTTGTTTTAGGTTTAATGGCGCATTAGCAACTCAGGCTATAATGCGCCAAACGAATGTCTAAATAAAAGCTAAAAGTCATCACACCCACAACCAAATTTAAAAATTTACTATATAGATAAAGAGAAAACAATGTAAAACTATAAAAGGAAACATAGTTAACAAGAAACAAAGGTAGAAATGTATAATAAATATAAAAAGCACCCAGGTGTAAGCGACCTGGGTTATACATTGCAATAAAACTAGAGACGAGTAAAATATCCAGTATATTTTAAAAATTGGAAAACAGCGTTAAAACAACAATGCTCTGATAAAAGATGTCCGAGTGTAAGGGGCTCGGACATAAAATCATGAAAGTTAAAATAGAGTCGACGTTCAAAGTTAAAAGCAGGACATGAAAGTAAAATATGTTTTATCGTTAAAACGGTGTCACAAAACTCGCACTTAGGTACTGCGTCCGCCTTAAGAAGAAAAGAGTGGGTTAAAAACGAGTGACCTAAGCGGAGCCGAGCAAGGACAACTTCCTCCTTACGATTCCTGCGAAAACAAGACTGCCACGGTTTGACAATGGGCTTGATCTCGAAGAGCTTGTTAGCAACCTGTTCAGACCAAGATCTCTGCCACTGTGCCCGGAGCTCGATGGTGAAACGCTGCCGGAAATCCACATATGGAACCGGCAACGGAGAGTCGGACAGGGGCGTGGCTGACCTGGCAGCAGAATCTGCCAAATCATTGCCCCTGATTCCGACATGACCGGGCACCCAACAGAAGAGAATTGTGGTGGTGGCTGCCAGACGATGGAGCTGCTGGCGGATCTTGGAGAGAACAGGGTGAGGCCGATGCCTCACCGAGATCAAAGCCTGTAGCGAGCTAAGCGAGTCGGTGTAAATCACACACCGACGATGATGCTTAGCTGCTATGTGGTCCAAGGCAATGCTGATAGCATGCAACTCAGCAGTGAAGATGGAACACTGCTGTGGGATCTGGTCTGCAATGATTACATCACAGCAGACCATGGCTGATCCCACCGAAGTGCCGGACTTCGAGCCATCTGTGAAGACAGGCAAGAAGTCCGGGTGCTCAGCACGATGGCTGGCAAAGAGTTGCCGGTACACACAGTCGGGTGTAAAGGCCTTCCCCGTCCTGCACAGGGAAAAATCGCAGGAAGGGGAAACAGCGAGCCAAGGTGGAAGTGGCTCAGCTGTCGACTGTGCGATGCTATCGAGACTGGTGTTGATGTCTCGCAGGTAACCTCGGACACGCAAACCGAAAGGACGAATGGCAGTCGGCCGATTCTGGTATAACATTTCCCACCTGGGACTGAAAACGCAGTCCCAAGTGGGATGGCCTGGCAGGGATCGCAATTTAGATGCATACTGCAGGGACAACTGCTGACGGCGAATAGATAAGGATGGTTCATCGGTCTCAACGTAGAGACTCTGGACCGGCGAAGTGCGGAAGGCCCCCGTGCACACACGGAGGGCCTGATGATGGAGTGGGTCCAGCACTTTCACCACCGAATCCCGGGCGGAGTCATACACCTGGGATCCGTAGTCCAGTTTCGACCGGACAAGTGCACGGTAGAGGCGGAGCAAAGAACATCGGTCCGCCCCCCAAGAGAGGGAGGAGAGGACCTTGATGATGTTCAATGCCCGCGTGCACTTGGACCTGAGATGTCGAATATGTGGTAAAAAGGTCAATTTCCGGTCGAAGATGAGACCGAGAAACTTGGTCTCCGCCACAACTGGAATGATGTTACCCCCGAGCCGCAGCTCGGGGTCCAGATGAAGATTACGCTTGCGGCAAAAGTGCACACAAGCGGTCTTCTGTGGGGAGAACCGGAACCCATTCGCCGTCGCCCAAACTGAGAGATTGTTCAGGGCAGTTTGCAGTTGTCGTTCAATGACCCTCATGCTGGACGATGAGCAAAAGATGCTAAAGTCATCAACATAGAGGGCATTGCCTACAGTCGGAGGAAGTTGCCGTGTAATGGAATTGATCTTGACAGCGAAAAGCGTAACACTCAGGACGCAGCCTTGAGGCACCCCCTGTTCTTGGGGGAAAGGCCGCGACAGAGTGTTGCCGACACGGACTCGAAAAACACGAGAAGATAAAAAGTTTGCAATGAAGATCGGCATGTGACCTCGCAAGCCGAAGCTGTGAAGGTCACGAAGAATGCCGAATCTCCATGCCGTGTCGTACGCTTTTTCGATGTCGAAGAAAATGGACACCAGGTGCTCTCTACGTAAAAAGGAATTCCTGATCGCCGATTCGAGGCGGATCAGGTGGTCTAAGGTAGACCGGTGCCTGCGAAAGCCACACTGGGTGTTGGAAAGAAGGCCGTGATGCTCCAAATACCAGGCCAGCCTGGTATTTACCATCCTTTCCAACACCTTGCAGACGCAGCTCGTCAACGCAATTGGACGATAATTGGAAGGAATCTTGGGATCTTTGCCTGGCTTAGGGAAGGCCAAGACGATGGCCTCCCGCCAGGAGTCCGGAAACTGCTCCTCGATGAAAATGCGGTTGAAGATTCGGAGCAGTCGATCCTTACTCGATGGTGAGAGATGTTGGAGCATGGCATAATGGACATTGTCTGGCCCCACAGCAGATGCACGAGAAGTGTGCAGAGCACGGCGAAGCTCCTCCGCTGTGAATGGCCTGTTGTAAGACTCCAGGCCATTCGAATGGAAGGACAGCGGAGAGCGTTCGGCCCTGCTCTTCTGGGCCAGAAACTCGGGGGAGTAGGAGGACAGGGAAGAGATGGTGGAGAATGACTCCCCCAGAATGTCGGCAATTGCTCGAGGCTCAGCAATTGCCTGTCCATTGTGCTCCAGGATCGATAATGAGTGGGACGTGTATTTCCCACCCATCTTCCGGACCTTATCCCACACGACCTTAGAACTGGTCGTGCGGGTGATAGAAGAAGTATATTTCATCCAAGATTCCTTCTGGCTCTGGCGCCGGACGAAACGGGCTTTCGCCCTGGCGCGTTTGAATGCTTCGAGGTTGGGGGACGTCGGATATCTCCGAAACACCCCCCAAGCCTTGTTCTGAGCCTTACGAGCTGCGGTGCAGTCGGGATTCCACCACGGTTTTGGGAACCGTGGAAACCGAGTCGAGGTCTGAGGAATAGTAGAGGCAGCTGCATGGACGATGCAGTCCGTCAACTCCGCCACTGCGACATTGATGGGCTCCTGGCTGACAGAGTGATCATCAAGCTCAGACAAGAGCTCGAAGCCACTCCAGTCAGCCCGATCGAGCCTCCACCGGGAGACACGCGAAGGGCTGCAGGGCCCCCCACGAGAGATGGTGCACACCACGGGGAGGTGATCGCTTCCATATGGATTGTCCTCGACCTCCCATGTAAAGAGTGGAAGGATCGAGGAGGAGCAGATGGTGAGGTCAATGGCAGTGAAAGAGCGGGTTGGGGAATGAAAGTAAGTACTGACACCGGTGTTCAACAGGGAGAGAGAAGGATCCAGGAGCCACTGCTCCAGGACCCGGCCCCTCCCGTTGGTGTCAGCACTGCCCCAAAGTGGACTGTGTCCGTTGAAGTCCCCCATGATGAGGAAGGGGGACGGCAGCTGCGAGACGAGGTCATCAAGGTCGTCCCGGAAAACGATGCTTCCGGGTGGGAGGTAGACAGAACAGACAGTCAACGAAAATCCCACAAAGAGGCGGATGGCTACCGCCTCTAAGTTCGTAGTAAGGGGAATGACCTGGAATGGAGAATGGTTGCTCACGAGGATGGCAACACCCCCGTGAGCTGGACCATCTCCATCCCGGTCCCGGCGAACGAGAGAAAAGTGCCGGATAGTGGGATTGTTGGCTGTCTGCAAGAATGTCTCCTGAAGGCACACGCAAAGGGGTTGGTGTTCCCTCAGGAGGACCTTGATGTCGTCAATATTCCTCTGGAATCCACGACAGTTCCATTGAAGGAGTGTGGCCATCTCAGGTCTTGGAAGAATTGGCGGACGTCTTTCGATTTATTTTAACCGTCGCCAGCGACGGTTTAGGAAAATTTGGGCGGTCGGTGTCCATGTCCTCGGAGTCGTCCGAGCAACATGGATCAGAGACCGCCAAACGCGAAGGAGGTAAAATTTTCTTTTTGGGCCCCGGCGGGGGCCCCTTGGGTTTTGTAGGTCTTGCTGTCTGTGGGCGAGGTGGAGGGGGCCTTCCGGAGGTGGAAGTGGAAGGCACAGACACAGGAATAGAAACCGGTGTCGATGTCGAGATTGACACCGACGTCGGCTTCGCCTGCGTCAAGAGGTACTTAGCAGCAGGCGAGAAAGATTCAGCTGGTGGAACGCTGATGTCGGTCTGCACCGCCACGGAAGCCATCTTAACGACGGGCTTTCCGACCACCGCACCGGCATAGGAGACCTTGCCAGGTGGGGCAGGCGGTGCAGCGAGCTTTCTCGCCTCTGGATAGCTGATGTTGTGGAGGGTCTTCAGGCGCTGTACCTCTTTCTCCTCCAGCCACTTCGGACAGTCGCGGGAGTACGCCGGATGCTCACCACGGCAGTTGACACAGCATGCCTTATCTGCTGTGCAGTCAGGTTCAAGATGATCCTGACTGCCACAACGAGCACAGGTGGGCTTGCCCCGGCATGCGGTGCGGGCATGGCCAAACCTCTGGCATTGGAAACAACGCAGAGGGTTTGGTATAAATGGCCGCACCTCGCACTTTAAGTATCCTGCCTTGATAGAAGTAGGCAGGTGTGGTGAGTTGAAAGTTAGAATGAGTACCCGGCTGGGCTCTAACTTTCCATTACGGCGTGACGAAACCCGGTGGACTGCTATCACTCCCTGGGCTGAAAGCTCCGAGAGGATTTCCTCCTCAGAAACCTTGAGGAGGCCCCACTCGGAGATCACGCCCCGGGAGGAATTGAGCGTCTTGTGTGGAGTGACTTCGACTGCCACTCCACCAATCGCTGTAACCTTTAACAGAAGCTCCGAATGTTTGGAGCATGCAGTCTCCACCTGCAAGTCACCGGATCTTAGGCGCTTGACAGATTTCGGCTCTCCCGCAAGACCTTGTAAACCCTTGTTGATAAAAAAGGGGGACATGTCCCCAAGTACCTGATCACCCGTAGAGTGGATGATCAGGAACTTCGGAGACGGAGACACACACGAAGACGAAGGCAAAGACAGAGAAGTAGGGGGTTCATGGCGAGCCCTCTTTGCGGCATTGTTCGTATTTTTATGAGTTGGAGAACTCATGGTTGTTTTTAAAAAATTCAGTGCCCGTTGTCCCCACCCACCATGGAGTCCAACAAGGGGACGCCCAGTCGGGCGCCAGGGCTGCCCGGGCACCATACCCATACAGGCAGTGAGCCAAGCCCGCACAACAAAACAAAAAGAAAAGAAAAAGAGAAGTGGCGGGAAACTCGTCGGAGTTCCCACAAAAGAAAAGAAGCAACAAAGCAATAAAGTGTGAGGCAAGAGCTGGCCACACAAAAGAAAGAAAACTACAAAATCAGTAAATGTGTGTGGAAACTCGCAAACCGTTGTCCGGACGGTGGACAAGGTTACTCACCGATCTGCATAGTTGACCCTAGCAGGACCAGCCCACCAGCCGATTGATCCTGAGGGGGCCACCCCAGGACCTCCCGTTTACCTGAAGCAGAGGCCAAAGCAGTGTATAGCAGCGGCCCCGGAAGTCGCTGCCCAGCCCCGCGACAGACAGGCTCCCCAATGGCAAAACGGCCAAAGGGGACCCCACCAGTCATGAGCTGGGGAGAGAAGACGGGGACCCCTGAGCAACTGCCAGGATCCTCCTTTCCAGGGACACGGGTCTCCGCGCACGGCAAACACGCGGGCGAGCGTTTAGGACCCTGTGAAGGTAACCGAGCCAGCGGAACCTTCACAGGGTGGTCCCCTCACCACGGACAGGCTCTCGCATCGAGGGGAACAAGTGTATATGAACGGAGTAAAACAACTGTAGAATTATTAAATAAAATAATCCCAGGTGTAAGAGACCTGGGGTAAATAATACATAAAGGCAAGGTAAAATCAAATTCGTTTAAAATATCCACAATATTTCAAAAAGGTAAAAACTGAAGATAAAATGCAATGATCAGATAAAAGATGTCCGAGTGTAAGAGGCTCGGACATAAAATTATGGAAATTAAAAATCATACGTCGTTCAAAGTTAAAAGCAGAGCATGAGATTAAAATATGTTCGATTGTTAAAATGGTGTCACAAAACTCGCACTTAGGTACATCGTCCGCCCGTAGAAGAAACGAATGAGTAATAAAGGAGTGACCTAAGCGGAGCCGAGCAAGTACAACTTCCTCCTTGCGATTCCTGCGATAACAAGACTGCCATGGTTCGATGATAGGTTTGATCTCAAAGAGCTTGTTCGTAAGCGGTTCTGAACAAGATCTCTGCCACTGTGCCCGGAGCTCGATGGTAAAACGCTGCCGGAAATCCAGATATGGAACCGGCAACGGAGAGTCGGACAGGGTCGTGGCTGACCTGGCAGCAGAATCTGCCAGATCATTACCCCTGATTCCGACGTGACCGGGCACCCAACAGAAATGGATGGTGGTGGTGGCTGCCAGACGATGCAGCTGCTGGCGGATCTTAGTAAGAACAGGGTGAGGCCGATGCCTCACCGAGATCAAAGCCTGTAGCGAGCTAAGCGAGTCGGTGTAAAGCACACACCGACGATGATGCTTAGTCGCCACGTGGTCCAAGGCGAGGCTGATAGCGTGCAACTCTGCGGTGAAGATGGAACACTGCTGTTGTTGTTGTTTGAGGTTTATTGGCGCATCGGCAACTAAGGCCATAATGCGCCAGACAAAGACAAATAGAAAAATAAGAGATAAAAATCGTGGAAACCTACAACCAATGTTAAAAGCAACATATAAAGATGGTAAAATATACTACAAAAATTGCAACAAGTGTAAAACAAGTAAAGACAAAACCAACAGATATATATAACAAAAAGAAAACCATGATAAAAATTTGTGTAAAAGAACAAATATTTATATATATATACAGTATATACAATGGATAAAACTAACCTAGGTGTAAATGACCTAGGTCAGATGCTGAATAAATAAAGCCGTAAAATCATAATCTGTTAAAATAACCTGTAAACTTCAAAAATGCAAAAAGTGGAGGTAAAAAGCAATGATCAGTTAAAAGATGTCCGAGTGTAAGGGGCTCGGACGTAAAATCGTGAAATCTAAAAAACAAACGACGTTCAAGATTAAAACATGGGCAAAGAATTAAAATATGTTTGATAGTTAAAATGGTGTCACAAAACTCGCACTTAGGTACGTCGTCCGCCCGAAGAAGAAACGAATGAGTAATATACGAGTGACCTAAGCGGAGCCGAGCAAGTACAACTTCCTCCTTGCGATTCCTGCGGTAACAAGACTGCCATGGTTTGATGATAGGTTTGATCTCGAAGAGCTTGTTGGTAAGCTGTTCCGACCAAGATCTCTGCCACTGTGCCCGTAGCTCGGTGGTAAGACGTTGCCGGAAATCCAGATAAGGAACCGGCAACGGAGAGTCGGACAGGGGCGTGGCTGACCTGGCAGCAGAATCTGCCAAATCATTACCCCTGATTCCGACGTGACCGGGCACCCAACAGAAGAGAATCGTGGTGGTGGCTGCCAGACGGTGGAGCTGCTGGCGGATCTTGGAGAGAACAGGGTGAGGCCGATGCCTCACTGAGATCAAAGCCTGTAGCGAGCTAAGCGAGTCGGTGTAAAGCACACACCGACGATGATGCTTAGTCGCCACGTGGTCCAAGGCGAGGCTGATAGCGTGCAACTCTGCAGTGAAGATGGAACACTGCAGTGGGATCTGGTCTGCAATGATTACATCACAGCAGACCATGGCTGATCCCACCGATCTGCCGGACTTCGAGCCATCTGTGAAGACAGGCAAGAAGTCCGGGTACTCAGCACGATGGCTGGCAAAGAGTTGCCGGTACACACAGTCGGGTGTAAAGGCCTTCCCCGTCCTGCACAGGGAAAAATCGCAGGAAGGGGAAACAGCGAGCCAAGGTGGAATTGGCTCAGCTGTCGACTGTGCAACGCTATCGAGACTGGTGTTGATGTCTCTGAGGTAGCCTCGGACACGCAAACCAAAAGGACGAATGGCAGTCGGCCGATTATTGTAAAGCATTTCCCACTTCGGACTGAAAACGCAGTCCCAAGTGGGATGGCCAGGCAGGGATCGCAATTTAGACGCATATTGTAGGGACAACTGCTGACGGCGAAGAGATAAAGAAGGTTCGTCGGTCTCAACGTAAAGACTCTGGACCGGTGAGGTGCGGAAGGCTCCCGTGCAAACACGGAGAGCCTGATGATGGAGGGGATCCAGCACCTTCACCACCGAATCCCGGGCCGAGTCGTACACCTGGGATCCGTAGTCCAGTTTCGATCGGACAAGTGCACGGTACAGGCGGAGCAAAGAACATCGGTCCGCCCCCCAAGAGAGGGAGGAGAGGACCTTGACGATGTTCAATGCCCGCGTGCACTTGGACCTGAGATGACGTATGTGTGGTAAAAAGGTCAATTTCCGATCGAATATGAGACCGAGAAACTTGGTCTCCGCCACAACTGGAATGATGTTACCCCCGAGCCGCAGCTCGGGATCCAGATGAAGATTACGCTTGTGGCAAAAGTGCACACAAGCGGTCTTCTGTGGGGAGAACCGAAACCCGTTTGCCGTCGCCCAAACCGAAAGATTGTTCAGGGCAATTTGCAGTTGTCTTTCAATGACCCTCATGCTGGAAGATGAGCAAAAATGGAACACTGCAGTGGGATCTGGTCTGCAATGATTACATCACAGCAGACCATGGCCGATCCCACCGAAGTGCCGGACTTCGAGCCATCTGTAAAGACAGGCAAGAAGTCCGGGTGCTCAGCACGATGGCTGGCAAAGAGTTGCCGGTACACACAGTCGGGTGTAAAGGCCTTCCCGGTCCTGCACAGGGAAAAATCGCAGGAAGGGGAAACAGCGAGCCAAGGTGGAAGTGGCTCAGCTGTCGACTGTGCAACGCTATCGAGACTGGTGTTGATGTCTCTGAGGTAGCCTCGGACACGCAAACCAAAAGGACGAATGGCAGTCGGCCGATTAGTGTAAAGCATTTCCCACTTCGGACTGAAAACGCAGTCCCAAGTGGGATGGCCAGGCAGGGATCGCAATTTAGACGCATATTGTAGGGACAACTGCTGACGGCGAAGAGATAAGGAAGGTTCGTCGGTCTCAACGTAAAGACTCTGGACCGGTGAGGTGCGGAAGGCTCCCGTGCAAACACGGAGAGCCTGGTGATGGAGGGGATCCAGCACCTTCACCACCGAATCCCGGGCCGAGTCGTACACCTGGGATCCGTAGTCCAGTTTCGATCGGACAAGTGCACGGTACAGGCGGAGCAAAGAACATCGGTCCGCCCCCCAAGAGAGGGAGGAGAGGACCTTGACGATGTTCAATGCCCGCGTGCACTTGGACCTGAGATGACGTATGTGTGGTAAAAAGGTCAATTTCCGATCGAATATGAGACCGAGAAACTTGGTCTCCGCCACAACTGGAATGATGTTACCCCCGAGCCGCAGCTTGGGATCCAGATGAAGATTACGCTTGTGGCAAAAGTGCACACAAGCGGTCTTCTGTGGGGAGAACCGAAACCCGTTTGCCGTCGCCCAAACCGAAAGATTGTTCAGGGCAATTTGCAGTTGTCTTTCAATGACCCTCATGCTGGACGAAGAGCAAAAGATGCTAAAGTCATCAACATAGAGGGCATTGCCTACTGATGGAGGAAGTTGTCTAGTTATAGAATTAATCTTGACAGCGAAAAGCGTAACACTCAGAACGCAGCCTTGTGGCACCCCCTGTTCTTGGGGGTACGGCCGCGACAGAGTGTTACCGACACGGACACGAAAAGAGCGTGTCGATAAGAAGTTGGAGATAAAGATCGGCATGTGACCTCTCAAGCCGAAACTGTGGAGGTCACGAAGAATGCCGAATCTCCAAGCCGTGTCGTACGCTTTTTCGATGTCGAAGAAAATGGACACCAGGTGCTCTCTACGTTGGTTGGTTGGTTGGTTGGTTGTTTGGGGTTTTTTGGCGCAATAGCAACTAAGGCTATATTGCGCCAAACAAACGATTAAAAGGGTAAAAGATATGAAACCCACAACCAAATTTAAAAGAGACACAAACAACACAGCATAAAAACGATATATAGAAAAAGAATAAAAGAAAACAACAAGTGTAAAATCAACAATAACAAGGGGTGTATAGGACCCATGGAAAAAACAGGTAAAAATCCACTAAAAAAGAGAAAATTTATAAACGAGTATAATATCCGGTAAAGCGTAAAAATTCGAAAACAGTAGTTAAAAGTGAATCATCGGATAAAAGATGTCCGAGTGTAAGGGGCTCGGACGTAAAATTTGGTTGTTTTGGGTTTAATGGCGCATTAGCAACTCAGGCTATAATGCGCCAAACGAATATCTAAATAAAAGCTAAAAGTCATCACACCCACAACCAAAGTTAAAAAGTTACTACACAAATATAGAAAAAACAATGTAAAACAATAAAAGGAAACATAGTCAACAAGAAACAAAGGTATAAATGTATAATAAATATAAAAAGCACCCAGGTGTAAGCGACCTGGGATATACATTCGAATAAAACTATAGACGAGTAAAATATCCAGTATATTTTAAAAATTGGAAAACAGCATTAAAACAACAATGATCGGATAAAAGATGTCCGAGTGTAAGGGGCTCGGACGTTGGTTGGTTGGTTGTTTTAGGTTTAATGGCGCATTAGCAACTCAGGCTATAATGCGCCAAACGAATGTCTAAATAAAAGCTAAAAGTCATCACACCCACAACCAAATTTAAAAATTTACTATATAGATAAAGAGAAAACAATGTAAAACTATAAAAGGAAACATAGTTAACAAGAAACAAAGGTAGAAATGTATAATAAATATAAAAAGCACCCAGGTGTAAGCGACCTGGGTTATACATTGCAATAAAACTAGAGACGAGTAAAATATCCAGTATATTTTAAAAATTGGAAAACAGCGTTAAAACAACAATGCTCTGATAAAAGATGTCCGGGTGTAAGGGGCTCGGACATAAAATCATGAAAGTTAAAATAGAGTCGACGTTCAAAGTTAAAAGCAGGACATGAAAGTAAAATATGTTTTATCGTTAAAACGGTGTCACAAAACTCGCACTTAGGTACTGCGTCCGCCTTAAGAAGAAAAGAGTGGGTTAAAAACGAGTGACCTAAGCGGAGCCGAGCAAGGACAACTTCCTCCTTACGATTCCTGCGAAAACAAGACTGCCACGGTTTGACAATGGGCTTGATCTCGAAGAGCTTGTTAGCAACCTGTTCAGACCAAGATCTCTGCCACTGTGCCCGGAGCTCGATGGTGAAACGCTGCCGGAAATCCACATATGGAAC
The DNA here is from genome assembly GCA_038380435.1 of Ryuthela nishihirai. Taxonomy (NCBI): domain Eukaryota; kingdom Metazoa; phylum Arthropoda; class Arachnida; order Araneae; family Heptathelidae; genus Ryuthela; species Ryuthela nishihirai. The sequence continues at coordinate 1,009,530 of JAWZYU010000017.1, forward strand.
CGGCAACGGAGAGTCGGACAGGGGCGTGGCTGACCTGGCAGCAGAATCTGCCAAATCATTGCCCCTGATTCCGACATGACCGGGCACCCAACAGAAGAGAATTGTGGTGGTGGCTGCCAGACGATGGAGCTGCTGGCGGATCTTGGAGAGAACAGGGTGAGGCCGATGCCTCACCGAGATCAAAGCCTGTAGCGAGCTAAGCGAGTCGGTGTAAATCACACACCGACGATGATGCTTAGCTGCTATGTGGTCCAAGGCAATGCTGATAGCATGCAACTCAGCAGTGAAGATGGAACACTGCTGTGGGATCTGGTCTGCAATGATTACATCACAGCAGACCATGGCTGATCCCACCGAAGTGCCGGACTTCGAGCCATCTGTGAAGACAGGCAAGAAGTCCGGGTGCTCAGCACGATGGCTGGCAAAGAGTTGCCGGTACACACAGTCGGGTGTAAAGGCCTTCCCCGTCCTGCACAGGGAAAAATCGCAGGAAGGGGAAACAGCGAGCCAAGGTGGAAGTGGCTCAGCTGTCGACTGTGCGATGCTATCGAGACTGGTGTTGATGTCTCGCAGGTAACCTCGGACACGCAAACCGAAAGGACGAATGGCAGTCGGCCGATTCTGGTATAACATTTCCCACCTGGGACTGAAAACGCAGTCCCAAGTGGGATGGCCTGGCAGGGATCGCAATTTAGATGCATACTGCAGGGACAACTGCTGACGGCGAATAGATAAGGATGGTTCATCGGTCTCAACGTAGAGACTCTGGACCGGCGAAGTGCGGAAGGCCCCCGTGCACACACGGAGGGCCTGATGATGGAGTGGGTCCAGCACTTTCACCACCGAATCCCGGGCGGAGTCATACACCTGGGATCCGTAGTCCAGTTTCGACCGGACAAGTGCACGGTAGAGGCGGAGCAAAGAACATCGGTCCGCCCCCCAAGAGAGGGAGGAGAGGACCTTGATGATGTTCAATGCCCGCGTGCACTTGGACCTGAGATGTCGAATATGTGGTAAAAAGGTCAATTTCCGGTCGAAGATGAGACCGAGAAACTTGGTCTCCGCCACAACTGGAATGATGTTACCCCCGAGCCGCAGCTCGGGGTCCAGATGAAGATTACGCTTGCGGCAAAAGTGCACACAAGCGGTCTTCTGTGGGGAGAACCGGAACCCATTCGCCGTCGCCCAAACTGAGAGATTGTTCAGGGCAGTTTGCAGTTGTCGTTCAATGACCCTCATGCTGGACGATGAGCAAAAGATGCTAAAGTCATCAACATAGAGGGCATTGCCTACAGTCGGAGGAAGTTGCCGTGTAATGGAATTGATCTTGACAGCGAAAAGCGTAACACTCAGGACGCAGCCTTGAGGCACCCCCTGTTCTTGGGGGAAAGGCCGCGACAGAGTGTTGCCGACACGGACTCGAAAAACACGAGAAGATAAAAAGTTTGCAATGAAGATCGGCATGTGACCTCGCAAGCCGAAGCTGTGAAGGTCACGAAGAATGCCGAATCTCCATGCCGTGTCGTACGCTTTTTCGATGTCGAAGAAAATGGACACCAGGTGCTCTCTACGTAAAAAGGAATTCCTGATCGCCGATTCGAGGCGGATCAGGTGGTCTAAGGTAGACCGGTGCCTGCGAAAGCCACACTGGGTGTTGGAAAGAAGGCCGTGATGCTCCAAATACCAGGCCAGCCTGGTATTTACCATCCTTTCCAACACCTTGCAGACGCAGCTCGTCAACGCAATTGGACGATAATTGGAAGGAATCTTGGGATCTTTGCCTGGCTTAGGGAAGGCCAAGACGATGGCCTCCCGCCAGGAGTCCGGAAACTGCTCCTCGATGAAAATGCGGTTGAAGATTCGGAGCAGTCGATCCTTACTCGATGGTGAGAGATGTTGGAGCATGGCATAATGGACATTGTCTGGCCCCACAGCAGATGCACGAGAAGTGTGCAGAGCACGGCGAAGCTCCTCCGCTGTGAATGGCCTGTTGTAAGACTCCAGGCCATTCGAATGGAAGGTTTGGTTGTTTTTGGTTGTTTTGGGTTTAATGGCGCATTAGCAACTCAGGCTATAATGCGCCAAACGAATATCTAAATAAAAGCTAAAAGTCATCACACCCACAACCAAAGTTAAAAAGTTACTACACAAATATAGAAAAAACAATGTAAAACAATAAAAGGAAACATAGTCAACAAGAAACAAAGGTATAAATGTATAATAAATATAAAAAGCACCCAGGTGTAAGCGACCTGGGATATACATTCGAATAAAACTATAGACGAGTAAAATATCCAGTATATTTTAAAAATTGGAAAACAGCATTAAAACAACAATGATCGGATAAAAGATGTCCGAGTGTAAGGGGCTCGGACGTAAAATCGTGAAAGTTAAAATAGAGTCGACGTTCAAAGTTAAAAGCAGGACAGGAAAGTAAAATATGTTTTATCGTTAAAACGGTGTCACAAAACTCGCACTTAGGTACTGCGTCCGCCTTAAGGAGAAAAGAGTGGGTTAAAAACGAGTGACCTAAGCGGAGCCGAGCAAGGACAACTTCCTCCTTACGATTCCTGCGAAAACAAGACTGCCACGGTTTGACAATGGGCTTGATCTCGAAGAGCTTGTTAGCAACCTGTTCAGACCAAGATCTCTGCCACTGTGCCCGGAGCTCGATGGTGAAACGCTGCCGGAAATCCACATATGGAACCGGCAACGGAGAGTCGGTTTGGTTTGGTTGTTTGGGTTTTAATGGCGCATTAGCAACTAAGGCTATAATGCGCCATACGAATGTCCAGAAGAAAAAATGATAAAAGTCGTGTAACCCTTAACCGAATTTTAAAAGAAATCACAAACATATACTAAGAATGTAAAGCAATAAAAGAAACATAATTGATAACAAGAAACAAATGTATAAATAAGTTATAAATATAAATGTAACCCAGGTGTAAGCAACCTGGGTTAAATATTGGAATAAAACTATATTCGAGTAAAATATCCTGTAAAAAGTAAAAATTCAAATACAGCGTTAAAACAACAATGATCTGCTAACAAATGTCCGAGTGTAAGAGGCTCGGACGTAAAATCATGAAAATTAAAAAACAAACGCCTTTCAAAGTTAAAACATGGACATGATATTAAAATGTGTTTGATGGTTAAAATGGTGTCACAAAACTCACACTTAGGTACGTCGTCCGCCCGTAAGAGAAACGAATGTGTAATAAACGAATGACCTAAGCGGAGCCGAGCAAGTACAACTTCCTCCTTGCGATTCCTGCGGTAACAAGACTGCCATGGTTTGATGATAGGTTTGATCTCAAAGAGCTTGTTCGTAAGCTGTTCCGACCAAGATCTCTGCCACCGTGCCCGGAGCTCGATGGTAAAACGCTGCCGGAAATCCAGATATGGAACCGGCAACGGAGAGTCGGACAGGGGCGTGGCTGACTTGGCAGCAGCATCTGCCAAGTCATTGCCCCTGATACCGACGTGACCGGGCACCCAACAGAAATGGATGGTGGTGGTGGCTGCCAGACGATGTAGCTGCTGGCGGATCTTAGTAAGAACAGGGTGAGGCCGATGCCTCACCGAGATCAAAGCCTGTAGCGAGCTAAGCGAGTCGGTGTAAAGCACACACCGACGATGATGCTTAGTCGCCACGTGGTCCAAGGCGAGGCTGATAGCGTGCAACTCTGCAGTGAAGATGGAACACTGCAGTGGGATCTGGTCTGCAATGATTACATCACAGCAGACCACGGCTGATCCCACCGAAGTGCCGGACTTCGAGCCATCTGTAAAGACAGGCAAGAAGTCCGGGTGCTCAGCACGATGGCTGGCAAAGAGTTGCCGGTACACACAGTCGGGTGTAAAGGCCTTCCCCGTCCTGCACAGGGAAAAATCGCAGGTAGGGGAAACAGCGAGCCATGGTGGAATTGGCTCAGCTGTCGACTGTGCAACGCTATCGAGACTGGTGTTGATGTCTCTGAGGTAGCCTCGGACTCGCAAACCAAAAGGACGAATGGCAGTCGGCCGATTATTGTAAAGCATTTCCCACTTCGGACTGAAAACGCAGTCCCAAGTGGGATGGCCAGGCAGGGATCGCAATTTAGAAGCATATTGTAGGGACAACTGCTGACGGCGAAGAGATAAAGAAGGTTCGTCGGTCTCAACGTAAAGACTCTGGACCGGTGAGGTGCGGAAGGCTCCCGTGCAAACACGGAGAGCCTGATGATGGAGGGGGTCCAGCACCTTCACCACCGAATCCCGGGCCGAGTCGTACACCTGGGATCCGTAGTCCAGTTTCGATCGGACAAGTGCACGGTACAGGCGGAGCAAAGAACATCGGTCCGCCAACCAAGAAAGGGAGGAGAGGACCTTGACGATGTTCAATGCCCGCGTGCACTTGGACCTGAGATGACGTATGTGAGATAAAAAGGTCAATTTCCGATCGAATATGAGACCGAGAAACTTGGTCTCCGCCACAACTGGAATGATGTTACCCCCGAGCCGCAGCTCAGGATCCAGATGAAGATTACGCTTGTGGCAAAAGTGCACACAAGCGGTCTTCTGTGGGGAGAACCGAAACCCGTTTGCCGTCGCCCAAACCGAAAGATTGTTCAGGGCAATTTGCAGTTGTCTTTCAATGACCCTCATGCTGGAAGATGAGCAAAAGATGCTAAAGTCATCAACATAGAGGGCATTGCCTACGGATGGAGGAAGTTGTCTAGTTATGGAATTAATCTTGACAGCGAAAAGCGTAACACTCAGAACGCAGCCTTGTGGCACCCCCTGTTCTTGGGGGTACGGCCGCGACAGAGTGTTACCGACACGGACACGAAAAGAGCGTGTCGATAAGAAGTTGGAGATGAAGATCGGCATGTGACCTCTCAAGCCGAAGCTGTGGAGGTCACGAAGAATGCCGAATCTCCAAGCCGTGTCGTACGCTTTTTCGATGTCGAAGAAAATTGACACCAGGTGCTCTCTACGTAAAAAAGAATTCCTGATAGCCGATTCGAGGCGTATCAGGTGGTCAAGAGTTGACCGTTGCCTGCGAAAGCCACACTGGGTGTTGGAAAGAAGGTTGTGGTGTTCTAAATACCAGATGAGTCTGGCATTTACCATTCTTTCCAACACCTTGCACACGCAGCTCGTCAATGCGATGGGACGATAATTAGAAGGAATCTTGGGATCTTTCCCTGGCTTGGGGAAGGCCAAGACGATGGCCTCCCGCCAGGAGTCCGGAAACTGCTCCTCGAGAAAAATGCGATTGAAAAGATGGAGCAGCCGATCCTTACTCGATGGTGAAAGATGTTGGAGCATGGCATAATGGACATTGTCCGGCCCTACAGCAGAGGCACGAGAAGAGTGCAGAGCTAGGCGAAGCTCCTCCGCTGTGAATGGCCTGTTGTAAGGCTCCAGGCCATTCGAGTGGAAAGACAGCGGAGAGCGCTCCGCCCTGCCCTTCTGGGCCAGAAACTCGGGGGAGTAAGAGGAAGACGAAGAGATGGAGGAGAACGACTCCCCCAGAGTGTCGGCAATTGCTTTGGGATCAGCAATTGCCTGTCCATTGTGCTCCAGGATCGATAACGAGTGGGACGTGTAGTTCCCACTCATCTTCCGGACTTTATCCCACACGACCTTAGAACTAGTCGTGCGGGTGATGGATGACGTATACTTGATCCAAGATTCCTTCTGGCTCTGGCGTCGGACGAAACGTGCTTTCGCCCTGGCGCGTTTGAAATTTTCAAGGTTGGGGGACGTCGGATATCTCCGAAACACCCCCCAAGCCTTGTTCTGAGCCTTACGAGCTGCGGTGCATTCTGGATTCCACCACGGTTTCGGAAAGCGAGGAAACCGTGTAGAAGTTTGAGGAATCGTTGATGCAGCTGCATCTACGATACAGTCCGTTATCTCCGCTACTGCCACATTGATTGGCTCCTGGCTGACAGAGTGGTCGTCGAGCTCAGAGAGCAGCTCGAAACCACCCCAGTCAGCCCGATCGAGCCTCCACCGTGAGACGCGTGAAGGGCTGCAAGGCCCCCCACGGGAGATGGTGCACACCACGGGGAGGTGATCGCTTCCGTACGGGTTGTCCTCGACCTCCCATGTAAAGAGTGGAAGGATCGAGGAGGAGCAGATGGTGAGGTCAATGGCAGTGAAAGAGCGGGTTGGGGAGTGAAAGTAAGTACTGACACCGGTGTTCAACAGGGAGAGAGAAGGATCCACGAGCCACTGCTCCAGGACCCCGCCCCTCCCGTTGGTGTCAGCACCGCCCCAAAGTGGACTGTGTCCGTTGAGGTCCCCCATAATGAGGAAGGGGGACGGCAGCTGCGAGACGAGATCATCAAGGTCTTCCTGGAAGACGATGCTCCCAGGTGGAAGATATACAGAGCAGACAGTCAGTGAGAACCCCACGAATAGACAGATGGCTACCGCCTCTAAGTTGGTAGTGAGGGGTACGACCTGGAATGGAGAATGGTTGCTCACGAGGATGGCGACACCCCCGCGAGCTGGACCATCTCCATCCCGGTCCCGGCGAACTAGTGAAAAGTGCCGGATTGTGGGATCTGTGACTGGCTGCAAGTATGTCTCCTGCAGGCACAAACAGATGGGCTGGTGTGCCTGAAGGAGGGCCTTGATGTCGTCAAGATTCCTCTGGAATCCACGACAATTCCATTGTAGGAGTGTGGCTATCTCAGGACTTAGAAGAGTGGGCGGACGACGAATTCCTATTCAACTTCACCGCCGCAGAGGACGGTTTAGTGAATAGGGGGCGGTCGGTATCCATGTCCTCGGAATCGTCCGAGGGACATGGATCGGTGACCGCTCTTTGTGGCGCTGTTATTTTCTTTTTCGGCCCCGGTGGGGGCCCCTTCGGTTTTGAAGGTCTTGCTGTCTGAGGACGGGGAGGAGGAGGCCTTCCGGTGGAGGTGGAAGGCTGTGTTGCAGGAATGGAAACCGGGGTTGATGTCGAAGTCGACACCACCCTCGGTCTCGCCTGCGTGAGGAGGTACTTCGCAGCTGGCGAGAAAGACTCAGTAGGTGGTACACTGATGTCAGTCTGCACCGCAACCGAAGTCATTGGAACGATGGACTTTCCAATGACTGCACTGGCATAGGAAACCTTGCCAGGTGGGGCGGGCGGTGCAGCAAGCTTTCTCGCTTCAGCATACGAGATGTTGTTGATTACTTTGAGGCGTTGTACCTCCTTTTCCTCCTTCCACTTCGGACAGTCGCGGGAGTACGCCGGATGTTCGCCACAGCAGTTCACACAGCATGCCTTTTCTGCTGTGCAGTCAGGATCGAGATGATCCTTACTGCCACAGCGAGCACAGGTGGGCTTGCCCCTGCATGCTGTGCGGGCGTGACCGTATATCTGACACTGAAAACAGCGCAGAGGGTTTGGGATATACGGCCGAACCTCACAATGTAAGTATCCTGCCTTGATGTAAGAAGGCAGGCGTGGCGTGTTGAATGTAACAATTAACACCCGGGTGGGTGTTAATTTCCCATCACGGCGTGTCGAAACCCGGTGGACCGCTGTTACTCCTTGAGGTGTGAGCTCCGAGAGGATTTCCTCCTCAGTGACTTTGAGGAGGCCCCACTCGGTGATCACACCCCGAGAGGAATTCAAAGTTTTATGGGGAGTGACTTCGACAGCCACCCCACCAATTTCTTTGACTTTCAGGAGCAGTTCAGAGTGTTTAGAACAAGCGGTCTCAACCTGCAAGTCGCCAGATCGTAAGCGCTTGACGGATTTCGGCTCTCCCGCAAGACCTTTCAAACCTTTATTTACAAAAAATGGGGACATGTCCCCAAGTACCTGATCACCCGTGGAGTGGATGATCAGGAACTTTGGGAACGAAGACACAGACACAGAAGACGACGGCGGTGATAACGTAGACGAAGAAGAAGACGGGGGTTCATGTCGAGCCCTCTTGTTGGCAGTGATCGAATTTTCCTCACTCTCTCTCATGTTTATTTTTGTGTGGTTCAGTGCCCGCTGTCCCCACCCTCCACGGAGCCCAACAAGGGGACGCCCATTCGGGCGCCAGGGCTACGCAGGCACTATACCCACACAGACAGTGAGCCAAGCCCTCACAAATAAATATAAGGAAAATAAAAAGAGAAATGTGCAGAACAAAACATTCTACACAAATCAAACAAAGCGTAAAATAAGAAAAATTGTGAATGGCCAAACTGGCCTCACAAAGAAAGAATAATTACAAAAGGAAAATAATCTGTGAGGAAACTTGCAAACCTGTACCCGGACCGTGGGCAAGGTTACTCACCGCTCTGCACGGTTGACCCTAGCAGGACCTGCCCACCAGCCGATTGCTCCTGGGGGGGCCACCCCAGGAGCTCCCGTTTACCGGAAGCAGAGGCCAAAGCAGTGTATAGCAGAGGCCCCGGAATCCGCTGCCCAGCCCCGCGACAGACATGCTCCCCAATGGCAAAACGGCCAAAGGGGACCCCACCAGTCATGAGCTGGGGAGAGAAGACGGGGACCCCTGAGCAACTGCCATGATCCTCCTTTCCAGGGACACGGGTCTCCGCGCACGGCAAACACGCGGGCGAGCGTTTAGGACCCTGCGAAGGTAACCGAGCCAGCGGAACCTTCACAGGGTGGTCCCCTCACCACGGACAGGCTCTCGCATCGAGGGGTTATCCCACACGACTTTAGAAGTAGTCGTGCGCGTAATAGAAGATGTATACTTGATCCAAGATTCCTTCTGGCTCTGGCGTCGGACGAAACGAGCTTTCGCCCTGGCGCGTTTGAAATTTTCGAGGTTGGGGGTTGTCGGATATCTCCGAAACACCCCACAAGCCTTGTTCTGAGCCTTACGAGCTGCAGTGCAATCTGGATTCCACCACTGTTTCGGAAAGCGAGGAAACCGTGTAGAAGTTTGAGGAATTGTTGATGCAGCTGCATCTATGATACAGTCCGTCATCTCCGCTACTGCCACATTGATTGGCTCCTGGCTGACAGAGTGGTCATCGAGCTCAGAGAGCAGCTCGAAACCACCCCAGTCAGCCCGATCGAGCCTCCACCGCGAGACGCGTGAAGGGCTGCAAGGCCCCCCACGCGAGATTGTGCACACCACGGGGAGGTGATCGCTTCCATAAGGGTTGTCCTCAACCTCCCATGTAAAGAGTGGAAGGATCGAGGAGGAGCAGATGGTGAGATCAATGGCAGTGAAAGAGCGGGTTGGGGAGTGAAAATAAGTACTGACACCGGTGTTCAACAGGGAGAGAGAAGGATCCAGGAGCCACTGCTCCAGGACCCCGCCCCTCCCGTTGGTGTCAGCACTGCCCCATAGTGGACTGTGTCCGTTGAGGTCCCCCATAATGAGGAAGGGGGACGGCAGCTGCGAGACGAGATCATCAAGGTCTTCCTGGAAGACGATGCTCCCAGGTGGAAGATATACAGAGCAGACAGTCAGCGAGAACCCCTCGAAGAGACGGATGGCTACCGCCTCCAAGTTGGTGGTGAGGGGTACGACCTGGAATGGAGAATGGTTGCTCACGAGGATGGCGACACCCCCGCGAGCTGGACCATCTCCATCCCGGTCCCGGCGAACTAGTGAAAGGTGCCGGATCGTGGGATCTGTGACTGGCTGCAAGTATGTCTCCTGCAGGCACACACAGATGGGCTGGTGTGCCTGAAGGAGGGCCTTGATGTCGTCAAGATTCCTCTGGAATCCACGACAATTCCATTGTAGGAGTGTGGCCATCTCAGGACTTAGAAGAGTGGGCGGACGACGAATTCCTATTCAACTTAACCGCCGCAGAGGACGGTTTAGTGAATAGGGGGCGGTCGGTATCCATGTCCTCGGAATCGTCCGAGGGGCATGGATCGGTGACCGCCTTTTGTGGCGCTGTTATTTTCTTTTTTGGCCCCGGTGGGGGCCCCTTCGGTTTTGAAGGTCTTGCTGTCTGAGGACGGGAAGGAGGAGGCCTTTCGGTGGAGGTGGAAGGCTGTGTTGCAGGAATAGAAACTGGGGTTGATGTCAAAGTCGACACCACCCTCGGTCTCGCCGGCGTGAGGAGGTACTTGGCTGCGAGTGAGAAAGACTCAGTAGGTGGTACACTGATGTCAGTCTGCACCGCCACTGAAGTCATTGGAACGATCGGCTTCCCAATGACTGCACTGGCATAGGAAACCTTGCCAGGCGGGGCGGGCGGTGCAGCAAGCTTTCTCGCCTCAGCATAAGAAATGTTGTTTAGTACTTTCAAGCGTTGCACCTCCTTTTCCTCCTTCCACTTCGGACAGTCGCGGGAGTACGCCGGATGTTCGCCACTACAGTTCACACAGCATGCCTTTTCTGCTGTGCAGTCAGGATCGAGATGATCCTTACTGCCACAGCGAGCACAGGTGGGCTTGCCCCTGCATGCTGTGCGGGCATGACCGTATATCTGACACTGAAAACAGCGCAGAGGGTTCGGTATATACGGCCGTACCTCACAATGTAAATAACCTGCCTTGATGGAAGAAGGCAGGCGTGGCGTGTCGAATGTAACAATCAGCACCCTGGTGGGTGTCAATTTCCCATCACGGCGTGTCGAAACCCGGTGGACCGCTGTTACTCCTTGAGGTGCGAGCTCGGAGAGGATTTCCTCCTCAGTGACTTTGAGGAGGCCCCACTCGGTGATCACACCCCGAGAGGAATTCAAAGTTTTATGGGGAGTGACTTCGACAGCCACCCCACCAATATCTTTTACTTTCAGGAGCAGTTCGGAGTATTTTGAACAAGCGGTCTCAACCTGCAAGTCGCCAGATCGTAAGCGCTTGACAGATTTCGGCTCTCCCGCAAGACCTTTTAAACCTTTGTTGACGAAAAAAGGGGACATGTCCCCAAGCACCTGATCACCCGTGGAGTGGATGATCAAGAACTTTGGGAACGAAGACACAGACACAGAAGACGACGGCAGTGATAACGTAGACGAAGAAGAAGACGGGGGTTCATGTCGAGCCCTCTTGTTGGCGACGATCGCATTATTTTCTTCACTCTCTCTCATGGTTTGTTTTGTGTGGTTCAGTGCCCGCTGTCCCCACCCTCCACGGAGCCCAACTAGGGGACGCCCATTCGGGCGCCAGGGCTACGCAGGCACTATACCCACACAGACAGTGAGCCAAGCCCTCACAAATAAATAGAAGGAAAATAAAAAGAGAAATGTGCAGAACAAAAACGTTCTACACAAATGAAACAAAGCGCAAAAATAAGAATATTGTGACTGCCAAACTGGCTGCACAAAGAAAGGATAACGACAAAAGGAAAATAATCTGTGAGGAAACTTGCAAACCGTGGGCAAGGTTACTCACCGCTCTGCACGGTTGACCCTAGCAGGACCTGCCCACCAGCCGATTGCTCCTGGGGGGGCCACCCCAGTTGCTCCCATTTACCGGAAGCAGAGGCCAAAGCAGTGTATAGCAGAGGCCCCGGAATCCGCTGCCCAGCCCCGCGACAGACAGGCTCCCCAATGGCAAGACGGCCAATGGGGACCACGCCAGTCATGAGCTGAGGAGAGAAAACGGGGACCCCCGAGCAACTACCAGGATCCTCCTTTCCCGGGACACGGGTCTCCGCGCACGGCAAACACGCGGGCGAGCGTTTAGGACCCTGCGAAGGTAGCCGAGCCAGCGGAACCTTCACAGGGTGGTCCCCCTCACCACGTACAGGCGCTCACACCGAGGGGGTTCCATTTCAGTAATGCATGCACACACACTCTAACTACAATTAGTTCGGTTGGATTCAGTGCGAGGCATGTACACACCACCTATTACAAATACTATTTATTATCAGTGGTACTGCTGCCCAACACCTACTAAGATTTCTTAGGAGTCATTAGTTCAGAGTGAAAGTTGACCGATACCTGATTTTATCTACAATCAATCTACATCAAAATTCTATCTACAATCAAAAAAAGAAATCGAAAACCTTGAATTTTATATCTCTGAAAAATCTTTTCAACTTAATTCTTTTCTTAAACCAAATTTTAGACATTATCTTTCTAATACAATAAATTATCATCTTAAATTACCTTTTAACAGACAAGAATGTAAAATTCTCCTACGTCTAAGAACAGACACAATAATGCTAAACAAATCAAAATTTATGTTAAAAATTAGTAATAGCCCTAACTGTATAACTTGTAAATCTACAGAAAATACTATACATATAATTTTAAACTGTAATAAATATAATTAACAAAGAAAAATTTTTTTTATGGAACTAGAAAAAATTGGAATTATTGATTATAATATATACACAATATTAAATTTTCCTGTCTTCTCAACACAAATAAAAATATTTCGCCTCTTGCTGGATTTACTACAAGAGACAGATATATGGTGCAAAATATAATGGGAAAAAAATAAAAAAAGAGTTACTTAATAATTGCAAAAAATAAAAAAAAACTTAAAAAAAATAAATAAACATTTATAACTCTAAAAAAATAATAAAATATAAATAAATAAATATATATATATATCAAAATATCTTAATGGGTAAGCCTGAGTAAGGAGTTCCCAATTTTTGTGAAGTTATGAATGAATGAATGAATGGATTACTAATACATTCATTAATTGATATTGGAGGGAGTCTCGGAAAGCTAGTGAGACGAGTAGACGCCAAATTTTTGGCTCCGTAGTTTTGTGCTTCATTTTGTTTTGAAAGAGTTTGATAGTTTTGAAAGTTTTAATTCTTTTACATAATATAATGGGAGGCAAAAAAAAAGCCAACGAATATCAACAATAAAATGAAAAAAACAAGTGGCATCCCAATTAAAAGCTCTGAAAGTTGTCAACTAAAGAAATTAGCTAAACACTTAGAAAAGGCTCAAATGGCTCCAATCTTTAATGCTGCCTCCGAGGAGGATTTAAATAAAACTTTGGAAAACTCTGACATCTTTGACAAACAGACTTGTGAAAACACGGACGTTTCTAACGCAAAGAAATCTACTCCACATATTCAAATACCCATTTCAAAGGAACACAATATTCAAGAAACTGAAAGTCTTCCGGAGGAATACATCCCAGACGAAGATTCTGTTCCCGATGAAGAAATTAACTCTGCCCCTGCCAATATTAGATCTAAGTAGGAAGATTGTGCCATAATTTATTTCAATGAAACTTCTAAGGAAAAAAGATATAATAAAAGATATATTCTACGAGGAAAGGAGATATAATTCTCTTTCCAACTTGTGACTCTGATTTAGATATCTTAAAGAATATTACAAACATTTTAGGAGTGGAAGTGGATTATCGATTTCCTAATAATGAACAATCCATGGGTTTACTTACTAATGTAAACACAAAGTATAAGATGATTATTTACTTCAATGCTTAATACGATAGGATATTACCAAAGTAAGACGCATGATGAGATTTTTGCCAAATTCCTCTAAAGATGGTTACTTAAAACAACCTACGGAAAACGTTCTAATTTACTGCTCTCGAAATAAATTACCCAGAGAGGTGAACATCGGGTTTTCACACTTCTTTGTAAAGGAGCATTTTGGCTCCCCAATTATTTGTGGAAACTGTTGGAGGTGGGGACACGCTGCAACGGGATGCCGAAGTCGCATAAGATGTAAGTGCTGCAGCGCCCCACACTCTTATAAAATATGTAAAACAACTGAATTTATCTGTCCAAATTGCTGGAAAGATCATCCCGCCACGTACTACGCTTGCCCGATCAAGAAAATCGCTTGCAAAGCAATGCAAATTCAACTCAAGCAATGCAAATCAAATTCAATCAAACCCAATGCTAATCAATTCAATTGCAAAGCAATGCAAATTCAACAACTATGCAGCTGGACCAGTGCTTTTGCTTTGACAAAACAAGCGCTCAGTCAGGTTCGAAGCAGAAGCGCTCTCTATCAGGTCCGCACTAACTCAGATGTGAATCCGTATGATGGTTCTCACTCATATGCTAACCAAAATCAAGAAAAAGAGGTTTTCTCGATAGTCCGTTTTGGGCTCAACAGTGAAAGACGTAAAAGACCGGCTCCTTCGACGATACTTCTCCGATCGCATCGCGGCAGCTCTCGATTCCCGTAACGGCATCCCATCGACGCAGTTCACGGTAGGCTAAACCACGTTTTTGCACTTTCGATTTTCCTTTGTTTCTTCAATCGAAACAGTCTTTATGAGACTAATTTCTTTTAATTTCTTTTGTTTTCTTGTTGTCTTCTGTGATTATTCTATTTTTATACCTGAACAGTCTTTATGAGACTACTCTTTCTGTTAATTTTTACAGTCTTTTGAGTCTGCTTTTCCGATAATCTCACTCTTTTTTGTACTTGATTTTTGCTTTGCTCTGATTTTCACTATTCTTTGTTTTAAACCTCACTATGCTCTCCCTTAATGATCCAAGACTAAGTAGATCTTTTCGTTTTTTGTTGAATGGACTTAATATTAAAGATTTAATTTCATATCTCCTTGATTCTCTTGGTTCTGAATTTCATGATTTAATTGAGGTTGCTCAATCTATCAATCGCGGAGTCGCAATTATCACACTTGGATCTTGTGAAGCCACTGAAAAACTTAATGAATTAAAAGTTTTGAAAATAAATGAGATTGAGGTCCCGTTTACTCTTCTTGGGTCCTCTATAAAAAAGGTCATTGTTTCCAACCTTCCGTTCTTTGTAACAAATGACGAAATTTCCAACGAGCTATCCAAGTTTGGAGAAATTCTCCATATTGATGAAGAATTCTACTTTGAAGAACGCTTCCAAAAAATAAAAACGGGCAATCGAATTCTGAAGATTAAATTAACTGAGAACATCCCAAATTTCATTTCTATTGCTGGCTTTAATGCCACAATTTTTTACCCAGGTATTGTGAAATTGTGTAGACGTTGCAAATTGCCCGGTCACTTTGCAGATACTTGCACTTCTGCGTCTAACTTCAGGAAATCATTTGCCTCTGTAGTTGATAACCATCAAACTTCTGTTACTGATAGTCAATCAATGGACCTTTTGGCTCCATCTACATTAACTCCGACCTCAAATGATAATAATGTTAAAAGCCAACAAATAGAAAAACTGGATCCTGCAAATAAAACTTCATACGATAAAATTGAGGAAAAAACTGCGCTCTCTGATAAGACATCCTTAGAAAAAACCGAGAACCTGAACTCAGCTATGAAACCTTCCGTACAGTCAACGCCTACTTTACAAACAGTTGGAGGAAAACGGAAAATCGTCTCCCCAGTTGATTTCACGAAGACCCGGAAAATCACAAAAGACAAAGACATCTACCACGATTTCCGAAATTTTCTTAGATGCCTATCTGAAAATGATCCAAGGTCCATGTTTGACGTCCCCGCAAAAGTTTTACAATTGAAAAAAAAACCATGGACTCGCACAACAAGATTCGGCCTCAATATTGTGACTTCTACAAGACTATGACGGAATTTTTCTCATGGGAACAACCGAACTTTATACTAGAACAATGTGCTGAATTCCTACCTCTATTTGAACAAAGTGGCATAGAGAAGCTAAAAATCACTTTAGATGAGAAATTCGAAGACGTACCCATTTAGTTCTTTTGTTGACTGTATCTTTTTTCTTTCTCTCTTTCCTCTTTTTCTCTCTCTTTTTCTTTCCTTTCAACCTGTCTGCCTTCTTTCCTCTTCCTACTCTGATCGCTCACCGGGACATCCGTTGTCGCAGTGCTTACTGCGAGGTCTGATGTCTCGCTGAGCGCTCCCCTTTCCCTCTTCCCATTTTCGATTCTTGCGCCTTGCATTTAGCCCAACTCTCTACTTTTTCCCCCTTACTCAGACAAATTCCAACTATTATCAATCAGCCGTATAGGCTTCGGCAGTGCGTCGAATTATACTAAATTTTATCATCGTTCTACCTCCGATGAAAGAGATATGGGTCTCGACCCGGTGCTCTGTATTGTCCTTAACGATCTTTGAGAAAAAGAGCGGATCCCGGGAGTTCCCAAAAAGAATGAAGAATGGATTCCCAAAAAGCTAGTAGGAAATGCAGACGCCTATTTTCGGGCTCCTCGAGTTGTGTAATTTTTTGAAGTTAGTGCTTCAAAGTGAAGTTTGGCTCTTAATTTTCTGAGAACTGTTGCTTCTTCAGATGGGCGGAAAGAAGAAAGCCACAAATATGAATAATAAATTAAAACGCACAAGTGGGATTCCTGTCAAGAGCTCAGAGAAAGCCCAACTTAAAAAATTATCCAAGCACATTGAAAAGGCACAATTTGCCAAGCTACCAAACCCAAACTGTGAAGAAGATCTGAACGATATTATGGAAATCAGTGCAATTTTCGATACTCAAAATAAGGACTCAAACTCTCCCAATGAAAAGGACTCTGACCTTCAAACTCAACAACATCTTAGTGCAATTTCGGACTCTGCAAAGGACGATGACAACAGACCTGATGATTCGATTAATTCGGACGATAAATCTTCAATTAACGAAGAACCGATTGAACCACCACCTCAAAGAAAATCTAACAAACACGACCTGGCTATCATCTTCTACAACGAAAATACCAAGTTATCAGATATGGACGATGAGCAGGTAACAGACTATTTCTTTCACTTATTTGACAAAGACATTAAAGGCCGATATACAAGGAAAGGCGATATTATCGTCTTTCCCGAGAATGAAGAAGATCTAAATAAACTTAAAGGTATTACTTATATTTTAGATGTAGAGGTAAATTATAGATTCCCAGATGAAAAACATGCTATGGGTCTTATTGTAAATATCAATACAAAGTATTCTGAAGAATATTTACTCCAATGTTTGAAAGATGAAAATATTATCAAAGTTCGCAGAATGTATAGATATCTTCCAAACTCGGCTAATAATGGTTATATTAAGCAACCGACTGAAAATGTGGTAATTTATTCCACAACTCTCAAAATACCAAAAGAAATTAACATTGGATTCTCGCATTTTTATGTAAAACCACATTATGGATCCCCCTGTCACCTGCAGTAACTGCTGGCGATGGGGACACGTCGCCAGTAGCTGCTGAGACCGAGTGAGATGTAAAAGGTGCAGTGGACAACATTGTTATAAAGTTTGTAGAAGTATTGATTTTAATTGTCCAAACTGTGGTGGTACACACCCCGCAACGTTTTATGGTTGTCCCACTAAAAAGATTGCATGCAAAGCCATGCGTATACAACAACTTCAACAATGCAGTTGGTCAAACGCATTCTATCAAGCCAAGCAAGAACTCTCACAGGTCCGGGAGAATAGAGCTTTCTCTCGGGACCGGACAATTCCTACTTTGAATCCTTCACAGAAAGTTTTCTTTGCATCATTCTCTGCTTGGAGAGCGGACGTCGAAATTGTGCTGCACTTGAATAATTTAGTTTTTTTTATTTAATATTGGTTGGTGAATTAGTGAGGCGGAGGACTCTGAAAATGGCGAATGGAAGGAAAAAGAACAACCCTGTATCTCCTCTTAAGATCAGGATAAAAAAATCAAAGAACAACAACAACAACACTGGAAAGAAGAAAGGAATTTCGGACAAAATAAAGGACTTCTCGATACTGGATGAAGACTTAAAAATCTCATCAGAATCGGAGACTTCCCCTGCAAAATCCATAAAGGATAATAGCAGAAAGGACACAAAAACAACAACCGACATCAAGGATTTACCATCAAATTCGGATGATACAAATAAAAAGGTAACATTAGAAAACATTAATTCTGTGGAAAATATTTCTTCTAAACCTACTAATAATAAAATAGAGACTAACAAAACTTCAGTAAAGGAATCTAACAACAATAAAAGTGTCATTTTAACATCACTGGACTCAAATAACTTTAAAGACTCAGAACTTATCACTGAAAATATTCATAATAAAGAACAATTTGCACTAGTTATTACAGGTATTAACGATGATATAAGTGGACTTGACATCAGAAAGGTTACCTCTTTTTTTAACAAGCTCCTTGGAGAACACATTCCTGGGAGATTTATCTCCTTCGGAAGGTTACTGCTGTTCACTGGTAATCAAAAACATTACGATACAATTATGAATCTCAAAACTCTTTTAGACGTCCCTATTTCTGTGGACATTCCTGACTTTCAAAAATCTGTGTTAGGATCGATAACTGGAGTCCCTACATCGTTAAATGACGATGAAATTCTCGAGCTTTTGGAAGAACAGCAAGTCCTTAGCTTAAGACGTATGGTTCAATAAGACAAGAAAACTGATGAATGTACTGAAATTGAATATTCTCCAACTCATAAAATTATTTTAGAGTTTGACGGCATCTCTCTTCCTGAATTTGTTTACATTGGTTTTAGAAGATTCCGAGTAAAAAAATATAACCTTCCACCTAATTTATGTCTCAGGTGCTATGTTTTTGGTCATGTCATTTCCGCATGTAGAGGAAAACTCACATGCAAAAAATGCGGAGGAAACCACCACTACAAAAAATGCACGGCAAAAGGCTACAAATGCCCAAATTGCAACGGGCCACATCCAGCTACCTGGTCCGGTTGCCAAGTAAGTATTATTGCCAGCAAAGCGAAAACGATACAACTGGAAGAGGGCATTAACTGGCAGAAAGCTTTGATTAAAGCTAGAGTAAGCTTTCAAAGCAATTCCTCTGAACAAAATATAACTTCATTCACAAGATCTGAGGACGATCGTCAAAAAAACTTCACAACAGCTAACAAACGGATTGAAAACACGGTTCATGCGGACCTGGAAGTGAGCTCACAAGAAGAGGAAGACGACGAAGTGAACGATCTCTTCAACGCAGAACCCTCAACTTCTAATGACTTTCCAATTCTTACCAGAAACAACGAAACAAAAACTTAAAACACTATGGACTATGCTAAATGCGTCAAAAAAAGACATTACTGGTGCAAAAAATTCAAAAATTTCGATTTCTAATAAGCAAATTAGACAAGAAAAAAAGGAAAAAAAAGAATTGAATTCACAAGTCGAGTAAAGCAAAAGTCAAATATCGAATGAGACAAGAGGCTTGATCTTAAATATTTTCATAAGACTTTTAGAATTTCTTCTACCTAACTGTCCTGAATTTAATTTAATTAAGGACATTCTCCTATCTTTCTCTTTGGGTGGTTCATGATCAACAAATTAGAGATTTTACAATGGAATTGTCGTGGCATTCAGCAAAGAAAACCTTATTTAAAACATTTAATTTTAACTAGAAAGATTAAAATAATATGTTTACAAGAGTCACAGACAGATAATATCCCCAGCTTGAATAATTTCGTTACTTATTTGCAAAGAAACAGTAAAACTTCTAGGGGTGATGTAACATACTGTGACAAATTAATTCCTCAAAGAAGAATGTACTTAAACAACATTACTGATAAAATTGAATACATAATTCTACAAGTAAAACTTGGTTGGTTGGTTGGTTGTTTGGGGTTTAATGGCGCATCGGTTGGTTGGTTGGTTGTTTGGGGTTTTTTTGGCGCAAGAGCAACAGGGCTATATTGCGCCAAACAAAAAGATATAAATTGATAAAAGTCATTGAACCCATAACCAAAGTTAAAAACACACAGAAACTTGGTTGGTTGGTTGGTTGTTTTGGGTTTAATGGCGCATTAGCAACTCAGGCTATAATGCGCCAAACGAATGTCTAAATAAAAGCTAAAAGTCATCACACCCACAACCAAATTTAAAAATTTACTATATATATAAAGAGAAAACAATGTAAAACTATAAAAGGAAACATAGTTAACAAGAAACAAAGGTAGAAATGTATAATAAATATAAAAAGCACCCAGGTGTAAGCGACCTGGGTTATACATTGCAATAAAACTAGAGACGAGTAAAATATCCAGAATATTTTAAAAATTGGAAAACAGCGTTAAAACAACAATGCTCTGATAAAAGATGTCCGAGTGTAAGGGGCTCGGACATAAAATCGTGAAAGTTAAAATAGAGTCGACGTTCAAAGTTAAAAGCAGGACATGAAAGTAAAATATGTTTTATCGTTAAAACGGTGTCACAAAACCCGCACTTAGGTACTGCGTCCGCCTTAAGAAGAAAAGAGTGGGTTAAAAACGAGTGACCTAAGCGGAGCCGAGCAAGGACAACTTCCTCCTTACGATTCCTGCGAAAACAAGACTGCCACGGTTTGACAATGGGCTTGATCTCGAAGAGCTTGTTAGCAACCTGTTCAGACCAAGATCTCTGCCACTGTGCCCGGAGCTCGATGGTGAAACGCTGCCGGAAATCCACATATGGAACCGGCAACGGAGAGTCGGACAGGGGCGTGGCCGACCTGGCAGCAGAATCTGCCAAATCATTGCCCCTGATTCCGACATGACCGGGCACCCAACAGAAGAGAATTGTGGTGGTGGCTGCCAGACGATGGAGCTGCTGGCGGATCTTGGAGAGAACAGGGTGAGGCCGATGCCTCACCGAGATCAAAGCCTGTAGCGAGCTAAGCGAGTCGGTGTAAAGCACACACCGACGATGATGCTTAGCTGCTATATGGTCCAAGGCAATGCTGATAGCATGCAACTCAGCAGTGAAGATGGAACACTGCTGTGGGATCTGGTCTGCAATGATTACATCACAGCAGACCATGGCTGATCCCACCGAAGTGCCGGACTTCGAGCCATCTGTGAAGACAGGCAAGAAGTCCGGGTGCTCAGCACGATGGCTGGCAAAGAGTTGCCTGTACACACAGTCAGGGGTAAAGGCCTTCCCCGTCCTGCACAGAGAAAAATCGCAGGAAGGGGAAACAGCTAGCCAAGGTGGAAGTGGCTCAGCTGTCGACTGTGCGATGCTATCGAGACTGGTGTTGATGTCTCTGAGGTAGCCTCGGACACGCAAACCGAAAGGACGAATGGCAGTCGGCCGATTCTGGTATAACATTTCCCACCTGGGACTGAAAACGCAGTCCCAAGTGGGATGGCCAGGCAGGGATCGCAATTTTGATGCATACTGTAGGGACAACTGCTGACGGCGAATAGATAATGATGGTTCATCGGTCTCAACGTAGAGACTCTGGACCGGTGAAGTGCGGAAGGCCCCCGTGCACACACGGAGGGCCTGATGATGGAGTGGGTCCAGCACTTTCACCACCGAATCCCGGGCGGAGTCATACACCTGGGATCCGTAGTCCAGTTTCGACCGGACAAGTGCACGGTAAAGGCGGAGCAAAGATTGGTTGGTTGGTTGTTTGGGGTTTTTTGGCGCAATAGCAACTAAGGCTATATTGCGCCAAACAAACGATAAAAAGGGTAAAAGACATGAAAACCCACAACCAAAGTTAAAAGAGACACAAATAACATATAATAAAAACGAGATGTAGGAAAAGAGTAAAAGAGAGCAACAAGTGTAAAATCAATAAGTATAAAATCAGCAATAACAATGGGTGTATAGGACCCATGTAAAAAACAACAGGTAAAACACAGCTAAAAAACCAGTAAAGAGAAAATTCATAAACGAGTAAAATAACCGGTAAAGCGTAAAAATTCGAAAACAGTGTTAAAATAGCAATGATCTGATAAAAGATGTCCGAGTGTAAGGGGCTCGGACGTAAAATCGTGAAAGTTAAAAAACAGACGTCTTTCAAGGTTAAAACAAACACAGTCAATTAAAATATGCTTCACAGTTAAAACGGTGTCACAAAACTCGCACTTAGGTACTGCGTCCGCCTTAAGAAGAAAAGAGTGTGTTAAAAACGAGTGACCTAAGCGGAGCCGAGCAAGGACAACTTCCTCCTTACGATTCCTGTGAAAACAAGACTGCCACGGTTTGACAATGGGCTTGATCTCGAAGAGCTTGTTACCAACCTGTTCAGACCAAGATCTCTGCCACTGTGCCCGGAGCTCGATGGTGAAACGCTGCCGGAAATCCACATATGGAACCGGCAACGGAGAGTCGGACAGGGGCGTGGCTGACTTGGCAGCAGCATCTGCCAAGTCGTTGCCCCTGATCCCGACATGACCGGGCACCCAACAGAAGAGAATCGTGGTGGTGGCTGCCAGACGATGGAGCTGCTGGCGGATCTTGGAGAGAACAGGGTGAGGCCGATGCCTCACTGAGATCAAAGCCTGTAGCGAGCTAAGCGAGTCGGTGTAAAGCACACACCGACGATGATGCTTAGCTCCTATATGGTCCAAGGCAATGCTGATAGCATGCAACTCAGCAGTGAAGATGGAACACTGCTGTGGGATCTGGTCTGCAATGATTACATCACAGCAGACCATGGCTGATCCCACTGAAGTGCCGGACTTCGAGCCATCTGTGAAGACAGGCAAGAAGTCCGGGTGCACAGCACGATGGCTGGCAAAGAGTTGCCGGTACACACAGTCGGGTGTAAAGGCCTTCCCCGTCCTGCACAGGGAAAAATCGCAGGAAGGGGAAACAGCGAGCCAAGGTGGAAGTGGCTCAGCTGTCGACTGTGCGATGCTATCGAGACTGGTGTTAATGTCTCGCAGGTAACCTCGGACACGCAAACCGAAAGGACGAATGGCAGTCGGCCGATTCTGGTATAACATTTCCCACCTGGGACTGAAAACGCAGTCCCAAGTGGGATGGCCTGGCAGGGATCGCAAATTTGAAGCATACTGCAGGGACAACTGCTGACGGCGAATAGATAAAGATGGTTCATCGGTCTCAACGTAGAGACTCTGGACCGGTGAAGTGCGGAAGGCCCCCGTGCACACACGGAGGGCCTGATGATGGAGGGGGTCCAGCACCTTCACCACCGAATCCCGGGCGGAGTCATACACCTGGGATCCGTAGTCCAGTTTCGACCGGACAAGTGCACGGTAAAGGCGGAGCAAAGAACATCGGTCCGCCCCCCAAGAGAGGGAGGAGAGGACCTTGATGATGTTCAATGCCCGCGTGCACTTGGACCTGAGATGTCGAATATGTGGTAAAAAGGTCAATTTCCGGTCGAAGATGAGACCGAGAAACTTGGTCTCCGCCACAACTGGAATGATGTTACCCCCGAGCCGCAGCTCGGGGTCCAGATGAAGATTACGCTTGCGGCAAAAGTGCACGCAAGCGGTCTTCTGTGGGGAGAACCGGAACCCATTGGCCGTCGCCCAAACCGAGAGATTGTTCAGGGCAGTTTGCAGTTGTCGTTCAATGACCCTCATGCTGGACGATGAGCAAAAGATGCTAAAGTCATCAACATAGAGGGCATTGCCTACAGTCGGAGGAAGTTGCCGTGTAATGGAATTTATCTTGACAGCGAAAAGCGTAACACTCAGGACGCAGCCTTGTGGCACCCCCTGTTCTTGGGGGAAAGGCCGCGATAGAGTGTCGCCGACACGAACTCGAAAAATACGAGAAGATAAAAAGTTTGCAATGAAGATCGGCATGTGACCTCGCAAGCCGAAGCTGTGAAGGTCACGAAGAATGCCGAATCTCCATGCCGTGTCGTACGCTTTTTCGATGTCGAAGAAAATTGACACCAGGTGCTCTCGACGTAAAAAAGAATTCCTGATCGCCGATTCGAGGCGGATCAGGTGGTCTAAAGTAGACCGGTGCCTGCGAAAGCCACACTGGGTGTTGGAAAGAAGGCCGTGATGCTCCAAATACCAGGCCAGCCTGGTATTTACCATCCTTTCCAACACCTTGCAGACGCAGCTCGTCAACGCAATTGGACGATAATTCGAAGGAATCTTGGGATCTTTTCCTGGCTTAGGGAAGGCCAAGACGATGGCCTCCCGCCAGGAGTCCGGAAACTGCTCCTCGATGAAAATACGGTTGAAGAGGCGGAGCAGTCGATCCTTACTCGATGGTGAGAGATGTTGGAGCATGGCATAATGGACATTGTCTGGCCCCACAGCAGATGCACGAGAAGTGTGCAGAGCACGGCGAAGCTCCTCCGCTGTGAATGGCCTGTTGTAAGACTCCAGGCCATTCGAATGGAAGGACAGCGGAGAGCGTTCAGCCCTGCTCTTCTGGGCCAGAAACTCGGGGGAGTACAAGGAAGATGAGGAGATGGAGGAGAATGACTCCCCCAGAGTGTCGGCAATTGCACGAGGATCAGCAATTGCCTGTCCATTGTGCTCCAGGATCGAAAATGAGTGGGACGTGTACTTCCCACCCATCTTCCGGACCTTATCCCACACAACCTTAGAACTGGTCGTGCGGGTGATAGAAGATGTATATTTCATCCAAGATTCCTTCTGGCTCTGGCGCCGGACGAAACGGGCTTTCGCCCTGGCGCGTTTGAATGCTTCGAGGTTGGGGGACGTCGGATATCTCCGAAACACCCCCCAAGCCTTGTTCTGAGCCTTACGAGCTGCGGTGCAGTCGGGATTCCACCACGGTTTTGGGAACCGTGGAAACCGAGTCGAGGTCTGAGGAATAGTAGAGGCAGCTGCATGGACGATACAGTCCGTCAACTCCGCCACTGCGACATTGATGGGCTCCTGGCTGACAGAGTGCTCATCGAGCTCAGACAAGAGCTCGAAGCCACTCCAATCAGCCCGATCAAGCCTCCACCGGGAGACACGCGAAGGGCTGCAAGGCCCCCCACGAGAGATGGTACACACCACGGGGAGGTGATCGCTTCCATAGGGATTGTCCTCGACCTCCCATGTAAAGAGTGGAAGGATCGAGGAGGAGCAGATGGTGAGGTCAATGGCAGTGAATGTGCGGGTTGGGGTGTGAAAGTAGGTACTGACACCGGTGTTCAACAGGGAGAGCGATGGATCCAGGAGACACTGCTCCAAGACCCGGCCCCTCCCGTTGGTGTCAGCACTGCCCCAGAGCGGACTGTGGCCGTTGAAGTCCCCCATGATGAGGAAGGGGGACGGCAGCTGCGATACGAGGTCATCAAGGTCATCCCGGAAAACGATGCTTCCGGGTGGGAGATAGACAGAACAGACAGTCAACGAAAATCCCACAAAGAGGCGGATGGCAACCGCCTCTAAATTTGTCGTGATGGGAATGACCTGGAATGGAGAATGGTTGCTCACGAGGATGGCAACACCCCCGTGAGCTGGACCATCTCCATCCCGGTCCCGGCGAATGAGAGAAAAGTGCCGGATAGTGGGATTGTTGGCTGTCTGCAAGAATGTCTCCTGAAGGCACACGCAAAGGGGTTGGTGTGCCATCAGGAGGACCTTGATGTCGTCAATATTCCTCTGGAATCCACGACAGTTCCATTGAAGGAGTGTGGCCATCTCAGGTCTTAGAAGTGGCGGACGACTTACGATTTATTTTAACCGTCGCCAGCGACGGTTTTGGAAAATTGGGGCGGTCGGTGTCCATGTCCTCGGAGTCGTCCGAGCAACACGGATCAGAGACCGCCGAACGTGGAGGTAAAATTTTCTTTTTGGGCCCCGGCGGGGGCCCCTTGGGTTTCGTAGGTCTTGCTGTCTGTGGGCGGGGTGGAGGGGGCCTTCCAGAGGTGGACGTGGAAGGCACAGACACAGGAATAGAAACCGGTGTCGATGTCGAGATGGACACCGACGTCGGCTTCGCCTGCGTCAAGAGGTACTTGGCAGCAGGCGAGAAAGATTCAGCAGGTGGAACGCTGATGTCGGTCTGCACCGCCACAGAAGCCATCTTAACGATGGGCTTTCCGGCAACCGCACCGGCATAGGAGACCTTGCCAGGTGGGGCAGGCGGTGCAGCGAGCTTTCTCGCCTCTGGATAACTGATATTATGAAGGGTCTTGAGGCGCTGTACCTCTTTCTCCTCCAGCCACTTCGGACAGTCGCGGGAGTACGCCGGATGTTCACCACGGCAGTTTACACAGCATGCCTTTTCGGCTGTGCAGTCAGGTTCGAGATGATCCTGACTGCCACAACGAGCACAGGTGGGCTTGCCCCGGCATGCGGTGCGGGCATGACCAAACCTCTGGCATTGAAAGCAACGCAGAGGGTTGGGGATAAATGGCCGCACCTCACAGTGTAAGTAGCCTGCCTTGATGGAAGTAGGCAGGTGTGGTGTATTGAAAGTTAGAATAAGTACCCTGGTGGGCTCTAACTTTCCATTACGGCGTGAAGAAACCCGGTGGACTGCTATCACTCCCTGGGCCGAAAGCTCCGAGAGGATTTCCTCCTCAGAAACCTTGAGGAGGCCCCACTCGGAGATCACGCCCCGGGAGGAATTGAGCGTTTTGTGTGGAGTGACTTCGACTGCCACTCCACCAATCGCTGTAACCTTTAATAAAAGCTCCGAGTGCTTGGAGCACGCAGTCTCCACCTGCAAGTCACCAGATCTTAGGCGCTTGACAGATTTCGGCTCTCCCGCAAGACCTTGAATACCCTTATGTATAAAAAACGGGGACATGTCCCCAAGAACCTGATCACCCGTAGAGTGGATGATCAGGAACTTCGGAGACGGAGACACACACGAAGACGAAGGCAAAGACAGAGAAGTTGGGGGTTCATGGCGAGCCCTCTTTGCGGCATTGCTCGAAGAATTATGAGTAGTTGTACTCATGGTTGTTTTGAAAAAATTCAGTGCCCGTTGTCCCCACCCACCATGGAGTCCAACAAGGGGACGCCCAGTTGGGCGCCAGGGCTGCCCGGGCACCATACCCACACAGCCAGTGAGCCAAGCCCTCACTACAAAACAAAAAGGAAAAGTAAAAGAGAAACGGTGGGAAACTCGTCGGAGTTCCCACAAAAGAAAAGAAGCAACAAAGCAATAAAGTGTGAGGCAAGAGCTGGCCTCACAAAAGAAAGAAAACTACAAAATTAGTAAATGTGTGGGGAAACTCGCAAACCGTTGTCCGGACGGTGGACAAGGTTACTCACTGAACAGCATAGTTGACCCTAGCAGGACCAGCCCACCAGCCGATTGATCCTGAGGGGGCCACCCCAGGACCTCCCGTTTACCTGAAGCAGAGGCCAAAGCAGTGTATAGCAGCGGCCCCGGAATTCGCTGCCCAGCCCCGCGACAGACAGGCTCCCCAATGGCAAAACGGCCAAAGGGGACCCCACCAGTCATGAGCTGGGGAGAGAAGACGGGGACCCCTGAGCAACTGCCAGGATCCTCCTTTCCAGGGACACGGGTCTCCGCGCACGGCAAACACGCGGGCGAGCGTTTAGGACCCTGTGAAGGTAACCGAGCCAGCGGAACCTTCACAGGGTGGTCCCCTCACCACGGACAGGCTCTCGCATCGAGGGGCGGAGCAAAGAACATCGGTCCGCCCCCCAAGAGAGGGAGGAGAGGACCTTGATGATGTTCAATGCCCGCGTGCACTTGGACCTGAGATGTCGAATATGAGATAAAAAGGTCAATTTCCGGTCGAAGATGAGACCGAGAAACTTGGTCTCCGCCACAACTGGAATGATGTTATCCCCGAGCCGCAGCTCGGGGTCCAGATGAAGATTACGCTTGCGGCAAAAGTGCACGCAAGCGGTCTTCTGTGGGGAGAACCGGAACCCATTGGCCGTCGCCCAAACCGAGAGATTGTTCAGGGCAGTTTGCAGTTGTCGTTCAATGACCCTCATGCTGGACGATGAGCAAAAGATGCTAAAGTCGTCAACATAGAGGGCATTGCCTACAGTCGGAGGAAGTTGCCGTGTAATGGAATTTATCTTGACAGCGAAAAGCGTAACACTCAGGACGCAGCCTTGTGGCACCCCCTGTTCTTGGGGGAAAGGCCGCGATAGAGTGTTGCCGACACGAACTCGAAAAATACGAGAAGATAAAAAGTTTGCAATGAAGATCGGCATGTGACCTCGCAAGCCGAAGCTGTGAAGGTCACGAAGAATGCCGAATCTCCATGCCGTGTCGTATGCTTTTTCGATGTCGAAGAAAATTGACACCAGGTGCTCTCGACGTAAAAAAGAATTCCTGATCGCCGATTCGAGGCGGATCAGGTGGTCTAAAGTAGACCGGTGCCTGCGAAAGCCACACTGGGTGTTGGAAAGAAGGCCGTGATGCTCCAAATACCAGGCCAGCCTGGTATTTACCATCCTTTCCAACACCTTGCAGACGCAGCTCGTCAACGCAATTGGACGATAATTCGAAGGAATCTTGGGATCTTTTCCTGGCTTAGGGAAGGCCAAGACGATGGCCTCCCGCCAGGAGTCCGGAAACTGCTCCTCGATGAAAATACGGTTGAAGAGGCGGAGCAGTCGATCCTTACTCGATGGTGAGAGATGTTGGAGCATGGCATAATGGACATTGTCTGGCCCCACAGCAGATGCACGAGAAGTGTGCAGAGCACGGCGAAGCTCCTCCGCTGTGAATGGCCTGTTGTAAGACTCCAGGCCATTCGAATGGAAGGACAGCGGAGAGCGTTCAGCCCTGCTCTTCTGGGCCAGAAACTCGGGGGAGTACGAGGAAGATGAGGAGATGGAGGAGAATGACTCCCCCAGAGTGTCGGCAATTGCACGAGGAGCAGCAATTGCCTGTCCATTGTGCTCCAGGATCGAAAATGAGTGGGACGTGTACTTCCCACCCATCTTCCGGACCTTATCCCACACAACCTTAG
Organism: Ryuthela nishihirai; assembly: GCA_038380435.1. NCBI lineage: Eukaryota > Metazoa > Arthropoda > Arachnida > Araneae > Heptathelidae > Ryuthela > Ryuthela nishihirai. Next base: position 1,037,932 of record JAWZYU010000017.1, read on the forward strand.
AACTGGTCGTGCGGGTGATAGAAGATGTATATTTCATCCAAGATTCCTTCTGGCTCTGGCGCCGGACGAAACGGGCTTTCGCCCTGGCGCGTTTGAATGCTTCGAGGTTGGGGGACGTCGGATATCTCCGAAACACCCCCCAAGCCTTGTTCTGAGCCTTACGAGCTGCGGTGCAGTCGGGATTCCACCACGGTTTTGGGAACCGTGGAAACCGAGTCGAGGTCTGAGGAATAGTAGAGGCAGCTGCATGGACGATACAGTCCGTCAACTCCGCCACTGCAACATTGATGGGCTCCTGGCTGACAGAGTGCTCATCGAGCTCAGACAAGAGCTCGAAGCCACTCCAATCAGCCCGATCAAGCCTCCACCGGGAGACACGCGAAGGGCTGCAAGGCCCCCCACGAGAGATGGTACACACCACGGGGAGGTGATCGCTTCCATAGGGATTGTCCTCGACCTCCCATGTAAAGAGTGGAAGGATCGAGGAGGAGCAGATGGTGAGGTCAATGGCAGTGAATGTGCGGGTTGGGGTGTGAAAGTAGGTACTGACACCGGTGTTCAACAGGGAGAGCGATGGATCCAGGAGACACTGCTCCAAGACCCGGCCCCTCCCGTTGGTGTCAGCACTGCCCCAGAGCGGACTGTGGCCGTTGAAGTCCCCCATGATGAGGAAGGGGGACGGCAGCTGCGAGACGAGGTCATCAAGGTCATCCCGGAAAACGATGCTTCCGGGTGGGAGATAGACAGAACAGACAGTCAACGAAAATCCCACAAAGAGGCGGATGGCAACCGCCTCTAAATTTGTCGTGATGGGAATGACCTGGAATGGAGAATGGTTGCTCACGAGGATGGCAACACCCCCGTGAGCTGGACCATCTCCATCCCGGTCCCGGCGAATGAGAGAAAAGTGCCGGATAGTGGGATTGTTGGCTGTCTGCAAGAATGTCTCCTGAAGGCACACGCAAAGGGGTTGGTGTGCCATCAGGAGGACCTTGATGTCGTCAATATTCCTCTGGAATCCACGACAGTTCCATTGAAGGAGTGTGGCCATCTCAGGTCTTAGAAGTGGCGGACGACTTACGATTTATTTTAACCGTCGCCAGCGACGGTTTTGGAAAATTGGGGCGGTCGGTGTCCATGTCCTCGGAGTCGTCCGAGCAACACGGATCAGAGACCGCCGAACGTGGAGGTAAAATTTTCTTTTTGGGCCCCGGCGGGGGCCCCTTGGGTTTCGTAGGTTGGTTGGTTGTTTAGGGTTTTATGGCGCATCAGCATCTACGGCTATAATGCGCCAAACGAAAGTCCAAAAAGTAAAATGATAAAAATCATGAAACCCTGAACCAATATGTTAAAAGATAAATTACAAATATAACAAGAAAAATGTAAAACAATAAAATCCCACGTTCGGATTAACAGTAAACAAATGTAGAAATATGTTAAAAAAGAAATAAAAGTAACCCAGGTAAAAGCAATCTAGGTTAAATATATATATATAAAATTGGAGAGTAAAAAACTATAGGCGAGTAAAATATCCAGTAAATCTTAAAAATCTAAATACAGAGGTAAAAGAACAGTTATCAGATAACAAATGTCCGAGTGTAAGGGGCTCGGACATAAAATCGTGAAAATTAAAAAACAAACGCCGTTCAAAATTAAAACATGGACATGAGATTAAAATGTGTTTGATTGTTAAAATGGTGTCACAAAACTCGCACTTGGGTGCGTCGTCCGCCCGTAAAAGAAACGAATGAGTAATAAACGAATGACCCAAGCGGAGCCGAGCAAGTACAACTTCCTCCTTGCGATTCCTGCGGTAACAAGACTGCCATGGTTTGATGATAGGTTTGATCTCGAAGAGCTTGTTGGTAAGCTGTTCCGACCAAGATCTCTGCCACTGTGCCCGGAGCTCGGTGGTAAAACGCTGCCGGAAATCCAGATATGGAACCGGCAACGGAGAGTCGGAAAGGGGCGTGGCTGACTTGGCAGCAGCATCTGCCAAGTCATTGCCCCTGATACCGACGTGACCGGGCACCCAACAGAAATGGATGGTGGTGGTGGCTGCCAGACGATGTAGCTGCTGGCGGATCTTAGTAAGAACAGGGTGAGGTCGATGCCTCACCGAGATCAAAGCCTGTAGCGAGCTAAGCGAGTCGGTGTAAAGCACACACCGACGATGATGCTTAGTCGCCACGTGGTCCAAGGCGAGGCTGATAGCGTGCAACTCTGCGGTGAAGATGGAACATTGCAGTGGGATCTGGTCTGCAATGATTACATCACAGCAGACCATGGCTGATCCCACCGAAGTGCCGGACTTCGAGCCATCTGTAAAGACAGGCAAGAAGTCCGGGTGCTCAGCACGATGGCTGGCAAAGAGTTGCCGGTACACACAGTCGGGTGTAAAGGCCTTCCCCGTCCTGCACAGGGAAAAATCGCAGGAAGGGGAAACAGCGAGCCAAGGTGGAAGTGGCTCAGCTGTCGACTGTGCAACGCTATCGAGACTGGTGTTGATGTCTCTGAGGTAGCCTCGGACACGCAAACCAAAAGGACGAATGGCAGTCGGCCGATTAGTGTAAAGCATTTCCCACTTCGGACTGAAAACGCAGTCCCAAGTGGGATGGCCAGGCAGGGATCGCAATTTAGACGCATATTGTAGGGACAACTGCTGACGGCGAAGAGATAAAGAAGGTTCGTCGGTCTCAATGTAAAGACTCTGGACCGGTGAGGTGCGGAAGGCTCCCGTGCAAACACGGAGAGCCTGGTGATGGAGGGGATCCAGCACCTTCACCACCGAATCCCGGGCCGAGTCGTAGACCTGGGATCCGTAGTCCAGTTTCGATCGGACAAGTGCACGGTACAGGCGGAGCAAAGAACATCGGTCCGCCCCCCAAGAGAGGGAGGAGAGGACCTTGACGATGTTCAATGCCCGCGTGCACTTGGACCTGAGATGACGTATGTGAGATAAAAAGGTCAATTTCCGATCGAATATGAGACCGAGAAACTTGGTCTCCGCCACAACTGGAATGATGTTACCCCCGAGCCGCAGCTCGGGATCCAGGTGAAGATTACGCTTGTGGCAAAAGTGCACACAAGCGGTCTTCTGTGGGGAGAACCGAAACCCGTTTGCCGTCGCCCAAACCGAAAGATTGTTCAGGGCAATTTGCAGTTGTCTTTCAATGACCCTCATGCTGGACGAAGAGCAAAAGATGCTAAAGTCATCAACATAGAGGGCATTGCCTACTGATGGAGGAAGTTGTCTAGTTATAGAATTAATCTTGACAGCGAAAAGCGTAACACTCAGAACGCAGCCTTGTGGCACCCCCTGTTCTTGGGGGTACGGCCGCGACAGAGTGTTACCGACACGGACACGAAAAGAGCGTGTCGATAAGAAGTTGGAGATGAAGATCGGCATGTGACCTCTCAAGCCGAAGCTGTGGAGGTCACGAAGAATGCCGAATCTCCAAGCCGTGTCGTACGCTTTTTCGATGTCGAAGAAAATTGACACCAGGTGCTCTCTACGTAAAAAAGAATTCCTGATAGCCGATTCGAGGCGTATCAGGTGGTCAAGAGTTGACCGTTGCCTGCGAAAGCCACACTGGGTGTTGGAAAGAAGGTTGTGGTGTTCTAAATACCAGATGAGTCTGGCATTTACCATTCTTTCCAACACCTTGCACACGCAGCTCGTCAATGCGATGGGACGATAATTAGAAGGAATCTTGGGATCTTTCCCTGGCTTGGGGAAGGCCAAGACGATGGCCTCCCGCCAGGAGTCCGGAAACTGCTCCTCGAGAAAAATGCGATTGAAGAGATGGAGCAGCCGATCCTTACTCGATGGTGAAAGATGTTGGAGCATGGCATAATGGACATTGTCCGGCCCTACAGCAGAGGCACGAGAAGAGTGCAGAGCAAGGCGAAGCTCCTCCGCTGTGAATGGCCTGTTGTAAGGCTCCAGGCCATTCGAGTGGAAAGACAGCGGAGAGCGTTCCGCCCTGCCCTTCTGGGCCAGAAACTCGGGGGAGTAAGAAGAAGAAGAAGAGATGGAGGAGAACGACTCCCCCAGAGAATCGGCAATTGCTTTGGGATCAGCAATTGCCTGTCCATTGTGCTCCAGGATCGATAACGAGTGGGACGTGTAGTTCCCACTCATCTTCCGGACTTTATCCCACACGACCTTAGAACTAGTCGTGCGGGTGATGGATGACGTATACTTGATCCAAGATTCCTTCTGGCTCTGGCGTCGGACGAAACGTGCTTTCGCCCTGGCGCGTTTGAAATTTTCCAGGTTGGGGGACGTCGGATATCTCCGAAACACCCCCCAAGCCTTGTTCTGAGCCTTACGAGCTGCGGTGCATTCTGGATTCCACCACGGTTTCGGAAAGCGAGGAAACCGTGTAGAAGTTTGAGGAATCGTTGATGCAGCTGCATCTACGATACAGTCCGTTATCTCCGCTACTGCCACATTGATTGGCTCCTGGCTGACAGAGTGGTCGTGGAGCTCAGAGAGCAGCTCGAAACCACCCCAGTCAGCCCGATCGAGCCTCCACCGCGAGACGCGTGTAGGGCTGCAAGGCCCCCCACGCGAGATGGTGCACACCACGGGGAGGTGATCGCTTCCGTACGGGTTGTCCTCGACCTCCCATGTAAAGAGTGGAAGGATCGAGGAGGAGCAGATGGTGAGGTCAATGGCAGTGAAAGTGCGGGTTGGGGAGTGAAAGTAAGTTGGTTGGTTGGTTGGTTGTTTGGGGTTTTTTGGCGCAAGAGCAACAGGGCTATATTGCGCCAAACAAAAGGATATAAATTGATAAAAGTCATTTGAACCCACAACCAAAGTTAAAAACACACAGAATCATAACAAGAAAGATAAGTAAAAGCACGTGTAAAATCGACAATAAAATGGGTGTATAGGACCCAGTAAAAAACAGAAACAAGCGTAAAATCAAAGTAACAAAGTAAAAAGGTTAATAAACGCATAAAATATCCAGGAAAACGTAAAAAGTCAACAATAACAAGGGGTGTATAGGACCCATGTAAAAAAAACAGGTAAAAATCCACTAAAAAGAGAAAATTCATAAACGTGTATAATATCCGGTAAAGCGTAAAAATTCGAAAACAGTAGTTAAAAGTGAATCATCGGATAAAAGATGTCCGAGTGTAAGGGGCTCGGACGCAAAATTGTGAAAGGTAAAAAACAAACGTCGTTCAAGGTTAAAAGCTGGACAAGAAATTAAAATATGTTTAACTGTTAAAATGGTGTCACAAAACTCGCACTTAGGTACTGCGTCCGCCTTAAGTAGAAAAGAGTGAGTTAAAAACGAGTGACCTAAGCGGAGCCGAGCAAGGACAACTTCCTCCTTACGATTCCTGCGAAAACAAGACTGCCACGGTTTGACAATGGGCTTGATCTCGAAGAGCTTGTTAGCAACCTGTTCAGACCAAGATCTCTGCCACTGTGCCCGGAGCTCGATGGTGAAACGCTGCCGGAAATCCACATATGGAACCGGCAACGGAGAGTCGGACAGGGGCGTGGCGGACTTGGCAGCAGCATCTGCCAAGTCATTGCCCCTGATCCCGACATGACCGGGCACCCAACAGAAGAGAATCGTGGTGGTGGCTGCCAGATGATGGAGCTGCTGGCGGATCTTGGAGAGAACAGGGTGAGGCCGATGCCTCACTGAGATCAAAGCCTGTAGCGAGCTAAGCGAGTCGGTGTAAAGCACACACCGACGATGATGCTTAGCTGCTATATGGTCCAAGGCAATGCTGATAGCATGCAACTCAGCAGTGAAGATGGAACACTGCTGTGGGATCTGGTCTGCAATGATTACATCACAGCAGACCATGGCTGATCCCACTGAAGTGCCGGACTTCGAGCCATCTGTGAAGACAGGCAAGAAGTCCGGGTGCACAGCACGATGGCTGGCAAAGAGTTGCTGGTACACACAGTCGGGTGTAAAGGCCTTCCCCGTCCTGCACAGGGAAAAATCGCAGGAAGGGGAAACAGCGAGCCAAGGTGGAAGTGGCTCAGCTGTCGACTGTGCGATGCTATCGAGACTGGTGTTGATGTCTCGCAGGTAACCTCGGACACGCAAACCGAAAGGACGAATGGCAGTCGGCCGATTCTGGTATAACATTTCCCACCTGGGACTGAAAACGCAGTCCCAAGTGGGATGGCCTGGCAGGGATCGCAATTTTGAAGCATACTGCAGGGACAACTGCTGACGGCGAATAGATAAAGATGGTTCATCGGTCTCAACGTAGAGACTCTGGACCGGTGAAGTGCGGAAGGCCCCCGTGCACACACGGAGGGCCTGATGATGGAGGGGGTCCAGCACCTTCACCACCGAATCCCGGGCGGAGTCATACACCTGGGATCCGTAGTCCAGTTTCGACCGGACAAGTGCACGGTAAAGGCGGAGCAAAGAACATCGGTCCGCCCCCCAAGAGAGGGAGGAGAGGACCTTGATGATGTTCAATGCCCGCGTGCACTTGGACCTGAGATGTCGAATATGTGGTAAAAAGGTCAATTTCCGGTCGAAGATGAGACCGAGAAACTTGGTCTCCGCCACAACTGGAATGATGTTACCCCCGAGCCGCAGCTCGGGGTCCAGATGAAGATTACGCTTGCGGCAAAAGTGCACACAAGCGGTCTTCTGTGGGGAGAACCGGAACCCATTCGCCGTCGCCCAAACCGAGAGATTGTTCAGGGCAGTTTGCAGTTGTCGTTCAATGACCCTCATGCTGGACGATGAGCAAAAGATGCTAAAGTCATCAACATAAAGGGCATTGCCTACAGTCGGAGGAAGTTGCCGTGTAATGGAATTTATCTTGACAGCGAAAAGCGTAACACTCAGGATGCAGCCTTGTGGCACCCCCTGTTCTTGGGGGAAAGGCCGCGATAGAGTGTTGCCGACACGAACTCGAAAAATACGAGAAGATAAAAAGTTTGCAATGAAGATCGGCATGTGACCTCGCAAGCCGAAGCTGTGAAGGTCACGAAGAATGCCGAATCTCCATGCCGTGTCGTACGCTTTTTCGATGTCGAAGAAAACTGACACCAGGTGCTCTCGACGTAAAAAAGAATTCCTGATCGCCGATTCGAGGCGGATCAGGTGGTCTAAAGTAGACCGGTGCCTGCGAAAGCCACACTGGGTGTTGGAAAGAAGGCCGTGATGTTCCAAATACCAGGCCAGCCTGGTATTTACCATCCTTTCCAACACCTTGCAGACGCAGCTCGTCAACGCAATTGGACGATAATTCGAAGGAATCTTGGGATCTTTTCCTGGCTTAGGGAAGGCCAAGACGATGGCCTCCCGCCAGGAGTCCGGAAACTGCTCCTCGATGAAAATACGGTTGAAGATTCGGAGCAGTCGATCCTTACTCGATGGTGAGAGATGTTGGAGCATGGCATAATGGACATTGTCTGGCCCCACAGCAGATGCACGAGAAGTGTGCAGAGCAAGGCGAAGCTCCTCCGCTGTGAATGGCCTGTTGTAAGACTCCAGGCCATTCGAATGGAAGGACAGCGGAGAGCGTTCGGCCCTGCTCTTCTGGGCCAGAAACTCGGGGGAGTAGGAGGACAGAGAAGAGATGGTGGAGAATGACTCCCCCAGTATGTCGGCAATTGCTCGAGGCGCAGCAATTGCCTGTCCATTGTGCTCCAGGATCGATAATGAGTGGGACGTGTACTTCCCACCCATCTTCCGGACCTTATCCCACACGACCTTAGAACTGGTCGTGCGGGTGATGGAAGATGTATATTTCATCCAAGATTCCTTCTGGCTCTGGCGCCGGACGAAACGGGCTTTCGCCCTGGCGCGTTTGAATGCTTCGAGGTTGGGGGACGTCGGATATCTCCGAAACACCCCCCAAGCCTTGTTCTGAGCCTTACGAGCTGCGGTGCAGTCGGGATTCCACCACGGTTTTGGGAACCGTGGAAACCGAGTCGAGGTCTGAGGAATAGTAGAGGCAGCTGCATGGACGATACAGTCCGTCAACTCCGCCACTGCGACATTGATGGGCTCCTGGCTGACAGAGTGCTCATCGAGCTCAGACAAGAGCTCGAAGCCACTCCAATCAGCCCGATCAAGCCTCCACCGGGAGACACGCGAAGGGCTGCAAGGCCCCCCACGAGAGATGGTACACACCACGGGGAGGTGATCGCTTCCGTAGGGATTGTCCTCGACCTCCCATGTAAAGAGTGGAAGGATCGAGGAGGAGCAGATGGTGAGGTCAATGGCAGTGAATGTGCGGGTTGGGGTGTGAAAGTAGGTACTGACACCGGTGTTCAACAGGGAGAGCGATGGATCCAGGAGACACTGCTCCAAGACCCGGCCCCTCCCGTTGGTGTCAGCACTGCCCCAGAGCGGACTGTGGCCGTTGAAGTCCCCCATGATGAGGAAGGGGGACGGCAGCTGCGAGACGAGGTCATCAAGGTCATCCCGGAAAACGATGCTTCCGGGTGGGAGATAGACAGAACAGACAGTCAACGAAAATCCCACAAAGAGGCGGATGGCGACCGCCTCTAAGTCGGTGGTGAGGGGAATGACCTGGAATGGAGAATGGTTGCTCACGAGGATGGCAACACCTCCGTGGGCTGGACCATCTCCATCCCGGTCCCGGCGAACGAGAGAAAATTGCCGGATAGTGGGATTGTTGGCTGTCTGTAAGAATGTCTCTTGAAGGCACACGCAGAGGGGTTCGTGTGCCCTCAGGAGGACCTTGATGTCGTCAATATTCCTCTGGAATCCACGACAGTTCCATTGAAGGAGTGTGGCCATCTCAGGTCTTAGAAGAAGTGGCGGACGACTTGCGATTTATTTTAACCGTCGCCAGCGACGGTTTAGGAAAATTGGGGCGGTCAGTGTCCATGTCCTCGGAGTCGTCCGAGCAACACGGATCAGAGACCGCCGAACGAGGAGGTAAAATTTTCTTTTTGGGCCCCGGCGGGGGCCCCTTGGGTTTTGTAGGTCTTGCTGTCTGTGGGCGGGGTGGAGGGGGCCTTCCGGAGGTGGAAGTGGAAGGCACAGACACAGGAATTGAAACCGGTGTCGATGTCGAGATTGACACCGACGTCGGCTTTGCCTGCGTCAAGAGGTACTTAGCAGCAGGCGAGAAAGATTCAGCTGGTGGAACGCTGATGTCGGTCTGCACCGCCACAGAAGCCATCTTAACGATGGGCTTTCCGGCAACCGCACCGGCATAGGAGACCTTGCCAGGTGGGGCAGGCGGTGCAGCGAGCTTTCTCGCCTCTGGATAGCTGATGTTATGTAGGGTCTTGAGGCGCTGTACCTCTTTCTCCTCCAGCCACTTCGGACAGTCGCGGGAGTACGCCGGATGTTCACCACGGCAGTTTACACAGCATGCCTTATCTGCTGTGCAGTCAGGTTCGAGATGATCCTGACTGCCACAACGAGCACAGGTGGGCTTGCCCCGGCATGCGGTGCGGGCATGGCCAAACCTCTGGCATTGAAAGCAACGCAGAGGATTGGGGATAAATGGCCGCACCTCGCAGTGTAAGTATCCTGCCTTGATGGAAGTAGGCAGGCGTGGTGTGTTGAAAGTTAGAATAAGTACCCGGCTGGGTTCTAACTTTCCATTACGGCGTGACGAAACCCGGTGGACTGCGATCACTCCCTGGGCCGAAAGCTCCGAGAGGATTTCCTCCTCAGAAACCTTGAGGAGGCCCCACTCGGAGATCACACCCCGGGAGGAATTGAGCGTCTTGTGCGGAGTGACTTCGACAGCCACTCCACCAATCGCTGTAACCTTTAATAGAAGCTCCGAATGTTTGGAGCATGCAGTCTCCACCTGCAAGTCACCGGATCTTAGGCGCTTGACAGATTTCGGTTCTCCCGCAAGACCTTGAATACCCTTGTGTATAAAAAAGGGGGACATGTCCCCAAGTACCTGATCACCCGTAGAGTGGATGATCAGGAACTTCGGAGACGGAGACACACACGAAGACGAAGGCAAAGACAAAGAAGTTGGGGGTTCATGGCGAGCCCTCTTGGCGGCATTGATCGGATTTATAGGAGTTGGAGAACTCATGTTTGTTTTTAAAAATTTCAGTGCCCGTTGTCCCCACCCACCATGGAGTCCAACAAGGGGACGCCCAGTTGGGCGCCAGGGCTGCCCGGGCACCATACCCACACAGCCAGTGAGCCAAGCCCTCACTACAAAACAAAAAGGAAAAGGAAAAGAGAAACGGTGGGAAACTCGTCGGAGTTCCCACAAAAGAAAAGAAGCAACAAAACAATAAAGTGCGAGGCAAGAGCTGGCCTCACAAAAGAAAGAAAACTACAAAATTAGTAAATGTGTGGGGAAACTCGCAAACCGTTGTCCGGACGGTGGACAAGGTTACTCACTGATCAGCATAGTTGACCCTAGCAGGACCAGCCCACCAGCCGATTGATCCTGAGGGGGCCGCCCCAGGACCTCCCGTTTACCTGAAGCAGAGGCCAAAGCAGTGTATAGCAGCGGCCCCGGAAGTCGCTGCCCAGCCCCGCGACAGACAGGCTCCCCAATGGCAAAACGGCCAAAGGGGACCCCACCAGTCATGAGCTGGGGAGAGAAGACGGGGACCCCTGAGCAACTGCCAGGATCCTCCTTTCCAGGGACACAGGTCTCCGCGCACGGCAAACACGCGGGCGAGCGTTTAGGACCCTGCGAAGGTAACCGAGCCAGCGGGAACCTTCACAGGGTGGTCCCCCTCACCACGTACAGGCGCTCACACCGAGGGGGTGTGAAAGTAAGTACTGACACCGGTGTTCAACAGGGAGAGAGAAGGATCCACGAGCCACTGCTCCAGGACCCCGCCCCTCCCGTTGGTGTCAGCACTGCCCCAAAGTGGACTGTGTCCGTTGAGGTCCCCCATAATGAGGAAGGGGGACGGCAGCTGCGAGACGAGATCATCAAGGTCTTCCTGGAAGACGATGCTCCCAGGTGGAAGATATACAGAGCAGACAGTCAGTGAGAACCCCACGAATAGACGGATGGCTACCGCCTCTAAGTTGGTAGTGAGGGGTACGACCTGGAATGGAGAATGGTTGCTCACGAGGATGGCGACACCCCCGCGAGCTGGACCATCTCCATCCCGGTCCCGGCGAACTAGTGAAAAGTGCCGGATCGTGGGATCTGTGACTGGCTGCAAGTATGTCTCCTGCAGGCACACACAGATGGGCTGGTGTGCCTGAAGGAGGGCCTTGATGTCGTCAAGATTCCTCTGGAATCCACGACAATTCCATTGTAGGAGTGTGGCTATCTCAGGACTTAGAAGAGTGGGCGGACGACGAATTCCTATTCAACTTCACCGCCGCAGAGGACGGTTTAGTGAATAGGGGGCGGTCGGTATCCATGTCCTCGGAATCGTCCGAGGGACATGGATCGGTGACCGCTCTTTGTGGCGCTGTTATTTTCTTTTTCGGCCCCGGTGGGGGCCCCTTCGGTTTTGAAGGTCTTGCTGTCTGAGGACGGGGAGGAGGAGGCCTTCCGGTGGAGGTGGAAGGCTGTGTTGCAGGAATGGAAACCGGGGTTGATGTCGAAGTCGACACCACCCTCGGTCTCGCCTGCGTGAGGAGGTACTTCGCAGCTGGCGAGAAAGACTCAGTAGGTGGTACACTGATGTCGGTCTGCACCGCAACCGAAGTCATTGGAACGATGGACTTTCCAATGACTGCACTGGCATAGGAAACCTTGCCAGGTGGGGCGGGCGGTGCAGCAAGCTTTCTCGCTTCAGCATACGAGATGTTGTTGATTACTTTGAGGCGTTGTACCTCCTTTTCCTCCTTCCACTTCGGACAGTCGCGGGAGTACGCCGGATGTTCGCCACTGCAGTTCACACAGCATGCCTTTTCTGCTGTGCAGTCAGGATCGAGATGATCCTTACTGCCACAGCGAGCACAGGTGGGCTTGCCCCTGCATGCTGTGCGGGCGTGACCGTATATCTGACACTGAAAACAGCGCAGAGGGTTTGGGATATACGGCCGAACCTCACAATGTAAGTATCCTGCCTTGATGTAAGAAGGCAGGCGTGGCGTGTTGAATGTAACAATTAACACCCGGGTGGGTGTTAATTTCCCATCACGGCGTGTCGAAACCCGGTGGACCGCTGTTACTCCTTGAGGTGTGAGCTCCGAGAGGATTTCCTCCTCAGTGACTTTGAGGAGGCCCCACTCGGTGATCACACCCCGAGAGGAATTCAAAGTTTTATGGGGAGTGACTTCGACAGCCACCCCACCAATTTCTTTGACTTTCAGGAGCAGTTCAGAGTGTTTAGAACAAGCGGTCTCAACCTGCAAGTCGCCAGATCGTAAGCGCTTGACGGATTTCGGCTCTCCCGCAAGACCTTTTAAACCTTTATTTACAAAAAAAGGGGACATGTCCCCAAGTACCTGATCACCCGTGGAGTGGATGATCAGGAACTTTGGGAACGAAGACACAGACACAGAAGAAGACGGCAGTGATAACGTAGACGAAGAAGACGGGGGTTCATGTCGAGCCCTCTTGTTTGCAATGATCGAATTTTCCTCACTCTCTCTCATGTTTATTTTAGTGTGGTTCAGTGCCCGCTGTCCCCACCCTCCACGGAGCCCAACAAGGGGACGCCCAGTCGGGCGCCAGGGCTACGCAGGCACTATACCCACACAGACAGTGAGCCAAGCCCTCACAAATAAATACAAAGAAAATAAAAAGAGAAATGTGCAGAACAAAAACGTTCTACACAAATGAAACAAAGCGTAAAATAAGAAAATCGTGAATGGCCAAACTGGCCTCACAAAGAAAAGATAACGACAAAATGAAAAGAAGTTGTGAGGAAACTTGTAAACCTGTACCCGGACCGTGGGCAAGGTTACTCACCGCTCTGCACGGTTGACCCTAGCAGGACCTGCCCACCAGCCGATTGCTCCTGGGGGGGCCACCCCAGGAGCTCCCGTTTACCGGAAGCAGAGGCCAAAGCAGTGTATAGCAGAGGCCCCGGAATCCGCTGCCCAGCCCCGCGACAGACAGGCTCCCCAATGGCAAGACGGCCAATGGGGACCACGCCAGTCATGAGCTGAGGAGAGAAGACGGGGACCCCCGAGCAACTGCCAGGATCCTCCTTTCCCGGGACACGGGTCTCCGCGCACGGCAAACACGCGGGCGAGCGTTTAGGACCCTGCGAAGGTAACCGAGCCAGCGGAACCTTCACAGGGTGGTCCCCCTCACCACAGAAACAGAGTAAAACAACTGTAGAAATACTAAATAAAATAATCCCAGGTGTAAGAGACCTGGGATAAATAATGCGATTAAAATATCCAGTATAATTAGTATATCAAATTCGATTAAAATATCCAGTAAATTTTAAAAATTGAAAAACAGCGGTAAAATGACAATGATCTGATAAAAGATGTCCGAGTGTAAGGGGCTCGGACGTAAAATCATGGAAGTTAAAAATCATACGTCGTTCAAGGTTAAAACAATGACATTCAATTAAAAGATGTTTAACTGTTAAAACGGTGTCACAAAACTCGCACTTAGGTACTGCGTCCGCCCGAAGAAGAAACGAATGAGTAATATACGAGTGACCTAAGCGGAGCCGAGCAAGTACAACTTCCTCCTTGCGATTCCTGCGAAAACAAGACTGCCACGGTTTGACAATGGGCTTGATCTCGAAGAGCTAGTTAGCAACCTGTTCCGACCAAGATCTCTGCCACTGTGCCCGGAGCTCGATGGTGAAACGCTGCCGGAAATCCACATATGGAACCGGCAACGGAGAGTCGGACAGGGGCGTGACTGACTTGGCAGCAGAATCTGCCAAGTCGTTGCCCCTGATCCCGACATGACCGGGCACCCAACAGAAGAGAATCGTGGTGGTGGCTGCCAGACGATGGAGCTGCTGGCGGATCTTGGAGAGAACAGGGTGAGGCCGATGCCTCACCGAGATCAAAGCCTGTAGCGAGCTAAGCGAGTCGGTGTAAAGCACACACCGACGATGATGCTTAGCTGCTATATGGTCCAAGGCAATGCTGATAGCATGCAACTCAGCAGTGAAGATGGAACACTGCTGTGGGATCTGGTCTGCAATGATTACATCACAGCAGACCATGGCTGATCCCACTGAAGTGCCGGACTTCGAGCCATCTGTAAAGACAGGCAAGAAGTCCGGGTGCTCAGCACGATGGCTGGCAAAGAGTTGCCGGTACACACAGTCGGGTGTAAAGGCCTTCCCCATCCTGCACATGGAAAAATCGCAGGAAGGGGAAACAGCGAGCCATGGTGGAATTGGCTCAGCTGTCGACTGTGCAACGCTATCGAGACTGGTGTTGATGTCTCTGAGGTAGCCTCGGACTCGCAAACCAAAAGGACGAATGGCAGTCGGCCGATTATTTTAAAGCATTTCCCACTTCGGACTGAAAACGCAGTCCCAAGTGGGATGGCCAGGCAGGGATCGCAATTTAGACGCATATTGTAGGGACAACTGCTGACGGTGAAGAGATAAAGAAGGTTCGTCGGTCTCAACGTAAAGACTCTGGACCGGTGAGGTGCGGAAGGCTCCCGTGCAAACACGGAGGGCCTGATGATGGAGGGGATCCAGCACCTTCACCACCGAATCCCGGGCCGAGTCGTACACCTGGGATCCGTAGTCCAGTTTCGATCAGACAAGTGCACGGTACAGGCAGAGCAAAGAACATCGGTCCGCCCCCCAAGAAAGGGAGGAGAGGACCTTGACGATGTTCAATGCCCACGTGCATTTGGACCTGAGATGACGTATGTGTGGTAAAAAGGTCAATTTCCGATCGAATATGAGACCGAGAAACTTGGTCTCCACCACAACTGGAATGATGTTACCCCCGAGCCGCAGCTCGGGATCCAGATGAAGATTACGCTTGTGGCAAAAGTGCACACAAGCGGTCTTCTGTGGGGAGAACCGAAACCCGTTTGCCGTCGCCCAAACCGAAAGATTGTTCAGGGCAATTTGCAGTTGTCTTTCAATGACCCTCATGCTGGAAGATGAGCAAAAGATGCTAAAGTCATCAACATAGAGGGCATTGCCTACGGATGGAGGAAGTTGTCTAGTTATAGAATTTATCTTGACAGCGAAAAGCGTAACACTCAGAACGCAGCCTTGTGGCACCCCCTGTTCTTGGGGGTATGGCCGCGATAGAGTGTTACCGACACGGACACGAAAAGAACGTGTCGATAAGAAGTTGGAGATGAAGATCGGCATGTGACCTCTCAAGCCGAACTCTCTTCTTAAAAATGAATTTCTGATAGCCGATTCGAGGCGTATCAGATGGTCAAGAGTTGACCGTTGCCTGCGAAAGCCACACTGGGTGTTGGAAAGAAGGTTGTGATGTTCTAAATACCAGATGAGTCTGGCATTTACCATTCTTTCCAACACCTTGCACACGCAGCTCGTCAATGCGATGGGACGATAATTGGAAGGAATCTTGGGATCTTTGCCTGGCTTAGGGAAGGCCAAGACGATGGCCTGCCGCCAGGAGTCCGGAAACTGTTCCTCGAGAAAAATGTGATTGAAGTGATGGAGCAGCCGATCCTTACTCGATGGTGAGAGATGTTGGAGCATGGCATAATGGACATTGTCCGGCCCTACAGCAGAGGCACGAGAGGTAAGCTACCGTTTTCCCGATCAAGACCAATGTATGGGCTTACTTGTTAACGTTAATACTAAGTATACCGATGAGTATTTACTGCAATGTCTCAAACCTTATGATATCTTTAAAGTCAGATGTATGTGTCGCTATTTACCAAATAGTTCTAAAGATGGCTTTCTTAAGCAACCCACTGAAAATGTGGTTTTATATTGTACCCGAAATAAATTACCACGAGAAGTGAACATCGGATTTAGTCTTGGTTGGTTGGTTGTTTGGAGTTTTATGGCGCATGAGCTACTGAGGCTATAATGCGCCAAACAAGGTAAAAATATGCTAAAAAACAAATACTCCTCAACCAAAATTAAAAAACAAATGCTGGAAAAGGTAAAAAATAAAACCAACAAGATATATATATATAACAGAAAAAAAAAAGTGAAGTGTAAAACAACAAATGTGTAGATAAATAAATACAGTAGAGACAAAGGATAAAACTAGCCCAGGTGTAAATGACCTAGGCAGAAGGTGAAAAAATTACAAATGATTAAAATTATAATCTGGTAAAATATCCTGTATACTGTAAAAAGGCAAAAATTGGAGATAAAATGGTACTATCAGATAAAAGATGCCGAGTGTAAGTGGCTCGGACGTAAAATTGTGAAAATTAAAATACAAACGACGTTCTAGGTTAAAACATGGACATTCAATTAAAATATGTTTGATTGTTAAAATGGTGTCACAAAACTCGCACTTAGGTACGTCGTCCGCCCGAAGAAGAAACGAATGAGTAATATACGAGTGACCTAAGCAGAGCCGAGCAAGTACAACTTCCTCCTTGCGATTCCTGCGGTAACAAGACTGCCATGGTTTGATGAGAGGTTTGATCTCAAAGAGCTTGTTTGTAAGCTGTTCCGACCAAGATCTCTGCCACCGTGCCCGGAGCTCGATGGTAAAATGCTGCCGGAAATCCAGATATGGAACCGGCAACGGAGAGTCGGACAGGGGCGTGGCTGACTTGGCAGCAGCATCTGCCAAGTCATTACCCCTGATACCGACGTGACCGGGCACCCAACAGAAGAGAATCGTGGTGGTGGCTGCCAGATGATGTAGCTGCTGGCGGATCTTGGAGAGAACAGGGTGAGGCTGATGCCTCACTGAGATCAAAGCCTGTAGCGAGCTAAGCAAGTCGGTGTAAAGCACACACCGACGATGATGCTTAGTCGCCACGTGGTCCAAGGCGAGGCTGATAGCGTGCAACTCTGCAGTGAAGATGGAACACTGCAGTGGGATCTGGTCTGCAATGATTACATCACAGCAGACCATGGCCGATCCCACCGATGTGCCGGACTTCGAGCCATCTGTGAAGACAGGCAAGAAGTCCGGGTACTCAAAAGAACACACGGTTGCTGTTTATATTGACATTGCGAAAGCCTTTGACAAGGTTTGGATCGAGGGACTTCTTTTTAAACTTATCCAGTTTAATTTCCCTCCGGCACTCATTCATCTTCTCCATAGCTACCTCCTACACCGCTCTTTCCAAATTAAGCTTCACAATGAAATTTCCACTGTCCGAGCCATTTCTGCAGGAGTGCCGCAGGGATCGATTCTGGCTCCTACCTTGTTCAATGTCTATGTTTCTGACACTCCAAGAGTTGATAGAGTTTTTTGCGCTATGTATGCCGACGACACCGCTTTTTTATCCTCGTCACTTTCGCTCTCACTTGCACGAAATCGTCTCCAAACTATGTTGGACTCCTATGAGGACTGGTGCACCTCATGGCGAGTTCAAATTAACACCAACAAATGTATGGCAGTCATTACCTCTCGCAAGAGAAACCCCCATCTTGACAATTTCCTTTTATTCGACAAGCAAATTGCGTGGAGTGACACGACAACTTATCTTGGCCTCACTATTCACAAAAACCTAATTTGGACCCCACACATTGAAAAAGCCCTTCACAAAGCCCGTATTGTCAAACTCAAATTACTCCCCTTGATTGGCAGGAAGTCGAAATTATCACCCACACTCAAAATTCTCATCTATAAACAAATCATTCGGCCTATTCTCCTATATGCAGCCCCAATTTGGGGCACTTGCTCTCCTACATGTATCTCCAAATTACAAAAATTTCAAAATTCTATTATCCGATCAGCTCTAGCAGCTCCCTGGTTTGTACGAAACTCCATTCTCCAGCGAGATCTACAAATTCCTGATATCTCTGAGATTATCCACAACATGGCTAAAAAATTCCACGCTGATGCTCAAACTCATCCCAACCATTTGGTCCATCTTGCCCTCGACTATGAAATTCATTCCAACATGCGACGTAGACACCCCAAATCCCTTCTTTCCTAGACTCCTTTTCTTTTCCCTTTCTTGTCCTGACATAGCAATCAAATTACACATCTCCATTCTCATGTGGTGAGGCCCTCCCAAGACCTGCATTATTAATCCAGCTCCGGGGGCGGCCACTTTCCTGGGTTGATAAAGGATCCCCTTTTTCTTCCCCCCCATATGAACCAATCTGACTTGACGGAAATGTCTCGGCATCGCGCCGAAGTAGTCTAAATTTTATCATTGTTCTAAATCCGATGAAAGAGATATGGGTCTCGACCCGGTGCTCTGCATTGTCCTTAATGATCTTTGATCTTTCACCGCCTTCCGAATGAGCAAGGAGGATCACGGTAAAGAGCGTTAGAAGCAGTCGCATTTCATCGGCTTCGTCGACGGTAATCTGATCTTCGAGCTGCGGTTACGCGTCGACTCCCGAAACGGCATCGCAACGAGGAAGTTACCGGTAAAGTCCGATCGTCTTTGTATGTGCCACGTTTTTCGCACAATCTTCGTTTGTGAGTACAATTTCTTTGTTTCCTTTCTCCTTTGAACAGTCTTTTCGAGACTATTTCATTTCAAATCTTTATTTCCGATCTTCTTTTAACAGTCTTTTCGAGACTATTTCATTTCATTTCAATTCTTTTTTTTTCATATCCCTTTTAAACAGTCTTTTCGAGACTATTTCATTTCATTTCTTTATTTCAATATGTCTCAGCTGAAGGATACTCGTTTACAAAACTCCTTTCGTTTCTACCTTCAGGACACCAGTATTAAAGAAGTAATTAGCGAACTTCAGGCTTATTTTCACGATGTAAATTCAATTCTTGTAGCGCAAGAAATCTCACGGTCAGTTGCTATTTTCACACTTTCTTCTTCTGAGGCCAGTGAGAAATTAATTCAGCTCTCCTCTCTGCTAATTTAATGGGAAAGAAATTTCTTTTCAATATCTTGGCTCCTCCTCCAAACGTGTAGTCATTTCAAAATTACCCTTCTTTTTTACCAACGATGATATTACCCAAGTACTCGCAGAATTCGGCTCCATCAAGGATATCTCATATGAATTTTACACTGAAGAAAACTTCCATTCCATTAAAACGGGTAATAGAATTTTAATAATTGATTTGGAAAATCATATCCCCAACTTTCTTTCAATCGCTGGATATACCGCCACGATCTCTTATCCTGGTGTCATTAAACTTTGCAGGAGATGCAAATCTCCTGGCCATCTTGCGGCTTCCTGCTCTGATTTCAATTCTTCAACTTATGCCTCTCGACTCTCAAACTCGTCTATTGTTGTTGTTTGAGGTTTATTGGCGCATCGGCAACTAAGGCCATAATGCGCCAGACAAAGACAAATAGAAAAATAAGAGATAAAAATCGTGGAAACCTACAACCAATGTTAAAAGCAACATATAAAGATGGTAAAATACACTACAAAAATTGCAACAAGTGTAAAACAAGTAAAGACAAAACCAACAGATATATATAACAAAAAAAAAACCATGATAAAAATTTGTGTAAAAGAACAAATATTTATATATATACAGTATATACAATGGATAAAACTAACCTAGGTGTAAATGACCTAGGTCAGATGCTGAATAAATAACAAAGCCGTAAAATCATAATCTGTTAAAATAACCTGTAAACTTCAAAAATGCAAAAAGTGGAGGTAAAAAGCAATGATCAGTTAAAAGATGCCCGAGTGTAAGGGGCTCGGACGTAAAATCATGAAATCTAAAAAGCAAACGACGTTCAAGATTAAAACATGGGCAAAGAATTAAAATATGTTGGTTGGTTGGTTGGTTGTTTTGGGTTTAATGGCGCATTAGCATCTCAGGCTATAATGCGCCAAACAAATGTCAAAATAAATGCTAAAAGTCATAAGGCCCACAACCAAATTTAAAAAAGTACAATACACATACACAAAAAAGGTAAAACAATAAAAGGAAACATTGGTAACAAGAAACAAATGTAGAAATATGTAATAAATATAAAAAGAACCCAGGTGTAAGTGACCTGGGTTATACATTTGAATAAAACTATAGACGAGTAAAATATCCAGTATATTTTAAAAAGTCGAAAACAGTGTTAAAATAGCAATGATCTGATAAAAGATGTCCGAGTGTAAGGGGCTCGGACGTAAAATCGTGAAAGTTAAAAAACATACGTCTTTCAAGGTTAAAACAAACACAGTCAATTAAAATATGCTTCACAGTTAAAACGGTGTCACAAAACTCGCACTTAGGTACTGCGTCCGCCTTAAGAAGAAAAGAGTGTGTTAAAAACGTTGGTTGTTTTGGGTTTAATGGCGCATTAGCAACTCAGGCTATAATGCGCCAAACGAATATCTAAATAAAAGCTAAAAGTCATCACACCCACAACCAAAGTTAAAAATTTACTACACAAATATAGAAAAAACAATGTAAAACAATAAAAGGAAACATAGTCAACAAGAAACAAAGGTATAAATGTATAATAAATATAAAAAGCACCCAGGTGTAAGCGACCTGGGTTATACATTCGAATAAAACTATAGACGAGTAAAATATCCAGTATATTTTAAAAATTGGAAAACAGCATTAAAACAACAATGATCGGATAAAAGATGTCCGAGTGTAAGGGGCTCGGACGTAAAATCGTGAAAGTTAAAATAGAGTCGACGTTCAAAGTTAAAAGCAGGACAGGAAAGTAAAATATGTTTTATCGTTAAAACGGTGTCACAAAACTCGCACTTAGGTACTGCGTCCGCCTTAAGGAGAAAAGAGTGGGTTAAAAACGAGTGACCTAAGCGGAGCCGAGCAAGGACAACTTCCTCCTTACGATTCCTGCGAAAACAAGACTGCCACGGTTTGACAATGGGCTTGATCTCGAAGAGCTTGTTAGCAACCTGTGCAGACCAAGATCTCTGCCACTGTGCCCGGAGCTCGATGGTGAAACGCTGCCGGAAATCCACATATGGAACCGGCAACGGAGAGTCGGACAGGGGCGTGGCTGACCTGGCAGCAGAATCTGCCAAATCGTTGCCCCTGATTCCAACATGACCGGGCACCCAACAGAAGAGAATCGTGGTGGTGGCTGCCAGACGATGGAGCTGGTGGCGGATCTTGGAGAGAACAGGGTGAGGCCGATGCCTCACCGAGATCAAAGCCTGTAGCGAGCTAAGCGAGTCGGTGTAAAGCACACACCGACGATGATGCTTAGTTGCTATATGGTCCAAGGCAATGCTGATAGCATGCAACTCAGCAGTGAAGATGGAACACTGCTGTGGGATCTGGTCTGCAATGATTACATCACAGCAGACCATGGCTGATCCCACCGAATTGCCGGACTTCGAGCCATCTGTGAAGACAGGCAAGAAGTCCGGGTGCTCAGCACGATGGCTGGCAAAGAGTTGCCGGTACACACAGTCAGGTGTAAAGGCCTTCCCCGTCCTGCACAGGGAAAAATCGCAGGAAGGGGAAACAGCGTGCCAAGGTGGAAGTGGCTCAGCTGTCGACTGTGCGATGCTATCGAGACTGGTGTTGATGTCTCTGAGGTAGCCTCGGACACGCAAACCGAAAGGACGAATGGCAGTCGGCCGATTCTGGTATAACATTTCCCACCTGGGACTGAAAACGCAGTCCCAAGTGGGATGGCCTCGCAGGGATCGCAATTTTGACGCATACTGCAGGGACAACTGCTGACGGCGAATAGATAAAGATGGTTCATCGGTCTCAACGTAGAGACTCTGGACTGGCGAAGTGCGGAAGGCCCCCGTGCACACACGGAGGGCCTGATGATGGAGTGGGTCCAGCACTTTCACCACCGAATCCCGGGCGGAGTCATACACCTGGGATCCGTAGTCCAGTTTCGACCGGACAAGTGCACGGTAAAGGCGGAGCAAAGAACATCGGTCCGCCCCCCAAGATAGGGAGGAGAGGACCTTGATGATGTTCAATGCCCGCGTGCACTTGGACCTGAGATGTCGGATATGTGATAAAAAGGTCAATTTCCGGTCGAAGATGAGACCGAGAAACTTGGTCTCCGCCACAACTGGAATGATGTTACCCCCGAGCTGCAGCTCGGGGTCCAGATGAAGATTACGCTTGCGGCAAAAGTGCACACAAGCGGTCTTCTGTGGGGAGAACCGGAACCCATTCGCCGTCGCCCAAACCGAGAGATTGTTCAGGGCAGTTTGCAGTTGTCGTTCAATGACCCTCATGCTGGACGATGAGCAAAAGATGCTAAAGTCATCAACATAGAGGGCATTGCCTACAGTCGGAGGAAGTTGCTGTGTAATGGAATTGATCTTGACAGCGAAAAGCGTAACACTCAGGACGCAGCCTTGAGGCACCCCCTGTTCTTGGGGGAAAGGCCGCGACAGAGTGTTGCCGACACGAACTCGAAAAATACGAGAAGATAAAAAGTTTGCAATGAAGATCGGCATGTGACCTCGCAAGCCGAAGCTGTGAAGGTCACGAAGAATGCCGAATCTCCATGCCGTGTCGTACGCTTTTTCGATGTCGAAGAAAATGGACACCAGGTGCTCTCTACGTAAAAAGGAATTCCTGATCGCCGATTCGAGGCGGATCAGGTGGTCTAAGGTAGACCGGTGCCTGCGAAAGCCACACTGGGTGTTGGAAAGAAGGCCGTGATGCTCCAAATACCAGGCCAGCCTGGTATTTACCATCCTTTCCAACACCTTGCAGACGCAGCTCGTCAACGCAATTGGACGATAATTCGAAGGAATCTTGGGATCTTTTCCTGGCTTAGGGAAGGCCAAGACGATGGCCTCCCGCCAGGTGTCCGGAAACTGCTCCTCGATGAAAATACGGTTGAAGAGTCGGAGCAGTCGATCCTTACTCGATGGTGAGAGATGTTGGAGCATGGCATAATGGACATTGTCTGGCCCCACAGCAGATGCACGAGAAGTGTGCAGAGCACGGCAAAGCTCCTCCGCTGTGAATGGCCTGTTGTAAGACTCCAGGCCATTCGAATGGAAGGACAGCGGAGAGCGTTCAGCCCTGCTCTTCTGGACCAGAAACTCGGGGGAGTACGAGGAAGATGAGGAGATGGAGGAGAATGACTCCCCCAGAGTGTCGGCAATTGCACGAGGATCAGCAATTGCCTGTCCATTGTGCTCCAGGATCGAAAATGAGTGGGACGTGTATTTCCCACCCATCTTCCGGACCTTATCCCACACGACCTTAGAACTGGTCGTGCGGGTGATAGAAGAAGTATATTTCATCCAAGATTCCTTCTGGCTCTGGCGCCGGACGAAACGGGCTTTCGCCCTGGCGCGTTTGAATGCTTCGAGGTTGGGGGACGTCGGATATCTCCGAAACACCCCCCAAGCCTTGTTCTGAGCCTTACGAGCTGCGGTGCAGTCGGGATTCCACCACGGTTTTGGGAACCGTGGAAACCGAGTCGAGGTCTGAGGAATAGTAGAGGCAGCTGCATGGACGATGCAGTCCGTCAACTCCGCCACTGCGACATTGATGGGCTCCTGGCTGATAGAGTGATCATCAAGCTCAGACAAGAGCTCGAAGCCACTCCAGTCAGCCCGATCAAGCCTCCACCGGGAGACACGCGAAGGGCTGCAGGGCCCCCCACGAGAGATGGTGCACACCACGGGGAGGTGATCGCTTCCATATGGATTGTCCTCGACCTCCCATGTAAAGAGTGGAAGGATCGAGGAGGAGCAGATGGTGAGGTCAATGGCAGTGAAAGAGCGGGTTTGGGAATGAAAGTAAGTACTGACACCGGTGTTCAACAGGGAGAGAGAAGGATCCAGGAGCCACTGCTCCAGGACCCGGCCCCTCCCGTTGGTGTCAGCACTGCCCCAAAGTGGACTGTGTCCGTTGAAGTCCCCCATGATGAGGAAGGGGGACGGCAGCTGCGAGACGAGGTCATCAAGGTCGTCCCGGAAAACGATGCTTCCGGGTGGGAGGTAGACAGAACAGACAGTCAACGAAAATCCCACAAAGAGGCGGATGGCTACCGCCTCTAAGTTCGTAGTAAGGGGAATGACCTGGAATGGAGAATGGTTGCTCACGAGGATGGCAACACCCCCGTGAGCTGGACCATCTCCATCCCGGTCCCGGCGAACGAGAGAAAAGTGCCGGATAGTGGGATTGTTGGCTGTCTGCAAGAATGTCTCCTGAAGGCACACGCAAAGGGGTTGGTGTTCCCTCAGGAGGACCTTGATGTCGTCAATATTCCTCTGGAATCCACGACAGTTCCATTGAAGGAGTGTGGCCATCTCAGGTCTTGGAAGAATTGGCGGACGTCTTTCGATTTATTTTAACCGTCGCCAGCGACGGTTTAGGAAAATTTGGGCGGTCGGTGTCCATGTCCTCGGAGTCGTCCGAGCAACATGGATCAGAGACCGCCAAACGCGAAGGAGGTAAAATTTTCTTTTTGGGCCCCGGCGGGGGCCCCTTGGGTTTTGTAGGTCTTGCTGTCTGTGGGCGAGGTGGAGGGGGCCTTCCGGAGGTGGAAGTGGAAGGCACAGACACAGGAATAGAAACCGGTGTCGATGTCGAGATTGACACCGACGTCAGCTTCGCCTGCGTCAAGAGGTACTTAGCAGCAGGCGAGAAAGATTCAGCTGGTGGAACGCTGATGTCGGTCTGCACCGCCACGGAAGCCATCTTAACGACGGGCTTTCCGGCAACCGCACCGGCATAGGAGACCTTGCCAGGTGGGGCAGGCGGTGCAGCGAGCTTTCTCGCCTCTGGATAGCTGATGTTGTGGAGGGTCTTCAGGCGCTGTACCTCTTTCTCCTCCAGCCACTTCGGACAGTCGCGGGAGTACGCCGGATGCTCACCACGGCAGTTGACACAGCATGCCTTATCTGCTGTGCAGTCAGGTTCAAGATGATCCTGACTGCCACAACGAGCACAGGTGGGCTTGCCCCGGCATGCGGTGCGGGCATGGCCAAACCTCTGGCATTGGAAACAACGCAGAGGGTTTGGTATAAATGGCCGCACCTCGCACTTTAAGTATCCTGCCTTGATAGAAGTAGGCAGGTGTGGTGAGTTGAAAGTTAGAATGAGTACCCGGCTGGGCTCTAACTTTCCATTACGGCGTGACGAAACCCGGTGGACTGCTATCACTCCCTGGGCTGAAAGCTCCGAGAGGATTTCCTCCTCAGAAACCTTGAGGAGGCCCCACTCGGAGATCACGCCCCGGGAGGAATTGAGCGTCTTGTGTGGAGTGACTTCGACTGCCACTCCACCAATCGCTGTAACCTTTAACAGAAGCTCCGAATGTTTGGAGCATGCAGTCTCCACCTGCAAGTCACCGGATCTTAGGCGCTTGACAGATTTCGGCTCTCCCGCAAGACCTTGTAAACCCTTGTTGATAAAAAAGGGGGACATGTCCCCAAGTACCTGATCACCCGTAGAGTGGATGATCAGGAACTTTGGAGACGGAGACACACACGAAGACGAAGGCAAAGACAGAGAAGTAGGGGGTTCATGGCGAGCCCTCTTTGCGGCATTGTTCGTATTTGTATGAGTTGGAGAACTCATGGTAGTTTTTAAAAAATTCAGTGCCCGTTGTCCCCACCCACCATGGAGTCCAACAAGGGGACGCCCAGTCGGGCGCCAGGGCTGCCCGGGCACCATACCCATACAGGCAGTGAGCCAAGCCCGCACAACAAAACAAAAAGAAAAGAAAAAGAGAAGTGGCGGGAAACTCGTCGGAGTTCCCACAAAAGAAAAGAAGCAACAAAGCAATAAAGTGTGAGGCAAGAGCTGGCCTCACAAAAGAAAGAAAACTACAAAATTAGTAAATGTGTGGGGAAACTCGCAAACCGTTGTCCGGACGGTGGACAAGGTTACTCACCGATCTGCATAGTTGACCCTAGCAGGACCAGCCCACCAGCCGATTGATCCTGAGGGGGCCGCCCCAGGACCTCCCGTTTACCTGAAGCAGAGGCCAAAGCAGTGTATAGCAGCGGCCCCGGAATTCGCTGCCCAGCCCCGCGACAGACAGGCTCCCCAATGGCAAAACGGCCAAAGGGGACCCCACCAGTCATGAGCTGGGGAGAGAAGACGGGGACCCCTGAGCAACTGCCAGGATCCTCTTTTCCAGGGACACGGGTCTCCGCGCACGGCAAACACGCGGGCGAGCGTTTAGGACCCTGTGAAGGTAACCGAGCCAGCGGAACCTTCACAGGGTGGTCCCCTCACCACGGACAGGCTCTCGCATCGAGGGGGTGTTAAAAACGAGTGACCTAAGCGGAGCCGAGCAAGGACAACTTCCTCCTTACGATTCCTGCGAAAACAAGACTGCCACGGTTTGACAATTGGCTTGATCTCGAAGAGCTTGTTAGCAACCTGTTCAGACCAAGATCTCTGCCACTGTGCCCGGAGCTCGATGGTGATTGGTTGGTTGGTTGTTTGGGGTTTTTTGGCGCAAGAGCAACAGGGCTATATTGCGCCAGACAAAAAGATATAAATTGATAAAAGTCATTGAACCCATAACCAAAGTTAAAAACACACAGAAACATAACCAGAACAAGAAAAATAAGTAAAAATGGCAAAAAGTAACACGTGTAAAATCGACAATAAAATGGGTGTATAGGACCCAGTAAAAAACAGAAACAAGCGTAAAATCAAAGTAACAAAGTAAAAAGGTTCATAAACGCATAAAATATCCATTAAACGTAAAAAGTCAAAAACAGGAGTTAAAAACGATTCATCGGATAAAAGATGTTCGAGTGTAAGGGGCTCGGACGTAAAATCATGAGAGTTAAAAAACATTCGTCTTTCATAGTTAAAACATCGACATTCAATTAAAATATGTTTGATCGTTAAAATGGTGTCGCAAAACTCGCACTTAGGTACTGCGTCCGCCTTAAGAAGAAAAGAGTGGGTTAAAAACGAGTGACCTAAGCGGAGCCGAGCAAGGACAACTTCCTCCTTACGATTCCTGCGAAAACAAGACTGCCACGGTTTGACAATGGGCTTGATCTCGAAGAGCTTGTTAGCAACCTGTTCAGACCAAGATCTCTGCCACTGTGCCCGGAGCTCGATGGTGAAACGCTGCCGGAAATCCACATATGGAACCGGCAACGGAGAGTCGGACAGGGGCGTGGCTGACTTGGCAGCAGCATCTGCCAAGTCGTTGCCCCTGATCCCGACATGACCGGGCACCCAAAAGAAGAGAATCGTGGTGGTGGCTGCCAGACGATGGAGCTGCTGGCGGATCTTGGAGAGGTTTGGTTTGGTTTGGTTGTTTGGAGTTTTATGGCGCATGAGCTACTAAGGCTATAATGCGCCAGACAAGGTAAAAATATGCTAAAAAACAAATACTCCTCAACCAAAATTAAAAAACAAATGCTCGAAAGGGTAAAAATTAAAACCAACAAGATATATATATAACAGAAATAAAAAGTGAGGTGTAAAACAACAAATGTGTAGATAAATAAATACAGTACAGACAAAGGATAAAACTAGCCCAGGTGTAAATGACCTAGGCAGACGGTGAATAAATTACAAATGATTAAAATTATAATCTGGTAAAATATCCTGTAAACTGTAAAAAGGCAAAAATTGGAGATAAAATGGCACTATCAGATAAAAGATGTCCGAGTGTAAGTGGCTCGGACGTAAAATTGTGAAAATTAAAATACAAACGACGTTCTAGGTTAAAACATGGACATTCAATTAAAATATGTTTGATTGTTAAAATGGTGTCACAAAACTCGCACTTAGGCACGTCGTCCGCCCGTAAAAGAAACGAATGAGTAAGAAACGAGTGACCTAAGCGGAGCCGAGCAAGTACAACTTCCTCCTTGCGATTCCTGCGGTAACAAGACTGCCATGGTTTGATGATAGGTTTGATCTCGAAGAGCTTGTTGGTAAGCTGTTCCGACCAAGATCTCTGCCACTGTGCCCGGAGCTCGGTGGAAAAACGCTGCCGGAAATCCAGATAGGGAACCGGCAACGGAGAGTCTGACAGGGGCGTGGCTGACCTGGCAGCAGAATCTGCCAAATCATTACCCCTGATTCCGACGTGACCGGGCACCCAACAGAAGAGAATCGTGGTGGTGGCTGCCAGACGATGGAGCTGCTGGCGGATCTTGGAGAGAACAGGGTGAGGCCGATGCCTCACTGAGATCAAAGCCTGTAGCGAGCTAAGCGAGTCGGTGTAAAGCACACACCGACGATGATGCTTAGCTGCTATATGGTCCAAGGCAATGCTGATAGCATGCAACTCAGCAGTGAAGATGGAACACTGCTGTGGGATTTGGTCTGCAATGATTACATCACAGCAGACCATGGCTGATCCCACTGAAGTGCCGGACTTCGAGCCATCTGTGAAGACAGGCAAGAAGTCCGGGTGCACAGCACGATGGCTGGCAAAGAGTTGCCGGTACACACAGTCGGGTGTAAAGGTTGGTTGGTTGGTTGGTTGGGGTTTAATGGCGCATTAGCAACTAGGGCTATAATGCGCCAAACATATGACCAATAGGTAAAAGGATAAAAATCACGTTACCCCTTAACCAAAATTAAAAATAAACTACAAAGACCAACAGGATATAAATTGCAGTAAAAAGAACATGCAGAACAACAATGAACAAATGTAAAAATATGTTATACGAATAAAAACATAAAAATAACCCAGCTGTAAACAGACTGGGTTAAAAATAGAGAGGAATAAAAAGAGAGTAAAACTACAAGCGATTGAAATAATCAGTAAATTTTAAAAATTGAAAAACAGAGTTAAAACAACAATGATCTGATAAAAGATGTCCGAGTGTAAGGGGCTCGGACGTAAAATTGTGAAAGTTAAAAAACATATGACGTTCGATATGAAAACATTGACATGATATTAAAATGTGTTTGATAGTTAAAATGGTGTCACAAAACTCACACTTAGGTACGTCGTCCGCCCGAAGAAGAAACGAATGAGTAATGAAAGAATGACCTAAGCGGAGCCGAGCAAGTACAACTTCCTCCTTGCGATTCCTGCGGTAACAAGACTGCCATGGTTTGATGATAGGTTTGATCTCAAAGAGCTTGTTCGTAAGCTGTTCTGACCAAGATCTCTGCCACTGTGCCCGGAGCTCGGTGGTAAAACGCTGCCGGAAATCCAGATAGGGAACCGGCAACGGAGAGTCGGACAGGGGCGTGGCTGACTTGGCAGCAGCATCTGCCAAGTCGTTGCCCCTAATCCCGACGTGACCGGGCACCCAACAGAAATGGATGGTGGTGGTGGCTGCCAGACGATGTAGCTGCTGGCGGATCTTAGTAAGAACAGGGTGAGGCCGATGCCTCACCGAGATCAAAGCCTGTAGCGAACTAAGCGAGTCGGTGTAAAGCACACACCGACGATGATGCTTAGTCGCTACATGGTCCAAGGCGAGACTGATAGCGTGCAACTCTGCAGTGAAGATGGAACACTGCAGTGGGATCTGGTCTGCAATGATTACATCACAGCAGACCATGGCTGATCCCACCGAATTGCCGGACTTCGAGCCATCTGTAAAGACAGGCAAGAAGTCCGGGTGCTCAGCACGATGGCTGGCAAAGAGTTGCCGGTACACACAGTCGGGTGTAAAGGCCTTCCCGGTCCTGCACAGGGAAAAATCGCAGGAAGGGGAAACAGCGAACCAAGGTGGAAGTGGCTCAGCTGTCGACTGTGCAACGCTATCAAGACTGGTATTGATGTCTCTAAGGTAGCCTCGGACACGCAAACCAAAAGGAGGAATGGCAGTCGGCCTATTATTGTAAAGCATTTCCCACTTCGGACTGAAAACGCAGTCCCAAGTGGGATGGCCAGGCAGGGATCGCAATTTAGACGCATATTGTAGGGACAACTGCTGACGGCGAAGAGATAAAGAAGGTTCGTCGGTCTCAACATAAAGACTCTGGACCGGTGAGGTGCGGAAGGCTCCCGTGCAAACACGGAGAGCCTGATGATGGAGGGGATCCAGCACCTTCACCACCGAATCCCGGGCCGAGTCGTACACCTGGGATCCGTAGTCCAGTTTCGATCGGACAAGTGCACGGTACAGGCGGAGCAAAGAACATCGGTCTGCCCCCCAAGAAAGGGAGGAGAGGACCTTGACGATGTTCAATGCCCGCGTGCACTTGGACCTGAGATGACGTATGTGTGGTAGAAAGGTCAATTTCCGATCGAATATGAGACCGAGAAACTTGGTCTCCGCCACAACTGGAATGATGTTACCCCCGAGCCGCAGCTCGGGATCCAGATGAAGATTACGCTTGTGGCAAAAGTGCACACAAGCGGTTTTCTGTGGGGAGAACCGAAACCCGTTTGCCGTCGCCCAAACCGAAAGATTGTTCAGGGCAATTTGCAGTTGTCTTTCAATGACCCTCATGCTGGAAGATGAGCAAAAGATGCTAAAGTCATCAACATAGAGGGCATTGCCTACTGATGGAGGAAGTTGTCTAGTTATAGAATTAATCTTGACAGCGAAAAGCGTAACACTCAGAACGCAGCCTTGTGGCACCCCCTGTTCTTGGGGGTACGGCTGCGACAGAGTGTTACCGACACGGACACGAAAAGAGCGTGTCGATAAGAAGTTGGAGATGAAGATCGGCATGTGACCTCTTAAGCCGAAACTGTGGAGGTCACGAAGAATGCCGAATCTCCAAGCCGTGTCGTACGCTTTTTCGATGTCGAAGAAAATTGACACCAGGTGCTCTCTTCTTAAAAAAGAATTTCTGATAGCCGATTCGAGGCGTATCAGATGGTCAAGAGTTGACCGTTGCCTGCGAAAGCCACACTGGGTGTTGGAAAGAAGGCCGTGATGTTCTAAATACCAGACGAGTCTGGCATTTACCATTCTTTCCAACACCTTGCACACGCAGCTCGTCAATGCGATTGGACGATAATTGGAAGGAATCTTGGGATCTTTGCCTGGCTTGGGGAAGGCCAAGACGATGGCCTCCCGCCAGGAGTCCGGAAACTGCTCCTCGAGAAAAATGCGATTGAAGAGATGGAGCAGCCGATCCTTACTCGAAGGTGAAAGATGTTGGAGCATGGCATAATGGACATTGTCCGGCCCAACAGCAGAGGCACGAGAAGAGTGCAGACCAAGGCGAAGCTCCTCCGCTGTGAATGGCCTGTTGTAAGGCTCCAGGCCATTCGAGTGGAAAGACAGCGGAGAGCGTTCCGCCCTGCCCTTCTGGGCCAGAAACTCGGGGGAGTAAGAAGAAGAAGAAGAGATGGAGGAGAACGACTCCCCCAGAGTGTCGGCAATTGCTTTGGGATCAGCAATTGCCTGTCCATTGTGCTCCAGGATCGATGACGAGTGGGACGTGTAGTTCCCACTCATCTTCCGGACTTTATCCCACACGACCTTGGAACTAGTCGTGCGGGTTATGGATGACGTATACTTGATCCAAGATTCCTTCTGGCTCTGGCGTCGGACGAAACGAGCTTTCGCCCTGGCGCGTTTGAAGTTCTCGAGGTTGGGGGTTGTCGGATATCTCCGAAACACCCCCCAAGCCTTGTTCTGAGCCTTACGAGCTGCGGTGCAATCTGGATTCCACCACGGTTTCGGAAAGCGAGGAAACCGTGTAGAAGTTTGAGGAATTGTTCATGCAGCTGCATCTACGATACAGTCCGTTATCTCCGCTACTGCCACATTGATTGGCTCCTGGCTGACGGAGTGGTCGTCGAGCTCAGAGAGCAGCTCAAAACCACCCCAGTCAGCCCGATCCAGCTTCCACCGTGAGACGCGTGAAGGGCTGCAAGGCCCCCCACGGGAGATGGTGCACACCACGGGGAGGTGATCGCTTCCGTACGGGTTGTCCTCGACTTCCCATGTAAAGAGTGGAAGGATCGAGGAGGAGCAGATGGTGAGATCAATGGCAGTGAAAGTGCGGGTTGGGGAGTGAAAGTAAGTGCTGACACCGGTGTTCAACAGGGAGAGAGAAGGATCCAGGAGCCACTGCTCCAGGACCCCACCCCTCCCGTTGGTGTCAGCACTGCCCCAAAGTGGACTGTGTCCGTTGAGGTCCCCCATAATGAGGAAGGGGGACGGCAGCTGCGAGACGAGATCATCAAGGTCTTCCTGGAAGACGATGCTCCCAGGGGGAAGATATACAGAGCAGACAGTCAGCGAGAACCCCACGAAGAGACGGATGGCTACCGCCTCTAAGTTGGTGGTGAGGTTTACGACCTGGAATGGAGAATGGTTGCTCACGAGGATGGCGACACCCCCGCGAGCTGGACCATCTCCATCCCGGTCCCGGCGAACCAGTGAAAAGTGCCGGATCGTGGGATCTGTGACTGGCTGCAAGTATGTCTCCTGCAGGCACACACAGATGGGCTGGTGTGCCTGAAGGAGGGCCTTGATGTCGTCTAGATTCCTCTGGAATCCACGACAATTCCATTGTAGGAGTGTGGCCATCTCAGGACTTAGAAGAGTGGGCGGACAACGTGTTCCTATTCAACTTAACCGTCGCAGAGGACGGTTTAGTGAATAGGGGGCGGTCGGTATCCATGTCCTTGGAATCGTCCGAGGGGCATGGATCGGTGACCGCCCTTTGTGGAGCTGTTATTTTCTTTTTAGGCCCCGGTGGGGGCCCCTTCGGTTTGGAAGGTCTTGCTGTCTGAGGTCGGGAAGGAGGAGGCCTTCCGGTGGAGGTGGAAGGCTGAACTGCAGGAATGGAAACCGGGGTTGATGTCGAAGTCGACACCACCCTCGGTCTCGCCTGCGTGAGGAGGTACTTCGCAGCTGGCGAGAAAGACTCAGTAGGTGGTACACTGATGTCTGTCTGCACTGCAACCGAAGTCATTGGAATAATGGGCTTTCCAATGACTGCACTGGCATAGGAAACCTTGCCAGGCGGGGCGGGCGGTGCAGCAAGCTTTCTCGCTTCAGCATATGAGATGTTGTTCATTACTTTGAGGCGTTGTACCTCCTTTTCCTCCTTCCACTTCGGACAGTCGCGGGAGTACGCCGGATGTTCGCCACTACAGTTCACACAGTATGCCTTTTCTGCTGTGCAGTCAGGATCGAGATGATCCTTACTGCCACAGCGAGCACAGGTGGGCTTGCCCCTGCATGCTGTGCGGGCATGACCGTATACCTGACACTGAAAACAGCGCAGAGGGTTCGGTATATACGGCCTTACCTCACAATGTAAATAACCTGCCTTGATGGAAGAAGGCAGGCGTGGCGTGTTGAATGTAACAATCAACACCCGGGTGGGTGTCAATTTCCCATCACGGCGTGTCGAAACCCGGTGGACCGCTGTTACTCCTTGAGGTGTGAGCTCCGAGACGATCTCCTCCTCAGGGACTTTGAGGAGGCCCCACTCGGTGATCACACCCCGAGAGGAATTCAAAGTTTTATGGGGAGTGACTTCGACAGCCACCCCACCAATTTCCTTGACTTTCAGGAGTAGTTCCGAGTGTTTGGAACAAGCGGTCTCAACCTGCAAGTCGCCAGATCGTAAGCGCTTGACAGATTTCGGCTCTCCCGCAAGACCTTTTAAACCTTTGTTGACGAAAAAAGGGGACATGTCCCCAAGCACCTGATCACCCGTGGAGTGGATGATCAGAAACTTTGGGAACGAAGACACAGACACAGAAGACGACGGCAGAGATAACGCAGACAACGAGGAAGATGGGGGCTCATGTCGAGCCCTCTTGTTGGCGACGATCGCATTATTTACTTCACTCTCTCTCATGGTTTGTTTTGTGTGGTTCAGTGCCCGCTGTCCCCACCCTCCACGGAGCCCAACAAGGGGACGCCCAGTCGGGCGCCAGGGCTACGCAGGCACTATACCCACACAGACAGTGAGCCAAGCCCTCACAAAGGAATATAAGGAAAATAAAAAGAGAAATGTGCAGAACAAAAACGTTCTACACAAATCAAAGAAAGCGTAAAATAATAAAAATTATGAATGGCCAAACTGGCCTCACAAAGAAAGAATAACTACAAAAGGAAAAAAGTTGTGAGGAAACTTGTAAACCTGTACCCGGACCGTGGGCAAGGTTACTCACCGCTCTGCACGGTTGACCCTAGCAGGACCTGCCCACCAGCCGATTGCTCCTGGGGGGGCCACCCCAGGAGCTCCCGTTTACCGGAAGCAGAGGCCAAAGCAGTGTATAGCAGAGGCCCCGGAATCCGCTGCCCAGCCCCGCGACAGACAGGCTCCCCAATGGCAAGACGGCCAATGGGGACCACGCCAGTCATGAGCTGAGGAGAGAAGACGGGGACCCCCGAGCAACTGCCAGGATCCTCCTTTCCCGGGACACGGGTCTCCGCGCACGGCAAACGCGCGGGCGAGCGTTTAGGACCCTGCGAAGGTAACCGAGCCAGCGGAACCTTCACAGGGTGGTCCCCCTCACCACGTACAGGCGCTCACACCGAGGGGGCGGGTGTAAAGGCCTTCCCCGTCCTGCACCGGGAAAAATCGCAGGAAGGGGAAACAGCGAGCCAAGGTGGAAGTGGCTCAGCTGTCGACTGTGCAACGCTATCGAGACTGGTGTTGATGTCTCTGAGGTAGCCTCGGACACGCATACCAAAAGGACGAATGGCAGTCGGCCGATTATTGTAAAGCATTTCCCACTTCGGACTGAAAACGCAGTCCCAAGTGGGATGGCCAGGCAGGGATCGCAATTTAGACACATATTGTAGGGACAACTGCTGACGGCGAAGAGATAAAGAAGGTTCGTCGGTCTCAACGTAAAGACTCTGGACCGGTGAGGTGCGGAAGGCTCCCGTGCAAACACGGAGAGCCTGGTGATGGAGGGGGTCCAGCACCTTCACCACCGAATCCCGGGCCGAGTCGTACACCTGGGATCCGTAGTCCAGTTTCGATCGGACAAGTGCACGGTATAGGCGGAGCAAAGAACATCGGTCCGCCCCCCAAGAAAGGGAGGAGAGGACCTTGACGATGTTCAATGCCCGCGTGCACTTGGACCTGAGATGACGTATGTGTGGTAAAAAGGTCAATTTCCGATCGAATATGAGACCGAGAAACTCGGTCTCCAACACAACTGGAATGATGTTACCCCCGAGCAGCAGCTCGGGCTCCAGATGAAGATTACGCTTGTGGCAAAAGTGCACACAAGCGGTCTTCTGTGGGGAGAACCGAAACCCGTTTGCCGTCGCCCAAACCGATAGATTGTTCAGGGCAATTTGCAGTTGTCTTTCAATGACCCTCATGCTGGACGAAGAGCAAAAGATGCTAAAGTCATCAACATAGAGGGTATTGCCTACTGATGGAGGAAGTTGTCTAGTAATAGAATTAATCTTGACAGCGAAAAGCGTAACACTCAGAACGCAGCCTTGTGGCACCCCCTGTTCTTGGGGGTACGGCTGCGACAGAGTGTTACCGACACGGACACGAAAAGAGCGTGTCGATAAGAAGTTGGAGATGAAGATCAGCATGTGACCTCTCAAGCCGAAACTGTGGAGGTCACGAAGAATGCCGAATCTCCAAGCCGTGTCGTACGCTTTTTCGATGTCGAAGAAAATTGACACCAGGTGCTCTCTTCTTAAAAATGAATTTCTGATAGCCGATTCGAGGCGTATCAGATGGTCAAGAGTTGACCGTTGCCTGCGAAAGCCACACTGGGTGTTGGAAAGAAGGTTGTGATGTTCTAAATACCAGATGAGTCTGGCATTTACCATTCTTTCCAACACCTTGCACACGCAGCTCGTCAATGCGATGGGACGATAATTGGAAGGAATCTTGGGATCTTTGCCTGGCTTGGGGAAGGCCAAGACGATGGCCTCCCGCCAGGAGTCTGGAAACTGCTCCTCGAGAAAAATGCGATTGAAGAGATGGAGCAGCCGATCCTTACTCGATGGTGAGAGATGTTGGAGCATGGCATAATGGACATTGTCCGGCCCTACAGCAGAGGCACGAGAAGAGTGCAGAGCAAGGCGAAGCTCCTCCGCTGTGAATGGCCTGTTGTAAGGCTCCAGGCCATTCGAGTGGAAAGACAGCGGAGAGCGCTCCGCCCTGCCCTTCTGGGCCAGAAACTAGGGGGAGTGAGAGGAAGACGAAGACATGGAAGAGAATGACTCCCCCAGAGTGTCGGCAATTGCTTTGGGATCAGCAATTGCCTGTCCATTGTGCTCCAGGATCGATAACGAGTGGGACGTGTAGTTCCCACTCATCTTCCGGACTTTATCCCACACGACCTTAGAACTAGTCGTGCGGGTGATGGATGACGTATACTTGATCCAAGATTCCTTTTGGCTCTGGCGTCGGACGAAACGTGCTTTCGCCCTGGCGCGTTTGAAAAGTTCAAGGTTGGGGGACGTCGGATATCTCCGAAACACCCCCCAAGCCTTGTTCTGAGCCTTACGAGCTGCGGTGCATTCTGGATTCCACCACGGTTTCGGAAAGCGAGGAAACCGTGTAGAAGTTTGAGGAATCGTTGATGCAGCTGCATCTACGATACAGTCCGTTATCTCCGCTACTGCCACATTGATTGGCTCCTGGCTGACAGAGTGGTCTTCGAGCTCAGAGAGCAGCTCGAAACCACCCCAGTCAGCCCGATCGAGCCTCCACCGTGAGACGCGTGAAGGGCTGCAAAGCCCCCCACGGGAGATGGTGCACACCACGGGGAGGTGATCGCTGCCGTACGGGTTGTCCTCGACCTCCCATGTAAAGAGTGGAAGGATCGAGGAGGAGCAGATGGTGAGGTCAATGGCAGTGAAAGTGCGGGTTGGGGAGTGAAAGTAAGTACTGACACCGGTGTTCAACAGGGAGAGAGAAGGACCCAGGAGCCACTGCTCCAGGACCCCGCCTCTCCCGTTGGTGTCAGCACTGCCCCAAAGTGGACTGTGTCCGTTGAGGTCCCCCATAATGAGGAAGGGGGACGGCAGCTGCGAGACGAGATCATCAAGGTCTTCCTGGAAGACGATGCTCCCAGGTGGAAGATATACAGAGCAGACAGTCAGCGAGAACCCCACGAAGAGACGGATGGCTACCGCCTCTAAGTTCGTGGTGAGGGGTACGACCTGGAATGGAGAATGGTTGCTCACGAGGATGGCGACACCCCCGCGAGCCGGACCATCTCCATCCCGGTCCCGGCGAACTAGTGAAAAGTGCCGGATCGTGGGATCTGTGACTGGCTGCAAGTATGTCTCCTGCAGGCACACACAGATGGGCTGGTGCGCCTGAAGGAGGGCCTTGATGTCGTCAAGATTCCTCTGGAATCCACGACAATTCCATTGTAGGAGTGTGGCCATCTCAGGACTTAGAAGAGTGGGCGGACGACGTGTTTCTATTCAACTTAACCGCCGCAGAGGACGGTTTAGTGAATAGGGGGCGGTCGGTATCCATGTCCTCGGAATCGTCCGAGGGGCATGGATCGGTGACCGCCCTTTGTGGAGCTGTTATTTTCTTTTTATGCCCCGGTGGGGGCCCCTTAGGTTTGGAAGGTCTTGCTGTCTGAGGTCGGGAAGGAGGAGGCCTTCCGGTGGAGGTGGAAGGCTGAACTGCAGGAATGGAAACCGGGGTTGATGTCGAAGTCGACACCACCCTCGGTCTCGCCTGCGTGAGGAGGTACTTCGCAGCTGGCGAGAAAGACCCAGTAGGTGGTACACTGATGTCAGTCTGCACCGCAACCGAAGTCATTGGAACGATGGGCTTTCCAATGACTGCACTGGCATAGGAAACCTTGCCAGTGCAGTCCTTGCCAGGCGGGGCGGGCGGTGCAGCAAGCTTTCTCGCCTCAGCATACAAGATGTTATTCACGACTTTGAGACGTTGTACCTCCTTTTCCTCTTTCTGCTTCGGACAGTCGCGGGAGTACGCCGGATGTTCACCACTGCAGTTCACACAGCATGCCTTTTCTGCTGTGCAGTCAGGATCAAGATGATCCTTACTGCCACAGTGAGCACTGGTGGGCTTGCCCCTGCATGCTGTGCGGGCATGACCGTATATCTGACACTGAAAACAGCGCAGAGGGTTCGGTATATACGGCCGTACCTCACAATGTAAATAACCTGCCTTGATGGAAGAAGGCAGGCGTGGCATGTTGAATGTAACAATCAGCATCCTGGTGGGTGTCAATTTCCCATCACGGCGTGTCGAAACCCGGTGGACCGCTGTTACTCCTTGAGGTGTGAGCTCCGAGAGGATTTCCTCCTCAGTGACTTTGAGGAGGCCCCACTCGGTGATCACACCCCGAGAGGAATTCAAAGTTTTATGGGGTGTGACTTCGACAGCCACCCCACCAATTGCTTTAACTTTCAGGAGCAGTTCCGAGTGTTTGGAACAAGCGGTCTCAACTTGTAAGTCACCAGATCTTAGGCGCTTAACGGATTTCGGTTCTCCCGCAAGACCTTTCAAACCTTTGTTAACGAAAAAAGGGGACATGTCCCCAAGTACCTGATCACCCGTGGAGTGGATGATCAGGAACTTTGGGAACGAAGACACAGACATAGAAGACGATGGCAGAGATAACTGAGACAATGAGGAAGATGGGGGCTCAGGTCTAGCCCTCTTGTTGGCGGCGATCGCATTATTTTCATCACTCTCTCTCATGATTTTTTTGTGTGGTTCAGTGCCCACTGTCCCCACCCTCCACGGAGCCCAACAAGGGGTTGGTTAGTTGGTTGGTTAGTTGGGGTTTATTGGCGCATTAGCAACGAAGGCTATAATGCGCCAAACATATGTCCAAAAGGTAAAAGTATAAAAATCACGTAACCCCGTAACCAAAGTTAAAAATAAACAACAAAGGACAACAAAATAATAGATGTCATTAAAATAAAACATGTAGAGCAACAAGGAACAAATGTAAAAATATGTTAAATGAATAAAAATAGAAAAATAACACAGCTGTAAGCAGACTGGGTTAAAAATATAGAGTGAGTAAAACTACAAGCGATTAAAATATCCAGTAAATTTTAAAAATTGAAATACAGATTTAAAACAACAATGATCTGATAAAAGATGTCCGAGTGTAAGGGGCTCGGACGTAAAATTGTGAAAGTTAAAAAACATATGACGTTCCATGTGAAAACATTGACATGATATTAAAATGTGTTTGATTGTTAAAATGGTGTCACAAAACTCGCACTTAGGTACGTCGTCCGCCCGAAGAAGAAACGAATGAGTAATAAACGAATGACCTAAGCGGAGCCGAGCAAGTACAACTTCCTCCTTGCGATTCCTGCGGTAACAAGACTGCCATGGTTTGATGATAGGTTTGATCTCGAAGAGCTTGTTGGTAAGTTGTTCCGACCAAGATCTCTGCCACTGTGCCCGGAGCTCGGTGGAAAAACGCTGCCGGAAATCCAGATAGGGAACCGGCAACGGAGAGTCGGACAGGGGCGTGGCTGACCTGGCAGCAGAATCTGCCAAATCATTACCCCTGATTCCGACGTGACCGGGCACCCAACAGAAGAGAATCGTGGTGGTGGCTGCCAGACGGTGGAGCTGCTGGCGGATCTTAGTAAGAACAGGGTGAGGCCGATGCCTCACCGAGATCAAAGCCTGTAGCGAGCTAAGCGAGTCGGTGTAAAGCACACACCGACGATGATGCTTAGTCGCCACGTGGTCCAAGGCGAGGCTGATAGCGTGCAACTCTGCAGTGAAGATGGAACACTGCAGTGGGATCTGGTCTGCAATGATTACATCACAGCAGACCATGGCTGATCCCACCAAAGTGCCGGACTTCGAGCCATCTGTAAAGACAGGCAAGAAGTCCGGGTGCTCAGCACGATGGCTGGCAAAGAGTTGCCGGTACACACAGTCGGGTGTAAAGGCCTTCCCCGTCCTGCACAGGGAGAAATCGCAGGAAGGGGAAACAGCGAGCCATGGTGGAAGTGGCTCAGCTGTCGACTGTGCAACGCTATCGAGACTGGTGTTGATGTCTCTGAGGTAGCCTCGGACTCGCAAACCAAAAGGACGAATGGCAGTCGGCCGATTATTGTAAAGCATTTCCCACTTCGGACTGAAAACGCAGTCCCAAGTGGGATGGCCAGGCAGGGATCGCAATTTAGAAGCATATTGTAGGGACAACTGCTGACGGCGAAGAGATAAAGACGGTTCGTCGGTCTCAACGTAAAGACTCTGGACCGGTGAAGTGCGGAAGGCTCCCGTGCAAACACGGAGAGCCTGATGATGGAGGGGGTCCAGCACCTTCACCACCGAATCCCGGGCCGAGTTGTACACCTGGGATCCGTAGTCCAGTTTCGATCGGACAAGTGCACGGTACAGGCGGAGCAAAGAACATCGGTCCGCCCCCCAAGAAAGGGAGGAGAGGACCTTGACGATGTTCAATGCCCGCGTGCACTTGGACCTGAGATGACGTATGTGTGGTAAAAAGGTCAATTTCCGATCGAATATGAGACCGAGAAACTTGGTCTCCGCCACAACTGGAATGATGTTACCCCCGAGCCGCAGCTCGGGATCCAGGTGAAGATTACGCTTGTGGCAAAAGTGCACACAAGCGGTCTTCTGTGGGGAGAACCGAAACCCGTTTGCCGTCGCCCAAACCGATAGATTGTTCAGGGCAATTTGCAGTTGTCTTTCAATGACCCTCATGCTGGACGAAGAGCAAAAGATGCTAAAGTCATCAACATAGAGGGCATTGCCTACTGATGGAGGAAGTTGTCTAGTTATAGAATTAATCTTGACAGCGAAAAGCGTAACACTCAGAACGCAGCCTTGTGGCACCCCCTGTTCTTGGGGGTACGGCTGCGACAGAGTGTTACCGACACGGACACGAAAAGAGCGTGTCGATAAGAAGTTGGAGATGAAGATCGGCATGTGACCTCTCAAGCCGAAGCTGTGGAGGTCACGAAGAATGCCGAATCTCCAAGCCGTGTCGTACGCTTTTTCGATGTCGAAGAAAATTGACACCAGGTGCTCTCTACGTAAAAATGAATTTCTGATAGCCGATTCGAGGCGTATCAGGTGGTCAAGAGTTGACCGTTGCCTGCGAAAGCCACACTGGGTGTTGGAAAGAAGGTTGTGGTGTTCTAAATACCAGATGAGTCTGGCATTTACCATTCTTTCCAACACCTTGCACACGCAGCTCGTCAATGCGATGGGACGATAATTGGAAGGAATCTTGGGATCTTTCCCTGGCTTGGGGAAGGCCAAGACGATGGCCTCCCGCCAGGAGTCCGGAAACTGCTCCTCGAGAAAAATGCGATTGAAGAGATGGAGCAGCCGATCCTTACTTGATGGTGAAAGATGTTGGAGCATGGCATAATGGACATTGTCCGGCCCTACAGCAGAGGCACGAGAAGAGTGCAGAGCAAGGCGAAGCTCCTCCGCTGTGAATGGCCTGTTGTAAGGCTCCAGGCCATTCGAGTGGAAAGACAGCGGAGAGCGCTCCGCCCTGCCCTTCTGGGCCAGAAACTCGGGGGAGTAAGAAGAAGAGGAAGAGATGGAAGAGAATGACTCCCCCAGAGTGTCGGCAATTGCTTTGGGATCAGCAATTGCCTGTCCATTGTGCTCCAGGATCGATAACGAGTGGGACGTGTAGTTCCCACTCATCTTCCGGACTTTATCCCACACGACCTTAGAAGTAGTCGCGTGGGTGATGGATGACGTATACTTGATCCAAGATTCCTTCTGGCTCTGGCGTCGGACGAAACGTGCTTTCGCCCTGGCGCGTTTGAAATTTTCGAGGTTGGGGGTTGTCGGATATCTCCGAAACACCCCCCAAGCCTTGTTCTGAGCCTTACGAGCTGCGGTGCATTCTGGATTCCACCACGGTTTCGGAAAGCGAGGAAACCGTGTAGAAGTTTGAGGAATTGTTGATGCAGCTGCATCTACGATACAGTCCGTTATCTCCGCTACTGCCACATTGATTGGCTCCTGGCTGACAGAGTGGTCATCGAGCTCAGAGAGCAGCTCGAAACCACCCCAGTCAGCCCGATCGAGCCTCCACCGCGAGACGCGTGAAGGGCTGCAAGGCCCCCCACGCGAGATGGTGCACACCACGGGGAGGTGATCGCTTCCATAAGGGTTGTCCTCGACCTCCCATGTAAAGAGTGGAAGGATCGAGGAGGAGCAGATGGTGAGATCAATGGCAGTGAAAGAGCGGGTTGGGGAGTGAAAGTAAGTACTGACACCGGTGTTCAACAGGGAGAGAGAAGGATCCAGGAGCCACTGCTCCAGGACCCCGCCCCTCCCGTTGGTGTCAGCACTGCCCCAAAGTGGACTGTGTCCGTTGAGGTCCCCCATAATGAGGAAGGGGGACGGCAGCTGCGAGACGAGATCATCAAGGTCTTCCTGGAAGACGATGCTCCCAGGTGGAAGATATACAGAGCAGACAGTCAGCGAGAACCCCACGAAGAGACGGATGGCTACCGCCTCCAAGTTGGTGGTGAGGGGTACGACCTGGAATGGAGAGTGGTTGCTCACGAGGATGGCGACACCCCCGCGAGCTGGACCATCTCCATCCCGGTCCCGGCGAACTAGTGAAAAGTGCCGGATCGTGGGATCTGTGACTGGCTGCAAGTACGTCTCCTGCAGGCACACACAGATGGGCTGGTGTGCCTGAAGAAGGGCCTTGATGTCGTCAAGATTCCTCTGGAATCCACGACAATTCCATTGTAGGAGTGTGGCCATCTCAGGACTTAGAAGAGTGGGCGGACGACGTGTTCCTATTCAACTTAACCGCCGCAGAGGACGGTTTAGTGAATAGGGGGCGGTCGGTATCCATGTCCTCGGAATCGTCCGAGGGGCATGGATCGGTGACCGCCCTTTGAGGAGGAGTGATGATTTTCTTTTTAGGCCCCGGTGGGGGCCCCTTCGGTTTTGAAGGTCTTGCTGTCTGAGGACGGGAAGGAGGAGGCCTTCCGGTGGAGGTGGAAGGCTGACCTGCAGGAATGGAAACCGGGGTTGATGTCGAAGTCGACACCACCCTCGGTCTCGCCTGCGTAAGGAGGTATTTCGCAGCTGGCGAGAAAGACTCAGTAGGTGGTACACTGATGTCTGTCTGCACCGCAACCGAAGTCATTGGAACGATGGGCTTTCCAATGACTGCACTGGCATAGGAAACCTTGCCAGGTGGGGCTGGCGGTGCAGCAAGCTTTCTCGCCTCAGCATACGAGATGTTATTCACGACTTTGAGGCGTTGTACCTCCTTTTCCTCTTTCCACTTCGGACAGTCGCGGGAGTACGCCGGATGTTCGCCACTGCAGTTCACACAGCATGCCTTTTCAGCTGTGCAGTCAGGATCGAGATGATCCTTACTGCCACAGCGAGCACAGGTGGGCTTGCCCCTGCATGCTGTGCGGGCATGACCGTATATCTGACACTGAAAACAGCGCAGAGGGTTCGGTATATACGGCCGTACCTCACAATGTAAATAACCTGCCTTGATGGAAGAAGGCAGGCGTGGCGTGTTGAATGTAACAATCAGCACCCTGGTGGGTGTCAATTTCCCATCACGGCGTGTCGAAACCCGGTGGACCGCTGTTACTCCTTGAGGTGTGAGCTCTGAGAGGATTTCCTCCTCAGTGACTTTGAGGAGGCCCCACTCGGTGATCACACCCCGAGAGGAATTCAAAGTTTTATGGGGAGTGACTTCGACAGCCACCCCACCAATTTCTTTGACTTTCAGGAGCAGTTCCGAGTGTTTGGAACAAGCGGTCTCAACTTGTAAGTCGCCAGATCGTAAGCGCTTTACGGATTTCGGTTCTCCCGCAAGACCTTTCAAACCTTTATTCACAAAAAAAGGGGACATGTCCCCAAGCACCTGATCACCCGTGGAGTGGATGATCAGGAACTTTGGGAACGAAGACACAGACAAAGAAGACGACGGCAGAGATAACTTAGACAACGAGGGAGATGGGGGCTCATGTCGAGCCCTCTTGTTGGCGGCGATCGTATTAATTTCTTCACTCTCTCTCATGATTTTTGTTGTGTGGTTCAGTGCCCGCTGTCCCCACCCTCCACGGAGCCCAACAAGGGGACGCCCAGTCGGGCGCCAGGGCTACGCAGGCACTATACCCACACAGACAGTGAGCCAAGCCCTCACAAATAAATATAAGGAAAATAAAAAGAGAAATGTGCAGAACAAAACATTCTACACAAATCAAACAAAGCGTAAAATAATAAAAATTGTTAATGGCCAAACTGGCCTCACAAAGAAAGGATAACTACAAAAGGAAAAGAAGTTGTGAGGAAACTTGTAAACCTGTACCCGGACCGTGGGCAAGGTTACTCACCGCTCTGCACGGTTGACCCTAGCAGGACCTGCCCACCAGCCGATTGCTCCTGGGGGGGCCACCCCAGGAGCTCCCGTTTACCGGAAGCAGAGGCCAAAGCAGTGTATAGCAGAGGCCCCGGAATCCGCTGCCCAGCCCCGCGACGGACAGGCTCCCCAATGGCAAGACGGCCAATGGGGACCACGCCAGTCATGAGCTGAGGAGAGAAGACGGGGACCCCCGAGCAACTACCAGGATCCTCCTTTCCCGGGACACGGGTCTCCGCGCACGGCAAACACGCGGGCGAGCGTTTAGGACCCTGCGAAGGTAACCGAGCCAGCGGGAACCTTCACAGGGTGGTCCCCCTCACCACGTACAGGCGCTCACACC
The DNA here is from genome assembly GCA_038380435.1 of Ryuthela nishihirai. Lineage (NCBI taxonomy): Eukaryota > Metazoa > Arthropoda > Arachnida > Araneae > Heptathelidae > Ryuthela > Ryuthela nishihirai. The sequence continues at coordinate 1,082,360 of JAWZYU010000017.1, forward strand.
GAGGGGGCCCCCCAACAAGGGGACGCCCAGTCGGGCGCCAGGGCTACGCAGGCACTATACCCACACAAACAGTGAGCCAAGCCCTCACAAATAAATATAAGGAAAATAAAAAGAGCAATGTGCAGAAGAAAACATTCTACACAAATCAAACAAAGCATAAAATAAGAAAAATTGTGAATGGCCAAACTGGCCTCACAAAGAAAGAATAACTACAAAAGGAAAATAATCTGTGAGGAAACTTGTAAACCTGTACCCGGATTGTGGGCAAGGTTACTCATCGCTGTGCACGGTTGACCCTAGCAGGACCTGCCCACCAGCCGATTGCTCTTGGGGGGGCCACCCCAGGAGCTCCCGTTTACCGGAAGCAGAGGCCAAAGCAGTGTATAGCAGAGGCCCCGGAATCCGCTGCCCAGCCCCGCGACAGACAGGCTCCCCAATGGGAAGACGGCCAATGGGGACCACGCCAGTCATGAGCTGAGGAGAGAAGATGGGGACCCCCGAGCAACTACCAGGATCCTCCTTTCCCAGGACACGGGTCTCCGCGCACGGGAAAAACACGCGGGCGAGCGTTTAGGACCCTGCGAAGGTAACCGAGCCAGCGGAACCTTCACAGGGTGGTCCTCCTCACCGCGTACAGGCGCTCACACTGAGGGGGCGGAAAGAAGAAAGCCACAAATATGAATAATAAATTAAAACGGACAAGTGGTATTCCTGTCAAAAGTTCGGAGAAAGCTCAACTTAAGAAATTATCTAAGCATATTGAAAAGGCTCAACTAGCTAAGCTACCAAACCCAAACTGTGATGAAGAATTGAATGACATAATGGAAATTAGTGCAATTTTTGACTCTCAAAGTAAGGACCTAAACATTATCAACGAAAAGGACTCTGACTTACAAACTCAACAACTTCTTAGTGAAAATTCGAACTCTGCAAAGGACGACGACAACCGACCCGATGCTTCAATTAATTCGGATGACGAATCTTCAATCAACGATGAACCGATCGGACCACCTCCTAAAAGAAAGTCTAACAGACACGACCTTGCTATCATCTTCTACAGTGAAAATATCAAGTTATCAGATATGGACGATGAGCAGGTAACAGACTATTTCTTTCACTTATTTGACAAAGATATTAAAGGCCGATACACCATGAAAGGTGATATCATCATCTTTCCTGAGAGTGAAGAAGATCTAAATAAACTAAAAGGTATTACTCATATTTTAGACGTAGAAGTAAATTAGATTTCCGGGTGAACAACATGCTATGGGACTTATTGTAAATATAAATACGAAGTATTCTGATGAATATTTACTCCAGTGTCTCAAGGATGATAATATTATTAAAGTACGTAGAATGTACCGTTATCTACCTAACTCTGCTAATAGTGGATATCTTTAGCAACCGACTGAAAATGTGGTAATTTATTCTACTAGTACTAAAATACCTAAGGAAATTAATATTGGATTTTCGCATTTTTATGTAAAACCATACTATGGATCTCCTGTCATATGCAGTAACTGCTGTCGATGGGGACATGTCGCCAGCAGCTGCCGAGGCCGAGTGAGATGTAAAAGGTGCAGTGGACAACATTGTTATAAAGTTTGTAGAAGTATTGATTTTATTTGTCCAAACTGTGGTGGTACACACCCTGCAACTTTTTATGGTTGTCCTACTAAAAAGATTGCATGCAAAGCCATGCGTATTCAACAACTTCAACAATGCAGTTGGTCAAACGCATTCTATCACGCCAAGCAAGAACTCTCACAGGTCCGGGAGAATAGAGCTTTCTCTAGGGACCGGATAATTCCTACTTTGAATCCTTCACAGAAATCAACTTTTTCAAGATTTCGCCATGATAAACACCAAACTTCGGACTGATCCGAATTGAAGAGCAGTTTTTCGACTCTCGATGAAGCTAGTGAGAGGTGCACATGTCCAAGATCGGGCTCTTCAGTTTGTAAGTTTTTTATTTTAGTTAAGTTGATGAAGGTTTATTGATTTGGAGAGGTGTTAAATCAAACTCCCTTCCCAATGGGTGCTAAGAAAAAACCAACGAACGCGAACAACAAAATGAAGAAAACTAGCGGAATTCCGATTAAAAGTTCGGAAAAGTGCCAGCTAAAAAAAATGGCGAAACACGTGGAAAAAGCACAGATGGCTTCACTATATATCCCAAACTCCGAAGAAGAAATAAATGAACTTTTGGAAGCAGGTGAAATCAGTGATCAAGAATCTAAATCTAATGATACTACTCCTAATTTGAAGAATGCAACAGCTAAAGCCAACTCAAATGAACTTAACGACATCAATCCACAAGACTCGGAAAGCATCGCGGAGGGATACTTCACAGATGCAGATTCTGCCTCCGAGGATGAAATAGTTCCTGCAACAGCTACATCTAAAGTCATGAAAAATGATCTTGTAATCATCATTTACAGTGAAACCTCAAAATTAAGTGATTTAGATGATGATAAAGTCACAGACTTCTTCTTTAATATACTAAATAAAGACATCAAAGGTAGGTTTACTCGCAAAGGTGATGTGATACTTTTTCCTAAATGTGACTCTGATTTGGAAACTTTAAAAAGTATTAAAAATATCTTGGGAGTGGATGTAACCTATCGAATTCCCAATGAGGATAGTTGCATGGGTTTGCTCATTAATGTAAACACCAAATACTCGGACGAATACTTACTCCAATGCCTAGGGGCGGGGGTGGCTCAATCGGTAGCACGCCAGGCTCGTAATCTGTAGTTCCCAGGTTCGAGTCCCAGCTGGGTCAGCATTGAGATTTATCTCCGCAAAATTTCCCCGCCCTGCCCACGGTCAGTAGGGGACACCGATGGGCTTGGAAAGGCCGCCGTCAGTCGGATGGGACGTTAAGACGTGGCCCCGTGTGCGGGAGAGCTATACCCTGTGCACGTTAAAGAACACGCTGGATGGCCTTGACGGGAGGCTACCATCTGTCTCCCAACAGCTGCTCCAGTGGGTCCCCTCCCCCAACCTTCTCTGAGCCTTTGGGGTCCATGTGACCTGGCCATTTAGCCCATGGTGTGCAAAAAAGTGCTGCTCAGAGGTAAAACAATCCAATACTCCAATGCCTAAAAAGCTACAGCGTCTTTAAAGTCAGACGCATGATGAGATTCCAACCTAACAATTCCAAGATGGCTTTCTCAAAACTCCCACCGAAAATGTAGTTATTTACTGTTCTGATAAAGTTACCAAGAGAGGTTAATATAGGTTTTAGCCATTTTTTTGTCAAAGAAGATTTCGGATCCCCCATTCTATGCAGAAATTGTTGGCGCTGGGGTCACTCTGCAGTGGGTTGCAGGAGCCGCATTAGATGCAAAAGATGCAGTGATCCCCATTCGCACAAAACATGCAAAATTTCCGAATTTAAATGCCCTAACTGTAGTATGGACCACCCTGCAACTTATTATGCTTGTTCAATTAAAAAAATTGCCTGCAAGGCTATGCAAATTCAAAGACGCCAACAATGCAGCTGGAGAAGCGCATTTGCATTAGCGAAGCAGGAGCAAAACCAAACTCGAGAAAAAAACGTCCTCTCTCAGGTTCGCACAAACTCGAATTTCAATCCGTACGGCTTCAATAACCGATACGTCTATCTTTTTAAGGTTGCTTTTATTGTGCAGCGGTTGTACTGAATGTACAACTTCCTGCAATTGCTTGGTCAAGCAATTTCTTCAACTTCTTAAATCAGTGTTGCAGCGGGTATATTGCATATATACCTCACTGCTATTGCCTGTTTAGGCAATACTCTTCTCTACTTAGCACCTGTGGATATTAGATGTTTGTTTGTTTGTTTGTTTGGGGTTTAATGGCGCATCGGCGACAAGGCCATAATGCGCCAAACAAAGGACAATATAAAAGATAAAAGACATAGAACCCCGTAACAAAAAGTTAAAATATAGTTGCAACATTGTAAAGTGGTAAAAGCACAGAAAACAAGTATATGTGAACAGAGTAAAACAAGTGTAGAAATATTAAATAAAATAATCCCAGGTGTAAGAGACCTGGGGTAAATAATACATATATTAAGGTAAAATCAAATTCTGTTAAAATATCCACAATATTTCATATAGCTAAAAACTGGAGATAAAATGCAATGATCAGATAAAAGATGTCCGAGTGTAAGAGGCTCGGACATAAAATTATGAAAGCTAAAATAACATAGACGTTCGAAATTAAAACACGGACATTCGACTAAAATATGTTTAATAGTTAAAATGGTGTCACAAAACTCGCACTTAGGTACGTCGTCCGCCCATAAAAGAAACGAATGAGTAATAAACGAGTGACCTAAGCGGAGCCGAGCAAGTACAACTTCCTCCTTGCGATTCCTGCGGTAACAAGACTGCCATGGTTTGATGATAGGTTTGATCTCAAAGAGCTTGTTCGTAAGCTGTTCTGACCAAGATCTCTGCCACTGTGCCCGGAGCTCGGTGGTAAAACGCTGCCGGAAATCCAGATAGGGAACCGGCAACGGAGAGTCGGACAGGGGCGTGGCTGACTTGGCAGCAGCATCTGCCAAGTCATTGCCCCTGATCCCGACATGACCGGGCACCCAACAGAAGAGAATCGTGGTGGTGGCTGCCAGACGATGGAGCTGCTGGCGGATCTTGGAGAGAACAGGGTGAGGCCAATGCCTCACCGAGATCAAAGCCTGTAGCGAGCTAAGCGAGTCGGTGTAAAGCACACACCGACAATGATGCTTAGTCGCTACGTGGTCCAAGGCGAGGCTGATAGCGTGCAACTCTTCAGTGAAGATGGAACACTGCAGTGGGATCTGGTCTGCAATGATTACATCACAGCAGACCATGGCTGATCCCACCGAAGTGCCGGACTTCGAGCCATCTGTAAAGACAGGCAAGAAGTCCGGGTGCTCAGCACGATGGCTGGCAAAGAGTTGCCGGTACACACAGTCGGGTGTAAAGGCCTTCCCCGTCCTGCACAGGGAAAAATCGCAGGAAGGGGAAACAGCGAGCCAAGGTGGAAGTGGCTCAGCTGTCGACTGTGCAACGCTATCGAGACTGGTGTTGATGTCTCTGAGGTAGCCTCGGACACGCAAACCAAAAGGACGAATGGCAGTCGGCCGATTAGTGTAAAGCATTTCCCACTTCGGACTGAAAACGCAGTCCCAAGTGGGATGGCCAGGCAGGGATCGCAATTTAGACGCATATTGTAGGGACAACTGCTGACGGCGAAGAGATAAAGATGGTTCGTCGGTCTCAACGTAAAGACTCTGGACCGGTGAGGTGCGGAAGGCTCCCGTGCAAACACGGAGAGCCTGGTGATGGAGGGGGTCCAGCACCTTCACCACCGAATCCCAGGCCGAGTCGTACACCTGGGATCCGTAGTCCAGTTTCGATCGGACAAGTGCACGGTATAGGCGGAGCAAAGAACATCGGTCCGCCCCCCAAGAAAGGGAGGAGAGGACCTTGACGATGTTCAATGCCCGCGTGCACTTGGACCTGAGATGACGTATGTGTGGTAAAAAGGTCAATTTCCGATCGAATATGAGACCGAGAAACTTGGTCTCCGCCACAACTGGAATGATGTTACCCCCGAGCCGCAGCTCGGGATCCAGATGAAGATTACGCTTGTGGCAAAAGTGCACACAAGCGGTCTTCTGTGGGGAGAACCGAAACCCGTTTGCCGTCGCCCAAACCGATAGATTGTTCAGGGCAATTTGCAGTTGTCTTTCAATGACCCTCATGCTGGACGAAGAGCAAAAGATGCTAAAGTCATCAACATAGAGGGCATTGCCTACTGATGGAGGAAGTTGTCTAGTAATAGAATTAATCTTGACAGCGAAAAGCGTAACACTCAGAACGCAGCCTTGTGGCACCCCCTGTTCTTGGGGGTACGGCTGCGACAGAGTGTTACCGACACGGACACGAAAAGAGCGTGTCGATAAGAAGTTGGAGATGAAGATCGGCATGTGACCTCTCAAGCCGAAGCTGTGTAGGTCACGAAGAATGCCGAATCTCCAAGCCGTGTCGTACGCTTTTTCGATGTCGAAGAAAATGGACACCAGGTGCTCTCTACGTAAAAAGGAATTCCTGATCGCCGATTCGAGGCGGATCAGGTGGTCTAAAGTAGACCGGTGCCTGCGAAAGCCACACTGGGTGTTGGAAAGAAGGCCGTGATGTTCTAAATACCAGATGAGTCTGGCATTTACCATTCTTTCCAACACCTTGCACACGCAGCTCGTCAATGCGATGGGACGATAATTGGAAGGAATCTTGGGATCTTTGCCTGGCTTGGGGAAGGCCAAGACGATGGCCTCCCGCCAGGAGTCCGGAAACTGCTCCTCGAGAAAAATGCGATTGAAGAGATGGAGCAGCCGATCCTTACTCGATGGTGAAAGATGTTGGAGCATGGCATAATGGACATTGTCCGGCCCTACAGCAGAGGCACGAGAAGAGTGCAAAGCAAGGCGAAGCTCCTCCGCTGTGAATGGCCTGTTGTAAGGCTCCAGGCCATTCGAGTGGAAAGACAGCGGAGAGCGCTCCGCCCTGCACTTCTGGGCCAGAAACTCGGGGGAGTAAGAGGAAGACGAAGAGATGGAAGAGAAGGACTCCCAGGATATTAGATGATTCTTCAGCAATCTTTCATTGTTTCGCTCGCTGGGCTTTTCTGAACGATCTGTGGCCTTGCTGGTGAGTTCGGTCTCTATGCTTTGTGTCGACGTTCCGTGCTCTTTCTCTGCACCGCTCACATTTTCGGTGTTTGTGCATTAACAGCTTTTTAAATTGCCTTCTACCTGCTTTTTGTTACAGCTTCCTTAAAGTGTGACTTCAAAGGTAGGTGATATTTACTTTTCACCCGCGAAATCGCTGCTGTAAGGAACGCATTCCTTGTAAGCTCTTTGGCGATTCTTAGTCAGGGAAATTAAAAATTGCAGCAGGAGACTCCCCCTGCTCTTAACTTAGTCAGTGTCTAGATAGTTTTAATTATTGTAGCAGGACCTTTCCCCCTGCTCTTAATTTTAGTCAGGCACTCAGGTCTCTCTTAGTTTAAGTCAGCATTGAACATTGCACTGTGTTCTCTGGCTTCCGCTACTCGCATTAAACTAATCTTTATCAGGCAACCAAGAGTTGTTTAGTGTAGCATGCGTACGAGCAGCATTGCACTTTAGCTGCCTCTTTTTCTCTTTAGCTAAGGGTTTAGTGGCTCACAACTCTTTTTTATTGCCTTACTTAAGCTACTTGCGAAGCACTCAACTGCCACTATACTAGTGTATTTGTGTATATATGTGTAATTTTGTTATTGATCAGTATATTATCCTTCCCTAAATTATCTGCCTCCCCTCCCCACACTCATTGTCTTCCCATTTACCCGCTATTATTGTTTACCTTTCCTCTTCTCCCTCCTTACATTCTCTTAAATCTGACTATCTGTTAGTTCCCTTTGATTTCCTCGTAGCCTTGAATGGCTGCATCTACATCTGCAACTCCCTCTGTGGGGCGAACTGTATTACCTTCTAACTTCGACTCGCTTCCCCCCTCTGATCAACGTGCCATACTCGACCAAATCGCTTTCAAGATCGATGGCTCTACCCCAGTACGCTACACTTCTCCAACCTCTTCGCTGGACTCCTCCCCATCACTACATGTTGTCACTGATACACCACCTGAGGTCAATGACCAACCTATACCCTTCAATCCGGATGTCTTCACCTCTCCTACACCCCGCAGAAACTCCTCCAAACGCCCTTTTCCTGGCTCCCCTCCCCCTCCCTCCCCCTATCCTAACTTCTAACCGCTTCTCTCCCCTACCGGAAGTGCAACTTGACTCTGACACAGTTTCTTCTCCCCCTTCCAATTCTGCTACCACACCCATTCGGATTCCCCCCTTAATTCTCCAAAACACCTCAAATTGGTCCCACATACATAAATATCTTAAAATTCAATCAAAATCCGAATTCTCTGCCAAAGTCTCTGGAAATACTATCATAATCAAAACAACATGTGTTGAAGATTATAGGACCTTTAGTAAACACCTCCAAGATCAGGAAATTGGCTTCCATTCCTATTCTCTCCCCACGGATAAAAATGTTAAGAGCTGTTATTAAACACCTTCCCGTTAATACCAACATTGAGGACCTTAAACAGGAATTACTGCTATCACACATTCCTGTTATTAAGCTTGTCCAGTTTTCTCGTGGCCCTGACAAATCCCCCCTACCCCTTTTCTTTGTCGAAACTGAAAATTCTAACATCGGCAAAAACATTTATAACATCACATCTCTTTTTAATCTCATGATTAAAGTAGAACCCTATAAAAGACGTAATTTTCCAAATCAATGTAACAGATGCCAAGCTTTTGGACACTCTCAACTAAATTGCCACCACCCCGCCCGTTGCGTCAAATGCGCAGGTAATCACCACACTTCTGATTGTACTCGAGTTAATAGGGACACTCCACCCAAATGTGCAAACTGCGAAGGTGACCACACAGCCAACTTTCGTGGCTGTCCAAAATTCCCTCAACCCCGCCCCCCCTCCCTCCCTCTCACAACCCATCCCAGCACCTCACGTACCCACCCCAGCTCCTCACGTACCAACCCTTCTCCCCCCCCCCTACTCTTCATCCCTATACCTCTGCTCCTGTTTTTCCCACCTACGCCTCTGCTGTTACACGTGGACCCGCCCGTCCCCCTCGCACCTCTACCAACCCTCCCACCTCTTCCACCGCTTCCCCCACCCGTCCCACCGCGCCTCCCCTTTTATCTCACCTTCCCACCATCATGTCGTTTTTTCAAAACATCAACATCTCTGAAGTTTTCTCATTTGCCTCCAACCTTTTCCTAAAATTTTCCAGTGCCACTACCTCCACTGAAAAATTTAACATCATATTGGAAGCTGCACAGTTCATCATGACCACTTTCTTCGATGGCCACTAATCACCCATTCCCCCCACTTCAGATTCTCTACTGGAATGCCAATGGCATCAAAACCGACTTCCTGGAGTTCCAGCATTTCCTCTCAGAACACCATATTGATATTGCCCTAATCCAAGAGACGCACCTCAGACCAGGGGAAACCTCCAAGGTACCTAATTTCAGCTGCTATAGATCCGATCGACTCCACAACAAAGGTGGGGGTACTGCCATATTCGTCAAAAACTCTATCTCACACGCACATATTTCCTTCTCTGGCCTTACCTCTCTGGAGGCTACGGGAATTATTCTCACCAATACTCCCATAGGCCACGTGCAACTTGCGAGTGTCTATAAACCACCACGTGCTATTCTACTTGACTCTGACTTGAACGCTATATTCAATTCTCTCCCCTGCATTGCAGCTGGAGATTTCAATGCTAAACACCCTGTCTGGAAAAGCCGCTACACCAACACTTCAGGCAGAAGACTTCTACAATACACTACACGTAAAGGTATTGCAATCGACACTCCCTCCTCCCCCACGTACCTTTCACATAACACCCTTGTTAAACCTGATTTTCTTGACCTTGCTCTTTTTTATAATATCTTCGTCTCTTATGACCTCAACACAGTTCATTCACTCTCATCTGATCACTGCCCTGTTATCATCTCCTTAAATCTCACTATTCCTAAATCCACCCACTCCTGCATTCACACTCACTGGAACAAATTCAGAACTTATCTACTCCAAAATTTAAATTGCCACACATCCCCATCCTCTACATCTGACATTGATGCACTTATAAATTCTTTCCAAACCAACATTCTCACTTCCCTACACACAGCATCCAAAACCATTCCTACCCTCTCTAATTACAACAAACTCCCTACTTACCTCATTGATGAAATTAGACTTAAAAATCAGGCACGAAAACAATGGCAACATTCACGCAATAAACATGACAAAACACTCTACAACACCTTACTCACACGACTCAGGGCTCACTTAAACGACTTTCGTTTTGAGCAATGGCACAATAAAGTCTCCTCCCTAAACCCCCAGGACAATTCCATTTGGCACATGATCCGTGCACTTAAAGGCTCCATCAAAAGAATTGGCGCACTTCACGGATTGACCGGATTGGTGTACTCAGATTCGGACAAAGCTGAGGCATTTGCCGACTCCCTTGAGTCGCAATTTACTCCGAATGATGAGCACACTGATGAGGATTTCATCCGGGTTGGTTGGTTGGTTGTTTGGGGTTTAATGGCGCATCGGCAACAAGGCCATAATGCGCCAAACAAAAGACAATATAAAAGATAAAAGACATAGAACCCCATAACCAAAAGTTAAAATACATTGGCAACATTGTAAAGTGGTAAAATAACAAAAACAAGTGTATATGAACAGAGTAAAACAACTGTAGAAATATGAAATAAAATAAACCCAGGTGTAAGAGACCTGGGGTAAATAATGCATAAACTTAAGGTAAAATCAAATTCGGTTAAAATATCCACAATATTTCAAAAAGGTAAAAACTGAAGATAAAATGCAATGATCAGATAAAAGATGTCCGAGTGTAAGAGGCTCGGACATAAAATTATGGAAATTAAAAATCAGATGTCGTTCAAAGTTAAAAGCGGAGCACGAGATTAAAATATGTTTGATGGTTAAAATGGTGTCACAAAACTCGCACTTAGGCACGTCGTCCGCCCGTAAAAGAAACGAATGAGTAAGAAACGAGTGACCTAAGCGGAGCCGAGCAAGTACAACTTCCTCCTTGCGATTCCTGCGGTAACAAGACTGCCATGGTTTGATGATAGGTTTGATCTCGAAGAGCTTGTTGGTAAGCTGTTCCGACCAAGATCTCTGCCACTGTGCCCGGAGCTCGGTGGAAAAACGCTGCCGGAAATCCAGATAGGGAACCGGCAACGGAGAGTCGGACAGGGGCGTGGCTGACCTGGCAGCAGAATCTGCCAAATCATTACCCCTGATTCCGACGTGACCGGGCACCCAACAGAAGAGAATCGTGGTGGTGGCTGCCAGATGATGGAGCTGCTGGCGGATCTTGGAGAGAACAGGGTGAGGCCGATGCCTCACTGAGATCAAAGCCTGTAGCGAGCTAAGCGAGTCGGTGTAAAGCACACACCGACGATGATGCTTAGTCGCCACGTGGTCCAAGGCGAGACTGATAGCGTGCAACTCTGCAGTGAAGATGGAACACTGCAGTGGGATCTGGTCTGCAATGATTACATCACAGCAGACCATGGCTGATCCCACCGAAGTGCCGGACTTCGAGCCATCTGTAAAGACAGGCAAGAAGTCCGGGTGCTCAGCACGATGGCTGGCAAAGAGTTGCCGGTACACACAGTCGGGTGTAAAGGCCTTCCCCGTCCTGCACAGGGAAAAATCGCAGGTAGGGGAAACAGCGAGCCATGGTGGAAGTGGCTCAGCTGTCGACTGTGCAACGCTATCGAGACTGGTGTTGATGTCTCTGAGGTAGCCTCGGACTCGCAAACCAAAAGGACGAATGGCAGTCGGCCGATTATTGTAAAGCATTTCCCACTTCGGACTGAAAACGCAGTCCCAAGTGGGATGGCCAGGCAGGGATCGCAATTTAGAAGCATATTGTAGGGACAACTGCTGACGGCGAAGAGATAAAGACGGTTCGTCGGTCTCAACGTAAAGACTCTGGACCGGTGAGGTGCGGAAGGCTCCCGTGCAAACACGGAGAGCCTGATGATGGAGGGGGTCCAGCACCTTCACCACCGAATCCCGGGCCGAGTCGTACACCTGGGATCCGTAGTCCAGTTTCGATCGGACAAGTGCACGGTACAGGCGGAGCAAAGAACATCGGTCTGCCCCCCAAGAAAGGGAGGAGAGGACCTTGACGATGTTCAATGCCCGCGTGCACTTGGACCTGAGATGACGTATGTGTGGTAAAAAGGTCAATTTCCGATCGAATATGAGACCGAGAAACTTGGTCTCCGCCACAACTGGAATGATGTTACCCCCGAGCCGCAGCTCGGGATCCAGATGAAGATTACGCTTGTGGCAAAAGTGCACACAAGCGGTCTTCTGTGGGGAGAACCGAAAGCCGTTTGCCGTCGCCCAAACCGAAAGATTGTTCAGGGCAATTTGCAGTTGTCTTTCAATGACCCTCATGCTGGAAGATGAGCAAAAGATGCTAAAGTCATCAACATAGAGGGCATTGCCTACGGATGGAGGAAGTTGTCTAGTTATGGAATTAATCTTGACAGCGAAAAGCGTAACACTCAGAACGCAGCCTTGTGGCACCCCCTGTTCTTGGGGGTACGGCCGCGACAGAGTGTTACCGACATGGACACGAAAAGAGCGTGTCGATAAGAAGTTGGAGATGAAGATCGGCATGTGACCTCTCAAGCCGAAGCTGTGGAGGTCACGAAGAATGCCGAATCTCCAAGCCGTGTCGTACGCTTTTTCGATGTCGAAGAAAATTGACACCAGGTGCTCTCTACGTAAAAAAGAATTCCTGATAGCCGATTCGAGGCGTATCAGGTGGTCAATAGTTGACCGTTGCCTGCGAAAGCCACACTGGGTGTTGGAAAGAAGGTTGTGGTGTTCTAAATACCAGATGAGTCTGGCATTTACCATTCTTTCCAACACCTTGCACACGCAGCTCGTCAATGCGATGGGACGATAATTAGAAGGAATCTTGGGATCTTTCCCTGGCTTGGGGAAGGCCAAGACGATGGCCTCCCGCCAGGAGTCCGGAAACTGCTCCTCGAGAAAAATGCGATTGAAGAGATGGAGCAGCCGATCCTTACTGGATGGTGAAAGATGTTGGAGCATGGCATAATGGACATTGTCCGGCCCAACAGCAGAGGCACGAGAAGAGTGCAGAGCAAGGCGAAGCTCCTCCGCTGTGAATGGCCTGTTGTAAGGCTCCAGGCCATTCGAGTGGAAAGACAGCGGAGAGCGCTCCGCCCTGCCCTTCTGGGCCAGAAACTCGGGGGAGTAAGAGGAAGACGAAGAGATGGAAGAGAAGGACTCCCCCAGAGTGTCGGCAATTGCTTTGGGATCAGCAATTGCCTGTCCATTTTGCTCCAGGATCGATAACGAGTGGGAGGTGTAGTTCCCACTCATCTTCCGGACTTTATCCCACACGACCTTAGAACTAGTCGTGCGGGTGATGGAAGACGTATACTTGATCCAAGATTCCTTCTGGCTCTGGCGTCGGACGAAACGAGCTTTCGCCCTGGCGCGTTTGAAATTTTCAAGGTTGGGGGACGTCGGATATCTCCGAAACACCCCCCAAGCCTTGTTCTGAGCCTTACGAGCTGCGGTGCATTCTGGATTCCACCACGGTTTCGGAAAGCGAGGAAACCGTGTAGAAGTTTGAGGAATCGTTGATGCAGCTGCATCTACGATACAGTCCGTTATCTCCGCTACTGCCACATTGATTGGCTCCTGGCTGACAGAGTGGTCGTCGAGCTCAGAGAGCAGCTCGAAACCACCCCAGTCAGCCCGATCAAGCCTCCACCGTGAGACGCGTGAAGGGCTGCAAGGCCCCCCACGGGAGATGGTGCACACCACGGGGAGGTGATCGCTTCCGTACGGGTTGTCCTCGACCTCCCATGTAAAGAGTGGAAGGATCGAGGAGGAGCAGATGGTGAGATCAATGGCAGTGAAAGTGCGGGTTGGGGAGTGAAAGTAAGTGCTGACACCGGTGTTCAACAGGGAGAGAGAAGGATCCAGGAGCCACTGCTCCAGGACCCCGCCCCTCCCGTTGGTGTCAGCACTGCCCCAAAGTGGACTGTGTCCGTTGAGGTCCCCCATAATGAGGAAGGGGGACGGCAGCTGCGAGACGAGATCATCAAGGTCTTCCTGGAAGACGATGCTCCCAGGTGGAAGATATACAGAGCAGACAGTCAGCGAGAACCCCACGAAGAGACGGATAGCTACCGCCTCCAAGGTGGTGGTGAGGGATACGACCTGGAATGGAGAATGGTTGCTCACGAGGATGGCGACACCCCCGCGAGCTGGACCATCTCCATCCCGGTCCCGGCGAACCAGTGAAAAGTGCCGGATCGTGGGATCTGTGACTGGCTGCAAGTATGTCTCCTGCAGGCACACACAGATGGGCTGGTGTGCCTGAAGGAGGGCCTTGATGTCGTCAAGATTCCTCTGGAATCCACGACAATTCCATTGTAGGAGTGTGGCCATCTCAGGACTTAGAAGAGTGGGCGGACGACGTGTTTCTATTCAACTTAACCGCCGCAGAGGACGGTTTAGTGAATAGGGGGCGGTCGGTATCCATGTCCTCGGAATCGTCCGAGGGGCATGGATCGGTGACCGCCCTTTGAGGTGCAGTGATTTTCTTTTTGGGCCCCGGCGGGGGCCCCTTAGGTTTCGAAGGTCTTGCTGTCTGAGGACGGGAAGGAGGAGGCCTTCCGGTGGAGGTGGAAGGCTGAACTGCAGGAATGGAAACCGGGGTTGATGTCGAAGTCGACACCACCCTCGGTCTCGCCTGCGTAAGGAGGTATTTCGCAGCTGGCGAGAAAGACTCAGTAGGTGGTACACTGATGTCAGTCTGCACCGCAACCGAAGTCATTGGAACGATGGGCTTTCCAATGACTGCACTGGCATAGGAAACCTTGCCAGGCGGGGCGGGCGGTGCAGCAAGCTTTCTCGCCTCAGCGTACGAGATGTTATTGACGACTTTGAGGCGTTGTACCTCCTTTTCCTCTTTCCACTTCGGACAGTCGCGGGAGTACGCCGGATGTTCGCCACTGCAGTTCACACAGCATGCCTTTTCAGCTGTGCAGTCAGGATCGAGATGATCCTTACTGCCACAGCGAGCACAGGTGGGCTTGCCCCTGCATGCTGTGCGGGCATGACCGTATATCTGACACTGAAAACAGCGCAGAGGATTTGGGATATACGGCCGAACCTCACAATGTAAATAACCTGCCTTGATGTAAGAAGGCAGGCGTGGCGTATTGAATGTCACAATCAACACCCGGGTGGGTGTTAATTTTCCATCACGGCGTGTCGAAACCCGGTGGACCGCTGTTACTCCTTGTGGTGTGAGCTCCGAGAGGATTTCCTCCTCAGTGACTTTGAGGAGGCCCCACTCGGTGATCACACCCCGAGAAGAATTCAAAGTTTTATGGGGAGTGACTTCGACAGCCACCCCACCAATATCTTTTACTTTCAGGAGCAATTCGGAATGTTTCGAACAAGCGGTCTCAACCTGCAAGTCGCCAGATCTTAAGCGCTTGACTGATTTTGGCTCTCCCGCAAGACCTTTCAAACCTTTATTAACGAAAAAAGGGGACATGTCCCCAAGTACCTGATCACCCGTGGAGTGGATGATCAGGAACTTTGGGAACGAAGACACAGACACAGAAGACAACGGCAGAGATAACTTTGACAACGAGGAAGATGGGGGCTCATGTCGAGCCCTCTTGTTGGCGGCGATCGCATTAATTTCATCACTCTCTCTCATGATTTTTTTGTGTGGTTCAGTGCCCGCTGTCCCCACCCTCCACGGAGCCCAACAAGGGGACGCCCAGTCGGGCGCCAGGGCTACGCAGGCACTATACCCACACAGACAGTGAGCCAAGCCCTCACAAATAAATAAAAGGAAAATAAAAAGAGAAATGTGCAGAACAAAAACGTTCTACACAAAAGAAACAAAGTTTAAAATAACAAAATTGTGAATGGCCAACCTGGCCTCACAAAGAAAAGATAACGACAAAAGGAAAATAAGTTGTGAGGAAACTTGTAAACCTGTACCCGGACCGTGGGCAAGGTTACTCACCGCTCTGCACGGTTGACCCTAGCAGGACCTGCCCACCAGCCGATTGCTCCTGGGGGGGCCACCCCAGGAGCTCCCGTTTACCGGAAGCAGAGGCCAAAGCAGTGTATAGCAGAGGCCCCGGAATCCGCTGCCCAGCCCCGCGACAGACAGGCTCCCCAATGGCAAGACGGCCAATGGGGACCACGCCAGTCATGAGCTGAGGAGAGAAGACGGGGACCCCCGAGCAACTACCAGGATCCTCCTTTCCCGGGACACGGGTCTCCGCGCACGGCAAACACGCGGGCGAGCGTTTAGGACCCTGCGAAGGTAGCCGAGCCAGCGGAACCTTCACAGGGTGGTCCCCCTCACCGCGTACAGGCACTCACACCGAGGGGGTTTCATCCGGGAGGTGGGCCTCTCTCTTTCCCAATACTTTAGGGAACCCCACCCTCATACCTTACCTTTCATTACCTTCACTGAAATCTCACAATACATTAAGTCACTTAAACCCAATAAAGCTCCTGGCGATGACAAAATTGGAAACAAAATTTTAAAACAGCTCCCTCACAAAGCCATTGTTTTCCTATTAAATATTTTCAATCACTGCTTACGATTAAACTACTTCCCCTCTGTCTGGAAAAATGCATTGGTTACAATGCTTCCCAAGCCAGGTAAAGACCCACTTTTTCCTGCTAACCACAGACCTATCAGTCTCTTACCTTGCATGGGAAAGCTATTGGAGCGAATCATTTTGCATAGACTTAATGACACTCTCACTACACTAAACATTATCCCCCCTCAACAATTTGGATTCCGCAAACAACATTATACTGTCCACCAAATCCTTCACGTGGTGGAAATCCTTGCTGCGGCCGGAAATAAGAAAGAGCATTCTATCTCTGTCTTCATTGACGTTGCCAAAGCTATTGATAAGGTCTGGATAAATGGACTCTTGTATAAATTGGTTTAATTTAATTTCCCCCCTGCGCTTGTGCGTATTCTGTGGAGCTATCTTACGGGTAGAACATTTCAGGTTAAACTTGGCTCAGATGTCTCCAGCAGAAGGCATATCAATGCCGGGGTCCCACAGGGGTCCATTATTGCTCCGATCTTGTTCAACATCTACGTTTCAGACACTCCAAGTGTGGATAGAGTGCATACTGCTATGTATGCTGACGACACTGCTTTCATCTCCTCCTCTCCCAATCTTAAACACGCTTGCAACAAAATGCAAAAGATCTTGGACGCCTATGAGGCATGGTGCACCTCTTGGCGTATCCAAGTCAATACCGATAAAACTATGGCAGTACTCTTTTCTTGCAAACGAAACCCCCACCTCACCAATTTTTTGTTGTTCGATAAACAAATTGTGTGGAGAGACTCTGCTAAATATTTAGGCCTCACGATTAGCAGAAACCTACTTTGGAACAATCATATTGACTCCGCCCTTCATAAGGCCAGAATTATTAAAACTCAGCTCTACTCCCTCCTCCACAAACACTCTGTTTTGGCACCTAAACTCAAAATTTTAATCTTCAAACAAATCCTCCGACCCATCCTCCTTTATGCAGCCCCTGTTTGGGCCACTTGTTCACCTACTTATATCAAAAAACTACAGTCCTTTGAAAATTCCATCCTCCGATCAGCTATAGCAGCTCCCTGGTTTGTAAGAAACTCTATAATTGCACATGATCTTAACATGGACTCCATTACCACCACCATTAATAAAATAGCCTCCAAATTTTTTCAAGAAGCTACTATTCATCCTAATGAACTAATAAGACTCTCTGTTGATTATGAAGTAATTCATAATCAACGGTTTAAAAGATGTAAGTCTATCCTATCTTAATTTCACACCCCTACCTCAGTCTTTCCCTCCACTTCTTCTTTTCACCCCGTTTTTCCATATCATAGTTTTAACTACTCGTGCGTGCGAATATTTATTCGCAACGGTTACATAACCGTGGTAGTCTTTTATGTGGCTTGTCACCCCCTCCCCAAATTAGTTAAGGCAGATATGGGTTATTCACCCGGCGCTGCATCGTCACGTCGCGACCTGAGACCTTTAAGGTTGATGTGGGGAGTGCGATTTTGACCGAATGGACGGTTCTTCTCCGATCGCTTCGCGGCAGCTCTCGATTCCCGTAACGGCATCCCATCGACGCAGTTCACGGCTCCTTCGACGGTACTTCTCCGATCGCATCGCGGCAGCTCTCGATTCCCGTAACGGCATCCCATCAACGCAGTTCACGGTAGGCTCAACCACGTTTTTTGTACTTTCGATTTCCTTTGTTTATTCATTTGAAACAGTCTTTAGGAGACTAATTTCTATTAATTTCCTTCAACTTCTTTTGTTATCTTGTTGTCTTCTGTGAATATTCTATTTTTATACCTAAACAGTCTTTATGAGACTACTCCTTCTGTAAATTTTTTCGATCTTTTGAGTCTGCTTTTCCAATTTTCTTACTTTTACCAAAAAAGTCCGATCGCCTTTGTACGCGCCACGTTTTTTGCAAATCTACGTCTGTGAGTACAATCTCTTTGATTCCTTTCTCCTTGGAACAGTCTTTTCGAGACTATTTCATTTCATTTCTCTACTTCCCATCTCATTTAAACAGTCTTTTTGAGACTATTCCAATTCTTTTATTTCCCATTATGACTTTGCTAAAGGATGCCCGCCTTCAAAACTCCTTTCGCTTCTATCTTCAGGACTCCACTATTAAAGAAGTAATTTGTGAACTTCATACCTACTTTCATGATGTGAATTCAATTCTTGTGGCTCAGGAAATCTCGCGGTCTGTTGCTATCTTCACATTCTCTTCTTCTGAGTTTAGTGAGAAATTACTTCAGCTATCCTCTCTGCTAATAAATGACAAAGAAATCTCTTTCCAATATCTTGGTTCCTCCTCCAAACGGGTAGTCATTTCAAAATTACCCTTTTTCATTACCAATGAAGAAACTACCCAAGTTCTTGCTAAATTTGGCTCAATTAAGGATATCTCTTTTGAATTTTATAATGAAGAAAATTTCCATTCTATTAAAACAGGCAATAGAATCTTAACTATTGATTTGGAAACTCATATCCCCAACTTTATTTCAATCGCTGGATATACCGCCACAATCTCTTATCCTGGTGTCACTAAACTTTGCAGGAGATGCAAATCTCCTGGCCACCTCGCGGCTTCCTGCCCTGGTTCAAATTCCTCAACTTATGCCTCTCGACTCTCAAACTTGCCTAATAAATCTCCAAAAGAACCCACCATGGACGTCCCGATAACCCCATCAAAATTAGATTCACCTATGCTTAACCTCACTACCCCCCCTAACATTAAAGCTTCTAATGAGGTAATAAATCTCGACTCTTCCAGTTCTTCCCTTATTACTAATTTTGCCCAAAATTCGACTCCCTGCATTTCAGCCCCTCCACCATATCGGGAACTTGATTTTTCCATTCCTGTAGCCACTGATAATTCTATCAAGCCAATCGATGCCCTCATCTTTAATACACCTAATGAAAAGTTCGACGCAGAGGAAACCCAAGACCTTATTATCAACTTCCTAAAGCACATATCTACTCATGAAGTAATCAATTAAAACACACCCCAGAAAACATCCTAATCTTGAAACATGCGATGCAACCAAACAAAAAAGTTAAACCTGGTTACAGTGAATTCTTTAATACTATTGCCAACGCCTTTCGATCCCTTCAACCCTGTGACATTTTACATCAGTGTGCTCATTACTTCCCATATTTTCAAGCCCATGGAAAAGATATGCTTATAAAACAAATTTTCAATGACCTCATCCTTACTATACCGGCTCGTCCTTACTATACCGGCTCGCCCGCTCCCTAATTCTGTTCCCTTTTGCTTTTGTGATTTTTATTTTTGCCTCTCCACCTGTAGCTTTGCTTGCTGCCTTCTCGTCGACTCGTTGTTACTTGTTTTCCTCTTTTGAGGAGCTCCGATCTTTTTTCCCTTGCCTTGCGCACCTCCTTCCGTTACATCTACTCGTGCGCGCGAAATCTTTCGCGACGGTCCCCTGCGACCGTGGTAGTTCTTAACGTGGCTTGTCACCCCTCCCCCCATAATCTCATGACAAGGCAGATATGGGTCCTTGCACCCGGCGCTGCATAGCCATTCTTAGACCTGAGATCTGAGACTGCGATTTTGACCCAGAAAAGCGTGATGACTCCTGCGAGGACAGACGTATTTTTCCGATTCCGTCGACGGTGATCCGATTCGAGCGTCGCGGCACCCATCGATTCCCGCGACGGCATCGCTTCAGCGCAAGCCACGGTAGTGGACACCACGTTTTTCGTTCCTTTGTTCAGGACGTGTTTCTTTTGTTCCTGGACTTCTTCAAAGTGTACTTATTAGCTAAAATTTTTACTTAACTTTCCTATCAGCCTTGGGTAAGATTGGGTGAAAATCCCAGTGGAGCCCTTGGCAGGAAGGAGTAGACAGGTTAGCCTAATAATTTACTTAAATTGTAGTTCTATTTTTAGCTAGGATTTTCTAGATATCTGAAGTGTTACTAAAGTATCTGATTATTTTAGATCAATTGCAATCAATTTACAGTTAATTTCTTCTACTAAAACTGGTCTGAACCGGTTTCCTAATTGCAGTTGTAGCCGTCATCTTCGGCAGTTGCAACCGCTCGAATTTCAGATTTCGATTTTCGATTTCTGTTTTATTTACCTGTTTTATCCTTTTGATATTGATATATATATGTTATATATATATCCTGAATCTACATTCTCACTGGTATAGCTTTTGTTTAATATTTATATCTAAATTTAAAGCTTTTGAAAATGTCAGGTTCTGAGATGGATTCCACTTTTGTTCCGGTCCTGACTGAAAGCTACTGCCGTAGTGATGTCAATCCGGACGACATAGAGACCTCTGCAGGTCATGTCCCGTTGGATAATTCTCAGATCGTTTATAGCGCACAAATCTGTGCATTTCTCTCTGAGAAAAATAAAAATCTAGTTGATTTGAACTCAGCTATTTTCAAAATACCTTCCATGAAGGATTTACACAGTCTTCTTCCTGAAGACATATCAAAATTTAATGAGGTAATTTTAAATCGATTTTACATTGAAAAAGACATAAATGAGCATGTCTGTGACGATACTTGCTCCAGCCAAACAATAGTTTTAGAGGCTATCCAAGACTTAAATCATATTCCAAAGCATGGGATGGACATTTTTCAAGACCATGTCAATGCCTCTGCTAAACAAAGCAGGAAAGAAGGGGAAAAAATCTCCAAAAAAGGGAAAGGTCATAAAAGGGCCTTATCACCTACCGCAGTTCCAACTCTGGCCTCCAAGACGAGATTTTCGACCTTGGAGGAGGAATTTTTGGATGCTCCAGCCACTGAAATGGAAGCTTCAGATTCGACTTCCACACATAAGGAGACTAGAAATAATAAAGGAAAGATTCCACCAATTATTATTCGCTCTCCTAAGAGCTGGATGAACACTCATAAACAACTTACAAAAATTGCTGTTGAAGCATTTACTGCCAAGACCTCTGGTGAAACAGTCAGAGTGCAAACAAGATATCCAGATGACTATAGGTCATTCGTTAAATTTTTTGAAGCTTCTAAACAGCAATTTCACACATACAAATTAAAAGAAGAGAAGAATCTCAGGGTGGTCATTAAAAACCTACCTTATGACATTACTTCTGATGATGTTCATACTGCTCTAGTTAACTTGGGCTTCACAGTCTTAAAAATCTCACAGCTGAGACGTAGCAAAGACAAATGCCTGATCCCTGTCTTTTTGGTGGAATTACCCAAAGATGTTACTAATAAAAAGATCTATGATTTAACTGACCTCTTCCATTTGAAGATCCATGTGGAAAGTTATAGAACCAGAAAATCTCCGACACAATGTCATAATTGTCAAAGATATGGCCATGCACAAAGTGGATGTTTTAATCTTCCGCGTTGTGTGAAATGTGCTGGAAGCCACGTTACAAAAGACTGCCTTAGGAAAAAGGACGAAAGCCCACCTAAGTGCGCTAATTGTGGTCTTGGACATACGGCCAATTACAAAGGATGCTCTCACTATCCTTCCAAGGAGGTTTTGATAAATCCAAAAGTAAGAACTAACATAGCCCTACCTCCAAAGGCAGTCAGCACTCCTGTTACCCCAGAAAGATCTTACGCAAGTGTTGCTGGGAAAGTTGCTCTAGCTGCTAAACCTTCTGGCAATGCGAAACCTTTACCGAAAAGAAGGCATCCAGCTACTCTACCTCCTGATTCTGCTGCATCTACAAGCGAGCAGTTTGATACAACAATTTTAAATGATCTGAAGGAGATCTTATTGATCTTTAAAAACTTCAATGTTTCAAATTTTATATTAATGGCTAAAACATTAATAAAGGAATACCAGAATGCCAACGGCCTTATGGGCAAACTCACAATTGGATTAAAGGCGTTCGATTACGTACTCGCTTCCCTGTCGTCACATGGAGCACAACAGTAAAAAGAATCACCTCAAGATTTTTTACTGGAATGCGAATGGTATTCTAACCGACCTTTGGGAGTTCCAACACTTTTTTAACTGACTCCCAAGCTGATATTGTTCTTTTGGGTGAAACCCATCTTAGGGCTTCTGAAAAATTAAAGTTCCCTAACTTCGAGGTCTACAGGTTGGATCGACAACATAACAGAGGAGGAGGCACTGCTGTTGTCGTCAAAAGATCCATCAAACACCATCTTGTACAAACTGTAGGCTTCGAAACGTTGGAGGTCACTGCTATAGCAGTTGATGATATTCATTTTGGAAACCTGAATATTTATGCAGCATATAAACCGCCTAATTCAGACATAAATCTGAATGATTTCAAAATGATTTTTGATAATGGTAGTCCTACAATATTAGCGGGAGACCTTAACGCAAAAAATGTTATATGGAACTCAAGATCTTGTAACAAGAGCGGAAAAATCCTGCTCGATTATGCCACAGCCAACGGCATTATTGTGGATGCTCCCAGTGAGCCCACAATTTATCTCTACAACACCATGCATCGTTGGTTGGTTGGTTGTTTGGGGTTTAATGGCGCATCGGCAACAAGGCCATAATGCGCCAAACAAAAGATAATATAAAAGATAAAAGACATCGAACCCCGTAACCAAAAGTTAAAATACAGTTTCAACATTGAAAAGTGGTAAAACAACAGAAAACAAGTGTATAGGAACAGAGTAAAACAAGTGTAGAAATATTAAATAATATAATCCCAGGTGTAAGAGACCTGGGGTAAATAATGCATAAATTACGGTAAAATCAAATTCGTTTAAAATATCCACAATATTTCAAAAAGTTAAAAACTGGAGATAAAATGCAATGATCAGATAAAAGATGTCCGAGTGTAAGAGGCTCGGACATAAAATTATGAAAGCTAAAATAACATTGACGTTCGAAATTAAAACACGGACATTCGATTAAAATATGTTTAATAGTTAAAATGGTGTCACAAAACTCGCACTTAGGTACGTCGTCCGCCCGTAAAAGAAACGAATGAGTAAGAAACGAGTGACCTAAGCGGAGCCGAGCAAGTACAACTTCCTCCTTGCGATTCCTGCGGTAACAAGACTGCCATGGTTTGATGATAGGTTTGATCTCAAAGAGCTTGTTCGTAAGCTGTTCTGACCAAGATCTCTGCCACTGTGCCCGGAGCTCGATGGTAAAACGCTGCCGGAAATCCAGATAGGGAACCGGCAACGGAGAGTCGGACAGGGGCGTGGCTGACCTAGCAGCAGAATCTGCCAAATCATTGCCCCTGATTCCGACGTGACCGGGCACCCAACAGAAATGGATGGTGGTGGTGGCCGCCAGACGATGTAGCTGCTGGCGGATCTTAGTAAGAACTGGGTGAGGACGATGCCTCACCGAGATCAAAGCCTGTAGCGAGCTAAGCGAGTCGGTGTAAAGCACACACCGACGATGATGCTTAGTCGCCACGTGGTCCAAGGCGAGGCTGATAGCGTGCAACTCTGCAGTGAAGATGGAACACTGCAGTGGGATCTGGTCTGCAATGATTACATCACAGCAGACCATGGCTGATCCCACCGAAGTGCCGGACTTCGAGCCATCTGTAAAGACAGGCAAGAAGTCCGGGTGCTCAGCACGATGGCTGGCAAAGAGTTGCCGGTACGCACAGTCGGGTGTAAAGGCCTTCCCGGTCCTGCACAGGGAAAAATCGCAGGAAGGGGAAACAGTGAGCCAAGGTGGTAGTGGCTCAGCTGTCGACTGTGCAATGCTATCGAGACTGGTGTTGATGTCTCGCAGGTAACCTCGGACACGCAAACCGAAAGGACGAATGGCAGTCGGCCGATTAGTGTAAAGTAGTTCCCACTTCGGACTGAAAATGCAGTCCCAAGTGGGATGGCCTGGCAGGGATCGCAATTTAGAAGCATATTGTAGGGACAACTGCTGACGGCGAAGAGATAAAGATGGTTCGTCGGTCTCAACGTAAAGACTCTGGACCGGTGAGGTGCGGAAGGCTCCCGTGCAAACACGGAGGGCCTGATGATGGAGGGGGTCCAGCACCTTCACCACCGAATCCCGTGCCGAGTCGTACACCTGGGATCCGTAGTCCAGTTTCGATCGGACAAGTGCACGGTACAGGCGGAGCAGAGAACATCGGTCTGCCCCCCAAGAGAGGGAGGAGAGAACCTTGATGATGTTCAATGCCCGCGTTCACTTGGACCTGAGATGACGTATGTGAGGTAAAAAGGTCAATTTCCGATCGAATATGAGACCGAGAAACTCGGTCTCCGCCACAACTGGAATGATGTTACCCCCGAGCCGCAGCTCAGGATCCAGGTGAAGATTACGCTTGTGGCAAAAGTGCACACAAGCGGTCTTCTGTGGGGAGAACCGAAACCCGTTTGCCGTCGCCCAAACCGAAAGATTGTTCAGGGCAATTTGCAGTTGTCTTTCAATGACCCTCATGCTGGACGAAGAGCAAAAGATGCTAAAGTCATCAACATAGAGGGCATTGCCTACTGATGGAGGAAGTTGTCTAGTTATAGAATTAATCTTGACAGCGAAAAGCGTAACACTCAGAACGCAGCCTTGTGGCACCCCCTGTTCTTGGGGGTACGGCTGCGACAGAGTGTTACCGACACGGACACGAAAAGAGCGTGTCGATAAGAAGTTGGAGATGAAGATCGGCATGTGACCTCTTAAGCCGAAACTGTGGAGGTCACGAAGAATGCCGAATCTCCAAGCCGTGTCGTACGCTTTTTCGATGTCGAAGAAAATGGATACCAGGTGCTCTCTTCTTAAAAATGAATTTCTGATAGCCGATTCGAGGCGTATCAGATGGTCAAGAGTTGACCGTTGCCTGCGAAAGCCACACTGGGTGTTGGAAAGAAGGTTGTGATGTTCTAAATACCAGATGAGTCTGGCATTTACCATTCTTTCCAACACCTTGCACACGCAGCTCGTCAATGCGATTGGACGATAATTGGAAGGAACACCATGCATCGACTGGATACAATTGACATGGTCATGTTTGGTAATTTCTCGCCATCTTATGACCTTTGTGTCCATGATGTCCTGAACTCTGACCACTTACCAGTCTGCCTGACTCTCTTCTCGACCGTTTCCCTTGTCTCGGATGATATTAGAGTCGTAAACTGGGAACTTTTCAAAACCAATGTCAATGGAAAAGTATCCGGATCCTGTAATCCTTTATCTCTCAGGAGAATTGAAGATGCAATTACCAACTTTACAGATCTTTTGATTCAAGCCAGAAATGAATCCAGCATCACTCATAAACCAAATAGAGACTTCTACACCCTTCCCAGATTTCTTTCTGATCTTGTCAAGCAGAAAAACAAAGCGAGGCATAAATGGCAAAGATCAAGAGATGCTCAAGACAAGAGAGCCTATTATGCACTTAAGATGGAAGTAAGGCAAGAACTCGCGGATCACAGAGGACTTACTTGGAGGAAAAAGATTACCTCACTCTCTACAAGTGATGGTTCCATCTGGAAGATGGTAAAGGCGTTAAAAAATCCTCATGTCAATTACCCCCCATCCACGGAAAGGATGGACTTTGTTACAGAGAGGATGAAAAGTGCGAAGCATTTGCGGATGCCCTTGAGGTCCAGTTCCAAGAAAATTCTGACCTATCAGATGATAACACCTGCGACAAAGTGGAGCATACTCTTTTCCGTTTCTCCCAAGCTGATAGATCAAGAATTCCTTTTACTACTCCAACAGAACTGACTCAGGCAATCCGCAAACTGAAACTAAATAAGGCCTCAGGCCCTGATGATATCTCTAACAGGATGCTGAAGAACCTCCCGATTAAAGCTATCACGTATCTCTGCAATATTTTTAATTTCCTTCTCCGGCATAACATCTTTCCGAAAGTCTGGAAAAATGCTTACGTGAGACTCATACATAAACCAGGCAAAGACTCATCCTTGGCTGACAGTTATCGACCAATTAGTCTCTTGTCTTGTTTAGGGAAATTGTTTGAACGAGTTTTGCTCAATAGACTGGAAGAATTCCTCTCACACCATCATATTTTACCTGAGTCACAGTTTGGATTCAGAAGCAAGAGATCCACTCAGCACCAAGTCCTCAGAGTGGTGGAAACCATTGCTGAAGCCTTGAATAAAAAGGAGATTGTTGCCGCCGTCTTCCTAGATGTGGCCAAGGCCTTTGACCGCGTCTGGATAGACGGCCTTATCTACAAACTCATCAAAATTGGGATTCCTTCAGGCCTGACAGGTATTCTTCAATCGTACCTTACTGACAGAACCTTCCAGGTTCGTATCAAATCCTATACCTCCACGAGGAGAGTGGTGGCCGCCGGAGTCCCGCAAGGCTCTCTCCTAGGCCCCACTCTCTTTTCATTGTACCTATTTGACATCCCTTCTTCTGATCGGGTTGTCATGGCCCAATACGCTGACGACATTGCTCTCCTCTCGCCTTCACTGGGAGTTAAGTATGGAACCAGAAGACTCCAGGAAAGCCTGGATGAATTAGTCTCCTGGTATGACACCTGGAAATTAAAGATCAACACTGACAAGAGCAATGCCATACTCTTCAGCTCCAAGAGGATCAACAACCCTCAGCCCCTACAATTCATGGATCAAGACATCCGATGGCAAGACACTGTAAAATATCTTGGAGTCACCTTACAGAAGAAACTAAGATGGGATCCCCATATTCACGGGGTTATCACGAAGGTGAACGCCGTCCGATGCCAGCTGGGACCCCTTCTCAGAAGGAACTCCATCTTCTCGATTGACCATAAGCTTCTGCTATATAAGATGGTCATTCGTCCCATAATCTCATATGCTTCCCCTATATGGGCGAACACCACGGCGACTAATATCCACAAGATACAGGTCTTGCAGAACAAAATTCTGAGATGTGCAGTCGATGCCCCTTGGTTTGTAACAAACAAACAAATCCACAAAGATCTGGGTATCGACCATATTTTTACTTACTTCAAAATTATATCTCGTGAATTCTTTGAAAAGGTCCAGAGTAATCCTCACGAGATTATTTCCAACTTGTTTGACTACGACCATGAAGTATTAAACAGAATCAAGAGACCTAGAACGATGGCTTTTAGCACGGATAGTCATCCATTTTAGGTCTCATGTGCATCCCTACAGTTAGGAACTCTTATGTATACTGTCCCTCGGGACCCACCAGTGGTGGTTCAACTGATATTGTGTTCTACACTGATGCCTATTAGGCACAAACTCCGATGGAAGAGGTTATGGGTTGGTTGGTTGTTTGGGGTTTTTTGGCGCAATAGCATCTAAGGCTATATTGCGCCAAACAAACGATAAAAAGGGTAAAAGACATGAAACCCACAACCAAAGTTAAAAAGAACACAAACGAAACGACACAAAATCAATAAGTAAAAAGTGTAAAAGAAACAACAAGAGTAGAAGTTAACAATAAAAATAGGTGTATAGGACCTATGTAAAATTCCAAACAAGAGTAAAACTAGAAAATATAGTAAAAATCAGAGACGTGTAAAATAACCAGTAAAACGTAAAAAGTCAAAAACAGGAGTTAAAAACGATTCATCAGATAAAAGATGGCCGAGTGTAAGAGGCTCAGCCATAAAATTGTGGAAATTAAAATACAATTTACGTTCAAGGTTAAAAGCTGGACACTGAATTAAAATATGTTTCACAGTTAAAACGGTGTCACAAAACTCGCACTCAGGTACTGCGTCCGCCTTAAGTAGAAAAGAGTGAGTTAAAAACGAGTGACCTAAGCGGAGCCGAGCAAGGACAACTTCCTCCTTACGATTCCTGCGGTAACAAGACTGCCACGGTTTGACGATAGGTTTGATCTCAAAGAGCTTGTTGGTAAGCTGTTCTGACCAAGATCTCTGCCACTGTGCCCGGAGCTCGGTGGAAAAACGCTGCCGGAAATCCACATATGGAACCGGCAACGGAGAGTCGGACAGGGGCGTGGCTGACCTGGCAGCAGAATCTGCCAAATCATTGCCCCTGATTCCGACATGACCGGGCACCCAACAGAAGAGAATCGTGGTGGTGGCTGCCAGACGATGGAGTTGCTGGCGGATCTTGGAGAGAACAGGGTGAGGCCGATGCCTCACCGAGATCAAAGCCTGTAGCGAGCTAAGCGAGTCGGTGTAAAGCACACACCGACGATGATGCTTAGCTGCTATATGGTCCAAGGCAATGCTGATAGCATGCAACTCAGCAGTGAAGATGGAACACTGAAGTGGGATCTGGTCTGCAATGATTACATCACAGCAGACCATGGCTGATCCCACTGAAGTGCCGGACTTCGAGCCATCTGTGAAGACAGGCAAGAAGTCCGGGTGCGCAGCACGATGGCTGGCAAAGAGTTGCCGGTACACACAGTCGGGTGTAAAGGCCTTCCCCGTCCTGCACAGGGAAAAATCGCAGGAAGGGGAAACAGCGAGCCAAGGTGGAAGTGGCTCAGCTGTCGACTGTGCGATGCTATCGAGACTGGTGTTGATGTCTCGCAGGTAACCTCGGACACGCAAACCGAAAGGACGAATGGCAGTCGGCCGATTCTGGTATAACATTTCCCACCTGGGACTGAAAACGCAGTCCCAAGTGGGATGGCCTGGCAGGGATCGCAATTTTGATGCATACTGCAGGGACAACTGCTGACGGCGAATAGATAAAGATGGTTCATCGGTCTCAACGTAGAGACTCTGGACCGGTGAAGTGCGGAAGGCCCCCGTGCACACACGGAGGGCCTGATGATGGAGTGGGTCCAGCACTTTCACCACCGAATCCCGGGCGGAGTCATACACCTGGGATCCGTAGTCCAGTTTCGACCGGACAAGTGCACGGTAAAGGCGGAGCAAAGAACATCGGTCCGCCCCCCAAGAGAGGGAGGAGAGGACCTTGATGATGTTCAATGCCCGCGTGCAATTGGACCTGAGATGTCGAATATGAGATAAAAAGGTCAATTTCCGGTCGAAGATGAGACCGAGAAACTTGGTCTCCGCCACAACTGGAATGATGTTACCCCCGAGCCGCAGCTCGGGGTCCAGATGAAGATTACGCCTGCGGCAAAAGTGCACGCAAGCGGTCTTCTGTGGGGAGAACCGGAACCCATTGGCCGTCGCCCAAACCGAGAGATTGTTCAGGGCAGTTTGCAGTTGTCGTTCAATGACCCTCATGCTGGACGATGAGCAAAAGATGCTAAAGTCATCAACATAAAGGGCATTGCCTACAGTCGGAGGAAGTTGCCGTGTAATGGAATTTATCTTGACAGCGAAAAGCGTAACACTCAGGACGCAGCCTTGTGGCACCCCCTGTTCTTGGGGGAAAGGCCGCGAGAGAGTGTTGCCAACACGAACTCGAAAAACACGAGAAGATAAAAAGTTTGCAATCAAGATCGGCATGTGACCTCGCAAGCCGAAGCTGTGAAGGTCACGAAGAATGCCGAATCTCCATGCCGTTGGTTGGTTGGTTGGTTGGTTGTTTGGGGTTTAATGGCGCATCGGCAACAAGGCCATAATGCGCCAAACAAAAGACAATATAAAAGATAAAAGACATAGAACCCCATAACCAAAAGTTAAAATACATTGGCAACATTGTAAAGTGGTAAAATAACAAAAACAAGTGTATATGAACAGAGTAAAACAACTGTAGAAATATGAAATAAAATAAACCCAGGTGTAAGAGACCTGGGGTAAATAATGCATAAACTTAAGGTAAAATCAAATTCGGTTAAAATATCCACAATATTTCAAAAAGGTAAAAACTGAAGATAAAATGCAATGATCAGATAAAAGATGTCCGAGTGTAAGAGGCTCGGACATAAAATTATGGAAATTAAAAATCAGACGTCGTTCAAAGTTAAAAGCGGAGCACGAGATTAAAATATGTTTGATGGTTAAAATGGTGTCACAAAACTCGCACTTAGGCACGTCGTCCGCCCGTAAAAGAAACGAATGAGTAAGAAACGAGTGACCTAAGCGGAGCCGAGCAAGTACAACTTCCTCCTTGCGATTCCTGCGGTAACAAGACTGCCATGGTTTGATGATAGGTTTGATCTCGAAGAGCTTGTTGGTAAGCTGTTCCGACCAAGATCTCTGCCACTGTGCCCGGAGCTCGGTGGAAAAACGCTGCCGGAAATCCAGATAGGGTTTGGTTTGGTTGTTTGGGGTTTTTTGGCGCAAGAGCAACAGGGCTATATTGCGCCAAACAAAAATATATAAATTGATAAAAGTCATTGAACCCACAACCAAAGTTAAAAACACACAGAAACATAACCAGAACAACAAAGATAAGTAAAAATGGCAAAAATAACAACACGTGTAAAATCGACAATAAAATGGGTGTATAGGACCCAGTAAAAAACAGAAACAAGCGTAAAATCAAAGTAACAAAGTAAAAAGGTTCATAAACGCATAAAATATCCAGTAAAACGTAAAAAGTCAAAAACAGGAGTTAAAAACGATTCATCGGATAAAAGATGTCCGAGTGTAAGGGGCTCGGACGTAAAATCATGAGAGGTAAAAAACATTCTTCTTTCAAGGTTAAAACAAACACAGTCAATTAAAATATGCTTCACAGTTAAAACGGTGTCACAAAACTCGCACTTAGGTACTGCGTCCGCCTTAAGTAGAAAAGAGTGGGTTAAAAACGAGTGACCTAAGCGGAGCCGAGCAAGGACAACTTCCTCCTTACGATCTCTGCGGTAACAAGACTGCCACGGTTTGACGATAGGTTTGATCTCAAAGAGCTTGTTGGTAAGCTGTTCCGACCAAGATCTCTGCCACTGTGCCCGGAGCTCGATGGTGAAACGCTGCCGGAAATCCACATATGGGACCGGCAACGGAGAGTCGGACAGGGGCGTGGCTGACCTGGCAGCAGAATCTGCCAAATCATTGCCCCTGATTCCGACATGACCGGGCACCCAACAGAAGAGAATCGTGGTGGTGGCTGCCAGACGATGGAGCTGCTGGCGGATCTTGGAGAGAACTGGGTGAGGCCGATGCCTCACAGAGTTTGGTTGGTTTGGTTGTTTGGGGTTTTTTGGCGCAATAGCAACTAAGGCTATATTGCGCCAAACAAACGATAAAAAGGGTAAAAGACATGAAAACCCACAACCAAAGTTAAAAGAGACACAAAAAACACATAACAAAAACGAGATGTAGAAAAAGAGTAAAAGAGAGCAACAAGTGTAAAATCAACAAGTATAAAATCAACAATAACAATGGGTGTATAGGACCCATGTAAAAAACAAGAGGTAAAACACAGGTAAAAAACCAGTAAAAAAGAGAAAATTCATAAACGCATAAAATATCCAGTAAAACGTAAAAAGTCAAAAACAGGAGTTAAAAACGATTCATCGGATAAAAGATGTCCGAGTGTAAGGGGCTCGGACGTAAAATCATGAGAGGTAAAAAACATTCTTCTTTCAAGGTTAAAACAAACACAGTCAATTAAAATATGCTTCACAGTTAAAACGGTGTCACAAAACTCGCACTTAGGTACTGCGTCCGCCTTAAGTAGAAAAGAGTGGGTTAAAAACGAGTGACCTAAGCGGAGCCGAGCAAGGACAACTTCCTCCTTACGATTCCTGCGGTAACAAGACTGCCATGGTTTGATGATAGGTTTGATCTCAAAGAGCTTGTTGGTAAGCTGTTCCGACCAAGATCTCTGCCACTGTGCCCGGAGCTCGATGGTGAAACGCTGCCGGAAATCCACATATGGGACCGGCAACGGAGAGTCGGACAGGGGCGTGGCTGACCTGGCAGCAGAATCTGCCAAATCATTGCCCCTGATTCCGACATGACCGGGCACCCAACAGAAGAGAATCGTGGTGGTGGCTGCCAGACGATGGAGCTGCTGGCGGATCTTGGAGAGAACTGGGTGAGGCCGATGCCTCACGGAGATCAAAGCCTGTAGCGAGCTAAGCGAGTCGGTGTAAAGCACACACCGACGATGATGCTTAGCTGCTATATGGTCCAAGGCAATGCTGATAGCATGCAACTCAGCAGTGAAGATGGAACACTGCTGTGGGATCTGGTCTGCAATGATTACATCACAGCAGACCATGGCTGATCCCACAGAAGTGCCGGACTTCGAGCCATCTGTGAAGACAGGCAAGAAGTCCGGGTGCGCAGCACGATGGCTGGCAAAGAGTTGCCGGTACACACAGTCGGGTGTAAAGGCCTTCCCCGTCCTGCACAGGGAAAAATCGCAGGTAGGGGAAACAGCGAGCCAAGGTGGAAGTGGCTCAGCTGTCGACTGTGCGATGCTATCGAGACTGGTGTTGATGTCTCGCAGGTAACCTCGGACACGCAAACCGAAAGGACGAATGGCAGTCGGCCGATTCTGGTATAACATTTCCCACCTGGGACTGAAAACGCAGTCCCAAGTGGGATGGCCTGGCAGGGATCGCAATTTTGATGCATACTGTAGGGACAACTGCTGACGGCGAATAGATAAAGATGGTTCATCGGTCTCAACGTAGAGACTCTGGACCGGTGAAGTGCGGAAGGCCCCCGTGCACACACGGAGGGCCTGATGATGGAGTGGGTCCAGCACTTTCACCACCGAATCCCGGGCGGAGTCATACACCTGGGATCCGTAGTCCAGTTTCGACCGGACAAGTGCACGGTAAAGGCGGAGCAAAGAACATCGGTCCGCCCCCCAAGAGAGGGAGGAGAGGACCTTGATGATGTTCAATGCCCGTGTGCACTTGGACCTGAGATGTCGAATATGAGATAAAAAGGTCAATTTCCGGTCGAAGATGAGACCGAGAAACTTGGTCTCTGCCACAACTGGAATGATGTTACCCCCGAGCCGCAGCTCGGGGTCCAGATGAAGATTACGCCTGCGGCAAAAGTGCACGCAAGCGGTCTTCTGTGGGGAGAACCGGAACCCATTTACCGTCGCCCAAACCGAGAGATTGTTCAGGGCAGTTTGCAGTTGTCGTTCAATGACCCTCATGCTGGACGATGAGCAAAAGATGCTAAAGTCATCAACATAAAGGGCATTGCCTACAGTCGGAGGAAGTTGCCGTGTAATGGAATTTATCTTGACAGCGAAAAGCGTAACACTCAGGACGCAGCCTTGTGGCACCCCCTGTTCTTGGGGGAAAGGCCGCGAGAGAGTGTTGCCGACACGAACTCGAAAAACACGAGAAGATAAAAAGTTTGCAATGAAGATCGGCATGTGACCTCGCAAGCCGAAGCTGTGAAGGTCACGAAGAATGCCGAATCTCCATGCCGTGTCGTACGCTTTTTCGATGTCGAAGAAAACTGACACCAGGTGCTCTCGTCTTAAAAAAGAATTCCTGATCGCCGATTCGAGGCGGATCAGGTGGTCTAAAGTAGACCGGTGCCTGCGAAAGCCACACTGGGTGTTGGAAAGAAGGCCGTGATGTTCCAAATACCAGGCCAGCCTGGTATTTACCATCCTTTCCAACACCTTGCAGACGCAGCTCGTCAATGCAATCGGACGATAATTGGAAGGAATCTTGGGATCTTTGCCTGGCTTAGGGAAGGCCAAGACGATGGCCTCCCGCCAGGAGTCCGGAAACTGCTCCTCGATGAAAATACGGTTGAAGATTCGGAGCAGTCGATCCTTACTCGATGGGGAGAGATGTTGGAGCATGGCATAATGGACATTGTCTGGCCCTACAGCAGATGCACGAGAAGTGTGCAGAGCACGGCGAAGCTCCTCCGCTGTGAATGGCCTGTTGTAAGACTCCAGGCCATTCGAATGGAAGGACAGCGGAGAGCGTTCGGCCCTGCTCTTCTGGGCCAGAAACTCGGGGGAGTAGGAGGACAGAGAAGAGATGGTGGAGAATGACTCCCCCAGAATGTCGGCAATTGCTCGAGGATCAGCAATTGCCTGTCCATTGTGCTCCAGGATCGATAATGAGTGGGACGTGTACTTCCCACCCATCTTCCGGACCTTATCCCACACGACCTTAGAACTGGTCGTGCGGGTGATGGAAGAAGTATATTTCATCCAAGATTCCTTCTGGCTCTGGCGCCGGACGAAACGGGCTTTCGCCCTGGCGCGTTTGAATGCTTCGAGGTTGGGGGACGTCGGATATCTCCGAAACACCCCCCAAGCCTTGTTCTGAGCCTTACGAGCTGCGGTGCAGTCGGGATTCCACCACGGTTTTGGGAACCGTGGAAACCGAGTCGAGGTCTGAGGAATAGTAGAGGCAGCTGCATGGACGATGCAGTCCGTCAACTCCGCCACTGCGACATTGATGGGCTCCTGGCTGACAGAGTGATCATCAAGCTCAGACAAGAGCTCGAAGCCACTCCAGTCAGCCCGATCAAGCCTCCACCGGGAGACCCGTGAAGGGCTGCAGGGCCCCCCACGAGAGATGGTGCACACCACGGGGAGGTGATCGCTTCCATATGGATTGTCCTCGACCTCCCATGTAAAGAGTGGAAGGATCGAGGAGGAGCAGATGGTGAGATCAATGGCAGTGAAAGAGCGGGTTGGGGAATGAAAGTAAGTACTGACACCGGTGTTCAACAGGGAGAGAGACGGATCCAGGAGCCACTGCTCCAGGACCCGGCCCCTCCCGTTGGTGTCAGCACTGCCCCAAAGTGGACTGTGTCCGTTGAAGTCCCCCATGATGAGGAAGGGGGACGGCAGCTGCGAGACGAGGTCATCAAGGTCGTCCCGGAAAACGATGCTTCCGGGTGGGAGATAGACAGAACAGACAGTCAACGAAAATCCCACAAAGAGGCGGATGGCGACCGCCTCTAAGTCGGTGGTGAGGGGAATGACCTGAAATGGAGAATGGTTGCTCACGAGGATGGCAACACCCCCGTGAGCTGGACCATCTCCATCCCGGTCCCGGCGAACCAGAGAAAAGTGCCGGATAGTGGGATTGTTGGCTGTCTGCAAGAATGTCTCCTGAAGGCACACGCAAAGGGGTTGGTGTGCCCTCAGGAGGACCTTGATGTCGTCAATATTCCTCTGGAATCCACGACAGTTCCATTGAAGGAGTGTGGCCATCTCAGGTCTTGGAAGAATTGGCGGACGTCTTTCGATTTATTTTAACCGTCGCCAGCGACGGTTTAGGAAAATTAGGGCGGTCGGTGTCCATGTCCTCGGAGTCGTCCGAGCAACATGGATCCGAGACCGCCGAACGAGGAGGTAAAATCTCCTTTTTGGGCCCCGGCGGGGGCCCCTTAGGTTTTGTAGGTCTTGCTGTCTGTGGGCGGGGAGGAGGGGGCCTTCCAGAGGTGGAAGGCACAGACACAGGAATAGAAACCGGTGTCGATGTCGAGATGGACACCGACGTCGGCTTCGCCTGCGTCAAGAGGTACTTAGCAGCAGGCGAGAAAGATTCAGCTGGTGGAACGCTGATGTCGGTCTGCACCGCCACGGAAGCCATCTTAACGACGGGCTTTCCGACCACCGCACTGGCATAGGAGACCTTGCCAGGTGGGGCAGGCGGTGCAGCGAGCTTTCTCGCCTCTGGATAGCTGATGTTGTGGAGGGTCTTCAGGCGCTGTACCTCTTTCTCCTCCAGCCACTTCGGACAGTCGCGGGAGTACGCCGGATGCTCACCACGGCAGTTGACACAGCATGCCTTATCTGCTGTGCAGTCAGGTTCAAGATGATCCTGACTGCCACAACGAGCACAGGTGGGCTTGCCCCGGCATGCAGTGCGGGCATGGCCAAACCTCTGGCATTGGAAACAACGCAGAGGGTTTGGTATAAATGGCCGCACCTCGCACTTTAAGTATCCTGCCTTGATAGAAGTAGGCAGGTGTGGTGAGTTGAAAGTTAGAATGAGTACCCGGCTGGGCTCTAACTTTCCATTACGGCGTGACGAAACCCGGTGGACTGCTATCACTCCCTGGGCTGAAAGCTCCGAGAGGATTTCCTCCTCAGAAACCTTGAGGAGGCCCCACTCGGAGATCACGCCCCGGGAGGAATTGAGCGTCTTGTGTGGAGTGACTTCGACTGCCACTCCACCAATCGCTGTAACCTTTAACAGAAGCTCCGAATGTTTGGAGCATGCAGTCTCCACCTGCAAGTCACCGGATCTTAGGCGCTTGACAGATTTCGGCTCTCCCGCAAGACCTTGTAAACCCTTATTTATAAAAAACGGGGACATGTCTCCAAGCACCTGATCACCCGTAGAGTGGATGATCAGGAACTTCGGAGACGGAGACACACACGAAGACGAAGGCAAAGACACAGAATTTGGGGGTTCATGGCGAGCCCTCTTCGCAGCATTGATCG
This sequence comes from Ryuthela nishihirai, assembly GCA_038380435.1. NCBI lineage: Eukaryota > Metazoa > Arthropoda > Arachnida > Araneae > Heptathelidae > Ryuthela > Ryuthela nishihirai. Next base: position 1,118,810 of record JAWZYU010000017.1, read on the forward strand.
GTGAATTATGAGTAGTTGTACTCATGGTTGTTTTTGGGGAATTCAGTGCCCGTTGTCCCCACCCACCATGGAGTCCAACAAGGGGACGCCCAGTTGGGCGCCAGGGCTGCCCGGGCACCATACCCACACAGCCAGTGAGCCAAGCCCTCACTACAAAACAAAAAGGAAAAGGAAAAGAGAAATTGTGGGAAACTCGTCGGAGTTCCCACAAAAGAAAAGAAGCAACAAAGCAATAAAGTGTGAGGCAAGAGCTGGCCTCACAAAAGAAAGAAAACTACAAAATTAGTAAATGTGTGGGGAAACTCGCAAACCGTTGTCCGGACGGTGGACAAGGTTACTCACCGATCTGCATAGTTGACCCTAGCAGGACCAGCCCACCAGCCGATTGATCCTGAGGGGGCCGCCCCAGGACCTCCCGTTTACCTGAAGCAGAGGCCAAAGCAGTGTATAGCAGCGGCCCCGGAATTCGCTGCCCAGCCCCGCGACAGACAGGCTCCCCAATGGCAAAACGGCCAAAGGGGACCCCACCAGTCATGAGCTGGGGAGAGAAGACGGGGACCCCTGAGCAACTGCCAGGATCCTCCTTTCCAGGGACACGGGTCTCCGCGCACGGCAAACACGCGGGCGAGCGTTTAGGACCCTGTGAAGGTAACCGAGCCAGCGGAACCTTCACAGGGTGGTCCCCTCACCACGGACAGGCTCTCGCATCGAGGGGTTCAATTTCCGGTCGAAGATGAGACCAAGAAACTTGGTCTCCGCCACAACTGGAATGATGGTACCCCCGAGCCGCAGCTCGGGGTCCAGATGAAGATTACGCTTGCGGCAAAAGTGCACACAAGCGGTCTTCTGTGGGGAGAACCGGAACCCATTGGCCGTCGCCCAAACCGAGAGATTGTTCAGGGCAGTTTGCAGTTGTCGTTCAATGACCCTCATGCTGGACGATGAGCAAAAGATGCTAAAGTCGTCAACATAGAGGGCATTGCCTACAGTCGGAGGAAGTTGCCGTGTAATGGAATTTATCTTGACAGCGAAAAGCGTAACACTCAGGACGCAGCCTTGAGGCACCCCCTGTTCTTGGGGGAAAGGCCGCGACAGAGTGTTGCCGACACGAACTCGAAAAACACGAGAAGATAAAAAGTTTGCAATGAAGATTGGCATGTGACCTCGCAAGCCGAAGCTGTGAAGGTCACGAAGAATGCCGAATCTCCATGCCGTGTCGTACGCTTTTTCGATGTCGAAGAAAATGGACACCAGGTGCTCTCGACGTAAAAAAGAATTCCTGATCGCCGATTCGAGGCGGATCAGGTGGTCTACAGTAGACCGATGCCTGCGAACGCCACACTGGGTGTTGGAAAGAAGGCCGTGATGTTCCAAATACCAGGCCCTGCTAGAGAGAAAGCTTCGAAATTATTTAACTTCCTAAGATATCTTGGGAATTCAAAATGGGGTTGCTCACAAAAATTATTAATTTTAATATACAAAGCAATCATTTTGCCTAAAGCTTTTTATGGTATTGAACTCATTAACAACATATCTAAAACTAAATTAAAACTTCTAGAAAGCACCCAAACAAAAATTTTAAAATATTGCTTAGGAATTTTTCAAAGTTCATTCAATCTTGATGCCTATGCAGAAACAGCAATTCCACCTTTGGCAATGCATAAAAAATATCTACTATCTAACTTAATATTTAGAATAATTTCCAAAAATAGAACACATACAATTATTGAAAAAATCATTAATAATTTCCAAGACATCACCTTAAATGATTTTCATGAGAAAAATGTTAGCTTAAATTTATTAAATAATCAAATTAGGGGTAGCCTCTTTCCCAACTTTCCATTCTGGATATCTATAAACCCTATAATTACAAAAAATATTCAAGGTATAGATGCAAAAAGAACATATGATAATTCTAGCTTAAAAATCTTAGCAGAAACATACCTGTATAATAAATATCAAAATTTTATACACATTTATACAGATGGCTCAGTAGATCATGAAGGTGGTTCATCTTCTGGAGCGTACTTCTGTCCTTCTGAAAACTATTCATTCAAATTTAAATTTAACACTTTAACGCCTGTTATCATAACTGAAATTACAGCAATTATATTAGCAATAGACTGGGCAAAAAAATACAATAATTGTAAAATAGTAATCTTAACGGACAGTAAATCTTCCTTAGAAATACTACTAAATAATCCCATAAATTCAAATTTTCCAATATATTTAAATGACCTTTACATTTTATTATTTGATCACTTAAAATTAAATAACATTATCTATCTACAATGGGTACCTGCCCATTGTGGAATCCCTCATAATGAATATGTAGATACATTGGCAAAAGAAGCTAAATCTCTAACAAATACTATTACTACACCTTTCATGTTTAACATATTTAAATCAAACAATTTAATCAATAGACAAAAAGAACTTCAAGAATGGTACACTAATAATGCTTCACATACACATAGATTCAAAATTTCACCACTAATCTCTGAATTTAAAAACTACGGATTAAAAAAGAATGAAATTAATGCTATCATCAGAATTAAAATAAATAAGGCACGTACCCATTCTTATTTATTTAAAATTAAAAAAATTGACTCTCCCAATTGTAACTTCTGCAGTTCTATTCAGAATGTTGAACATATTCTTTTTGAATGTAACAAATTTAATACAGAAAGAAAAGAATTCTATGAAAAGCACAAAAAAATAAATATTACACAATAAAATCTAAAAAATATTTTGGAACCTTCCAACCTTAAACTTAAATTTATTTCTTATTCTATTTTAATCTCATACCTTAAAAAAATAAATTTCTTAAATGTTCTTTGATTAAAATTTTATATATCTCAAATCTAATCAAAAAATGTTTCTGAATGAGTCTGCGAGGGACCTGATTCCTCGTGGGAATATTCATGTTCTTGATTTGTCTCACTCACTCACTATCTTTTTAATTCCTCGTGGGAATATTCATGTTGTTGATTTGTCTCACTCACTATCTTTTTAAGGTTTTTTCGGCTGTTGGAAGCCGAAGTGAGAGGTTGTTTGAATTGTGCTCCGTCAGGGTGATTAGTATATTAGTTGAATAACGAAGAGATAACTATTAAAGCGTTAGAGCAACACAGAATGGCGAACGGAAAGAAGAAAAAAAGTGCACCGACGTCTCCAGTCAAAATCAGAATCAAGAAATCAAAAGATTACAACGCCAAAAAGATGTCAAGTAAAGCTGCACAGGAACAAGAAAAGAATATTTCATTGCTAGAAGATGACCTCAAATTATCTTCTGAGTCGGATAATTCACCAACGAAGTCCATCGAAGATAACATCGAATTGGAAAATTCTCCTAAATCAGAAATAAATGACACAACTAAACAACTGGATAACAAAAATACAAAGGTAAAATCAGATAAAGCATTAACATTAGAGAATAAAAATCAAACTAACTCAACTTGTATAAGTATAATTGAACAAAAAAGTAATGTAAAAAATAATGAAAATAATTTAAAACATGTTATTATCACGTCATTAGATTCATATAATAAGAAAGATTCAGAATTAATATCGGAAAGTACCAAAAATAAAGATTTGGTTGGTTGTTTGGGGTTTATTGGCGCAACAGCAACTAGGGCTATATTGCGCCAAACAAACGATAAAAAGGGATAAAAGTCGCATAACCCACAACCAAAATTAAAATGAACACAAACAAAACGGCACAAAACGACAAGTAAAAAGACTAAAAAGTAACAACAAGTGTAGAAGTTAACAATAAAAATGGGTGTATAGGACCTATTTAAAACCACAAACAAGAGTAAAACCAGGATACAGGGTAAAAATCAAATACGTGTAAAATAACCAGTAAAACGTAAAAAGTCGAAAACAGGAGTTAAAAACGATTCATCGGATAAAAGATGGCTGAGTGTAAGAGGCTCAGCCATAAAATTGTGGAAGGTAAAATACATTCTGCGTTCAAGATTAAAAGCAAGACAATGAATTAAAATATGTTTAACAGTTAAAACGGTGTCACAAAACTCGCACTTAGGTACTGCGTCCGCCTTAAGTAGAAAAGAGTGAGTTAAAAACGAGTGACCTAAGCGGAGCCGAGCAAGGACAACTTCCTCCTTACGATTCCTGCGAAAACAAGACTGCCACGGTTTGACAATGGGCTTGATCTCGAAGAGCTTGTTAGCAACCTGTTCAGACCAAGATCTCTGCCACTGTGCCCGGAGCTCGATGGTGAAACGCTGCCGGAAATCCACATATGGAACCGGCAACGGAGAGTCGGACAGAGGCGTGGCTGACTTGGCAGCAGCATCTGCCAAGTCATTGCCCCTGATCCCGACATGACCGGGCACCCAACAGAAGAGAATCGTGGTGGTGGCTGCCAGACGATGGAGCTGCTGGCGGATCTTGGAGAGAACAGGGTGAGGCCGATGCCTCACCGAGATCAAAGCCTGTAGCGAGATAAGCGAGTCGGTGTAAAGCACACACCGACGATGATGCTTAGCTGCTATATGGTCCAAGGCAATGCTGATAGCATGCAACTCAGCAGTGAAGATGGAACACTGCAGTGGGATCTGGTCTGCAATGATTACATCACAGCAGACCATGGCTGATCCCACAGAAGTGCCGGACTTCGAGCCATCTGTGAAGACAGGCAAGAAGTCCGGGTGCGCAGCACGATGGCTGGCAAAGAGTTGCCGGTACACACAGTCGGGTGTAAAGGCCTTCCCCGTCCTGCACAGGGAAAAATCGCAGGAAGGGGAAACAGCGAGCCAAGGTGGAAGTGGCTCAGCTGTCGACTGTGCGATGCTATCGAGACTGGTGTTGATGTCTCGCAGGTAACCTCGGACACGCAAACCGAAAGGACGAATGGCAGTCGGCCGATTCTGGTATAACATTTCCCACCTGGGACTGAAAACGCAGTCCCAAGTGGGATGGCCTGGCAGGGATCGCAATTTTGAAGCATACTGCAGGGACAACTGCTGACGGCGAATAGATAAGGATGGTTCATCGGTCTCAACGTAGAGACTCTGGACCGGCGAAGTGCGGAAGGCCCCCGTGCACACACGGAGGGCCTGATGATGGAGGGGGTCCAGCACCTTCACCACCGAATCCCGGGCGGAGTCATACACCTGGGATCCGTAGTCCAGTTTCGACCGGACAAGTGCACGGTAAAGGCGGAGCAAAGAACATCGGTCCGCCCCCCAAGAGAGGGAGGAGAGTACCTTGATGATGTTCAATGCCCGCGTGCACTTGGACCTGAGATGTCGAATATGTGGTAAAAAGGTCAATTTCCGGTCGAAGATGAGACCGAGAAACTCGGTCTCCGCCACAACTGGAATGATGTTACCCCCGAGCCGCAGCTCGGGGTCCAGATGAAGATTACGCTTGCGGCAAAAGTGCACACAAGCGGTCTTCTGTGGGGAGAACCGGAACCCATTCGCCGTCGCCCAAACCGAGAGATTATTCAGGGCAGTTTGCAGTTGTCGTTCAATGACCCTCATGCTGGACGATGAGCAAACGATGCTAAAGTCATCAACATAGAGGGCATTGCCTACAGTCGGAGGAAGTTGCCGTGTAATGGAATTGATCTTGACAGCGAAAAGCGTAACACTCAGGACGCAGCCTTGAGGCACCCCCTGTTCTTGGGGGAAAGGCCGCGACAGAGTGTTGCCGACACGAACTCGAAAAATACGAGAAGATAAAAAGTTTGCAATGAAGATCGGCATGTGACCTCGCAAGCCGAAGCTGTGAAGGTCACGAAGAATGCCGAATCTCCATGCCGTGTCGTACGCTTTTTCGATGTCGAAGAAAATGGACACCAGGTGCTCTCTACGTAAAAAGGAATTCCTGATCGCCGATTCGAGGCGGATCAGGTGGTCTAAGGTAGACCGGTGCCTGCGAAAGCCACACTGGGTGTTGGAAAGAAGGCCGTGATGTTCCAAATACCAGGCCAGCCTGGTATTTACCATCCTTTCCAACACCTTGCAGACGCAGCTCGTCAACGCAATTGGACGATAATTCGAAGGAATCTTGGGATCTTTCCCTGGCTTAGGGAAGGCCAAGACGATGGCCTCCCGCCAGGAGTCCGGAAACCGCTCCTCGATATAAAGACGGTTGAAGAGTCGGAGCAGTCGATCCTTACTCGATGGTGAGAGATGTTGGAGCATGGCATAATGGACATTGTCTGGCCCAACAGCAGATGCACGAGAAGTGTGCAGAGCACGGCGAAGCTCCTCCGCTGTGAATGGCCTGTTGTAAGACTCCAGGCCATTCGAATGGAAGGACAGCGGAGAGCGTTCGGCCCTGCTCCTCTGGGCCAGAAACTCGGGGGAGTACGAGGAAGAGGAGGAGATGGAGGAGAATGACTCCCCCAGAGTGTCGGCAATTGCACGAGGATCAGCAATTGCCTGTCCATTGTGCTCCAGGATCGAAAATGAGTGGGACGTGTACTTCCCACCCATCTTCCGGACCTTATCCCACACAACCTTAGAACTGGTCGTGCGGGTGATAGAAGATGTATATTTCATCCAAGATTCCTTCTGGCTCTGGCGCCGGACGAAACGGGCTTTCGCCCTGGCGCGTTTGAATGCTTCGAGGTTGGGGGACGACGGATATCTCCGAAACACCCCCCAAGCCTTGTTCTGAGCCTTACGAGCTGCGGTGCAGTCGGGATTCCACCACGGTTTTGGGAACCGTGGAAACCGAGTCGAGGTCTGAGGAATAGTAGAGGCAGCTGCATGGACGATACAGTCCGTCAACTCCGCCACTGCGACATTGATGGGCTCCTGGCTGACAGAGTGCTCATCGAGCTCAGACAAGAGCTCGAAGCCACTCCAGTCAGCCCGATCAAGCCTCCACCGGGAGACACGCAAAGGGCTGCAGGGCCCCCCACGAGAGATGGTGCACACCACGGGGAGGTGATCACTTCCGTATGGATTGTCCTCGACCTCCCATGTAAAGAGTGGAAGGATCGAGGAGGAGCAGATGGTGAGGTCAATGGCAGTGAACGAGCGGGTTGGGGAATGAAAGTAAGTACTGACACCGGTGTTCAACAGGGAGAGAGAAGGATCCAGGAGCCACTGCTCCAGGACCCGGCCCCTCCCGTTGGTGTCAGCACTGCCCCAAAGTGGACTGTGTCCGTTGAAGTCCCCCATGATGAGGAAGGGGGACGGCAGCTGCGAGACGAGGTCATCAAGGTCGTCCCGGAAAACGATGCTTCCGGGTGGGAGGTAGACAGAACAGACAGTCAACGAAAATCCCACAAAGAGGCGGATGGCTACCGCCTCTATGTTTGTAGTAAGGGGAATGACCTGGAATGGAGAATGGTTGCTCACGAGGATGGCAACACCCCCGTGAGCTGGACCATCTCCATCCCGGTCCCGGCGAACGAGAGAAAAGTGCCGGATAGTGGGATTGTTGGCTGTCTGCAAGAATGTCTCCTGAAGGCACACGCAAAGGGGTTGGTGTGCCCTCAGGAGGACCTTGATGTCGTCAATATTCCTCTGGAATCCACGACAGTTCCATTGAAGGAGTGTGGCCATCTCAGGTCTTGGAAGAATTGGCGGACGTCTTACGATTTATATTAACCGTCGCCAGCGACGGTTTAGGAAAATTAGGGCGGTCGGTGTCCATGTCCTCGGAGTCGTCCGAGCAACATGGATCCGAGACCGCCGAACGAGGAGGTAAAATTTTCTTTTTCGGCCCCGGCGGGGGCCCCTTGGGTTTCGTAGGTCTTGCTGTCTGTGGGCGGGGTGGAGGGGGCCTTCCAGAGGTGGAAGTGGAAGGCACAGACACAGGAATAGAAACCGGTGTCGATGTCGAGGTTGACACCAACGTCGGCTTCGCCTGCGTCAAGAGGTACTTGGCAGCAGGCGAGAAAGATTCAGCTGGTGGAACGCTGATGTCGGTCTGCACCGCCACGGAAGCCATCTTAACGATGGGCTTTCCGGCAACCGCACCGGCATAGGAGACCTTGCCAGGTGGGGCAGGCGGTGCAGCGAGCTTTCTCGCCTCTGGATAGCTGATGTTATGAAGGGTCTTGAGGCGCTGTACCTCTTTCTCCTCCAGCCACTTCGGACAGTCGCGGGAGTACGCCGGATGTTCACCACGGCAGTTTACACAGCATGCCTTTTCTGCTGTGCAGTCAGGTTCGAGATGATCCTGACTGCCACAACGAGCACAGGTGGGCTTGCCCCGGCATGCGGTGCGGGCATGGCCAAACCTCTGGCATTGAAAGCAACGCAGAGGGTTGGGGATAAATGGCCGCACCTCGCAGTGTAAGTATCCTGCCTTGATGGAAGTAGGCAGGCGTGGTGTGTTGAAAGTTAGGATTAGTACCCTGGTGGGCTCTAACTTTCCATTACGGCGTGACGAAACCCGGTGGACTGCGATCACCCCCTGGGCTGAAAGCTCCGAGAGGATTTCCTCCTCAGAAACCTTGAGGAGGCCCCACTCGGAGATCACGCCCCGGGAGGAATTGAGCGTTTTGTGTGGAGTGACTTCGACTGCCACTCCACCAATCGCTGTAACCTTTAATAAAAGCTCCGAGTGCTTGGAGCATGCAGTCTCCACCTGCAAGTCACCAGATCTTAGGCGCTTGACAGATTTCGGCTCTCCCGCAAGACCTTGAATACCCTTGTTGATAAAAAAAGGGGACATGTCCCCAAGAACCTGATCACCCGTAGAGTGGATGATCAGGAACTTCGGAGACGGAGACACACACGAAGACGAAGGCAAAGACAGAGAAGTTGGGGGTTCATGGCGAGCCCTCTTTGCGGCATTGTTCGTATTTTTATGAGTTGGAGAACTCATGGTTGTTTTTAAAAAATTCAGTGCCCGTTGTCCCCACCCACCATGGAGTCCAACAAGGGGACGCCCAGTTGGGCGCCAGGGCTGCCCGGGCACCATACCCACACAGCCAGTGAGCCAAGCCCTCACTACAAAACAGAAATTAAAGTAAAAGAGAAATGGTGGGAAACTCGTCGGAGTTCCCACAAAATAAAAGAAGCAACAAAGCAATAAAGTGTGAGGCAAGAGCTGGCCTCACAAAAGAAAGAAAACTACAAAATTAGTAAATGTGTGGGGAAACTCGCAAACCGTTGTCCGGACGGTGGACAAGGTTACTCACTGAACAGCATAGTTGACCCTAGCAGGACCAGCCCACCAGCCGATTGATCCTGAGGGGGCCGCCCCAGGACCTCCCGTTTACCTGAAGCAGAGGCCAAAGCAGTGTATAGCAGCGGCCCCGGAAGTCGCTGCCCAGCCCCGCGACAGACAGGCTCCCCAATGGCAAAACGGCCAAAGGGGACCCCACCAGTCATGAGCTGGGGAGAGAAGACGGGGACCCCTGAGCAACTGCCAGGATCCTCCTTTCCAGGGACACGGGTCTCCGCGCACGGCAAACACGCGGGCGAGCGTTTAGGACCCTGTGAAGGTAACTGAGCCAGCGGAACCTTCACAGGGTGGTCCCCTCACCACGGACAGGCTCTCGCATCGAGGGGAAAAAAAAAAAATAAAGATGATTTAGCTCTAGTAATAACAGGTACTAATGACGACATTAGCGGTCTGGACATAAGAAAAGTTACAACAGTTTTTTATAAACTTTTGGGAGAATATATCCCAGGAAAATTTATTTCTTTTGGAAGGTTGTTACTATTCCCTAGAAATAGAGAACAGTATGAAAAAATTATGAATGTTAAAACATTACTAGACTGTCCCGTTGAAGTAAATATTCCAGATTTCAGAAAATCAGTGCTTGGCTCTATTATTGGTGTACCTATTACAATGAAAGACGATGATATTTTAGAGTTATTGGAAGAACAAAATGTCCTTAGTATAAGGAGAATGCTTCATTATGATAAAAAAATAGAAGATAATTCTGAAACATTATGCTCACCAACTGACAAAGTTATTATCGAATTTGAAGGGTCTGCATTACCAGATTATGTATACGTAGGATTTAGAAGATTTAAAGTTAAGAAATATAACATTCCCCCAAATCTTTGTCTTAGATGTTATGTCTATGGACACTCAATTTCAAATTGCAGAGGGAAATTAACCTGCAAAAAATGTGGTGGGGGACATCACTACAAGCAATGTGTGGCCAAAGGTTTCAAATGCCCAAATTGCAAAGGCCCCCACCCAGCTACATGGTCAGGATGTCAATCTAGAATCATTGCTTGCAAAGCAAAATTAATACAATTAGAGGAAGGAATTAACTGGCAACAGGCCTTAATTAAAGCTAAACTAATAATACATAAATTTTCCACTAACGAGAAATCAACTAATAAGATTTATGACGAAAATGAACAACAAGAGATTGCTTCGCTTGGCGAGAGGATTGAAAGTAGGAACTATGCGGACCTGGAAGAGAGCAGTGACGATGAAGATGACGTCATCACAGAACAGTTCACCGCGATTCCTTCAACTTCCAAAGACTTCCCTATTTTGACAAAAAAAAACTGAAAAAAGTGAAGACAAACATTCAAATCAAATGGACTTCGCTGGCTGTGTTAAAAAAAATATTACCGGCATAAAAAAAACATCAAACAAAGCTACAGAGAAGAAGAAATTTGAAAGGAAGGACAACATTAAACAAGCGGCCTCAAACAAAACAAAACTTTCTGAAGAATCTAAAGGTCTGATTTTGAACATTTTCATTAAGCTTCTGGAATACATTATTCCAGATTGTCCGGTTGGTTGGTTGGTTGGTTGTTTGGGGTTTTTTGGCGCAATAGCAACTAAGGCTATATTGCGCCAAACAAACGATAAAAAGGGTAAAAGACATGAAAACCCACAACCAAAGTTAAAAGAGACACAAAAAACACATAACAAAAACGAGATGTAGAAAAAGAGTAAAAGAGAGCAACAAGTGTAAAATCAACAAGTATAAAATCAACAATAACAATGGGTGTATAGGACCCATGTAAAAAAACAACAGGTAAAACACAGGTAAAAACCAGTAAAAAAGAGAAAATTCATAAACGAGTAAAATAACCGGTAAAGCGTAAAAAGTCGAAAACAGTGTTAAAATAGCAATGATCCGATAAAAGATGTCCGAGTGTAAGGGGCTCGGACGTAAAATCGTGAAAGTTAAAAAACAGACGTCTTTCAAGGTTAAAACAAACACAGTCAATTAAAATATGCTTCACAGTTAAAACGGTGTCACAAAACTCGCACTTAGGTACTGCGTCCGCCTTAAGAAGAAAAGAGTGTGTTAAAAACGAGTGACCTAAGCGGAGCCGAGCAAGGACAACTTCCTCCTTACGATTCCTGCGAAAACAAGACTGCCACGGTTTGACAATGGGCTTGATCTCGAAGAGCTTGTTACCAACCTGTTCAGACCAAGATCTCTGCCACTGTGCCCGGAGCTCGATGGTGAAACGCTGCCGGAAATCCACATATGGAACCGGCAACGGAGAGTCGGACAGGGGCGTGGCTGACTTGGCAGCAGCATCTGCCAAGTCGTTGCCCCTGATCCCGACATGACCGGGCACCCAACAGAAGAGAATCGTGGTGGTGGCTGCCAGACGATGGAGCTGCTGGCGGATCTTCGAGAGAACAGGGTGAGGCCGATGCCTCACTGAGATCAAAGCCTGTAGCGAGCTAAGCGAGTCGGTGTAAAGCACACACCGACGATGATGCTTAGCTCCTATATGGTCCAAGGCAATGCTGATAGCATGCAACTCAGCAGTGAAGATGGAACACTGCTGTGGGATCTGGTCTGCAATGATTACATCACAGCAGACCAAGGCTGATCCCACTGAAGTGCCGGACTTCGAGCCATCTGTGAAGACAGGCAAGAAGTCCGGGTGCACAGCACGATGGCTGGCAAAGAGTTGCCGGTACACACAGTCGGGTGTAAAGGCCTTCCCCGTCCTGCACAGGGAAAAATCGCAGGAAGGGGAAACAGCGAGCCAAGGTGGAAGTGGCTCAGCTGTCGACTGTGCGATGCTATCGAGACTGGTGTTAATGTCTCGCAGGTAACCTCGGACACGCAAACCGAAAGGACGAATGGCAGTCGGCCGATTCTGGTATAACATTTCCCACCTGGGACTGAAAACGCAGTCCCAAGTGGGATGGCCTGGCAGGGATCGCAATTTTGAAGCATACTGCAGGGACAACTGCTGACGGCGAATAGATAAAGATGGTTCATCGGTCTCAACGTAGAGACTCTGGACCGGTGAAGTGCGGAAGGCCCCCGTGCACACACGGAGGGCCTGATGATGGAGGGGGTCCAGCACCTTCACCACCGAATCCCGGGCGGAGTCATACACCTGGGATCCGTAGTCCAGTTTCGACCGGACAAGTGCACGGTAAAGGCGGAGCAAAGAACATCGGTCCGCCCCCCAAGAGAGGGAGGAGAGGACCTTGATGATGTTCAATGCCCGCGTGCACTTGGACCTGAGATGTCGAATATGTGGTAAAAAGGTCAATTTCCGGTCGAAGATGAGACCGAGAAACTTGGTCTCCGCCACAACTGGAATGATGTTACCCCCGAGCCGCAGCTCGGGGTCCAGATGAAGATTACGCTTGCGGCAAAAGTGCACGCAAGCGGTCTTCTGTGGGGAGAACCGGAACCCATTGGCCGTCGCCCAAACCGAGAGATTGTTCAGGGCAGTTTGCAGTTGTCGTTCAATGACCCTCATGCTGGACGATGAGCAAAAGATGCTAAAGTCATCAACATAGAGGGCATTGCCTACAGTCGGAGGAAGTTGCCGTGTAATGGAATTTATCTTGACAGCGAAAAGCGTAACACTCAGGACGCAGCCTTGTGGCACCCCCTGTTCTTGGGGGAAAGGCCGCGATAGAGTGTTGCCGACACGAACTCGAAAAATACGAGAAGATAAAAAGTTTGCAATGAAGATCGGCATGTGACCTCGCAAGCCGAAGCTGTGAAGGTCACGAAGAATGCCGAATCTCCATGCCGTGTCGTACGCTTTTTCGATGTCGAAGAAAATTGACACCAGGTGCTCTCGACGTAAAAAAGAATTCCTGATCGCCGATTCGAGGCGGATCAGGTGGTCTAAAGTAGACCGGTGCCTGCGAAAGCCACACTGGGTGTTGGAAAGAAGGCCGTGATGCTCCAAATACCAGGCCAGCCTGGTATTTACCATCCTTTCCAACACCTTGCAGACGCAGCTCGTCAACGCAATTGGACGATAATTCGAAGGAATCTTGGGATCTTTTCCTGGCTTAGGGAAGGCCAAGACGATGGCCTCCCGCCAGGAGTCCGGAAACTGCTCCTCGATGAAAATACGGTTGAAGAGGCGGAGCAGTCGATCCTTACTCGATGGTGAGAGATGTTGGAGCATGGCATAATGGACATTGTCTGGCCCCACAGCAGATGCACGAGAAGTGTGCAGAGCACGGCGAAGCTCCTCCGCTGTGAATGGCCTGTTGTAAGACTCCAGGCCATTCGAATGGAAGGACAGCGGAGAGCGTTCAGCCCTGCTCTTCTGGGCCAGAAACTCGGGGGAGTACGAGGAAGATGAGGAGATGGAGGAGAATGACTCCCCCAGAGTGTCGGCAATTGCACGAGGATCAGCAATTGCCTGTCCATTGTGCTCCAGGATCGAAAATGAGTGGGACGTGTACTTCCCACCCATCTTCCGGACCTTATCCCACACAACCTTAGAACTGGTCGTGCGGGTGATAGAAGATGTATATTTCATCCAAGATTCCTTCTGGCTCTGGCGCCGGACGAAACGGGCTTTCGCCCTGGCGCGTTTGAATGATTCGAGGTTGGGGGACGTCGGATATCTCCGAAACACCCCCCAAGCCTTGTTCTGAGCCTTACGAGCTGCGGTGCAGTCGGGATTCCACCACGGTTTTGGGAACCGTGGAAACCGAGTCGAGGTCTGAGGAATAGTAGAGGCAGCTGCATGGACGATACAGTCCGTCAACTCCGCCACTGCGACATTGATGGGCTCCTGGCTGACAGAGTGCTCATCGAGCTCAGACAAGAGCTCGAAGCCACTCCAATCAGCCCGATCAAGCCTCCACCGGGAGACACGCGAAGGGCTGCAAGGCCCCCCACGAGAGATGGTACACACCACGGGGAGGTGATCGCTTCCATAGGGATTGTCCTCGACCTCCCATGTAAAGAGTGGAAGGATCGAGGAGGAGCAGATGGTGAGGTCAATGGCAGTGAATGTGCGGGTTGGGGTGTGAAAGTAGGTACTGACACCGGTGTTCAACAGGGAGAGCGATGGATCCAGGAGACACTGCTCCAAGACCCGGCCCCTCCCGTTGGTGTCAGCACTGCCCCAGAGCGGACTGTGGCCGTTGAAGTCCCCCATGAGGAGGAAGGGGGACGGCAGCTGCGATACGAGGTCATCAAGGTCATCCCGGAAAACGATGCTTCCGGGTGGGAGATAGACAGAACAGACAGTCAACGAAAATCCCACAAAGAGGCGGATGGCAACCGCCTCTAAATTTGTCGTGATGGAAATGACCTGGAATGGAGAATGGTTGCTCACGAGGATGGCAACACCCCCGTGAGCTGGACCATCTCCATCCCGGTCCCGGCGAATGAGAGAAAAGTGCCGGATAGTGGGATTGTTGGCTGTCTGCAAGAATGTCTCCTGAAGGCACACGCAAAGGGGTTGGTGTGCCATCAGGAGGACCTTGATGTCGTCAATATTCCTCTGGAATCCACGACAGTTCCATTGAAGGAGTGTGGCCATCTCAGGTCTTAGAAGTGGCGGACGACTTACGATTTATTTTAACCGTCGCCAGCGACGGTTTTGGAAAATTGGGGCGGTCGGTGTCCATGTCCTCGGAGTCGTCCGAGCAACACGGATCAGAGACCGCCGAACGTGGAGGTAAAATTTTCTTTTTGGGCCCCGGCGGGGGCCCCTTGGGTTTCGTAGGTCTTGCTGTCTGTGGGCGGGGTGGAGGGGGCCTTCCAGAGATGGACGTGGAAGGCACAGACACAGGAATAGAAACCGGTGTCGATGTCGAGATGGACACCGACGTCGGCTTCGCCTGCGTCAAGAGGTACTTGGCAGCAGGCGAGAAAGATTCAGCAGGTGGAACGCTGATGTCGGTCTGCACCGCCACAGAAGCCATCTTAACGATGGGCTTTCCGGCAACCGCACCGGCATAGGAGACCTTGCCAGGTGGGGCAGGCGGTGCAGCGAGCTTTCTCGCCTCTGGATAACTGATGTTATGAAGGGTCTTGAGGCGCTGTACCTCTTTCTCCTCCAGCCACTTCGGACAGTCGCGGGAGTACGCCGGATGTTCACCACGGCAGTTTACACAGCATGCCTTTTCGGCTGTGCAGTCAGGTTCGAGATGATCCTGACTGCCACAACGAGCACAGGTGGGCTTGCCCCGGCATGCGGTGCGGGCATGACCAAACCTCTGGCATTGAAAGCAACGCAGAGGGTTGGGGATAAATGGCCGCACCTCACAGTGTAAGTAGCCTGCCTTGATGGAAGTAGGCAGGTGTGGTGTATTGAAAGTTAGAATAAGTACCCTGGTGGGCTCTAACTTTCCATTACGGCGTGAAGAAACCCGGTGGACTGCTATCACTCCCTGGGCCGAAAGCTCCGAGAGGATTTCCTCCTCAGAAACCTTGAGGAGGCCCCACTCGGAGATCACGCCCCGGGAGGAATTGAGCGTTTTGTGTGGAGTGACTTCGACTGCCACTCCACCAATCGCTGTAACCTTTAATAAAAGCTCCGAGTGCTTGGAGCACGCAGTCTCCACCTGCAAGTCACCAGATCTTAGGCGCTTGACAGATTTCGGCTCTCCCGCAAGACCTTGAATACCCTTATGTATAAAAAACGGGGACATGTCCCCAAGAACCTGATCACCCGTAGAGTGGATGATCAGGAACTTCGGAGACGGAGACACACACGAAGACGAAGGCAAAGACAGAGAAGTTGGGGGTTCATGGCGAGCCCTCTTTGCGGCATTGCTCGAAGAATTATGAGTAGTTGTACTCATGGTTGTTTTGAAAAAATTCAGTGCCCGTTGTCCCCACCCACCATGGAGTCCAACAAGGGGACGCCCAGTTGGGCGCCAGGGCTGCCCGGGCACCATACCCACACAGCCAGTGAGCCAAGCCCTCACTACAAAACAAAAAGGAAAAGTAAAAGAGAAACGGTGGGAAACTCGTCGGAGTTCCCACAAAAGAAAAGAAGCAACAAAGCAATAAAGTGTGAGGCAAGAGCTGGCCTCACAAAAGAAAGAAAACTACAAAATTAGTAAATGTGTGGGGAAACTCGCAAACCGTTGTCCGGACGGTGGACAAGGTTACTCACTGAACAGCATAGTTGACCCTAGCAGGACCAGCCCACCAGCCGATTGATCCTGAGGGGGCCGCCCCAGGACCTCCCGTTTACCTGAAGCAGAGGCCAAAGCAGTGTATAGCAGCGGCCCCGGAAGTCGCTGCCCAGCCCCGCGACAGACAGGCTCCCCAATGGCAAAAACGGCCAAAGGGGACCCCACCAGTCATGAGCTGGGGAGAGAAGACGGGGACCCCTGAGCAACTGCCAGGATCCTCCTTTCCAGGGACACGGGTCTCCGCGCACGGCAAACACGCGGGCGAGCGTTTAGGACCCTGTGAAGGTAACCGAGCCAGCGGAACCTTCACAGGGTGGTCCCCTCACCACGGACAGGCTCTCGCATCGAGGGGCAGATTGTCCGGAGTTAAATCTCATTAAGGACCTACTCTTATCTATTTGCTTGGGTGGTTCATGAATAATAGATTAGTTTTATTACAATGGAATTGTAGAGGTTTGATACATAAAAAACCTATCTTAAAACATTTAATTAGTACAAAAAATATACAAATAATTTGTATACAAGAATCCCAGACAGACAACATCCCCAGATTGAATAGCTTTGTGACATACAGTCAAAGAAATAATAAAAATACTAGAGGTATAGTAACATATTGTAATAAATCAATACCACAAAGAAGAATATATATTGATAATGTCACAGAACAAATTGAATACATCATTTTACAAGTTAAGATTAATAACTTGAACATTCTCATAATTAACATATATAACCCATGTAAATACATAAAATATGAACAGTATGCAACTTTATTGGAAAATTTAACGGGAGAAATTCTGATTTGTGGAGATTTAAATACCCATAATAAATTGTGGAACTCATATAAAAACGACCCAAAAAGTATACATTTAATTAAACTAATAGAAAATTTCAATTCAATGGTACTAAACAATGAAACACCTACTAGAAAAACTCATTCAAGTAAAAGCTCAATGGAAATTTAAAAAAAAATACGATGGAAAATATCATCAGATAACTATGGAAGTGATCATAGACCAATATTTATTACCTTTAAAACAAAGACAACCAAACCACAAATTAAAATTACAAACTGGGGAAAACTTAGAACTATATTTGAACAGAATTGCCCATTTGACAAAAATACTGATTATAATATAAGTTATTGACTATATAAATGAACAAACAAAAAAACATACTGTAAATATCACTAAAAAATGCCTAAAAATAACATTGAATCAATATTTAAAAATAAATTAATTGCAATTAGAAGAAGAGTAGAAAGAAGAGTGGAGAGAAATAGAACATTTACAGACTATGAAAACTTTCACAGATTAGAAATTGCAATAGCAAAAAAAATTAAAAACATTCAGAAAATAAACTGGAATGCTTTTACAGAAAATCTCTCACCTAATATATCAACCACAAATTTATGGAAAATATATAAAAAACTAAATAATGAAACTACTCCACAAAATCCAATAGAAACATATGCACTAAAAAATAACATAACTATACAAGAAACAACAGAAAAATTAGCAGAATACTACACGAACAGACACTACAAACCAAATAACAAGTTAGACAAAACCTTCAAAAATTCTAATATATTCCACAAAACATTCCAATGCAAAAAAACAGAAATCCTTAATATCCCATTTTCACTTTTTGAATTAAACTATGCAATAAAATCAGTAAAAAAAAACACAACACCTGGACCTGATGGGATTTCAAACAAAACTCTTAAAAATCTCCCAACAAAGTGGACACATTTTTTGTTAAATTACTTCAATAAAATTTGGGCAGATAGAGAATATCCAAAAGCGTGGCTAGATAACTACATGATTTTTATTAAAAAGGAGAAAAAAACAGCAGAAGATTTAAACTCATATCGTCCTATATGTCTTAGCGCAAACATTCTCAAACTATTTGAAAAAATGATTATATCTAGATTAAACTGGTACATAGAGAGAAACAATGTTTTTAATAATCACTGCTATGGCTTCAGATTTGGAAGATCAACTAAAGATCTATTGCTAAATTTAATTACTGATGCAGAACATGCTACTAATAACAAATGCTTTATGGTAGCGGTAGTTATTGATCTTGAAAAAGCCTTCGATTCTGTTTCTTACCATGCACTATTATCTAAAATTCGTTCATTAAAAATATGTGGTAATTTACACTACTTTCTTTTTCACATTTTACAAAATAAACAATATAAAGTCAAGATTAAAAATACTTATTCTAAGGAACATAAATTTTTAAATGGAATTCTGCAGGGAGATATATTATCACCTATTCTCTTTAATTTATATTTAAATGACATTAATAACATCTTCGAAGAACATACAAAATTTGGTACATATGCAGATGATTTAATTTTTTGGACATCTCATCAAAACACAAATATTATACAAAAGAGAATACAAAAAACCTTGAACAAATTGGATAAATATTGTGAAAAATGGAACCTGAAAATCAACATAGAAAAAACAAACATAATATATTTCCATAAAAGACTTAAACTGCCTAATGATTTTATAATAAAATTAAAGGACAGAAATATTAAAATAGGGAATAATTTAAAATTTTTAGGACTCCACTTGGATTCAAAATTACTATGGAACTCTTTCATACAAAGTGCAAAAGACAAATCAAATAAATTATATCAATACTTAAGATATCTAGGCAATTCAAACTGGGGATGTATTGCAAAAAATTTATTACTTATATATAATTCAATAATTCTACCCAAAAATTACATATGGAATAGAACTGATAAATAATATCTCAAAATCTAAAATGAATAAATTAGAAAGAATACAAACTAAAATATTAAAACACTGTCTGGGACTTCTTCAAAACACAAATAATATTAATGTATATGCAGAGACTGCAATTCCAACTTTGGCTCTAAAAAAAAATACCTATTATCAAATCTTAGTTTTAGAATTATAACAAAAAACACACAACATCGAATCATAGAAAATATTAAATCTAACTTTACAGATATAACACTCACACCATTCACAGAAAAAGAAACAATACAAAATATAATAGAAAATAAATTGAGTGGAGACAATATTCTTAACTTTCCATTTTGGACATCACCATTTCCTATTATGAATAATAAAATTCCTGGGATCATCTCCAAAAAAATTCTAGATAAAAATTGTCTAAAAATAATTACTGAAGCATACATAGATCACACATACAAAGATTTCATTAAAATATACACTGATGGCTCATTAAACACAGAAAGATCTATATCATCAGGAGCATTTATCTGTAATTCACATACATTCCAATTTAAACTAAACAGATCTACACCAGTAATTATATCAGAGATCACAGCCATTATATTTGCAATGTCATGGGCCCTTAAATTTAACAATAGCAAAATTGCAATCCTCACTGATAGCAAAACCTCTTTAGATATAATTTTTCAAAATCCTTTCAAAAGTAACTTCGCTATTTTTATTAATGATATTCTTGCTACCACACAAAAACATATACACAATAATAAAAGATATACACAAATCAGTCTACCTCAAATGCTGAAATTAATGTATCTAGTGTAGATAATAATTTTGATATGCATGATGATATTCTCATTTCAGATCAGGCTCCAGTTTCCGACTCTGTGGATTCTCTCTATGAGAGTGCCGGATTCATAGTACCTGGTTACAACAAAAAAAAAGCGCAAAACTAAAATTTCTAGTTCATCTGATCTTAGTGTGTGTTCTGACCCACCAATTAACAGTTACATACCTGTGTTAGTGTTTTCTAAGCCAACTTCCAGACTCAAGGATCTGAATCCTAATGTTTTGGCTAGCGAAGTGGAAAGTATAGTCGGCTCACACATTGAGCACCGATTCACCCTCAAAGAGGAACTTTTGGTTAAAGTTAAATCGCAAAGTTTAGCTAATAAACTCTTGTCTACCAAATTTATTTCTGATGTACCAGTGTCAAGCATGTATCCTTCCTCATTTAAGAGCCCTTACGGCATTATTAATAATGTTGATAGATTTCACACTAACGATGCTATTTTGCTTGCTTTAGAATCTTATAATGTTAGTAAGGTTAAACGTTTAACGTATGCAGTCAAAAATGATAAACACGGTTTTATTAGAAGAGATTCTTCTAGTGTTGTTCTGCAGTTTAAATCATTCCCACTGCCTGAGAAAGTGAAAGTTGGTTTCTGCATCCACAATGTGGAGCCGTACACTCAACCGCCACCTCAGTGTTTCAACTGTCAACGTCACGGTCATGTGCAACAAGTGTGTCACAGTAAGACAAGATGTAAATATTGTGCTGAGAACCACCACTCTAAAGAATTCCCTAAAGACCGACCGCTACTCTGCTGTAATTGTGGAGGCGAACACGTCGCCACCTACGGGCAGTGTCCGGCCAGGTTGAAGGCCTTCAACAGAAAAAAGGAAAACCTTGACAGATCTAGCAAGGTTCCCACGGTTTCGGCAACACAACTGGCTACGCATAACCCAGCTACTGAACCTACTCCGTCGACTAGTAAGATTAGCTCCTCTGTTTCCTCCGCGGCTAAGAAGAGCAAACAATCAAAAGAGACTCCTCCTTCCTTGCCTTCTTCTACGGAGGTGGAAAATGCATCTGCTGCTTTGTCTGTTCAGCTTGACAAGCTGCTTTCTCCCTCTCCACCTACCGGCACACCGAAGAAGCTTACCAGGTCTAGGAAGAAGTCACTTCCCTCTTCTAAATCCCGACTGTCCACTACCGAGGATGATATCCAGAGTATGCCTATTACCAGTGCCAAATATTCGCCAAAATTCAGTACCAGGAAGGCAAGACTGAACTATCTCAGGAGAAGCAACCCAACTCCTACGAAATCTTCAATCACTGCCAAAAACAACTCACATCTAAAACCTCTGCTACAACTCTTGGAACTGTGCTCAAGAGTGGTCACAAATTTGGTTCCTAAGAAAAAACAAGGAATGGAAGTCAAATTTCTGCTCAGCATGATAACCCTGGTTCTACAGAGTTATAATGGCTAGTTTTTCTTCCCTCTTCTGTCTCCAGTGGAACTGTCGCAGTTTTCCTGGCAAGAAGAGTCTCATGCAGAACCAACTGGGTGGCTATCTGCCACCGGTGATCGCTTTGCAGGAGGCCAGAATTAGGCCTAGCTTTAAGTTTTCTCCTTATGTTGTCTTTCGTGATAACTCTAATATTAATCCACACTTGTCTGTCTTGCTTGTGAAAAAGAATGTTCCCCAATATCCAGTATTGCTATCTAAAACATATGATTATATGTCCATATCTGCTGTTACTGTTAGATGGTTAAGTGTGCAAATTACAATCTTTAATTTATACTTGTATCATTATGCTGACCTGGATATTAACACCCTGCTGGTTGACTTTGCCCAGCTGGATCAATTGGACTCTAACCCCAAGATCTTCCTGGGGGACTTCAATTCTCATAACCCCAAGATCTTCCTGGGGGACTTCAATTCTCATAATCCTATTTGGGGTGGCACTTCACTCGATCACAGGGGCCGCCTGTTCGAACAGGTTTTCGACTCACTCGACATCACATGTCTGAATGATGGTTCACCTACCTACTCGAATAAACTCACTCAAACTACCATAGATCTCACTTTTCTCTCACCCTCGCTGATTCACCTTTTTCAGTGGAGGGTGGGAGGGGATTTATGGTTAAGTGACCATTTTCCTATTTTCCTATTCTCCAATAGATGTACCTCATCTAGGTACACCGATAGGAACTTCGTAAATTGGGATGCCTTTTCGGCACTGTGCAACCAAATTGATTTTAACTCCCCTGATTTTTCCAAATTCTCTCAAAAACTCACTGACTCCACTATCAAGGCCACTTTCACTAAGAAAACATTGAAAGGAAATGTTAGATTTTCTCCCGAAGTCAACCAGCAGTTGGCTTTTCACAAAAGGGCTACAAATAAATTTAAGAGATCAAGGAAACTCTCGGACGCTGTCGACATCCAACGCAGTGGTGCGAAATTACGACGACTTCTTTACAAATTCACTAGAAACAAATGGCATCGTTATGTTAGGAACCTTGACCCCAGACTTGTCTGGGCTCAGGTCAGGAACATCAAATTGTTCACTCAGTCCACTCAGCCTTGGCAGGCATATCTAATTAGGAATAATCTTCCTCCTGTTGATGGAGCTGAAGCTTTTCTTGATAAATTTTTTCCTCCTTCTCCATTTTCTAACTCAGCAACTTATAATCAGCATATTCAGGTGCTTGTTAGAAGATTTAATCCAAATGCACCTTGTAGGGATCCTCTATTAAACCTTCCTTTCACCTTTGAGGAATTTGTACTTGCTCTTAATTCATTCAAAAAGAATTCTGCACCTGGTCCTGACCTAATTTCATATAGGCACCTGAAGGCTCTTTCCTCTAAAGCTCACATTACATTATTGAAACATTATAACTACTTGTGGAAAACTCAGACCTTTCCAAAGGAATGGAGAGAGATACATGTTCTCCCCTTACTCAAACCGGGCAAATCACCTGTTGAACTTGATTCATATAGACCGATCTCTCTCTCTTCTTGTGTTTTAAAGGTATTTGAGAGACTTGTTCAGAACAGGCTCAATTATTACCTGGGAAAACATGGCATTCTACATGATTGCCAAACAGGTTTTCGTAAACGTCACTCATGTTTAGATAACATCTGTGATCTCATTTCCTCAGCAGAGATAAGCTTTTTTCGAAAGGGTTTCTGCATCTGTGTCTTTATTGATCTAAAATCTGCCTTTGACTCTGTGTCACACACGGGACTCTTATTCAAACTTGCTAAAATTGGACTAAATGGTCCTATCTTCCACTTTCTTAGGAACTTTCTAACTCTGAGATTGGTCAGAGTTAAATTAGGAAAGGACTTTTCCTCCTCCAAACCACTAAAGGTGGGCACCCCACAGGGTTCTTGTCTTTCCCCACTGTTATTCAATATTATGCTCTCTGATTTGCCACCTTACATTCCAAACGGAATTCAATTTTCTATCTTTGCTGATGATATATGCTTTTGGATCACAGGAAAGGATTTGAAATATCTAACTTCTAAACTTCAAGAGGCTCTGGATATTTTTTATGACTACACTCAGCACTGGGGTCTAACTATCTCCACATCTAAGTCTGCTGTCCTTCCAATCACTCGGAAAATTATTCCAAATGGTTTGCCACTACTCACTATTAATAACACTTCCCTGCCTATTGTGAATACTTTCAAATTCTTGGGGATTACTATCGACAAGAGACTCACTTGGAGACCACACATTTTGAACCTCAAAAATAAATCGACTAAATGGATCAATCTCATTCTCACACTTTCACACTATTCGAAAGGATCTAACGACAAAGTTGTGGCTCATTTTGCTAGAGCTTTTGTCTCCACTAGATTGGAATATGGATTGGCCATACTTAATACAGCTGCACCTTATAATCTTAAGATATTAGACTCCATCCTTAATAAGGTTAATGGACACATTTTGGGTTTAAAGAAATGCACCAACTCTATGGCAGTTCAAGCCGAAGCGGGTAGTCTTCCCTCTGCGGTCAGGCAACAGAGGCTCTTATATAAACATTTCACAAAACTCCTTGCGTCCTGTCCCTCTCATCCTTATATTAAAAGGATCCTTGACATCAACAATGTTTCACCTACAATCAATGTTTTAAGAAATCACCCTTTTTACAACACTGCACTAAAATTGAACATTTTCAACCCCGCACCTACTCCTTTTTGGACTAGACTTTCACCACGCTTTCACACAACTATTCCCTTGCAGGGAAGGAAAAGAGATTGCTCCACACAGGTATTATTGCAAACTTCGCTGTCCTATCTGGACACCATTTTGAAACCAGGTGTTGTTAATTTTTACACAGATGGATCTTTTCACAAGTCAAACAATTTGGCAGCAGCTGCCTTCGTTATTCCTGAATCACGAGTGGAACGAGGGTTCAGATTATCCTCCGCTCAATCTAGTACACATGCCGAACTTTCAGCTATTTTGGAAGCCCTCAAGTGGGCGATTGACACTCCTGTAAGTAATTTGAATATTATCACCGATTCCTGAGCTGCAATTACGTATCTTAATTCAGCTCAAATTGATTGGTTTGACAGGTTCTACCATTACCAAATCTCTAGACTTTGCCACAACCTTTTAGCTAGGGGATCTGATATTCAGTTCATCTGGATTCCTTCTCATGTGGGAATCACAGGCAATGAATTGGCAGACACTGCTGCGAAAAATTCATTAAGTTTACCGAGACCTAATCTTCTGACTTACACTCCACTCAATGTTCATTTTAAAAAATTTGACACCTACATCTATTCTCACTACAAGGACATTTGGGCCTTAAAAGCTTCTAATGTCAATCTACACAGATATAACATTGATAAAGAATTCAGAGAATTATTCCTTCATTTTTTAACCAAGAGATCCCAGTCCATGATACATAGACTCAGAACTGGGAAAGTTAATCTCAATTATTATCTTTTTCATTCTAAACAGGTAAATTCTCCTGACTGTGTTGTTTGTAAGGTTCCAGAGGACATTGAACATTTCCTCCTGCACTGTACAAAATATGATCGGGAGAGAATCATTTTATTTCAATTTCTTTCACTACACTACAATCCTCCTTTCACCTTGAGTATTATCCTTTCTCCCCCCTATTCTTTGATTAAAGAGCATTACCTTGCCCTTGATGGCTTCCTTTCTTCCTCTGGGAGATTTTTATAGATTTCTGTGGTTCCATGGTGGGCCCTTCATGTATTTTGGCCTTGTCCTGTTGTTTGTTTGCTTGGCCTTTTTGAAATGGTTTGGAGTCTTCCTTTCATCTTTTTCCACTATTCACAATTTTCTGGTTGGTTGGTTGGTTGTTTGGGGTTTTTTGGCGCAATAGCAACTAAGGCTATATTGCGCCAAACAAACGATAAAAAGGGTAAAAGACATGAAAACCCACAACCAAAGTTAAAAGAGACACAAAAAACACATAACAAAAACGATATGTAGAAAAAGAGTAAAAGAGAGCAACAAGTGTAAAATCAACAAGTATAAAATCAACAATAACAATGGGTGTATAGGACCCATGTAAAAAACAACAGGTAAAACACAGGTAAAAAACCAGTACAAAAAGAGAAAATTCATAAACGAGTAAAATACCGGTAAAGCGTAAAAAGTCGAAAACAATGTTAAAATAGCAATGATCCGATAAAAGATGTCCGAGTGTAAGGGGCTCGGACGTAAAATCGTGAAAGTTAAAAAACAGACGTCTTTCAAGGTTAAAACAAACACAGTCAATTAAAATATGCTTCACAGTTAAAACGGTGTCACAAAACTCGCACTTAGGTACTGCGTCCGCCTTAAGAAGAAAAGAGTGTGTTAAAAACGAGTGACCTAAGCGGAGCCGAGCAAGGACAACTTCCTCCTTACGATTCCTGTGAAAACAAGACTGCCACGGTTTGACAATGGGCTTGATCTCGAAGAGCTTGTTAGCAACCTGTTCAGACCAAGATCTCTGCCACTGTGCCCGGAGCTCGATGGTGAAACGCTGCCGGAAATCCACATATGGAACCGGCAACGGTTGGTTGGTTGGTTGTTTGGGGTTTTTTGGCGCAATAGCAACTAAGGCTATATTGCGCCAAACAGACGATAAAAAGGGTAAAAGACATGAAACCCACAACCAAAGTTAAAAAGAACACAAACAAAACGACACAAAATCAATAAGTAAAAAGTGTAAAAGAAACAACAAGAGTAGAAGTTAACAATAAAAATGGGTGTATAGGACCTATGTAAAATTCCAAACAAGAATAAAACTAGAAAATATAGTAAAAATCAGAGGCGTGTAAAATAACCAGTAAAACGTAAAAAGTCAAAAACAGGAGTTAAAAACGATTCATCAGATAAAAGATGGCCGAGTGTAAGAGGCTCAGCCATAAAATTGTGGAAATTAAAATACAATTTACGTTCAAGGTTAAAAGCTGGACACTGAATTAAAATATGTTTAACAGTTAAAACGGTGTCACAAAACTCGCACTCAGGTACTGCGTCCGCCTTAAGTAGAAAAGAGTGAGTTAAAAACGAGTGACCTAAGCGGAGCCGAGCAAGGACAACTTCCTCCTTACGATTCCTGCGGTAACAAGACTGCCACGGTTTGACGATAGGTTTGATCTCAAAGAGCTTGTTGGTAAGCTGTTCTGACCAAGATCTCTGCCACTGTGCCCGGAGCTCGGTGGAAAAACGCTGCCGGAAATCCACATATGGAACCGGCAACGGAGAGTCGGACAGGGGCGTGGCTGACCTGGCAGCAGAATCTGCCAAATCATTGCCCCTGATTCCGACATGACCGGGCACCCAACAGAAGAGAATCGTGGTGGTGGCTGCCAGACGATGGAGTTGCTGGCGGATCTTGGAAAGAACAGGGTGAGGCCGATGCCTCACCGAGATCAAAGCCTGTAGCGAGCTAAGCGAGTCGGTGTAAAGCACACACCGACGATGATGCTTAGCTGCTATATGGTCCAAGGCAATGCTGATAGCATGCAACTCAGCAGTGAAGATGGAACACTGCATTGGGATCTGGTCTGCAATGATTACATCACAGCAGACCATGGCTGATCCCACAGAAGTGCCGGACTTCGAGCCATCTGTAAAGACAGGCAAGAAGTCCGGGTGCGCAGCACGATGGCTGGCAAAGAGTTGCCGGTACACACAGTCGGGTGTAAAGGCCTTCCCCGTCCTGCACAGGGAAAAATCGCAGGAAGGGGAAACAGCGAGCCAAGGTGGAAGTGGCTCAGCTGTCGGCTGTGCGATGCTATCGAGACTGGTGTTGATGTCTCGCAGGTAACCTCGAACACGCAAACCGAAAGGACGAATGGCAGTCGGCCGATTCTGGTATAACATTTCCCACCTGGGACTGAAAACGCAGTCCCAAGTGGGATGGCCTGGCAGGGATCGCAATTTTGATGCATACTGTAGGGACAACTGCTGACGGCGAATAGATAAAGATGGTTCATCGGTCTCAACGTAGAGACTCTGGACAGGTGAAGTGCGGAAGGCCCCCGTGCACACACAGAGGGCCTGATGATGGAGTGGGTCCAGCACTTTCACCACCGAATCCCGGGCGGAGTCATACACCTGGGATCCGTAGTCCAGTTTCGACCGGACAAGTGCACGGTAAAGGCGGAGCAAAGAACATCGGTCCGCCCCCCAAGAGAGGGAGGAGAGGACCTTGATGATGTTCAATGCCCGCGTACACTTGGACCTGAGATGTCGAATATGAGATAAAAAGGTCAATTTCCGGTCGAAGATGAGACCGAGAAACTTGGTCTCCGCCACAACTGGAATGATGTTACCCCCGAGCCGCAGCTCGGGGTCCAGATGAAGATTACGCCTGCGGCAAAAGTGCACGCAAGCGGTCTTCTGTGGGGAGAACCGGAACCCATTTACCGTCGCCCAAACCGAGAGATTGTTCAGGGCAGTTTGCAGTTGTCGTTCAATGACCCTCATGCTGGACGATGAGCAAAAGATGCTAAAGTCATCAACATAAAGGGCATTGCCTACAGTCGGAGGAAGTTGCCGTGTAATGGAATTTATCTTGACAGCGAAAAGCGTAACACTCAGGACGCAGCCTTGTGGCACCCCCTGTTCTTGGGGGAAAGGCCGCGAGAGAGTGTTGCCGACACGAACTCGAAAAACACGAGAAGATAAAAAGTTTGCAATGAAGATCGGCATGTGACCTCGCAAGCCGAAGCTGTGAAGGTCACGAAGAATGCCGAATCTCCATGCCGTGTCGTATGCTTTTTCGATGTCGAAGAAAACTGACACCAGGTGCTCTCGTCTTAAAAAAGAATTCCTGATCGCCGATTCGAGGCGGATCAGGTGGTCTAGAGTAGACCGGTGCCTGCGAAAGCCACACTGGGTGTTGGAAAGAAGGCCGTGATGTTCCAAATACCAGGCCAGCCTGGTATTTACCATCCTTTCCAACACCTTGCAGACGCAGCTCGTCAATGCAATCGGACGATAATTGGAAGGAATCTTGGGATCTTTGCCTGGCTTAGGGAAGGCCAAGACGATGGCCTCCCGCCAGGAGTCCGGAAACTGCTCCTCGATGAAAATACGGTTGAAGATTCGGAGCAGTCGATCCTTACTCGATGGTGAGAGATGTTGGAGCATGGCATAATGGACATTGTCTGGCCCCACAGCAGATGCACGAGAAGTGTGCAGAGCACGGCGAAGCTCCTCCGCTGTGAATGGCCTGTTGTAAGACTCCAGGCCATTCGAATGGAAGGACAGCGGAGAGCGTTCGGCCCTGCTCTTCTGGGCCAGAAACTCGGGGGAGTAGGAGGACAGAGAAGAGATGGTGGAGAATGACTCCCCCAGAATGTCGGCAATTGCTCGAGGATCAGCAATTGCATGTCCATTGTGCTCCAGGATCGATAATGAGTGGGACGTGTACTTCCCACCCATCTTCCGGACCTTATCCCACACGACCTTAGAACTGGTCGTGCGGGTGATAGAAGATGTATATTTCATCCAAGATTCCTTCTGGCTCTGGCGCCGGACGAAACGGGCTTTCGCCCTGGCGCGTTTGAATGCTTCGAGGTTGGGGGACGTCGGATATCTCCGAAACACCCCCCAAGCCTTGTTCTGAGCCTTACGAGCTGCGGTGCAGTCGGGATTCCACCACGGTTTTGGGAACCGCGGAAACCGAGTCGAGGTCTGAGGAATAGTAGAGGCAGCTGCATGGACGATGCAGTCCGTCAATTCCGCCACTGCAACATTGATGGGCTCCTGGCTGACAGAGTGCTCATCGAGCTCAGACAAGAGCTCGAAGCCACTCCAATCAGCCCGATCAAGCCTCCACCGGGAGACCCGCGAAGGGCTGCAGGGCCCCCCACGAGAGATGGTACACACCACGGGGAGGTGATCGCTTCCATAGGGATTGTCCTCGACCTCCCATGTAAAGAGTGGAAGGATCGAGGAGGAGCAGATGGTGAGGTCAATGACAGTGAAAGAGCGGGTTGGGGAATGAAAGTAAGTACTGACACCGGTGTTCAACAGGGAGAGAGACGGATCCAGGAGCCACTGCTCCAGGACCCGGCCCCTCCCGTTGGTGTCAGCACTGCCCCAAAGTGGACTGTGTCCGTTGAAGTCCCCCATGATGAGGAAGGGGGACGGCAGCTGCGAGACGAGGTCATCAAGGTCGTCCCGGAAAACGATGCGTCCGGGTGGGAGGTAGACAGAACAGACAGTCAACGAAAATCCCACAAAGAGGCGGATGGCTACCGCCTCTAAGTTCGTGGTAAGGGGAATGACCTGGAATGGAGAATGGTTGCTCACGAGGATGGCAACACCTCCGTGGGCTGGACCATCTCCATCCCGGTCCCGGCGAACGAGAGAAAAGTGCCGGATAGTGGGATTGTTGGCTGTCTGTAAGAATGACTCCTGAAGGCACACGCAGAGGGGTTCGTGTGCCCTCAGGAGGACCTTGATGTCGTCAATATTCCTCAGGAATCCACGACAGTTCCATTGAAGGAGTGTGGCCATCTCAGGTCTTTGAAGAATTGGCGGACGTCTTTCGATTTATTTTAACCGTCGCCAGCGACGGTTTAGGAAAATTAGGGCAGTCGGTGTCCATGTCCTCGGAGTCGTCCGAGCAACATGGATCCGATACCGCCGAACGAGGAGGTAAAATTTTCTTTTTGGGCCCCGGCGGGGGCCCCTTCGGTTTCGTAGGTCTTGCTGTCTGAGGGCGGGGTGGAGGGGGCCTTCCGGAGGTGGATGTGGAAGGCGCAGACACAGGAATAGAAACCGGTGTCGATGTCGAGGTTGACACCAACGTCGGCTTCGCCTGCGTCAAGAGGTACTTGGCAGCAGGCGAGAAAGATTCAGCTGGTGGAACGCTGATGTCGGTCTGCACCGCCACGGAAGCCATCTGAACGATGGGCTTTCCGGCAACCGCACCGGCATAGGAGACCTTGCCAGGTGGGGCAGGCGGTGCAGCGAGCTTTCTCGCCTCTGGATAGCTGATGTTGTCGAGGGTCTTCAGGCGCTGTACCTCTTTCTCCTCCAGCCACTTCGGACAGTCGCGGGAGTACGCCGGATGCTCACCACGGCAGTTGACACAGCATGCCTTTTCTGCTGTGCAGTCAGGTTCAAGATGATCCTGACTGCCACAACGAGCACAGGTGGGCTTGCCCCGGCATGCGGTGCGGGCATGGCCAAACCTCTGGCATTGGAAACAACGCAGAGGGTTTGGTATAAATGGCCGCACCTCGCACTTTAAGTATCCTGCCTTGATAGAAGTAGGCAGGTGTGGTGAGTTGAAAGTTAGAATGAGTACCCGGCTGGGCTCTAACTTTCCATTACAGCGTGACGAAACCCGGTGGACTGCTATCACTCCCTGGGCTGAAAGCTCCGAGAGGATTTCCTCCTCAGAAACCTTGAGGAGGCCCCACTCGGAGATCACGCCCCGGGAGGAATTGAGCGTCTTGTGTGGAGTGACTTCGACTGCCACTCCACCAATCGCTGTAACCTTTAACAGAAGCTCCGAATGTTTGGAGCATGCAGTCTCCACCTGCAAGTCACCGGATCTTAGGCGCTTGACAGATTTCGGTTCTCCCGCAAGACCTTGAATACCCTTGTGTATAAAAAAGGGGGACATGTCCCCAAGTACCTGATCACCCGTAGAGTGGATGATCAGGAACTTCGGAGACGGAGACACACACGAAGACGAAGGCAAAGACAGAGAATTAGGGGGTTCATGGCGAGCCCTCTTCGCGGCATTGTTCGTATTTTTATGAGTTGGAGAACTCATGGTTGTTTTTAAAAAATTCAGTGCCCGTTGTCCCCACCCACCATGGAGTCCAACAAGGGGACGCCCAGTTGGGCGCCAGGGCTGCCCGGGCACCATACCCACACAGCCAGTGAGCCAAGCCCTCACTACAAAACAGAAAGGAAAAGGAAAAGAGAAATGGTTGTTGTTGTTGTTTGAGGTTTATTGGCGCATCGGCAACTAAGGCCATAATGCGCCAGACAAAGACAAATAGAAAAATAAGAGATAAAAATCGTGGAAACCTACAACCAATGTTAAAAGCAACATATAAAGATGGTAAAATATACTACAAAAATTGCAACAAGTGTAAAACAAGTAAAGACAAAACCAACAGATATATATAACAAAAAGAAAACCATGATAAAAATTTGTGTAAAAGAACAAATATTTATATATATATACAGTATATACAATGGATAAAACTAACCTAGGTGTAAATGACCTAGGTCAGATGCTGAATAAATAACAAAGCCGTAAAATCATAATCTGTTAAAATAACCTGTAAACTTCAAAAATGCAAAAAGTGGAGGTAAAAAGCAATGATCAGTTAAAAGATGTCCGAGTGTAAGGGGCTCGGAAGGAAAATCGTGAAATCTAAAAAACAAACGACGTTCAAGATTAAAACATGGGCAAAGAATTAAAATATGTTTGATAGTTAAAATGGTGTCACAAAACTCGCACTTAGGTACGTCGTCCGCCCGAAGAAGAAACGAATGAGTAATATACGAGTGACCTAAGCGGAGCCGAGCAAGTACAACTTCCTCCTTGCGATTCCTGCGGTAACAAGACTGCCATGGTTTGATGATAGGTTTGATCTCGAAGAGCTTGTTGGTAAGCTGTTCCGACCAAGATCTCTGCCACTGTGCCCGTAGCTCGGTGGTAAAACGTTGCCGGAAATCCAGATAAGGAACCGGCAACGGAGAGTCGGACAGGGGCGTGGCTGACTTGGCAGCAGCATCTGCCAAGTCGTTGCCCCTGATACCGACGTGACCGGGCACCCAACAGAAATGGATGGTGGTGGTGGCTGCCAGACGATGTAGCTGCTGGCGGATCTTAGTAAGAACAGGGTGAGGCCGATGCCTCACCGAGATCAAAGCCTGTAGCGAGCTAAGCGAGTCGGTGTAAAGCACACACCGACGATGATGCTTATTCGCCACGTGGTCCAAGGCGAGGCTGATAGCGTGCAACTCTGCAGTGAAGATGGAACACTGCAGTGGGATCTGGTCTGCAATGATTACATCACAGCAGACCATGGCTGATCCCACCGAAGTGCCGGACTTCGAGCCATCTGTAAAGACAGGCAAGAAGTCCGGGTGCTCAGCACGATGGCTGGCAAAGAGTTGCCGGTACACACAGTCGGGTGTAAAGGCCTTCCCCGTCCTGCACAGGGAAAAATCGCAGGTAGGGGAAACAGCGAGCCATGGTGGAAGTGGCTCAGCTGTCGACTGTGCAACGCTATCGAGACTGGTGTTGATGTCTCTGAGGTAGCCTCGGACTCGCAAACCAAAAGGACGAATGGCAGTCGGCCGATTATTGTAAAGCATTTCCCACTTCGGACTGAAAACGCAGTCCCAAGTGGGATGGCCAGGCAGGGATCGCAATTTAGAAGCATATTGTAGGGACAACTGCTGACGGCGAAGAGATAACGAAGGTTCGTCGGTCTCAACGTAAAGACTCTGGACCGGTGAGGTGCGGAAGGCTCCCGTGCAAACACGGAGAGCCTGATGATGGAGGGGGTCCAGCACCTTCACCACCGAATCCCGGGCCGAGTCGTACACCTGGGATCCGTAGTCCAGTTTCGATCGGACAAGTGCACGGTACAGGCGGAGCAAAGAACATCGGTCCGCCCCCCAAGATAGGGAGGAGAGGACCTTGACGATGTTCAATGCCCGCGTGCACTTGGACCTGAGATGACGTATGTGTGGTAAAAAGGTCAATTTCCGATCGAATATGAGACCGAGAAACTTGGTCTCCGCCACAACTGGAATGATGTTACCCCCGAGCCGCAGCTCGGGATCCAGATGAAGATTACGCTTGTGGCAAAAGTGCACACAAGCGGTCTTCTGTGGGGAGAACCGAAACCCGTTTGCCGTCGCCCAAACCGATAGATTGTTCAGGGCAATTTGCAGTTGTCTTTCAATGACCCTCATGCTGGATGATGAGCAAAAGATGCTAAAGTCATCAACATAGAGGGCATTGCCTACTGATGGAGGAAGTTGTCTAGTAATTGAATTAATCTTGACAGCGAAAAGCGTAACACTCAGAACGCAGCCTTGTGGCACCCCCTGTTCTTGGGGGTACGGCCGCGACAGAGTGTTACCGACACGGACACGAAAAGAGCGTGTCGATAAGAAGTTGGAGATGAAGATCGGCATGTGACCTCTTAAGCCGTAGCTGTGGAGGTCACGAAGAATGCCGAATCTCCAAGCCGTGTCGTACGCTTTTTCGATGTCGAAGAAAATTGACACCAGGTGCTCTCTACGTAAAAATGAGTTTCTGATAGCCGATTCGAGGCGTATCAGATGGTCAAGAGTTGACCGTTGCCTGCGAAAGCCACACTGGGTGTTGGAAAGAAGGTTGTGATGTTCTAAATACCAGATGAGTCTGGCATTTACCATTCTTTCCAACACCTTGCACACGCAGCTCGTCAATGCGATGGGACGATAATTGGAAGGAATCTTGGGATCTTTGCCTGGCTTGGGGAAGGCCAAGACGATGGCCTCCCGCCAGGAGTCCGGAAACTGCTCCTCGAGAAAAATGCGATGGAAGAGATGGAGCAGCCGATCCTTACTCAATGGTGAAAGATGTTGGAGCATGGCATAATGGACATTGTCCGGCCCTACAGCAGAGGCACGAGAAGAGTGCAGAGCAAGGCGAAGCTCCTCCGCTGTGAATGGCCTGTTGTAAGGCTCCAGGCCATTCGAGTGGAAAGACAGCGGAGAGCGCTCCGCCCTGCCCTTCTGGGCCAGAAACTCGGGGGAGTAAGAGGAAGACGAAGAGATGGAAGAGAATGACTCCCCCAGAGTGTTGGCAATTGCTTTGGGATCAGCAATTGCCTGTCCATTGTGCTCCAGGATCGATAACGAGTGGGACGTGTAGTTCCCACTCATCTTCCGGACTTTATCCCACACGACCTTAGAACTAGTCGTGCGGGTGATTGAAGAAGTATACTTGATCCAAGATTCCTTCTGGCTCTGGCGTCGGACGAAACGAGCTTTCGCCCTGGCGCGTTTGAAGTTTTCAAGGTTGGGGGTTGTCGGATATCTCCGAAACACCCCCCAAGCCTTGTTCTGAGCCTTACGAGCTGCGGTGCAATCTGGATTCCACCACGGTTTCGGAAAGCAAGGTTGGTTGGTTGTTTAGGGTTTTATGGCGCATCAGCATCTACGGCTATAATGCGCCAAACGAAAGTCCAAAAAGTAAAAAGATAAAAATCATGAAACCCTGAACCAATATGTTAAAAGATAAATTACAAATATAACAAGAAAAATGTAAAACAATAAAATCCCACGTTCGGATTAACAGTAAACAAATGTAGAAATATGTTAAAAAAGAAATAAAAGTAACCCAGGTAAAAGCAATCTAGGTTAAATATATATATATAAAATTGAAGAGTAAAAAACTATAGGCGAGTAAAATATCCAGTAAATCTTAAAAATCTAAATACAGAGGTAAAAGAACAGTTATCAGATAACAAATGTCCGAGTGTAAGGGGCTCGGACATAAAATCGTGAAAATTAAAAAACAAACGCCGTTCAAAATTAAAACATGGACATGAGATTAAAATGTGTTTGATTGTTAAAATGGTGTCACAAAACTCGCACTTGGGTACGTCGTCCGCCCGTAAAAGAAACGAATGAGTAATAAACGAATGACCCAAGCGGAGCCGAGCAAGTACAACTTCCTCCTTGCGATTCCTGCGGTAACAAGACTGCCATGGTTTGATGATAGGTTTGATCTCGAAGAGTTTGTTGGTAAGCTGTTCCGACCAAGATCTCTGCCACTGTGCCCGGAGCTCGGTGGTAAAACGCTGCCGGAAATCCAGATATGGAACCGGCAACGGAGAGTCGGACAGGGGCGTGGCTGACTTGGCAGCAGCATCTGCCAAGTCATTGCCCCTGATACCGACGTGACCGGGCACCCAACAGAAATGGATGGTGGT
Source organism: Ryuthela nishihirai (assembly GCA_038380435.1). Taxonomy (NCBI): domain Eukaryota; kingdom Metazoa; phylum Arthropoda; class Arachnida; order Araneae; family Heptathelidae; genus Ryuthela; species Ryuthela nishihirai. Next base: position 1,154,107 of record JAWZYU010000017.1, read on the forward strand.
GGTGGCTGCCAGACGATGTAGCTGCTGGCGGATCTTAGTAAGAACAGGGTGAGGTCGATGCCTCACCGAGATCAAAGCCTGTAGCGAGCTAAGCGAGTCGGTGTAAAGCACACACCGACGATGATGCTTAGTCGCCACGTGGTCCAAGGCGAGGCTGATAGCGTGCAACTCTGCGGTGAAGATGGAACACTGCAGTGGGATCTGGTCTGCAATGATTACATCACAGCAGACCATGGCTGATCCCACCGAAGTGCCGGACTTCGAGCCATCTGTAAAGACAGGCAAGAAGTCCGGGTGCTCAGCACGATGGCTGGCAAAGAGTTGCCGGTACACACAGTCGGGTGTAAAGGCCTTCCCCGTCCTGCACAGGGAAAAATCGCAGGAAGGGGAAACAGCGAGCCAAGGTGGAAGTGGCTCAGCTGTCGACTGTGCAACGCTATCGAGACTGGTGTTGATGTCTCTGAGGTAGCCTCGGACACGCAAACCAAAAGGACGAATGGCAGTCGGCCGATTAGTGTAAAGCATTTCCCACTTCGGACTGAAAACACAGTCCCAAGTGGGATGGCCAGGCAGGGATCGCAATTTAGACGCATATTGTAGGGACAACTGCTGACGGCGAAGAGATAAAGAAGGTTCGTCGGTCTCAACGTAAAGACTCTGAACCGGTGAGGTGCGGAAGGCTCCCGTGCAAACACGGAGGGCCTGATGATGGAGGGGGTCCAGCACCTTCACCACCGAATCCCGGGCCGAGTCGTACACCTGGGATCCGTAGTCCAGTTTCGATCGGACAAGTGCACGGTACAGGCGGAGCAAAGAACATCGGTCCGCCCCCCAAGAGAGGGAGGAGAGGACCTTGACGATGTTCAATGCCCGCGTGCACTTGGACCTGAGATGACGTATGTGAGATAAAAAGGTCAATTTCCGATCGAATATGAGACCGAGAAACTTGGTCTCCGCCACAACTGGAATGATGTTACCCCCGAGCCGCAGCTCGGGATCCAGATGAAGATTACGCTTGTGGCAAAAGTGCACACAAGCGGTCTTCTGTGGGGAGAACCGAAACCCGTTTGCCGTCGCCCAAACCGAAAGATTGTTCAGGGCAATTTGCAGTTGTCTTTCAATGACCCTCATGCTGGAAGATGAGCAAAAGATGCTAAAGTCATCAACATAGAGGGCATTGCCTACTGATGGAGGAAGTTGTCTAGTTATAGAATTAATCTTGACAGCGAAAAGCGTAACACTCAGAACGCAGCCTTGTGGCACCCCCTGTTCTTGGGGGTACGGCTGCGACAGAGTGTTACCGACACGGACACGAAAAGAGCGTGTCGATAAGAAGTTGGAGATGAAGATCGGCATGTGACCTCTTAAGCCGAAACTGTGGAGGTCACGAAGAATGCCGAATCTCCAAGCCGTGTCGTACGCTTTTTCGATGTCGAAGAAAATTGACACCAGGTGCTCTCTTCTTAAAAAAGAATTTCTGATAGCCGATTCGAGGCGTATCAGATGGTCAAGAGTTGACCGTTGCCTGCGAAAGCCACACTGGGTGTTGGAAAGAAGGCCGTGATGTTCTAAATACCAGACGAGTCTGGCATTTACCATTCTTTCCAACACCTTGCACACGCAGCTCGTCAATGCGATTGGACGATAATTGGAAGGAATCTTGGGATCTTTGCCTGGCTTGGGGAAGGCCAAGACGATGGCCTCCCGCCAGGAGTCCGGAAACTGCTCCTCGAGAAAAATGCGATTGAAGAGATGGAGCAGCCGATCCTTACTCGATGGTGAAAGATGTTGGAGCATGGCATAATGGACATTGTCCGGCCCAACAGCAGAGGCACGAGAAGAGTGCAGAGCAAGGCGAAGCTCCTCCGCTGTGAATGGCCTGTTGTAAGGCTCCAGGCCATTCGAGTGGAAAGACAGCGGAGATCGTTCCGCCCTGCCCTTCTGGGCCAGAAACTCGGGGGAGTAAGAAGAAGAAGAAGAGATGGAGGAGAACGACTCCCCCAGAGTGTCGGCAATTGCTTTGGGATCAGCAATTGCCTGTCCATTGTGCTCCAGGATCGATAACGAGTGGGACGTGTAGTTCCCACTCATCTTCCGGACTTTATCCCACACGACCTTGGAACTAGTCGTGCGGGTTATGGATGACGTATACTTGATCCAAGATTCCTTCTGGCTCTGGCGTCGGACGAAACGAGCTTTCGCCCTGGCGCGTTTGAAGTTCTCGAGGTTGGGGGTTGTCGGATATCTCCGAAACACCCCCCAAGCCTTGTTCTGAGCCTTACGAGCTGCGGTGCAATCTGGATTCCACCACGGTTTCGGAAAGCGAGGAAACCGTGTAGAAGTTTGAGGAATTGTTGATGCAGCTGCATCTACGATACAGTCCGTTATCTCCGCTACTGCCACATTGATTGGCTCCTGGCTGACGGAGTGGTCGTCGAGCTCAGAGAGCAGCTCAAAACCACCCCAGTCAGCCCGATCCAGCCTCCACCGTGAGACGCGTGAAGGGCTGCAAGGCCCCCCACGGGAGATGGTGCACACCACGGGGAGGTGATCGCTTCCGTACGGGTTGTCCTCGACCTCCCATGTAAAGAGTGGAAGGATCGAGGAGGAGCAGATGGTGAGATCAATGGCAGTGAAAGTGCGGGTTGGGGAGTGAAAGTAAGTGCTGACACCGGTGTTCAACAGGGAGAGAGAAGGATCCAGGAGCCACTGCTCCAGGACCCCACCCCTCCCGTTGGTGTCAGCACTGCCCCAAAGTGGACTGTGTCCGTTGAGGTCCCCCATAATGAGGAAGGGGGACGGCAGCTGCGAGACGAGATCATCAAGGTCTTCCTGGAAGACGATGCTCCCAGGGGGAAGATATACAGAGCAGACAGTCAGCGAGAACCCCACGAAGAGACGGATGGCTACCGCCTCTAAGTTGGTGGTGAGGTTTACGACCTGGAATGGAGAATGGTTGCTCACGAGGATGGCGACACCCCCGCGAGCTGGACCATCTCCATCCCGGTCCCGGCGAACCAGTGAAAAGTGCCGGATCGTGGGATCTGTGACTGGCTGCAAGTATGTCTCCTGCAGGCACACACAGATGGGCTGGTGTGCCTGAAGGAGGGCCTTGATGTCATCTAGATTCCTCTGGAATCCACGACAATTCCATTGTAGGAGTGTGGCCATCTCAGGACTTAGAAGAGTGGGCGGACGACGTGTTCCTATTCAACTTAACCGTCGCAGAGGACGGTTTAGTGAATAGGGGGCGGTCGGTATCCATGTCCTCGGAATCGTCCGAGGGGCATGGATCGGTGACCGCCCTTTGTGGTGCTGTTATTTTCTTTTTAGGCCCCGGTGGGGGCCCCTTTGGTTTGGAAGGTCTTGCGGTCTGAGGTCGAGAAGGAGGAGGCCTTCCGGTGGAGGTGGAAGGCTGAGCTGCAGGAATGGAAACCGGGGTTGATGTCGAAGTCGACACCACCCTCGGTCTCGCCTGCGTGAGGAGGTACTTCGCAGCTGGCGAGAAAGACTCAGTAGGTGGTACACTGATGTCTGTCTGCACCGCAACCGAAGTCATTGGAATAATGGGCTTTCCAATGACTGCACTGGCATAGGAAACCTTGCCAGGCGGGGCGGGCGGTGCAGCAAGCTTTCTCGCTTCAGCATATGAGATGTTGTTCATTACTTTGAGGCGTTGTACCTCCTTTTCCTCCTTCCACTTCGGACAGTCGCGGGAGTACGCCGGATGTTCGCCACTACAGTTCACACAGCATGCCTTTTCTGCTGTGCAGTCAGGATCGAGATGATCCTTACTGCCACAGCGAGCACAGGTGGGCTTGCCCCTGCATGCTGTGCGCGCATGACCGTATATCTGACACTGAAAACAGCGCAGAGGGTTTGGGATATACGGCCGAACCTCACAATGTAAGTAACCTGCCTTGATGGAAGAAGGCAGGCGTGGCGTGTTAAATGTCACAATCAACACCCTGGTGGGTGTCAATTTCCCATCACGGCGTGTCGAAACCCGGTGGACCGCTGTTACTCCTTGAGATGCGAGCTCCGAGAGGATTTCCTCCTCAGTGACTTTGAGGAGGCCCCACTCGGTGATCACACCCCGAGAGGAATTCAAAGTTTTATGGGGAGTGACTTCGACAGCCACCCCACCAATATCTTTTACTTTCAGGAGCAGTTCGGAGTGTTTTGAACAAGCGGTCTCAACCTGCAAGTCGCCAGATCGTAAGCGCTTGACAGATTTCGGCTCTCCCGCAAGACCTTTTAAACCTTTGTTGACGAAAAAAGGGGACATGTCCCCAAGTACCTGATCACCCGTGGAGTGGATGATCAGGAACTTTGGGAACGAAGACACAGACACAGAAGACGACGGCAGAGATAACGTAGACGAGGAAGATGGGGGCTCACGTCGAGCCCTCTTGTTGGCGGCGATCGCATTATTTTCTTCATTCTCTCGCATGTTTGTTTTTGTGTGGTTCAGTGCCCGCTGTCCCCACCCTCCACGGAGCCCAACAAGGGGACGCCCAGTCGGGCGCCAGGGCTACGCAGGCACTATACCCACACAGACAGTGAGCCAAGCCCTCACAAATAAATAGAAGGAAAATAAAAAGAGAAATGTGCAGAACAAAAACGTTCTACACAAATGAAACAAAGCGCAAAAATAAGAATATTGTGACTGCCAAACTGGCAGCACAAAGAAAGGATAACGACAAAAGGAAAATAATCTGTGAGGAGACTTGTAAACCTGTACCCGGACCGTGGGCAAGGTTACTCACCGCTCTGCACGGTTGACCCTAGCAGGACCTGCCCACCAGCCGATTGCTCCTGGGGGGGCCACCCCAGGAGCTCCCGTTTACCGGAAGCAGAGGCCAAAGCAGTGTATAGCAGAGGCCCCGGAATCCGCTGCCCAGCCCCGCGACAGACAGGCTCCCCAATGGCAAGACGGCCAATGGGGACCACGCCAGTCATGAGCTGAGGAGAGAAGACGGGGACCCCCGAGCAACTGCCAGGATCCTCCTTTCCCGGGACACGGGTCTCCACGCACGGCAAACACGTGGGCGAGCGTTTAGGACCCTGCGAAGGTAGCCGAGCCAGCGGAACCTTCACAGGGTGGTCCCCCTCACCGCGTACAGGCGCTCACACCGAGGGGGGGAAAGCAAGGAAACCGTGTAGAAGTTTGAGGAATTGTTGATGCAGCTGCATCTACGATACAGTCCGTTATCTCCGCTACTGCCACATTGATTGGCTCCTGGCTGACAGAGTGGTCGTCGAGCTCAGAGAGCAGCTCGAAACCACCCCAGTCAGCCCGATCGAGCCTCCACCGCGAGACGCGTGAAGGGCTGCAATGCCCCCCACGCGAGATGGTGCACACCACGGGGAGGTGATCGCTTCCGTAAGGGTTGTCCTTGACCTCCCATGTAAAGAGTGGAAGGATCGAGGAGGAGCAGATGGTGAGGTCAATGGCAGTGAAAGAGCGGGTTGGGGAGTGAAAGTAAGTACTGACACCGGTGTTCAACAGGGAGAGAGAAGGATCCAGAAGCCACTGCTCCAAGACCCCACCCCTCCCGTTGGTGTCAGCACTGCCCCAAAGTGGACTGTGTCCGTTGAGGTCCCCCATAATGAGGAAGGGGGACGGCAGCTGCGAGACGAGATCATCAAGGTCTTCCTGGAAGACGATGCTCCCAGGTGGAAGATATACAGAGCAGACAGTCAGCGAGAACCCCACGAAGAGACGGACGGCTACCGCCTCCAAGGTGGTGGTGAGGGGTACGACCTGGAATGTAGAATGGTTGCTCACGAGGATGGCGACACCCCCGCGAGCTGGACCATCTCCATCCCGGTCCCGGCGAACCAGTGAAAAGTGCCGGATCGTGGGATCTGTGACTGGCTGCAATTATGTCTCCTGCAAGCACACACAGATGGGCTGGTGTGCCTGAAGGAGGGCCTTGATGTCGTCAAGATTCCTCTGGAATCCACGACAATTCCATTGTAGGAGTGTGGCCATCTCAGGACTTAGAAGAGTGGGCGGACGACGAATTCCTATTCAACTTAACCGCCGCAGAGGACGGTTTAGTGAATAGGGGGCGGTCGGTATCCATGTCCTCGGAATCGTCCGAGGGGCATGGATCGGTGACCGCCCTTTGTGGTGCTGTAATTTTCTTTTTTGGCCCTGGTGGGGGCCCCTTCGGTTTGGAAGGTCTTGCTGTCTGAGGACGGGAAGGAGGAGGCCTTCCGGTGGAGGTGGAAGGCTGTGTTGCAGGAATGGAAACCGGGGTTGATGTCGAAGTCGACACCACCCTCGGTCTCGCCTGCGTGAGGAGGTACTTCGCAGCTGGCGAGAAAGACTCAGTAGGTGGTACACTGATGTCAGTCTGCACCGCAACCGAAGTGATTGGAACGATGGGCTTTCCAATGACTGCACTGGCATAGGAAACCTTGCCAGGCGGGGCGGGCGGTGCTGGTTGGTTGGTTGTTTGGGTTTTAATGGCGCATTAGCAACTAAGGCTATAATGCGCCATACGAATGTCCAGAAGAAAAAATGATAAAAGTCGTGTAACCCTTAACCGAATTTTAAAAGAAATCACAAACATATACTAAGAATGTAAAGCAATAAAAGAAACATAATTGATAACAAGAAACAAATGTATAAATAAGTTATAAATATAAATGTAACCCAGGTGTAAGCAACCTGGGTTAAATATTGGAATAAAACTATATTCGAGTAAAATATCCTGTAAAAAGTAAATATTCAAATACAGCGTTAAAACAACAATCATCTGCTAACAAATGTCCGAGTGTAAGAGGCTCGGACGTAAAATCATGAAAATTAAAAAACAAACGCCTTTCAAAGTTAAAACATGGACACGATATTAAAATGTGTTTGATGGTTAAAATGGTGTCACAAAACTCACACTTAGGTACGTCGTCCGCCCGTAAGAGAAACGAATGTGTAATAAACGAATGACCTAAGCGGAGCCGAGCAAGTACAACTTCCTCCTTGCGATTCCTGCGGTAACAAGACTGCCATGGTTTGATGATAGGTTTGATCTCAAAGAGCTTGTTCGTAAGCTGTTCCGACCAATATCTCTGCCACCGTGCCCGGAGCTCGATGGTAAAACGCTGCCGGAAATCCAGATATGGAACCGGCAACGGAGAGTCGGACAGGAGCGTGGCTGACTTGGCAGCAGCATCTGCCAAGTCATTGCCCCTGATACCGACGTGACCGGGCACCCAACAGAAATGGATGGTGGTGGTGGCTGCCAGACGATGTAGCTGCTGGCGGATCTTAGTAAGAACAGGGTGAGGCCGATGCCTCACCGAGATCAAAGCCTGTAGCGAGCTAAGCGAGTCGGTGTAAAGCACACACCGACGATGATGCTTAGTCGCCACGTGGTCCAAGGCGAGGCTGATAGCGTGCAACTCTGCAGTGAAGATGGAACACTGCAGTGGGATCTGGTCTGCAATGATTACATCACAGCAGACCACGGCTGATCCCACCGAAGTGCCGGACTTCGAGCCATCTGTAAAGACAGGCAAGAAGTCCGGGTGCTCAGCACGATGGCTGGCAAAGAGTTGCCGGTACACACAGTCGGGTGTAAAGGCCTTCCCCGTCCTGCACAGGGAAAAATCGCAGGTAGGGGAAACAGCGAGCCATGGTGGAAGTGGCTCAGCTGTCGACTGTGCAACGCTATCGAGACTGGTGTTGATGTCTCTGAGGTAGCCTCGGACTCGCAAACCAAAAGGACGAATGGCAGTCGGCCGATTATTGTAAAGCATTTCCCACTTCGGACTGAAAACGCAGTCCCAAGTGGGATGGCCAGGCAGGGATCGCAATTTAGAAGCATATTGTAGGGACAACTGCTGACGGCGAAGAGATAAAGAAGGTTCGTCGGTCTCAACGTAAAGACTCTGGACCGGTGAGGTGCGGAAGGCTCCCGTGCAAACACGGAGAGCCTGATGATGGAGGGGGTCCAGCACCTTCACCACCGAATCCCGGGCCGAGTCGTACACCTGGGATCCGTAGTCCAGTTTCGATCGGACAAGTGCACGGTACAGGCGGAGCAAAGAACATCGGTCCGCCCCCCAAGAAAGGGAGGAGAGGACCTTGACGATGTTCAATGCCCGCGTGCACTTGGACCTGAGATGACGTATGTGAGATAAAAAGGTCAATTTCCGATCGAATATGAGACCGAGAAACTTGGTCTCCGCCACAACTGGAATGATGTTACCCCCGAGCCGCAGCTCGGGATCCAGATGAAGATTACGCTTGTGGCAAAAGTGCACACAAGCGGTCTTCTGTGGGGAGAACCGAAACCCGTTTGCCGTCGCCCAAACCGAAAGATTGTTCAGAGCAATTTGCAGTTGTCTTTCAATGACCCTCATGCTGGAAGATGAGCAAAAGATGCTAAAGTCATCAACATAGAGGGCATTGCCTACGGATGGAGGAAGTTGTCTAGTTATGGAATTAATCTTGACAGCGAAAAGCGTAACACTCAGAACGCAGCCTTGTGGCACCCCCTGTTCTTGGGGGTACGGCCGCGACAGAGTGTTACCGACACGGACACGAAAAGAGCGTGTCGATAAGAAGTTGGAGATGAAGATCGGCATGTGACCTCTCAAGCCGAAGCTGTGGAGGTCACGAAGAATGCCGAATCTCCAAGCCGTGTCGTACGCTTTTTCGATGTCGAAGAAAATTGACACCAGGTGCTCTCTACGTAAAAAAGAATTCCTGATAGCCGATTCGAGGCGTATCAGGTGGTCAAGAGTTGACCGTTGCCTGCGAAAGCCACACTGGGTGTTGGAAAGAAGGTTGTGGTGTTCTAAATACCAGATGAGTCTGGCATTTACCATTCTTTCCAACACCTTGCACACGCAGCTCGTCAATGCGATGGGACGATAATTAGAAGGAATCTTGGGATCTTTCCCTGGCTTGGGGAAGGCCAAGACGATGGCCTCCCGCCAGGAGTCCGGAAACTGCTCCTCGAGAAAAATGCGATTGAAAAGATGGAGCAGCCGATCCTTACTCGATGGTGAAAGATGTTGGAGCATGGCATAATGGACATTGTCCGGCCCTACAGCAGAGGCACGAGAAGAGTGCAGAGCTAGGCGAAGCTCCTCCGCTGTGAATGGCCTGTTGTAAGGCTCCAGGCCATTCGAGTGGAAAGACAGCGGAGAGCGCTCCGCCCTGCCCTTCTGGGCCAGAAACTCGGGGGAGTAAGAGGAAGACGAAGAGATGGAGGAGAACGACTCCCCCAGAGTGTCGGCAATTGCTTTGGGATCAGCAATTGCCTGTCCATTGTGCTCCAGGATCGATAACGAGTGGGACGTGTAGTTCCCACTCATCTTCCGGACTTTATCCCACACGACCTTAGAACTAGTCGTGCGGGTGATGGATGACGTATACTTGATCCAAGATTCTTTCTGGCTCTGGCGTCGGACGAAACGTGCTTTCGCCCTGGCGCGTTTGAAATTTTCAAGGTTGGGGGACGTCGGATATCTCCGAAACACCCCCCAAGCCTTGTTCTGAGCCTTACGAGCTGCGGTGCATTCTGGATTCCACCACGGTTTCGGAAAGCGAGGAAACCGTGTAGAAGTTTGAGGAATTGTTGATGCAGCTGCATCTACGATACAGTCCGTTATCTCCGCTACTGCCACATTGATTGGCTCCTGGCTGACAGAGTGGTCGTCGAGCTCAGAGAGCAGCTCGAAACCACCCCAGTCAGCCCGATCGAGCCTCCACCGTGAAACGCGTGAAGGGCTGCAAGGCCCCCCACGGGAGATGGTGCACACCACGGGGAGGTGATCGCTTCCGTACGGGTTGTCCTCGACCTCCCATGTAAAGAGTGGAAGGATCGAGGAGGAGCAGATGGTGAGGTCAATGGCAGTGAAAGTGCGGGTTGGGGAGTGAAAGTAAGTGCTGACACCGGTGTTCAACAGGGAGAGAGAAGGATCCACGAGCCACTGCTCCAGGACCCCGCCCCTCCCGTTGGTGTCAGCACCGCCCCAAAGTGGACTGTGTCCGTTGAGGTCCCCCATAATGAGGAAGGGGGACGGCAGCTGCGAGACGAGATCATCAAGGTCTTCCTGGAAGACGATGCTCCCAGGTGGAAGATATACAGAGCAGACAGTCAGTGAGAACCCCACGAATAGACAGATGGCTACCGCCTCTAAGTTGGTAGTGAGGGGTACGACCTGGAATGGAGAATGGTTGCTCACGAGGATGGCGACACCCCCGCGAGCTGGACCATCTCCATCCCGGTCCCGGCGAACTAGTGAAAAGTGCCGGATCGTGGGATGTTGGTTGGTTGGTTGTTTGGAGTTTTTTGGCGCAATAGCAACTAAGGCTATATTGCGCCAAACAAACGATAAAAAGGGTAAAAGACATGAAACCCACAACCAAAGTTAAAAAGAACACAAACGAAACGACACAAAATCAATAAGTAAAAAGTGTAAAAGAAACAACAAGAGTAGAAGTTAACAATAAAAATGGGTGTATAGGACCTATGTAAAATTCCAAATAAGAGTAAAACTAGAAAATATAGTAAAAATCAGAGACGTGTAAAATAACCAGTAAAACGTAAAAAGTCAAAAACAGGTTGGTTGGTTGGTTGTTTTGGGTTTTATGGCGCATCGGCGACTAGGCCATAATGCGCCAAACAAAAGACAATATAAAAGATAAAAGACATGTAAACCCGCAACCACATTTAAAAGAGATTAGCAAAATTGTAAAAAGGTAAAACAACAAAGAACAAGTGTAAAAATACAAAAGAAAACAATAGAATACCAGGTGTAAATGACCTGGGATACACAAACAATGTATAAGGTGGTAAAATCATAGATATAAAAAGCTGAAGAGTAAAAACTATATGCGATTAAAATATCCAGTAAATCGTAAAAATTGAAAGAGAGAGGTAAAAGTACAATGGTCGGATAAAAGATGTCCGAGTGTAAGGGGCTCGGACGTAAAATCATGAGAGTTAAAAAACATACGTCTTTCAAAGGTAAAACAACAGCAATCAATTAAAATGTGTTTAATTGTTAAAATGGTGTCACAAAACTCGCACTTGGGTTCGTCGTCCGCCCGTAAAAGAAACGAATGAGTAATAAACGAATGACCCAAGCGGAGCCGAGCAAGTACAACTTCCTCCTTGCGATTCCTGCGATAACAAGACTGCCATGGTTTGATGATAGGTTTGATCTCAAAGAGCTTGTTCGTAAGCTGTTCCGACCAAGATCGCTGCCACTGTGCCCGGAGCTCGGTGGTAAAACGTTGCCGGAAATCCATATAGGGAACCGGCAACGGAGAGTCGGACAGGGGCATGGCTGACCTGGCAGCAGAATCTGCCAGATCATTACCCCTAATCCCGACGTGACCGGGCACCCAACAGAAATGGATGGTGGTGGTGGCTGCCAGACGATGCAGCTGCTGGCGGATCTTAGTAAGAACAGGGTGAGGCCGATGCCTCACCGAGATCAAAGCCTGTAGCGAGCTAAGCGAGTCGGTGTAAAGCACACACCGACGATGATGCTTAGTCGCCACGTGGTCCAAGGCGAGGCTGATAGCGTGCAACTCTGCAGTGAAGATGGAACACTGCAGTGGGATCTGGTCTGCAATGATTACATCACAGCAGACCATGGCTGATCCCACCGAAGTGCCGGACTTCGAGCCATCTGTAAAGACAGGCAAGAAGTCCGGGTGCTCAGCACGATGGCTGGCAAAGAGTTGCCGGTACACACAGTCGGGTGTAAAGGCCTTCCCCGTCCTGCACAGGGAAAAATCGCAGGTAGGGGAAACAGCGAGCCATGGTGGAAGTGGCTCAGCTGTCGACTGTGCAACGCTATCGAGACTGGTGTTGATGTCTCTGAGGTAGCCTCGGACTCGCAAACCAAAAGGACGAATGGCTGTCGGCCGATTATTGTAAAGCATTTCCCACTTCGGACTGAAAACGCAGTCCCAAGTGGGATGGCCAGGCAGGGATCGCAATTTAGAAGCATATTGTAGGGACAACTGCTGACGGCGAAGAGATAAAGACGGTTCGTCGGTCTCAACGTAAAGACTCTGGACCGGTGAGGTGCGGAAGGCTCCCGTGCAAACACGGAGGGCCTGATGATGGAGGGGGTCCAGCACCTTCACCACCGAATCCCGGGCCGAGTCGTACACCTGGGATCCGTAGTCCAGTTTCGATCGGACAAGTGCACGGTACAGGCGGAGCAAAGAACATCGGTCCGCCCCCCAAGAAAGGGAGGAGAGGACCTTGACGATGTTCAATGCCCGCGTGCACTTGGACCTGAGATGACGTATGTGTGGTAAAAAGGTCAATTTCCGATCGAATATGAGACCGAGAAACTTGGTCTCCGCCACAACTGGAATGATGTTACCCCCGAGCCGCAGCTCGGGATCCAGATGAAGATTACGCTTGTGGCAAAAGTGCACACAAGCGGTCTTCTGTGGGGAGAACCGAAACCCGTTTGCCGTCGCCCAAACCGAAAGATTGTTCAGGGCAATTTGCAGTTGTCTTTCAATGACCCTCATGCTGGAAGATGAGCAGAAGATGCTAAAGTCATCAACATAGAGGGCATTGCCTACGGATGGAGGAAGTTGTCTAGTTATGGAATTAATCTTGACAGCGAAAAGCGTAACACTCAGAACGCAGCCTTGTGGCACCCCCTGTTCTTGGGGGTACGGCCGCGACAGAGTGTTACCGACACGGACACGAAAAGTGCGTGTCGATAAGAAGTTGGAGATGAAGATCGGCATGTGACCTCTCAAGCCGAAGCTGTGGAGGTCACGAAGAATGCCGAATCTCCAAGCCGTGTCGTACGCTTTTTCGATGTCGAAGAAAATTGACACCAGGTGCTCTCTACGTAAAAATGAATTTCTGATAGCCGATTCGAGGCGTATCAGATGGTCAAGAGTTGACCGTTGCCTGCGAAAGCCACACTGGGTGTTGGAAAGAAGGTTGTGATGTTCTAAATACCAGATGAGTCTGGCATTTACCATTCTTTCCAACACCTTGCACACGCAGCTCGTCAATGCGATTGGACGATAATTGGAAGGAATCTTGGGATCTTTGCCTGGCTTGGGGAAGGCCAAGACGATGGCCTCCCGCCAGGAGTCCGGAAACTGCTCCTCGAGAAAAATGCGATTGAAGAGATGGAGCAGCCGATCCTTACTCGATGGTGAAAGATGTTGGAGCATGGCATAATGGACATTGTCCGGCCCTACAGCAGAGGCACGAGAAGAGTGCAGAGCAAGGCGAAGCTCCTCCGCTGTGAATGGCCTGTTGTAAGGCTCCAGGCCATTCGAGTGGAAAGACAGCGGAGAGCGTTCCGCCCTGCCCTTCTGGGCCAGAAACTCGGGGGAGTAAGAAGAAGAAGAAGAGATGGAGGAGAACGACTCCCCCAGAGTGTCGGCAATTGCTTTGGGATCAGCAATTGCCTGTCCATTGTGCTCCAGGATCGATAACGAGTGGGACGTGTAGTTCCCACTCATCTTCCGGACTTTATCCCACACGACCTTAGAACTAGTCGTGCGGGTGATGGAAGACGTATACTTGATCCAAGATTCCTTCTGGCTCTGGCGTCGGACGAAACGTGCTTTCGCCCTGGCGCGTTTGAAATTTTCAAGGTTGGGGGTAGTCGGATATCTCCGAAACACCCCCCAAGCCTTGTTCTGAGCCTTACGAGCTGCGGTGCAATCTGGATTCCACCACGGTTTCGGAAAGCGAGGAAACCGTGTAGAAGTTTGAGGAATCGTTGATGCAGCTGCATCTACGATACAGTCCGTTATCTCCGCTACTGCCACATTGATTGGCTCCTGGCTGACAGAGTGGTCATCGAGCTCAGAGAGCAGCTCGAAACCACCCCAGTCAGCCCGATCGAGCCTCCACCGTGAGACGCGTGAAGGGCTGCAAGGCCCCCCACGGGAGATGGTGCACACCACGGGGAGGTGATCGCTTCCGTACGGGTTGTCCTCGTCCTCCCATGTAAAGAGTGGAAGGATCGAGGAGGAGCAGATGGTGAGGTCAATGGCAGTGAAAGTGCGGGTTGGGGAGTGAAAGTAAGTACTGACACCGGTGTTCAACAGGGAGAGAGAAGGATCCAGGAGCCACTGCTCCAGGACCCCACCCCTCCCGTTGGTGTCAGCACTGCCCCAAAGTGGACTGTGTCCGTTGAGGTCCCCCATAATGAGGAAGGGGGACGGCAGCTGCGAGACGAGATCATCAAGGTCTTCCTGGAAGACGATGCTCCCAGGTGGAAGATATACAGAGCAGACAGTCAGTGAGAACCCCACGAAGAGACGGATGGCTACCGCCTCTAAGGTAGTAGTGAGGGGTACGACCTGGAATGGAGAATGGTTGCTCACGACGATGGCGACACCCCCGCGAGCTGGACCATCTCCATCCCGGTCCCGGCGAACTAGTGAAAAGTGCCGGATCGTGGGATCTGTGACTGGCTGCAAGTACGTCTCCTGCAGGCACACACAGATGGGCTGGTGTGCCTGAAGGAGGGCCTTGATGTCGTCAAGATTCCTCTGGAATCCACGACAATTCCATTGTAGGAGTGTGGCCATCTCAGGACTTAGAAGAGTGGGCGGACGACAAATTTCTATTCAGTTTAACCGCCGCGGAGGACGGCTTACTGAATAGGGGGCGGTCGGTATCCATGTCCTCGGAATCGTCCGAGGGGCATGGATCGGTGACCGCCCTTTGAGGAGGAGTGATGATTTTCTTTTTAGGCCCCGGTGGGGGCCCCTTCGGTTTTGAAGGTCTTGCTGTCTGAGGACGGGAAGGAGGAGGCCTTCCGGTGGAGGTGGAAGGCTGAGCTGCAGGAATGGAAACCGGGGTTGATGTCGAAGTCGACACCACCCTCGGTCTCGCCTGCGTGAGGAGGTACTTCGCAGCTGGCGAGAAAGACTCAGTAGGTGGTACACTGATGTCAGTCTGCACCGCAACCGAAGTCATTGGAACGATGGGCTTTCCAATGACTGCACTGGCATAGGAAACCTTGCCAGGCGGGGCAGGCGGTGCAGCAAGCTTTCTCGCCTCTGCATAAGAGATGTTATTTATGACTTTGAGGCGTTGTACCTCCTTTTCTTCTTTCCACTTCGGACAGTCGCGGGAGTACGCCGGATGTTCGCCACTACAGTTCACACAGCATGCCTTTTCTGCTGTGCAGTCAGGATCGAGATGATCCTTACTGCCACAGCGAGCACAGGTGGGCTTGCCCCTGCATGCTGTGCGGGCATGACCGTATATCTGACACTGAAAACAGCGCAGAGGGTTCGGTATATACGGCCGTACCTCACAATGTAAATAACCTGCCTTGATGGAAGAAGGCAGGCGTGGCGTGTTGAATGTCACGATTAGCACCCGGGTGGGTGTTAATTTCCCATCACGGCGTGTCGAAACCCGGTGGACCGCTGTTACTCCTTGAGGTGTGAGCTCCGAGAGGATTTCCTCCTCAGTGACTTTGAGGAGGCCCCATTCAGTGATCACACCCCGAGAGGAATTCAAAGTTTTATGGGGAGTGACTTCGACAGCCACCCCACCAATTTCTTTGACTTTCAGGAGCAGTTCAGAGTGTTTAGAACAAGCGGTCTCAACCTGCAAGTCGCCAGATCGTAAGCGCTTGACGGATTTCGGTTCTCCCGCAAGACCTTTCAAACCTTTATTCACAAAAAAAGGGGACATGTCCCCGAGCACCTGATCACCCGTGGAGTGGATGATCAGGAACTTCGGGAACGAAGACACAGACACAGAAGACGACGGCAGAGATAACTTAGACAAAGAGGAAGATGGGGGCTCATGTCGAGCCCTCTTGTTGGCGGCGATCGCATTATTATCATCATTCTCTCTCATGGTTTGTTTTGTGTGGTTCAGTGCCCGCTGTCCCCACCCTCCACGGAGCCCAACAAGGGGACGCCCAGTCAGGCGCCAGGGCTACGCAGGCACTATACCCACACAGACAGTGAGCCAAGCCCTCACAAATAAATAGAAGGAAAATAAAAAGAGAAATGTGCAGAACAAAAACGTTCTACACAAATGAAACAAAGCGTAAAATAAGAAAATTGTGAATGGCCAAACTGGCCTCACAAAGAAAAGATAACGACAAAAGGAAAATAAGTTGTGAGGAAACTTGTAAACCTGTACCCGGACCGTGGGCAAGGTTACTCACCGCTCTGCACGGTTGACCCTAGCAGGACCTGCCCACCAGCCGATTGCTCCTGGGGGGGCCACCCCAGGAGCTCCCGTTTACCGGAAGCAGAGGCCAAAGCAGTGTATAGCAGAGGCCCCGGAATCCGCTGCCCAGCCCCGCGACAGACAGGCTCCCCAATGGCAAGACGGCCAATGGGGACCACGCCAGTCATGAGCTGAGGAGAGAAGACGGGGACCCCCGAGCAACTGCCAGGATCCTCCTTTCCCGGGACACGGGTCTCCGCGCACGGCAAACACGCGGGCGAGCGTTTAGGACCCTGCGAAGGTAACCGAGCCAGCGGGAACCTTCACAGGGTGGTCCCCCTCACCACGTACAGGCGCTCACACCGAGGGGGTCAAAAACAGGAGTTAAAATCGATTCATCAGATAAAAGATGGCCGAGTGTAAGAGGCTCAGCCATAAAATTGTGGAAATTAAAATACAATTTACGTTCAAGGTTAAAAGCTGGACACTGAATTAAAATATGTTTCACAGTTAAAACGGTGTCACAAAACTCGCACTTAGGTACTGCGTCCGCCTTAAGTAGAAAAGAGTGAGTTAAAAACGAGTGACCTAAGCGGAGCCGAGCAAGGACAACTTCCTCCTTACGATTCCTGCGGTAACAAGACTGCCACGGTTTGACGATAGGTTTGATCTCAAAGAGCTTGTTGGTAAGCTGTTCTGACCAAGATCTCTGCCACTGTGCCCGGAGCTCGGTGGAAAAACGCTGCCGGAAATCCACATATGGAACCGGCAACGGAGAGTCGGACAGGGGCGTGGCTGACCTGGCAGCAGAATCTGCCAAATCATTGCCCCTGATTCCGACATGACCGGGCACCCAACAGAAGAGAATCGTGGTGGTGGCTGCCAGACGATGGAGTTGCTGGCGGATCTTGGAGAGAACAGGGTGAGGCCGATGCCTCACCGAGATCAAAGCCTGTAGCGAGCTAAGCGAGTCGGTGTAAAGCACACACCGACGATGATGCTTAGCTGCTATATGGTCCAAGGCAATGCTGATAGCATGCAACTCAGCAGTGAAGATGGAACACTGCTGTGGGATCTGGTCTGCAATGGTTACATCACAGCAGACCATGGCTGATCCCACAGAAGTGCCGGACTTCGAGCCATCTGTGAAGACAGGCAAGAAGTCCGGGTGCGCAGCACGATGGCTGGCAAAGAGTTGCCGGTACACACAGTCGGGCGTAAAGGCCTTCCCCGTCCTGCACAGGGAAAAATCGCAGGAAGGGGAAACAGCGAGCCAAGGTGGAAGTGGCTCAGCTGTCGACTGTGCGATGCTATCGAGACTGGTGTTGATGTCTCGCAGGTAACCTCGGACACGCAAACCGAAAGGACGAATGGCAGTCGGCCGATTCTGGTATAACATTTCCCACCTGGGACTGAAAACGCAGTCCCAAGTGGTATGGCCTGGCAGGGATCGCAATTTTGATGCATACTGCAGGGACAACTGCTGACGGCGAATAGATAAAGATGGTTCATCGGTCTCAACGTAGAGACTCTGGACCGGCGAAGTGCGGAAGGCCCCCGTGCACACACGGAGGGCCTGATGATGGAGTGGGTCCAGCACCTTCACCACCGAATCCCGGGCGGAGTCATACACCTGGGATCCGTAGTCCAGTTTCGACCGGACAAGTGCACGGTAAAGGCGGAGCAAAGAACATCGGTCCGCCCCCCAAGAGAGGGAGGAGAGGACCTTGATGATGTTCAATGCCCGCGTGCACTTGGACCTGAGATATCGAATATGTGATAAAAAGGTCAATTTCCGGTCGAAGATGAGACCGAGAAACTTGGTCTCCGCCACAACTGGAATGATGTTACCCCCGAGCCGCAGCTCGGGGTCCAGATGAAGATTACGCTTGTGGCAAAAGTGCACGCAAGCGGTCTTCTGTGGGGAGAACCGGAACCCATTCGCCGTCGCCCAAACCGAGAGATTGTTCAGGGCAGTTTGCAGTTGTCGTTCAATGACCCTCATGCTGGACGATGAGCAAAAGATGCTAAAGTCATCAACATAGAGGGCATTGCCTACAGTCGGAGGAAGTTGCCGTGTAATGGAATTGATCTTGACAGCGAAAAGCGTAACACTCAGGACGCAGCCTTGAGGCACCCCCTGTTCTTGGGGGAAAGGCCGCGACAGAGTGTTGCCGACACGAACTCGAAAAATACGAGAAGATAAAAAGTTCGCAATGAAGATCGGCATGTGACCTCGCAAGCCGAAGCTGTGAAGGTCACGAAGAATGCCGAATCTCCATGCCGTGTCGTACGCTTTTTCGATGTCGAAGAAAACTGACACCAGGTGCTCTCGTCGTAAAAAAGAATTCCTGATCGCCGATTCGAGGCGGATCAGGTGGTCTAAAGTAGACCGGTGCCTGCGAAAGCCACACTGGGTGTTGGAAAGAAGGCCGTGATGTTCCAAATACCAGGCCAGCCTGGTATTTACCATTCTTTCCAACACCTTGCAGACGCAGCTCGTCAATGCAATTGGACGATAATGTGAAGGAATCTTGGGATCTTTTCCTGGCTTAGGGAAGGCCAAGACGATGGCCTCCCGCCAGGAGTCCGGAAACTGCTCCTCGATGAAAATACGGTTGAAGAGTCGGAGCAGTCGATCCTTACTCGATGGTGAGAGATGTTGGAGCATGGCATAATGGACATTGTCTGGCCCCACAGCAGATGCACGAGAAGTGTGCAGAGCACGGCGAAGCTCCTCCGCTGTGAATGGCCTGTTGTAAGACTCCAGGCCATTCGAATGGAAGGACAGCGGAGAGCGTTCAGCCCCGCTCTTCTGGGCCAGAAACTCGGGGGAGTACGAGGAAGAGGAGGAGATGGAGGAGAATGACTCCCCCAGAGTGTCGGCAATTGCACGAGGATCAGCAATTGCCTGTCCATTGTGCTCCATGATCGATAATGAGTGGGACGTGTACTTCCCACCCATCTTCCGGACCTTATCCCACACGACCTTAGAACTGGTCGTGCGGGTGATAGAAGAAGTATATTTAATCCAAGATTCCTTCTGGCTCTGGCGCCGGACGAAACGGGCTTTCGCCCTGGCGCGTTTGAATGCTTCGAGGTTGGGGGACGTCGGATATCTCCGAAACACCCCCCAAGCCTTGTTCTGAGCCTTACGAGCTGCGGTGCAGTCGGGATTCCACCACGGTTTTGGGAACCGTGGAAACCGAGTCGAGGTCTGAGGAATAGTAGAGGCAGCTGCATGGACGATGCAGTCCGTCAACTCCGCCACTGCGACATTGATGGGCTCCTGGCTGACAGAGTGCTCATCGAGCTCAGACAAGAGCTCGAAGCCACTCCAATCAGCCCGATCAAGCCTCCACCGGGAGACACGTGAAGGGCTGCAAGGCCCCCCACGAGAGATGGTACACACCACGGGGAGGTGATCGCTTCCGTAGGGATTGTCCTCGACCTCCCATGTAAAGAGTGGAAGGATCGAGGAGGAGCAGATGGTGAGGTCAATGGCAGTGAATGTGCGGGTTGGGGTGTGAAAGTAGGTACTGACACCGGTGTTCAACAGGGAGAGCGATGGATCCAGGAGCCACTGCTCCAAGACCCGGCCCCTCCCGTTGGTGTCAGCACTGCCCCAGAGCGGACTGTGGCCGTTGAAGTCCCCCATGATGAGGAAGGGGGACGGCAGCTGCGAGACGAGGTCATCAAGGTCATCCCGGAAAACGATGCTTCCGGGTGGGAGATAGACAGAACAGACAGTCAACGAAAATCCCACAAAGAGGCGGATGGCAACCGCCTCTAAATTTGTCGTGATGGGAATGACCTGGAATGGAGAATGGTTGCTCACGAGGATTGCAACACCCCCGTGAGCTGGACCATCTCCATCCCGGTCCCGGCGAATGAGAGAAAAGTGCCGGATAGTGGGATTGTTGGCTGTCTGCAAGAATGTCTCCTGAAGGCACACGCAAAGGGGTTGGTGTGCCATCAGGAGGACCTTGATGTCGTCAATATTCCTCTGGAATCCACGACAGTTCCATTGAAGGAGTGTGGCCATCTCAGGTCTTAGAAGTGGCGGACGACTTACGATTTATTTTAACCGTCGCCAGCGACGGTTTTGGAAAATTGGGGCGGTCGGTGTCCATGTCCTCGGAGTCGTCCGAGCAACACGGATCAGAGACCGCCGAACGTGGAGGTAAAATTTTCTTTTTGGGCCCCGGCGGGGGCCCCTTGGGTTTCGTAAGTCTTGCTGTCTGTGGGCGGGGTGGAGGGGGCCTTCCAGAGGTGGACGTGGAAGGCACAGACACAGGAATAGAAACCGGTGTCGATGTCGAGATGGACACCGACGTCGGCTTCGCCTGCGTCAAGAGGTACTTGGCAGCAGGCGAGAAAGATTCAGCTGGTGGAACGCTGATGTCGGTCTGCACCGCCACGGAAGCCATCTTGACGATGGGCTTTCTGGCAACCGCACCGGCATAGGAGACCTTGCCAGGTGGGGCAGGCGGTGCAGCGAGCTTTCTCGCCTCTGGATAGCTGATGTTATGTAGGGTCTTGAGGCGCTGTACCTCTTTCTCCTCCAGCCACTTCGGACAGTCTCGGGAGTACGCCGGATGTTCACCACGGCAGTTTACACAGCATGCCTTTTCTGCGGTGCAGTCAGGTTCGAGATGATCCTGACTGCCACAACGAGCACAGGTGGGCTTGCCCCGGCATGCGGTGCGGGCATGGCCAAACCTCTGGCATTGAAAGCAACGCAGAGGGTTGGGTATAAATGGCCGCACCTCGCAGTGTAAGTATCCTGCCTTGATGGAAGTAGGCAGGCGTGGTGTGTTGAAAGTTAGGATTAGTACCCTGGTGGGCTCTAACTTTCCATTACGGCGTGATGAAACCCGGTGGACTGCGATCACCCCCTGGGCGGAAAGCTCCGAGAGGATTTCCTCCTCAGAAACCTTGAGGAGGCCCCACTCGGAGATCACGCCCCGGGAGGAATTGAGCGTTTTGTGTGGAGTGACTTCGACTGCCACTCCACCAATCGCTGTAACCTTTAATAAAAGCTCCGAATGCTTGGAGCACGCAGTCTCCACCTGCAAGTCACCAGATCTTAGGCGCTTGACAGATTTCGGCTCTCCCGCAAGACCTTGAATACCCTTATGTATAAAAAACGGGGACATGTCTCCAAGCACCTGATCACCCGTAGAGTGGATGATCAGGAACTTCGGAGACGGAGACACACACGAAGACGAAGGCAAAGACACAGAAGTTGGGGGTTCATGGCGAGCCCTCTTCGCAGCATTGATCGGTGAATTATGAGTAGTTGTACTCATGGTTGTTTTTGGGGAATTCAGTGCCCGTTGTCCCCACCCACCATGGAGTCCAACAAGGGGACGCCCAGTTGGGCGCCAGGGCTGCCCGGGCACCATACCCACACAGCCAGTGAGCCAAGCCCTCACTACAAAACAAAAAGGAAAAGGAAAAGAGAAATTGTGGGAAACTCGTCGGAGTTCCCACAAAAGAAAAGAAGCAACAAAGCAATAAAGTGTGAGGCAAGAGCTGGCCTCACAAAAGAAAGAAAACTACAAAATTAGTAAATGTGTGGGGAAACTCGCAAACCGTTGTCCGGACGGTGGACAAGGTTACTCACCGATCTGCATAGTTGACCCTAGCAGGACCAGCCCACCAGCCGATTGATCCTGAGGGGGCCGCCCCAGGACCTCCCGTTTACCTGAAGCAGAGGCCAAAGCAGTGTATAGCAGCGGCCCCGGAATTCGCTGCCCAGCCCCGCGACAGACAGGCTCCCCAATGGCAAAACGGCCAAAGGGGACCCCACCAGTCATGAGCCGGGGAGAGAAGACGGGGACCCCTGAGCAACTGCCAGGATCCTCCTTTCCAGGGACACGGGTCTCCGCGCACGGCAAACACGCGGGCGAGCGTTTAGGACCCTGTGAAGGTAACCGAGCCAGCGGAACCTTCACAGGGTGGTCCCCTCACCACGGCCGGATCGTGGGATCTGTGACTGGCTGCAAGTACGTCTCCTGCAGGCACACACAGATGGGCTGGTGTGCCTGAAGGAGGGCCTTGATGTCGTCAAGATTCCTCTGGAATCCACGACAATTCCATTGTAGGAGTGTGGCCATCTCAGGACTTAGAAGAGTGGGCGGACGACGTGTTCCTATTCAACTTAACCGCCGCAGAGGACGGTTTAGTGAATAGGGGGCGGTCGGTATCCATGTCCTCGGAATCGTCCGAGGGACATGGATCGGTGACCGCCCTTTGAGGTGCGGTTATTTTCTTCTTAGGACCCGGCGGGGGCCCCTTAGGTTTGGAAGGTCTTGCTGTCTGAGGACGGGAAGGAGGAGGCCTTCCGGTGGAGGTGGAAGACTGAACAGCAGGAATGGAAACCGGGGTTGATGTCGAAGTCGACACCACCCTCGGTCTCGCCTGCGTGAGGAGGTACTTCGCAGCTGGCGAGAAAGACTCAGTAGGTGGTACACTGATGTCGGTCTGCACCGCAACCGAAGTCATTGGAACGATGGGCTTTCCAATGACTGCACTGGCATAGGAAACCTTGCCAGGTGGGGCGGGCGGTGCAGCCAGCTTTCTCGCTTCAGCATACGAGATGTTGTTCACGACTTTGAGGCGTTGTACCTCCTTTTCCTCCTTCCACTTCGGACAGTCGCGGGAGTACGCCGGATGTTCGCCACTACAGTTCACACAGCATGCCTTTTCTGCTGTGCAGTCAGGATCGAGATGATCCTTACTGCCACAGCGAGCACAGGTGGGCTTGCCCCTGCATGCTGTGCGGGCATGACCGTATATCTGACACTGAAAACAGCGCAGAGGGTTCGGTATATACGGCCGTACCTCACAATGTAAATAACCTGCCTTGATGGAAGAAGGCAGGCGTGGCGTGTTGAATGTAACAATCAGCACCCTGGTGGGTGTCAATTTCCCATCACGGCGTGTCGAAACCCGGTGGACCGCTGTTACTCCTTGAGGTGTGAGCTCCGAGAGGATTTCCTCCTCAGTGACTTTGAGGAGGCCCCACTCGGTGATCACACCCCGAGAGGAATTCAAAGTTTTATGGGGAGTGACTTCGACAGCCACCCCACCAATTTCTTTGACTTTCAGGAGCAGTTCCGAGTGTTTGGAACAAGCGGTCTCAACCTGTAAGTCGCCAGATCGTAAGCGCTTTACGGATTTCGGTTCTCCCGCAAGACCTTTCAAACCTTTATTCACAAAAAAAGGGGACATGTCCCCAAGCACCTGATCACCCGTGGAGTGGATGATCAGGAACTTTGGGAACGAAGACACAGACAAAGAAGACGACGGCAGAGATAACTTAGACAACGAGGAAGATGGGGGCTCATGTCGAGCCCTCTTGTTGGCGGCGATCGTATTAATTTCTTCACTCTCTCTCATGTTTTTTGTTGTGTGGTTCAGTGCCCGCTGTCCCCACCCTCCACGGAGCCCAACAAGGGGACGCCCAGTCGGGCGCCAGGGCTACGCAGGCACTATACCCACACAGACAGTGAGCCAAGCCCTCACAAAGAAATATAAGGAAAATAAAAAGAGAAATGTGCAGAATAAAACATTCTACACAAATCAAACAAAGCGTAAAATAAGAAAATTGTGACTGGCCAAACTGGCCGCACAAAGAAAGGATAACTACAAAACGAAAATAATCTGTGAGGAAACTTGTAAACCTGTACCCGGACCGTGGGCAAGGTTACTCACCGCTCTGCACGGTTGACCCTAGCAGGACCTGCCCACCAGCCGATTGCTCCTGGGGGGGCCACCCCAGGAGCTCCCGTTTACCGGAAGCAGAGGCCAAAGCAGTGTATAGCAGAGGCCCCGGAATCCGCTGCCCAGCCCCGCGACAGACAGGCTCCCCAATGGCAAGACGGCCAATGGGGACCACGCCAGTCACGAGCTGAGGAGAGAAGACGGGGACCCCCGAGCAACTGCCAGGATCCTCCTTTCCCGTGACACGGGTCTCCGCGCACGGCAAACACGCGGGCGAGCGTTTAGGACCCTGCGAAGGTTGGTTGGTTGGTTGGTTGTTTGGGGTTTTTTGGCGCAATAGCAACTAAGGCTATATTGCGCCAAACAAACGATTAAAAGGGTAAAAGATATGAAACCCACAACCAAATTTAAAAGAGACACAAACAACACAGCATAAAAACGATATATAGAAAAAGAATAAAAGAAAACAACAAGTGTAAAATCAACAATAACAAGGGGTGTATAGGACCCATGGAAAAAACAGGTAAAAATCCACTAAAAATGAGAAAATTTATAAACGAGTATAATATCCGGTAAAGCGTAAAAATTCGAAAACAGTAGTTAAAAGTGAATCATCGGATAAAAGATGTCCGAGTGTAAGGGGCTCGGACGTAAAATCGTGAAAGGTAAAAAACAAACGTCGGTCGAGGTTAAAAGCTGGACAATAAATTAAAATATGTTTAACTGTTAAAATGGTGTCACAAAACTCGCACTTAGGTACTGCGTCCGCCTTAAGAAGAAAAGAGTGTGTTAAAAACGAGTGACCTAAGCGGAGCCGAGCAAGGACAACTTCCTCCTTACGATTCCTGCGAAAACAAGACTGCCACAGTTTGACAATGGGCTTGATCTCGAAGAGCTTGTTAGCAACCTGTTCAGACCAAGATCTCTGCCACTGTGCCCGGAGCTCGATGGTGAAACGCTGCCGGAAATCCACATATGGAACCGGCAACGGAGAGTCGGACAGGGGCGTGGCTGACCTGGCAGCAGCATCTGCCAAGTCATTGCCCCTGATCCCGACATGACCGGGCACCCAACAGAAGAGAATCGTGGTGGTGGCTGCCAGACGATGGAGCTGCTGGCGGATCTTGGAGAGAACAGGGTGAGGCCGATGCCTCACCGAGATCAAAGCCTGTAGCGAGCTAAGCGAGTCGGTGTAAAGCACACACCGACGATGATGCTTAGCTGCTATATGGTCCAAGGCAATGCTGATAGCATGCAACTCAGCAGTGAAGATGGAACACTGCAGTGGGATCTGGTCTGCAATGATTACATCACAGCAGACCATGGCTGATCCCACAGAAGTGCCGGACTTCGAGCCATCTGTGAAGACAGGCAAGAAGTCCGGGTGCGCAGCACGATGGCTGGCAAAGAGTTGCCGGTACACACAGTCGGGTGTAAAGGCCTTCCCCATCCTGCACAGGGAAAAATCGCAGGAAGGGGAAACAGCGAGCCAAGGTGGAATTGGCTCAGCTGTCGACTGTGCGATGCTATCGAGACTGGTGTTGATGTCTCGCAGGTAACCTCGGACACGCAAACCGAAAGGACGAATGGCAGTCGGCCGATTCTGGTATAACATTTCCCACCTGGGACTGAAAACGCAGTCCCAAGTGGGATGGCCTGGCAGGGATCGCAATTTTGATGCATACTGCAGGGACAACTGCTGACGGCGAATAGATAAAGATGGTTCATCGGTCTCAACGTAGAGACTCTGGACCGGCGAAGTGCGGAAGGCCCCCGTGCACACACGGAGGGCCTGATGATGGAGTGGGTCCAGCACCTTCACCACCGAATCCCGGGCGGAGTCATACACCTGGGATCCGTAGTCCAGTTTCGACCGGACAAGTGCACGGTAAAGGCGGAGCAAAGAACATCGGTCCGCCCCCCAAGAGAGGGAGGAGAGGACCTTGATGATGTTCAATGCCCGCGTGCACTTGGACCTGAGATGTCGAATATGAGATAAAAAGGTCAATTTCCGGTCGAAGATGAGACCGAGAAACTTGGTCTCCGCCACAACTGGAATGATGTTACCCCCGAGCCGCAGCTCGGGGTCCAGATGAAGATTACGCTTGCGGCAAAAGTGCACGCAAGCGGTCTTCTGTGGGGAGAACCGGAACCCATTCGCCGTCGCCCAAACCGAGAGATTGTTCAGGGCAGTTTGCAGTTGTCGTTCAATGACCCTCATGCTGGACGATGAGCAAAAGATGCTAAAGTCATCAACATAGAGGGCATTGCCTACAGTCGGAGGAAGTTGCCGTGTAATGGAATTGATCTTGACAGCGAAAAGCGTAACACTCAGGACGCAGCCTTGAGGCACCCCCTGTTCTTGGGGGAAAGGCCGCGACAGAGTGTTGCCGACACGAACTCGAAAAATGCGAGAAGATAAAAAGTTCGCAATGAAGATCGGCATGTGACCTCGCAAGCCGAAGCTGTGAAGGTCACGAAGAATGCCGAATCTCCATGCCGTGTCGTACGCTTTTTCGATGTCGAAGAAAACTGACACCAGGTGCTCTCGTCGTAAAAAAGAATTCCTGATCGCCGATTCGAGGCGGATCAGGTGGTCTAAAGTAGACCGGTGCCTGCGAAAGCCACACTGGGTGTTGGAAAGAAGGCCGTGATGTTCCAAATACCAGGCCAGCCTGGTATTTACCATTCTTTCCAACACCTTGCAGACGCAGCTCGTCAATGCAATTGGACGATAATGTGAAGGAATCTTGGGATCTTTTCCTGGCTTAGGGAAGGCCAAGACGATGGCCTCCCGCCAGGAGTCCGGAAACTGCTCCTCGATGAAAATACGGTTGAAGAGTCGGAGCAGTCGATCCTTACTCGATGGTGAGAGATGTTGGAGCATGGCATAATGGACATTGTCTGGCCCCACAGCAGATGCACGAGAAGTGTGCAGAGCACGGCGAAGCTCCTCCGCTGTGAATGGCCTGTTGTAAGACTCCAGGCCATTCGAATGGAAGGACAGCGGAGAGCGTTCAGCCCTGCTCTTCTGGGCCAGAAACTCGGGGGAGTACGAGGAAGAGGAGGAGATGGAGGAGAATGACTCCCCCAGAGTGTCGGCAATTGCACGAGGATCAGCAATTGCCTGTCCATTGTGCTCCAGGATCGATAATGAGTGGGACGTGTACTTCCCACCCATCTTCCGGACCTTATCCCACACGACCTTAGAACTGGTCGTGCGGGTGATAGAAGAAGTATATTTAATCCAAGATTCCTTCTGGCTCTGGCGCCGGACGAAACGGGCTTTCGCCTTGGCGCGTTTGAATGCTTCGAGGTTGGGGGACGTCGGATATCTCCGAAACACCCCCCAAGCCTTGTTCTGAGCCTTACGAGCTGCGGTGCAGTCGGGATTCCACCACGGTTTTGGGAACCGTGGAAACCGAGTCGAGGTCTGAGGAATAGTAGAGGCAGCTGCATGGACGATGCAGTCCGTCAACTCCGCCACTGCGACATTGATGGGCTCCTGGCTGACAGAGTGATCATCAAGCTCAGACAAGAGCTCGAAGCCACTCCAGTCAGCCCGATCAAGCCTCCACCGGGAGACACGCGAAGGGCTGCAGGGCCCCCCACGAGAGATGGTGCACACCACGGGGAGGTGATCGCTTCCATATGGATTGTCCTCGACCTCCCATGTAAAGAGTGGAAGGATCGAGGAGGAGCAGATGGTGAGGTCAATGGCAGTGAAAGAGCGGGTTGGGGAATGAAAGTAAGTACTGACACCGGTGTTCAACAGGGAGAGAGAAGGATCCAGAAGCCACTGCTCCAGGACCCGGCCCCTCCCGTTGGTGTCAGCACTGCCCCAAAGTGGACTGTGTCCGTTGAAGTCCCCCATGATGAGGAAGGGGGACGGCAGCTGCGAGACGAGGTCATCAAGATCGTCCCGGAAAACGATGCTTCCGGGTGGGAGGTAGACAGAACAGACAGTCAACGAAAATCCCACAAAGAGGCGGATGGCTACCGCCTCTAATTTCGTAGTAATGGGAATGACCTGGAATGGAGAATGGTTGCTCACGAGGATGGCAACACCCCCGTGAGCTGGACCATCTCCATCCCGGTCCCGGCGAACGAGAGAAAAGTGCCGGATAGTGGGATTGTTGGCTGTCTGCAAGAATGTCTCCTGAAGGCACACGCAAAGGGGTAGGTGTGCCCTCAGGAGGACCTTGATGTCGTCAATATTCCTCTGGAATCCACGACAGTTCCATTGAAGGAGTGTGGCCATCTCAGGTCTTAGAAGTGGCGGACGACTTACGATTTATTTTAACCGTCGCCAGCGACGGTTTTGGAAAATTGGGGCGGTCGGTGTCCATGTCCTCGGAGTCGTCCGAGCAACACGGATCAGAGACCGCCGAACGAGGAGGTAAAATTTTCTTTTTGGGCCCCGGCGGGGGCCCCTTGGGTTTCGAAGGTCTTGCTGTCTGTGGGCGGGGTGGAGGGGGCCTTCCAGAGGTGGATGTGGAAGGCGACACAGGAATAGAAACCGGTGTCGATGTCGAGATGGACACCGACGTCGGCTTCGCCTGCGTCAAGAGGTACTTGGCAGCAGGCGAGAAAGATTCAGCTGGTGGAACGCTGATGTCGGTCTGCACCGCCACGGAAGCCATCTTGACGATGGGCTTTCCGGCAACCGCACCGGCATAGGAGACCTTGCCAGGTGGGGCAGGCGGTGCAGCGAGCTTTCTCGCCTCTGGATAGCTGATGTTATGAAGGGTCTTGAGGCGCTGTACCTCTTTCTCCTCCAGCCACTTCGGACAGTCGCGGGAGTACGCCGGATGTTCACCACGGCAGTTTACACAGCATGCCTTTTCTGCTGTGCAGTCAGGTTCGAGATGATCCTGACTGCCACAACGAGCACAGGTGGGCTTGCCCCGGCATGCGGTGCGGGCATGGCCAAACCTCTGGCATTGAAAGCAACGCAGAGGGTTGGGGATAAATGGCCGCACCTCACAGTGTAAGTAGCCTGCCTTGATGGAAGTAGGCAGGTGTGGTGTATTGAAAGTTAGAATAAGTACCCTGGTGGGCTCTAACTTTCCATTACGGCGTGATGAAACCCGGTGGACTGCGATCACCCCCTGGGCAGAAAGCTCCGAGAGGATTTCCTCCTCAGAAACCTTGAGGAGGCCCCACTCGGAGATCACGCCCCGGGAGGAATTGAGCGTTTTGTGTGGAGTGACTTCGACTGCCACTCCACCAATCGCTGTAACCTTTAATAAAAGCTCCGAGTGCTTGGAGCACGCAGTCTCCACCTGCAAGTCACCAGATCTTAGGCGCTTGACAGATTTCGGCTCTCCCGCAAGACCTTGAATACCCTTATGTATAAAAAACGGGGACATGTCTCCAAGCACCTGATCACCCGTAGAGTGGATGATCAGGAACTTCGGAGACGGAGACACACACGAAGACGAAGGCAAAGACAGAGAAGTTGGGGGTTCATGACGCGCCCTCTTCGCGGCATTGTTCGTATTTTTATGAGTTGGAGAACTCATGGTTGTTTTTAAAAAATTCAGTGCCCGTTGTCCCCACCCACCATGGAGTCCAACAAGGGGACGCCCAGTTGGGCGCCAGGGCTGCCCGGGCACCATACCCACACAGCCAGTGAGCCAAGCCCTCACTACAAAACAAAAAGGAAAAGTAAAAGAGAAATGGTGGGAAACTCGTCGGAGTTCCCACAAAAGAAAAGAAGCAACAAAGCAATAAAGTGTGAGGCAAGAGCTGGCCTCACAAAAGAAAGAAAACTACAAAATTAGTAAATGTGTGGGGAAACTCGCAAACCGTTGTCCGGACGGTGGACAAGGTTACTCACTGAACAGCATAGTTGACCCTAGCAGGACCAGCCCACCAGCCGATTGATCCTGAGGGGGCCACCCCAGGACCTCCCGTTTACCTGAAGCAGAGGCCAAAGCAGTGTATAGCAGCGGCCCCGGAAGTCGCTGCCCAGCCCCGCGACAGACAGGCTCCCCAATGGCAAAACGGCCAAAGGGGACCCCACCAGTCATGAGCCGGGGAGAGAAGACGGGGACCCCTGAGCAACTGCCAGGATCCTCCTTTCCAGGGACACGGGTCTCCGCGCACGGCAAACACGCGGGCGAGCGTTTAGGACCCCGTGAAGGTAACCGAGCCAGCGGAACCTTCACAGGGTGGTCCCCTCACCACGGACAGGCTCTCGCATCGAGGGGCCCTGCGAAGGTAACCGAGCCAGCGGGAACCTTCACAGGGTGGTCCCCCTCACCACGTACAGGCGCTCACACCGAGGGGGAAAATGGGTCTGTAGGATTTTATATCTGATGTAGGTTTACCTTGTTTTTGGAGGAAAATTATATAATAATTTGTCCAAGCGAGTGGAAAATTGTGTTTTGACCAGATAAAATTATAGATTTCAAGTAATTTAGATTTCCAAGTAATTGGGAGGTTAAGAAAAAATTTGTTTGAAATTTTGTCGGGGCCTGGAGTGGCATTTTTGTTTAGTTTATTAATAGCATTTTCAAATTCATTTAAAGAAAATTTAGCATCCATTATAGGAATGTCCGATTTTCCCAAATTAATTGTTTTCTTAACATGATATTCTAAGATTTTTTCTTTATGAGTGAGATTGATGTTTTGAGTAATTTTTAAGTTGGAACCCATGAGGTCTGCAGTTTGCGACAAAGTTAAGTTTTTATCTAATGCGATTTCTGCTAAAGGGCATGTTTGATGTGGAATTTCATTTAGTTTCTTAAAGGTTCTCCAGATATTTGTAATTGAAGAATGAGGACTTAGGGAACTAGAAAAAATTTTCCAATTTTCACGATACAATTCTTTCAATTTTTTTCTAACAAGGGCTTTAATTTTTTTGAAGTAATTAATGTCGTTAAAATCTCTGGTGCGTTTTGATTTGTTCTCGGCTTTTTTACGGATGGTTGTGATTTTATTCATATGCCATATATTTTTATGAATTTTCGGGTTTTTATTAATAATTTCTGTAAAACAAGATTTAGTACTTTTTCGATATGATTGAAATTCGATATAATACCAATTATTTAGTTTTGTAATTTTTTTATTTGAAATGTTTGAGTTGTATGAAATTAGAATCGGGTGGTGATCGCTGCCTCTAGTATCTTTAAGAAGAGACCATGAAAATTTATTATAAAGATCAGTTGAGCAGAAGGATAAGTCAATAATTGATCGTTCATTATTTTCGTGAGTGCTCTGTTTGTCGTTTAGAATGATAAATTCGTTTTTTGTAATAAAATTATTAAGTTGGGTTCCGGCTCTATTGGTATGATAGGAGCTCCATGCTAAATGATGAGCGTTAAAATCTCCAATGAAAAAAAGTGGGGGAGAAACTTGCGTGAGAATATCAGCATAAATTTTTTCATTAATAACTTTACAGGGATTGAAAATATTAATAATTGTAAATTTAAAATTTTTTAGTAAAATTTCAAGTCCTAGGACATCTAGGTCAGAATTATTAACTTTAATATTAACAATTTTGTGTAAAATATTTTTTTTTACAAAAAAGCCTACTTCCTTTGAATTTTCTGATGTAAAACTAGAATAATATAGGTACGGTGAAATCTTAATATGTTTTTTAGTGAACAATTCTTGTAGGGCTACCACACTTAACCTTTTGTACTTACCTAGAAGAACGATTTCTTCCTTCTTGGAAACTACGCCGCGGCAGTTCCATTGCAACAGAATAAATTCACTAAGTGGCTTGTAACTTGAGACTTAGTATGATGTCCTCGATGATTGAAAATTCATCCTGTTTTACAGATGTATTTACAGAGTTGGAGGATTAAGTCTATGATTAAATTCATAGAAATGTTTTCATTTTTGATGTTGTTTTCAATACTTGAAGGCGATTGAAGAAGTTTTTTAGGATGATTGATGAGAATAGATTTTTTTGCAATTTGTGCATAAGAAATTTGAGAACCTTTGCTAGTTGAGGGTTGAGGATCAACAGCACTTTGATTTTCCTTGAATGAATCGTGACTTGCGTTTATTTGTAGAGGTTTTGGTTTTTTAAGTTTTGATTTTTCTTTAACTTGATTTGGTGTTGTTAATGTAGTAAGTGTGGAAGGTTCTTCTTCTTGTGAGGCGACCTCTTTAGGATTTTCATTGCATGCGTGGATGTCAATGATTTTCCTCTCATTTATGCCAGAGTAAGAATCAACCACTGTATTTTCTTTTGAAGTAGACATTTTTTTGGTTTTTGGTGCGAGTTCAGATAAAGCAATTTTATAGGCAGCATTCCAATAGCAGTCGCGTAAATCCTGAATCCTTTTAGCTTTGCAAGCTACTCTTTTTATTGGGCATGCATAAAAGGTTGCAGGATGTTCTCCTGAACAATTTGGGCAGCAGAGAATTTCGGAATTGCAGTTCTTGTAATAATGCTGCCCAGAGCATCTCTTACATCGTAATTTACCCCTGCAACCATTGCCCGTGTGACCGAATTTATTACATCTGAGACACAAGGCAGGAGGGAGGAAGTAGGGTTTGACTCTAATCTTGGACAATCCTACAAACACAAATCTAGGGAGCAAGTCAGAATCAATTTTGAATACTACACATTCAGTAGGATCTTTGGCAATGATGGTGTCTTTAGAATTTGGGACAAATCTGTTCATGCGACGAACAGAGAAAATTCTATATTTGCTCAACTCATTAAGTAGAAACTCATCAGAATATTTTTTGTTGACCCCCTCCATCATTCCAAGTAAAAAGTCACTCTGTGGGAATCTATATGATACTTTAGTTCCTAAGATATCAGTTATTTCCATCAGTTTATTAAGATCACTTTCGGTGTCAGGAAAAAGGATTAAATCCCCTTTTTTAGTAAAATGACCTCTCAAGTCTTTTTGAAAGCATTTGAAAAAATAATCGGTAACTTTGACGTCATCTAAGTCACTGAGCTTCAAATTCTCATTATAGAAAATAATAGGTGTTAAGCTTTCATCTTTTTGGGCTATATTTGTATCAGATTTATTAATTGGGGATTTTTCATCATTTATTTTAGCTTCCTTGATAGAAGAATCATCATCTTCCGTTGCTGAATCTGAATTTTCAGCTTGTATTTCAGCATCTTTTGGCAAATCAAAATTGGTTTTGCATTTTTTATTTCTCTTTTTCTTCTTTTTAAGTTTGAGTAAGTCATTGAAGATTTCTTCATTTGATTCAATTTTGTTGATATCACTTGATGATAAACTTCTGTGAAGGTTGGAAAGTTCCATTTTTTTAATATGTTTCCCAAGCTTATTTATTTGAGCATTATCACTCGATTTGATGGGTATCCCTTCGGTTTTCTTTAGTTTGACATTCGGCTTCTTTCCTTTACTCATTGCAGACATCAAACTTCAAGCACCAAATATGAATGAATTAATTAACTTCACACAAATTGTAGATGCTTAAAAAAACACACTGGCCAATATTGGCATGTCCGATAAACTCAAGATCCGAGATCGGAATCGATATTTAACGTTATCAATTGTTGTTTTGTATTGTAACTTTTCTGACTTCCATCTTTTTTCCTTCTTAGCCAATCCCAAAATTTCTCTCTTCTGATTGGCTGAGACTTTTTCTCTCTGAATCCTGTCCAAATTGAATGCTTTCTTCGATTAGGCTAACGTATCTGTGTCTCTTCATTTAGGCCTTTCATTTCTCTCCACTGTACGTGGCCATTTATAATTTATTTTCTAAATTTAATTTTTTATTCTTTACTATTCTTTTCTTCCTTTTTATACAGTGTTTTGATTTACTCGTCTAGTTTTGATGGGTATATCACTCTATTCCTCTCTGCCGTTTGGCCTTCCCTCTTTGCTCCTTGAGCTTAGAGGTTCTACTATTCCATACAACTTTCGATCGGGATGTGACGAATTCCAAATTCTCCCCCCATTTTCAGTTCTCTAAATTTTCTCAACTTCAACTCCAATGTAGAGCAACTGGGGAAGCTCCCCTTCTACACTCCTAAGGTACTTTTTTTGATCTAATTTTTTATTATACTAAGGTAAAGAAATTTTACATGGTTACTGACTTGTTTACAACTTATCCAGAGCGATTTATATGGCAAACCAGTGATATGGCCTGTTTGAATAGGCCCCCCGACATGGGGAGGCCTTACAGTAAGGCCAGTAAAGCAGCAAAGTTTAAATCAATCAATCAATCAATCGACTTCAACAGACTCTCTCCTTGGCCTCCAAAGTGAACAGACGTGTTTTCGTTTCGCTCCTGAAGTTGCCAGGCAGCCAGCCATGGACGTCAACAATGCACTCAAAGATGAACGCCTAGCATGGTCTTTCAAAGTGCGCCATTCAAATGTGAAATTCAATAGGTTGATTCAGCATGTTGCTGAAAAATATGGATCGGAAAATGTCGACTTCGCTCAGAAGTTAACAAACGCTACAACAGTGATTACATTCAAGAATGAATTTAGTGCCGACAGCTTCGCTTCTTCAACAAAGTTCTGTCTGGATAACATTTGGATTACCTCTGCACGACTGGCGCTACCAACCAGGTCAGTTTTTATCTCCAAACTTCCCTTTTTCATTTCACAATGCGACATTATATCAGTCCTTGAGTCCTTCGGGAAAGTTTTGGACTGCAGAGATGAATTCTTCACCTCACCAGGCTTGGAGTCTATTAGGACTGGTACTAAAATTGTTTCAATGCAAATGTCTAAACCTCTGCCAAACTTCATCAAAGTAGGCAGCTTCACTGCTACAGTGTGGTATAGAGGCATTACCAAGCTCTGTAAATGGTGTAAATCCCAGGAACACTTAGTCAAGGACTGTGAACTCTTTGCTAAGGTCCTAAATTCTAAATCTACACCAGTTCCTAAGCCACTGGTAATTCAAAAAGTTGAATCGGTGGTTGTTCCAGTTTTAAATTCTACTACTGAAAAGTGCCAGGTTGACACATCTGTTTCGATGTCGTCCCAGAAAAGGAAAAACATCTCCCCTGTGTCTACGCCTATTTCAAGTGAAAATGTTCCTGTTGTGGACTTTCCCAAGTCAAAAGTGCCTAAAATTCAAATTAAAGCAAACCTCAGTCTCGCCATTTTGTCTTTCATTCAGAACCGTCTTCCCGAAAATCGCGAAGATTGCGTTTTGGCTGACGAAGACTCACAGGAAACTTTCGATGACTTACTTGATGTTCTTAAATTCATAGCCAGGCCTAATTCTGCAGATTCAGAGTGGGAAATACCACAATCCTACCTGAAACTCAAGAAAACAGTTACAGAAGAAGGCAAAATTAAAGCTAAATATCGAACTTTTTATCGTGTTGCTCTTCAATCTTCCCATTTACCAGACTCTTTTAGCGTCTGGAAGAGCCAGCCACACCAGTCATCTCATCAGCCAAGCCAGCAGCCAAGTAAGGTCAGTATGGCAACAGCGATAGCGTCTGGCGCTAGGGTTAGCGTCAGTAATCAGGCTACTAACTCAAACTCTTCATTATCTGCTGATAGATGCCCATCGATCCCCATTCCAGCTAACCCCCATCATTTTGCTTCTACCTCCTCTTCAGATCTCTTAAATATGAATATCCCTACCCATGAAAACCTCATACAACCTGATATGGAAACAAATGATGATTCATCAGACCATCTCACCTCCGAACAATGGAACCTCGCTAAAAACAGGAAGAAAAGGTCTAGGAAACAGTCTGCCTCGTCTGATAATGACTCTAATTGTGATTTTTCAAACTCTGCTGATTACATCCCTGTCCTCCTTTTTTCCTCCCCCACAAACTTACTCCAAAATCTCAATATTAACATCATCACTAAAGCCATAAATTCAACCATTGAAAAACCTTCCGAAGCTAGATTTACCCACAGAGGTGAATTCCTGGTTCATGTTAAAAACCAACATCAAGCTGATAAACTCATGTCCCTCACATATATTCATAATGTCCAAATCAAATCTAAGTACCCAGAGTCATTCAATAAACCTTATGGATCCATAGAGGGAGTGGATAGATATTTATCTGACCAAAGCATCCTTGAAGCACTATCTGATTATGACGTACATAAGATAAAACGTCTCACTTATGCCCACCACACCATGGATGGCAGCACCATCAGAAGAAACACAGATAAAGTCATTCTTTACTTCAACTCTCTCCCCCTTCCCCCATCGGTTGAATTGGGCCTTAAATCATACTCTGTCTCACACTACACTAACCCCCCCCCCCCTCAATGCATCAAATGTCAACGCCATGGCCATATAATAAAAATATGCCGAAGCTCTGCACGATGTAAATACTGCGCCCAACCCCACATGTCACAGGATTGCAAGCGCAACCTTCCAGTACTCTGCTGCAACTGTGGAGGCCCCCATGTGGCCACATATGGAAAATGCCCTGTAAGACTGAGGGCCATTAAAATTAAAACTGCTGCCACTTCTTTCGTCAACAGCAAACCTGACACGGCTCCCATCACCAATCCCTCTCATTCTTCCCATCCGCAGATATCTCCTTCCATACCACTTCTTCCCCTTCCCATCACTACAACTGCTGCACAGCCAACCACATTACATTCTCTTCCCTCCACATCCACCCATCCCCTCCCCACATCCACAATTGATCTCACCTCTCCCATCACCTTCCCTCCATTACCAAACAGACATGCCTCTACCATCCCCACCTCTGAGGAAGATACTCTTATTCAACCCACACAAGGACAATCCCCCCCCCCCCCCATCGCCCAAATTCTCCTCCAAAAGAGCAAAAACCAATTATCTGCGTAGAACCAGAGCAAAGAGGACACCACTGGTAAAAACTCAAACTACACCCCCCCCCACAACATACTCTCATCCAACAACTACTCAAACTAATAGTTCCTATCATAGATGCACTTTTCCCACCACAAAACAGATCCCCCCAACTCGCCTTAGCCATTCAGACCATTGTGTCTCTTCTTCAACAGCTGCATTAATTTCTCCCCCCCCCTCACACACTCTCTGCAGTCCCTTCCTCTCTCCTCCTGACAACCCCCCCCCCCCCTGCTCTTGCATCCAATGGAACTGTAGATCCCTACCCAACAAAGTTCTTGAACTTAAAGCTTTCACTAATAAACACGTCATCCCCATTTTGGCACTTAATGAGACTAGAATCCCTGATAACTTCAGATACAAACCCTACATTATACACAGAGCAAACACCAACAGACCTCACTCCAACTCTACTACTCTAATACATAAAAAATTCCCTCACTGCCTCATTCCTAACCCTTACACATACTCTTATATGGACATTGTTGGAATTAATATTCAATTACAGGACATTACCCTCAACATTTACAATATTTACTTTTATCCCAATGTTCGATTAAATGTCAACACACTCATCAAAGACTTTGATCACATATTCTCACTCTCGCCTGGCCCCAATCTACTTCTGGGAGACTTCAATGCCCACAACACCCTCTGGGGAAGCAACTTCACCAACAACAGAGGTACACAGATTGAAACTTTCATCCAACACTTCCAATTGGCCATACACAATGATGGTTCACCCACCTTCACCAAACCCCCATATGAGTCAGTTCTTGACCTTACCCTATCCTCCACAGAAATTTCCCCTATTTTAAACTGGCAAGTGCACCACTCTACTTGGGCTAGTGATCACTTCCCAATTTTTCTCACCTTTCATAGCATTAAACCTACAACTTACACAACCAAAACTCACATTAACTGGCACAATTTCTCCGCACACTGTGAAACCAGCATCATCACCCAAACACCTGACAAAACTACCTCCTTCTACTCAAGTGTCACACAGAGCATACAAGCCAACAAATTCACTATCAAACACATGACTGGTTTCACCAAACATCACCCTGCTATCACACAACAACTACACATAAGGAGAAAAACAGAAGACACTGCCAGAAGACACCCTACGCCACCTGCCATTAACTCTTTCAATAAGGCAAATGCCTCGCTTAGGCGCCTTCGCCTCACCACCAAAAGAAAAGAATGGAAAACTTTCTGTAATAATATAAACCCCAGAACTGACTCTACACTCATTTCGTCTGTCATCAGATCCCTCAAGACCCAGGCTCAACCTTTAGCCCCCTGGCACACCATTCTGTGGGCAAACAACCTGTCCACAACACAAGGAGCAAACCAATTTGCCACCCAACTCATCAGCATAAACCCACTAGCTAACTCACCCACTTATCAACAGCATTGTCTCTTCATGAAACAGGAACTTGCTACTGAGCCTCCTTGCACTCTTCCCGCTATCAACTTACCTTTTACACAGCTTGAACTCTGCAATGCAATTCATCATGCAAAAAAGAAAAGCACCCCAGGGCCTGATAATATAACATACATCACACTCAAACATCTTGGCACACAAGCTCTCACCACATTACTTCATATTTACAATGACTGCTGGCAACAACACACATTCCCCACTCAATGGAAAGACATTCATATTCTCCCTATTCTAAAACCTAATAAGCCAGCATCACAATTTAGCTCATACAGACCCATTGCACTTACCTCATGTGTACTCAAAATTCTAGAAAGAATGGTGCTCTCCAGACTCCAATACTTCCTAACTGTCAAAAAAACTCTCCCCCTCTGCCAAACAGGCTTTAGAGAGCACATGTCAACCACAGATAATTTCTTTGACCTTATCACTTCAGCAGAACTTGCCTTATTAAACAAAGAAATTCTTTGCTGTGTCTTTCTAGACCTCTCCTCTGCCTTTGATACTGCCTCACACACCAGTATAATCTTTAAATTACAGACACTTGGAATTACAGGCAACATTCTAAACTTTATTAAAAATTTTCTCACCCAGAGAAGGGTTAAAGTCAAACTGGGGTTGGTTGGTTGGTTGTTTGGGGTTTAATGGCGCATCGGCAACAAGGCCATAATGCGCCAAACAAAAGACAATATAAAAGATAAAAGACAGAGAAACCCGCAACCAAAATTAAAAATATATTTCCAACATTATAAATGGGTAAAATAACAAAAAAAAAAAACAGGTGCATAGAAACAGAGTAAAACAACTGTAGAAATACTAAATAAAAGAATCCCAGGTGTAAGAGACCTGGGATAAATAATGCGATTAAAATATCCAGTATAATTAGTATATCAAATTCGATTAAAATATCCAGTAAATTTTAAAAATTGAAAAACAGCGGTAAAATGACAATGATCTGATAAAAGATGTCCGAGTGTAAGGGGCTCGGACGTAAAATCATGGAAGTTAAAAAACATACGTCGTTCAATGTTAAAACAATGACATTCAATTAAAATATGTTTAACTGTTAAAACGGTGTCACAAAACTCGCACTTAGGTACTGCGTCCGCCTTAAGAAGAAAAGAGTGGGTTAAAAACGAGTGACCTAAGCGGAGCCGAGCAAGGACAACTTCCTCCTTACGATTCCTGCGGTAACAAGACTGCCACGGTTTGACGATAGGTTTGATCTCAAAGAGCTTGTTGGTAAGCTGTTCTGACCAAGATCTCTGCCACTGTGCCCGGAGCTCGACGGTGAAACGCTGCCGGAAATCCCCATATGGAACTGGCAACGGAGAGTCGGACAGGGGCGTGGCTGACTTGGCAGCAGCATCTGCCAAGTCGTTGCCCCTGATTCCGACATGACCGGGCACCCAACAGAACAGAATCGTGGTGGTGGCTGCCAGACGATGGAGCTGCTGGCGGATCTTGGAAAGAACAGGGTGAGGCCGATGCCTCACTGAGATCAAAGCCTGTAGCGAGATAAGCGAGTCGGTGTAAAGCACACACCGACGATGATGCTTAGCTGCTATATGGTCCAAGGCAATGCTGATAGCATGCAACTCAGCAGTGAAGATGGAACACTGCTGTGGGATCTGGTCTGCAATGATTACATCACAGCAGACCATGGCTGATCCCACTGAAGTGCTGGACTTCGAACCATCTGTGAAGACAGGCAAGAAGTCCGGGTGCGCAGCACGATGGCTGGCAAAGAGTTGCCGGTACACACAGTCGGGTGTAAAGGCCTTCCCCGTCCTGCACAGGGAAAAATCGCAGGAAGGGGAAACAGCGAGCCAAGGTGGAAGTGGCTCAGCTGTCGACTGTGCGATGCTATCGAGACTGGTGTTGATGTCTCGCAGGTAACCTCGGACACGCAAACCGAAAGGACGAATGGCAGTCGGCCGATTCTGGTATAACATTTCCCACCTGGGACTGAAAACGCAGTCCCAAGTGGGATGGCCTGGCAGGGATCGCAATTTTGATGCATACTGCAGGGACAACTGCTGACGGCGAATAGATAAAGATGGTTCATCGGTCTCAACGTAGAGACTCTAGACCGGTGAAGTGCGGAAGGCCCCCGTGCACACACGGAGGGCCTGATGATGGAGTGGGTCCAGCACTTTCACCACCGAATCCCGGGCGGAGTCATACACCTGGGATCCGTAGTCCAGTTTCGACCGGACAAGTGCACGGTAAAGGCGGAGCAAAGAACATCGGTCCGCCCCCCAAGAGAGGGAGGAGAGGACCTTGATGATGTTCAATGCCCGCATGCACTTGGACCTGAGATGTCGAATATGTGGTAAAAAGGTCAATTTCCGGTCGAAGATGAGACCGAGAAACTTGGTCTCCGCCACAACTGGAATGATGTTACCCCCGAGCCGCAGCTCGGGGTCCAGATGAAGATTACGCTTGCGGCAAAAGTGCACACAAGCGGTCTTCTGTGGGGAGAACCGGAACCCATTCGCCGTCGCCCAAACCGAGAGATTGTTCAGGGCAGTTTGCAGTTGTCGTTCAATGACCCTCATGCTGGACGATGAGCAAAAGATGCTAAAGTCATCAACATAGAGGGCATTGCCTACAGTCGGAGGAAGTTGCCGTGTAATGGAATTGATCTTGACAGCGAAAAGCGTAACACTCAGGACGCAGCCTTGAGGCACCCCCTGTTCTTGGGGGAAAGGCCGCGACAGAGTG
Source organism: Ryuthela nishihirai (assembly GCA_038380435.1). Taxonomy (NCBI): domain Eukaryota; kingdom Metazoa; phylum Arthropoda; class Arachnida; order Araneae; family Heptathelidae; genus Ryuthela; species Ryuthela nishihirai. The sequence continues at coordinate 1,194,969 of JAWZYU010000017.1, forward strand.
TTGCCGACACGAACTCGAAAAATACGAGAAGATAAAAAGTTTGCAATGAAGATCGGCATGTGACCTCGCAAGCCGAAGCTGTGAAGGTCACGAAGAATGCCGAATCTCCATGCCGTGTCGTACGTTTTTTCGATGTCGAAGAAAACTGACACCAGGTGCTCTCGTCGTAAAAAAGAATTCCTGATCGCCGATTCGAGGCGGATCAGGTGGTCTAAAGTAGACCGGTGCCTGCGAAAGCCACACTGGGTGTTGGAAAGAAGGCCGTGATGTTCCAAATACCAGGCCAGCCTGGTATTTACCATCCTTTCCAACACCTTGCAGACGCAGCTCGTCAATGCAATTGGACGATAATTCGAAGGAATCTTGGGATCTTTCCCTGGCTTAGGGAAGGCCAAGACGATGGCCTCCCGCCAGGAGTCCGGAAACTGCTCCTCGATGAAAATACGATTGAAGAGTCGGAGCAGTCGATCCTTACCCAATGATGAGAGATGTTGGAGCATGGCATAATGGACATTGTCTGGCCCCACAGCAGATGCACGAGAAGTGTGCAGAGCAAGGCAAAGCTCCTCCGCTGTGAATGGCCTGTTGTAAGACTCCAGGCCATTCGAATGGAAGGACAGCGGAGAGCGTTCAGCCCTGCTCTTCTGGGCTTGGTTTGGTTTGGTTGTTTAGGGTTTTATGGCGCATCAGCATCTACGGCTATAATGCGCCAAACGAAAGTCCAAAAAGTAAAAAGATAAAAATCATGAAACCCTGAACCAATATGTTAAAAGATAAATTACAAATATAACAAGAAAAATGTAAAACAATAAAATCCCACGTTCGGATTAACAGTAAACAAATGTAGAAATATGTTAAAAAAGAAATAAAAGTAACCCAGGTAAAAGCAATCTAGGTTAAATATATATATATAAAATTGAAGAGTAAAAAAACTATAGGCGAGTAAAATATCCAGTAAATCTTAAAAATCTAAATACAGAGGTAAAAGAACAGTTATCAGATAACAAATGTCCGAGTGTAAGGGGCTCGGACATAAAATCGTGAAAATTAAAAAACAAACGCCGTTCAAAATTAAAACATGGACATGAGATTAAAATGTGTTTGATTGTTAAAATGGTGTCACAAAACTCGCACTTGGGTACGTCGTCCGCCCGTAAAAGAAACGAATGAGTAATAAACGAATGACCCAAGCGGAGCCGAGCAAGTACAACTTCCTCCTTGCGATTCCTGCGGTAACAAGACTGCCATGGTTTGATGATAGGTTTGATCTCGAAGAGCTTGTTGGTAAGCTGTTCCGACCAAGATCTTTGCCACTGTGCCCGGAGCTCGGTGGTAAAACGCTGCCGGAAATCCAGATATGGAACCGGCAACGGAGAGTCGGACAGGGGCGTGGCTGACTTGGCAGCAGCATCTGCCAAGTCATTGCCCCTGATACCGACGTGACCGGGCACCCAACAGAAATGGATGGTGGTGGTGGCTGCCAGACGATGTAGCTGCTGGCGGATCTTAGTAAGAACAGGGTGAGGTCGATGCCTCACCGAGATCAAAGCCTGTAGCGAGCTAAGCGAGTCGGTGTAAAGCACACACCGACGATGATGCTTAGTCGCCACGTGGTCCAAGGCGAGGCTGATAGCGTGCAACTCTGCGGTGAAGATGGAACACTGCAGTGGGATCTGGTCTGCAATGATTACATCACAGCAGACCATGGCTGATCCCACCGAAGTGCCGGACTTCGAGCCATCTGTAAAGACAGGCAAGAAGTCCGGGTGCTCAGCACGATGGCTGGCAAAGAGTTGCCGGTACACACAGTCGGGTGTAAAGGCCTTCCCCGTCCTGCACAGGGAAAAATCGCAGGAAGGGGAAACAGCGAGCCAAGGTGGAAGTGGCTCAGCTGTCGACTGTGCAACGCTATCGAGACTGGTGTTGATGTCTCTGAGGTAGCCTCGGACACGCAAACCAAAAGGACGAATGGCAGTCGGCCGATTAGTGTAAAGTATTTCCCACTTCGGACTGAAAACGCAGTCCCAAGTGGGATGGCCAGGCAGGGATCGCAATTTAGACGCATATTGTAGGGACAACTGCTGACGGCGAAGAGATAAAGAAGGTTCATCGGTCTCAACGTAGAGACTCTGGACCGGTGAAGTGCGGAAGGCCCCCGTGCACACACGGAGGGCCTGATGATGGAGTGGGTCCAGCACCTTCACCACCGAATCCCTGGCGGAGTCATACACCTGGGATCCGTAGTCCAGTTTCGACCGGACAAGTGCACGGTAAAGGCGGAGCAAAGAACATCGGTCCGCCCCCCAAGAGAGGGAGGAGAGGACCTTGATGATGTTCAATGCCCGCGTGCACTTGGACCTGAGATGTCGAATATGTGGTAAAAAGGTCAATTTCTGGTCGAAGATGAGACCGAGAAACTTGGTCTCCGCCACAACTGGAATGATGTTACCCCCGAGCCGCAGCTCGGGGTCCAGATGAAGATTACGCTTGCGGCAAAAGTGCACACAAGCGGTCTTCTGTGGGGAGAACCGGAACCCATTCGCCGTCGCCCAAACCGAGAGATTGTTCAGGGCAGTTTGCAGTTGTCGTTCAATGACCCTCATGCTGGACGATGAGCAAAAGATGCTAAAGTCATCAACATAGAGGGCATTGCCTACAGTCGGAGGAAGTTGCCGTGTAATGGAATTGATCTTGACAGCGAAAAGCGTAACACTCAGGACGCAGCCTTGAGGCACCCCCTGTTCTTGGGGGAAAGGCCGCGACAGAGTGTTGCCGACACGAACTCGAAAAATACGAGAAGATAAAAAGTTTGCAATGAAGATTGGCATGTGACCTCGCAAGCCGAAGCTGTGAAGGTCACGAAGAATGCCGAATCTTCATGCCGTGTCGTACGCTTTTTCGATGTCGAAGAAAATGGACACCAGGTGCTCTCTACGTAAAAAGGAATTTCTGATCGCCGATTCGAGGCGGATCAGGTGGTCTAAGGTAGACCGGTGCCTGCGAAAGCCACACTGGGTGTTGGAAAGAAGGCCGTGATGTTCCAAATACCAGGCCAGCCTGGTATTTACCATCCTTTCCAACACCTTGCAGACGCAGCTAGTCAACGCAATTGGACGATAATTGGAAGGAATCTTGGGATCTTTGCCTGGCTTAGGGAAGGCCAAGACGATGGCCTCCCGCCAGGAGTCCGGAAACTGCTCCTCGATGAAAATGCGGTTGAAGAGTCGGAGCAGTCGATCCTTACTCGATGGTGAGAGATGTTGGAGCATGGCATAATGGACATTGTCTGGCCCAACAGCAGATGCACGAGAAGTGTGCAGAGCATGGCGAAGCTCCTCCGCTGTGAATGGCCTGTTGTAAGACTCCAGGCCATTCGAATGGAAGGACAGCGGAGAGCGTTCAGCCCTGCTCTTCTAGGCCAGAAACTCGGTTGGTTGGTTGGTTGTTTGGGGTTTATTGGCGCAACAGCAACTAGGGCTATATTGCGCCAAACAAACGATAAAAAGGGATAAAAGTCGCATAACCCACAACCAAAATTAAAATGAACACAAACAAAACGGCACAAAACGACAAGTAAAAAGACTAAAAAGTAACAACAAGTGTAGAAGTTAACAATAAAAATCGGTGTATAGGACCTATTTAAAACCACAAACAAGAGTAAAACCAGGAAACAGGGTAAAAATCAAATACGTGTAAAATAACCAGTAAAACGTAAAAATTCGAAAACAGGAGTTAAAAACGATTCATCAGATAAAAGATGGCTGAGTGTAAGAGGCTCAGCCATAAAATTGTGAAAGGTAAAATACATTCTGCGTTCAAGATTAAAAGCAAGACAATGAATTAAAATATGTTTAACAGTTAAAATGGTGTCACAAAACTCGCACTTAGGTACTGCGTCCGCCTTAAGTAGAAAAGAGTGAGTTAAAAACGAGTGACCTAAGCGGAGCCGAGCAAGGACAACTTCCTCCTTACGATTCCTGCGAAAACAAGACTGCCACGGTTTGACAATGGGCTTGATCTCGAAGAGCTTGTTAGCAACCTGTTCAGACCAAGATCTCTGCCACTGTGCCCGGAGCTCGATGGTGAAATGCTGCCGGAAATCCACATATGGTTGGTTGGTTGTGGTTGTTTTGGGTTTTATGGCGCATCGGCGACTAGGCCATAATGCGCCAAACAAAAGACAATATAAAAGATAAAAGACATGTAAACCCGCAACCACATTTAAAAGAAATTAGCAAAATTGTAAAAAGGTAAAACAACAAAGAACAAGTGTAAAAATACAACAGAAAACAATAGAATACCAGGTGTAAATGACCTGGGATACACAAACAATGTATAAGGTAGTATAATCATAGATGTAAAAAGCTGAAGAGTAAAAACTATATGCGATTAAAATATCCAGTAAATCGTAAAAATTGAAAGAGAGAGGTAAAAGTACAATGGTCGGATAAAAGATGTCCGAGTGTAAGGGGCTCGGACGTAAAATCATGAAAGTTAAAAAACATACGTCTTTCAAAGGTAAAACAACAGCAATCAATTAAAATGTGTTTAATTGTTAAAATGGTGTCACAAAACTCGCACTTGGGTTCGTCGTCCGCCCGTAAAAGAAACGAATGAGTAATAAACGAATGACCCAAGCGGAGCCGAGCAAGTACAACTTCCTCCTTGCGATTCCTGCGGTAACAAGACTGCCATGGTTTGACGATAGGTTTGATCTCCAAGAGCTTGTTTGTAAGCTGTTCTGACCAAGATCTCTGCCACTGTGCCCGGAGCTCGGTGGTAAAACGTTGCCGGAAATCCAGATAGGGAACCGGCAACGGAGAGTCGGACAGGGGCGTGGCTGACTTGGCAGCAGCATCTGCCAAGTCGTTGCCCCTAATCCCGACGTGACCGGGCACCCAACAGAAATGGATGGTGGTGGTGGCTGCCAGACGATGTAGTTGCTGGCGGATCTTAGTAAGAACAGGGTGAGGCCGATGCCTCACCGAGATCAAAGCCTGTAGCGAGCTAAGCGAGTCGGTGTAAAGCACAC